>JALIGW010000001.1:18901127-20101127 GCA_023053685.1 Diadophis punctatus similis
TGATTGTAACCATAGCAGTATGGATATACTGCCTCTGGGGACTGACAATGACAAATGACTAGGAGGTGTTGCTTTTGAAGGCATTCTTAGGTATCTGAAGGTTCTGGGAAGATTGGAAAAAAATTGTCCAGGAAAGCAGACAATCTCCAATACATACATAATGTATTGTACGTACATAATGTGCCTGTCAAAGATTCTGATGATTCAGGTGGGAGCCAGGAGAGTTAAGGAATTGCAAACAGGCCAACTCTTGGATAAAGGAAATGTTTAAGTTAATCTTCCCTCACGAATGATGGTGAACATACATGTCCCAGGATAATGCTATAGGATCCAATCTGGACCAGGACCAGAGATTTTGTCTTCTGAGTTTTGGACTCATGCTGGAGCCCATTCTCAGAGAACTTATCTCTAGCAGAGTCCCAAAGGTGCTTTTTTCCATATTTTGGACAGAGAGGATCGCTGGTTTGAAAGAGGGGTTAAATAGGCCATCTGTGTCAAAACTGAACAGCCCTCTCTCAACAGAGGAGGAGGGATACAACGTCATCTATCTCCAGTCTACAACACACTCCTTTCAACAGTTCCAAGAAGGCTCCACATCAATTTGCACTACTCAGGTGACCCTGATGACGCATATAAACCTCCAGGTGACATTAACCACCTGCTAAAAGAATGCAAATGACCAGCTGTCTGTAAGGAGTATAAATCCTTCCATTCCCCATCATCCAGTCAGAGCTGAAGCAGCTTCTTGGATGGGAAGCGAAACATCTTCAAGAGAACAAACAAAGGCATTCCAGTTGCCTCTTGAAAAAAAGCACCTTTGGAACAACCATGACTCGGATGACTGAAAATCTCCATAGACATCTCTAGCAGAGTGTGTGCTTTGGGCTATTCTGTGTGTGGTATTTATATGGTGCCTGTGTGGGGTTTTTTTAATCTTCCCTGATCAGAACACATGTGCTCAATCTTTACTCAAGACATCCTATGGCACTGTATTGGTTGGGAAACTTGTCAGCTGAAGTCCAACACATCTGGTGTAGCCTGCTGCACAGCGATGTCTTACAATTAGGGCCTGTGGCAAAATAATAATAATACTGCAATGTGGAGATTCCTGCCCATCCAGCCCTCTTTCTTGCCATTCAGCATTCTGTTTCATCTCTCCCCTATAGGTCATTCTGAAAACCTTTTAAAAAAAATTTATAGATATCAAGATCCTGCTCCCCCACCCGTTATGTATGGGTTTGGACCAGGGGTGGGTTCCTCCCGGTTTGGACCAGATTGCCCGAACCGTTAGCAACACGCTGGTGATGTAATTTTGGCGTCACGGATCTGGTTCTTGTCTGTGCCAGTCTGTCATCGCCGCCATCTTTTTTTCCTGAATTTTGGCTGATTTTTCTGTGTTTGGATGGCTTCACAGCATTTTGTGCTTTGAAAAAAGCCCTCCCGCCTGCCCCCGGGTTAATACTGACCTTTATTTCTTCGCCCGAAGCACAGCTGATGAGCTCTTCAGCTGTGTTTCGGGCTGAATCCACCTTCTGAGCATGCGCGGAAGTGAAATTGTGCAAGGGGACGCGCGCGCGCACGAAACATCAGGACACGAAGCAGTGGCGAAGGTAAGTGAAACCCACCCCTGATTTGGACTACATCAATATTAGAAACAAAGAGAATGTCTTACACATAAAACACCTATGTATGCTTTGTGCTCCATACAGGTAATCCTTGACTTAAGACTGGTCTGGTGTCCGCACATACCTCTATGGTCACATGACAGCATTTCAGGTGCTTGGCAACTGGCTCATCTTTACAATAGTCATGTGCCCATGATTTACAACGTTTTTTGCCAGTTTCTAGCCTTTCCGGCCGGTTCCTAGCTAAGATTGCCCATAGAAATATATTGATTCATTTAATGATTACAGGGGTCGCTTAATAACTGCTGCATTCACTTAACAACTGTGGCATTAGCTGAACAATAGCCACAAAAAAGTCATAAAATTGGGTCATGTGGGTGCCTTAGTTTACGACCATCATGACTTAAAATAGACATTATGGGCTCCATTTGCAGTCATAAGTTGAGAACTACCTGTAAGTACTGAAAATAAAACAGGCCACATCTATATTAAGTCTGCAGTCAGTAGTTATGGAAAAGATGAATTAAAGATGAAAGGAAAAGGGCAGGAAGGGCAGAGCTAGAAACCCAGAATAAATAGCTCTGTCTTAGAGACAAAGTCAGTCATTTTGCTGTCAGTCTCCATCAATGTCACACCAAACTCCACTTCTAGCGATAGCTTTCTGTTTAAAAAGAAATGTGGCAGGTCACAAAAACAATGTCTTCTAGTGTCCTTAAAGAGACTCATTCTTTGGCCTTCTCAGGGACCTTTGACAATGTTTGGAAAATAGAAGCAAAGACAGGCAGAGATCAGAGGGGAAAGATGATGATACTTGCAGAAGACGATAACCACAGATTCAGTTAGAAATATAGAGTAAAGGAATTTATTAGTGTAATTATTCTAAAGCAGGGGTGTCAAACTGAAGGCCCAGGGGCCGGATCTGGCCCATTGGATGCTTAGATCTGCCTCGCGGGGCCGTCCTGGAACCAGCAAAGGACCAGCCCGTGGTGCCTCTGTCAGCAAAAATGTTGGCAGAGGGTTGCAGGAGGCCATCGCAGCCGAAAACGGAGATCGGGAGCCCGTTTTCGTTGGCAGATCGCTCAGGCCACCACAGGTGTCCTGACACGAGTGACTTAGAGCTGGCCACACCTACCCCGGCCACACCCACCTCAGCCCCTCGAGGTCAAACACAACCCTGATGAGGCCCTCAATGAAATCGAGTTTGACACCCCTGTTCTCAAGGGAAGATAGAGTAGTTTGTCTTTACAACAGCTCTGTATGTAGGTGTATTGGAGATACCTAATGGCTGGATCAAGAAGGAAGCACTAAATCCTAAGCTTCCCACTGCATATTTTCAAAATTGCAAATTTCTGGTTCCCCCCAAAATTAGGGATCCCTTTTTTATTTACTAAATTTCATTGGCTTTCACCAAAGCATGTCGTAAACAACTGGGTTTTCCCTTGCTGATAAATTTACAAAGCAATATAAAAACAGCTACTATTATTACAAAGGAATTAGTCAATCCACAACTAGGTAGCATTTGGAAAGGGACGTCACAGGCCTGAGTATGAACCACTTGCATTTCATGATCATTTTGCCTTGACAATTTATATTAAAATACTTTTCTTCTGGGACACAAATATAAATGTATCTGCCAACTAAGAGCAACAGACAAAGGAGTCTTGATTTAATGAAAGTTGATGCCACAGTACATCAGCCAGAGAGAGTGTTACATGGATTTTAGCAGTTACCAATAGCGTAGCAACTACACATTCTTTGCCTGCATTAAAATTTTAAATTGCTTACTTTCCGGTCTTATGTGAGTCCCCTAGGAAACACTACACACGTCAGCCAATAAAATAATAATCAGCAAGCTACCACCGCAGAGAAAACTTCCGTAGATATGTGCCAAAGCAGATGCACCCAAAAATGATGGTAGAAAGAAATGGAAGGGGCAGGTGGTAAAATTATGATTCAGAAAGACTGGTAACTGGGAGGAATGCTTGCATTAATAGGCTGGGAATAGGCTGGGTGGAGCCTTTTGCCTTTAAAGTCATTTAAAGTCATTCCCAACAGACATGTCCCAAAGGTGCTTTTTCAAAAGGTAACTGGACTATCTATGTTTTTTTCTCTTGAAGACATTTTGCTTCTCATCCAAGAAGCTTCTCCAGTCAGAACTGAAGCAGCTTCTTGGATGGGAAGCGAAACATCTTCAAGAGAACAAACAAAGGCATTCCAGTTGCTTTTTGAAAAAGCACCTTTGGGACAACCATGACCTGGATCAGGGGTGAAATCCTCCTGGTTCGCTCTTACCTGTTGGTAGTCGCAGAGCCAATGGAGCCGGTGGTGGTCGCGGCATGGGGCTGCCCCCGCCCGCTTCCCCCGCCCGCCTGGACGCCGCCATTTGAGTTCTTTTGCCCTTTGCGCATGCAGAACGCTTTGCGCATGCTCAGAGGACAAAAGAACTCAAATGGCAGCGTCCAGGCGGGCGGGGGAAGCGGTGCGGGCAGCCCTGCGCCGCAACCGCCACCTGCTCCATCGGCTCTGCGACGCCCAACAGGTAAGAGCAAACCGGGAGGATTTCACCCCTGACCAGGATGACTGAGAATCTCCATAGACATCCCCAGCGGACATAATAGCCAGCCATCAGAGTGGGTCAGGAAGAGCAAACTTACCGCAGCATCCGAGATGGAGACTCGGTGGGACTCTATTGTCGGCCTCCTCCCTGTTCGTGGCGAAATATGTGTGGAGGGTCCCGTGGCATATGGACCAAAGTCTGGAAGATCAGAGGAGCTTAAATAATTCCCAGTAGTCTTTTCTTGAAGGGAATACTTCCTGCCAGTCAAAATGGGCCTTTTGGGGATCTTCTTTGGTTCATGCAACTCATGGGTGCCATCCAGTTCTTCGGAGGTGCCTGAATCAACACTGACCCCATTCCTTTGGTTGTTTTCAGCTGTGCAATTAGATAACAGAACAACACTTTCTTCTATTGCTTCCTGACTGTTTGGTTTAATTCCATTGGGACCAACAGTTACACTGATGGCAGCTACTCTCTCGGCAAGCTCCATCTGAGCATCTTTGCAATCCATGTCTGTGGCTTGGCGAACAATCTCAGCTGCAGAATCGCCCGTAGTCGAATCCTGGCTTTTTAAGTTATTAGATGATAGTATAAGCCATCAGGATGGAAAAGTTCTTTTGAAGAGTCCAAGGTGGGGATCCTGGTCACATGGATTTCTGGAAAGAACTGTAATAAAGAACAGAGGAAGCAAAGAGGAAGCCATTACTTTAAAAGCCAGGATAGCAGGGGTAGCAAATTGGTGCCTTCCAGATATTTTTGTCCACAACTTTCATAAACCTTTGTCTCCAGTTGTTCTGTCTAAAATTCATGGGGAAGCTGAAGTCCCAAACATTTGGAGGGGGCTAAGTAGTCCATTGCTATAACAGTATATTGCACTTCTTCATTTTCAATCCCTCACCCCCAACCAGAAGTGGTTCCTCCCGGTTCACACCGGCTCTATAGAACCGGTAGTAAACCGGTGGTGACATCACAGAGGTGGTTCTGTGGGTGCCGGTCCGTGGATGCCGCCATCTTTGGGGGGGGTTGCTATTTTTTTCTGGTTTTTCTGGAGTTTCGGCACTGCGCATGGGCCACCATTTTGTTTTCAGCCTCTCCTTTTTTTTGCTATTTTTTTCTGGTTTTTGCTTCTGCGCATGCACAAAAGCTGAGTTTTTGGCACTGCGCATGCACGTGCCCGCGTGCCCGCGTTGCACAATGCGCGTGCAGCCACACGGCGTGGGAGGAAGCGAACTGGTGGTGAGGTAAGTTAGAACCCACCCCTGCCCCCAACCATCTTGATCTACTTGTAATCTGTCTCATGAGTACATTACTAACCCGGCTTCTGTCTTTGTGAGATGCTAACATATAACTCTAGAACTTTTTTCTGCAATCCAATCATCTTCAGATGTTGAAATCCAATATATTTTAAGCTCACCAGATGGAGAAGGCTACTTTAGAAATTAAATCACAGGTTGGGAAGGAAAGGATCCTACTTCTATTACATTCTCGCTTATCCACATGTAAGAATATAAGAAGAGTCCCAAAGGCAAGACCATAAATCAATGTGGTTCATCATTGTTTGCCTACCAGGGGCTTACAGGAAACTCACAAACATGGACTGGAAAAAAAATATTCATAAGATTCAGAAGTTGGTATCAAGCAATTCTCGGTTACAAGGGTGATGAGCAGAGGTGGGTATTCAGCTGGTTCGGACAGGTTCAGGCGAACCAGTAGTGGCGACCCCGCCCCGGTGCCATGCCATCCTATTTAGGCATGTTTTGAAGCTGCGTGCATGCGTGCAAGCGGTGTGCGCAAGTAAAATGCATGCACGGAAGGTCGCGTGCATGCGCGGAAGGCTGAAGTTAGTGCACCTGCGCGCTCACATTTGCGAACCGGTAGGGAAAGTAAGTGAATACCACCTCTGGTGATGAGTCCACCATTGGAAGACACAAAAGAACAGGTTAGGGATAGATGTTTTTGGTCATTAGGAGCCAGAAATGTAGAGCAATGCGCTCTACATGGGGCTGCCCCTGAAGAGTATTCGGAGACTCCAACTGGTGCAAAATGCAGCTGCGCGTGCTGTGGTGGGTGTTTCAAGGTACACCCACGTAACACCTATACTCCGCCAGCTGCATTGGTTGCCCATTGGTCTCTGGGTACAATTCAAGGTGCTGATCATCATCTTTAAAGCCCTACATGGCTTAGGACCAGGCTACCTCCGGGACCGCATTCTACCGCATTCCTCCCTCCGACCGGTCAGGTCCCACAGAGTGGGTCTCCTCCAGGTCCCGTCAGCCAAACAGTGTCGACTGGCGGGGCCTAGGGGGAGGGCCTTCTCGGTAGGGGCCCCTGCTCTCTGGAACCAACTTCCCCCAGAGATCCAAATTATCCCCACCCTGCTGGCCTTCCGAAAAGCCATTAAGACATGGCTCTTCCTGCAGGTGGGGTGATTTTATATCTGATGTCTCCCCCATCTATGTATGTTGTTTATATGTTTTTTAAACTGTTTTTTAAAAATTGCTTTTTTAATGATTTGTTTGGAGTTTTCATAAAATGTTGTACGCCGCCCTGAGTCCTGAGGGAGTAGGGCGGCATAGAAAAACTGCCAAATAAATAAATAAAACAATGCACATAATCATTTTTTTTTAAAAAATCAACCAGCAATAGCTACTAGATAGCATAATCCTTCATTAATTTGTTGAGACTCCTTTTAAAAAATCATTTCCGCTGGTGGCCATCACCACATCGGAGAACAACAAATTCTACAGTTTGAACTCTGGGTTCAGTATAAATAAATGTTTTCTTTTATCAATCTTGAATCTCCATACAATACATCTCAGTGGATGATCCCATACCATCCAGAGGGAGAAAAACTGCTCTTTGTTGTTCACACTTCCATACCAGGCATCAGGGGTGGGTTCCTCCCGGTTCGGACCAGATCGCCCGAACCGTTAGCGACCCGCTGGTGACGTAATTTTGGCATCACGGATCCAGTTCTGTTTGTGCCGGTCCATGCTCACCGCCATCTTTTTTTTGTGAATTTTTGGGCGATTTTTCTTTGTTTGGATGGCTTTATAGCGTTCTGTGCTTTGAAAAAAGCCCTCCCGCCCGCCCGCCCCCGGGTTAATACCGACCTTTATTTCTTCGCACGAAGCACAGCTGATGAGCTCCTCAGCTGTGTTTCGGGCTGAATCCACCTTCTGAGCATGCGCGGAAGTGAAATCGCGTGAGGGGACCCACCCCTGCCAGGCATGATTTCATGTACTTCATAGCTTCCACTGGTCTGTCCACCATCCATATGTGTGGACTGGAGCCCCAAGATTCCCAGCAATAAGTTGAGGACCACAATATTTGAAGGACTCCCAGAACGGGACAGAGAAGTCTGCTCTTTGGGGTATCTTTAAAAGCCACAAGTGCTGTACCTTGTTTTCCTATAGGAGCTGTGTTACCCCCATAATCAACTTGGTTGCCTGCCCGCACAAATCATTAAGGCACCAGACACTGTACAGCCATTTTACATACTGCAGATGCTAAGATTCAGGTACAATCATCTGTTCAGTTAATGCGGTTAGTGAGAACATGTTTTGCCAGAAGGAGAAAAGATAGTTCTTAAAAGTTGTATGAAGCCCTAGAAATGCTGGAAAGAAAAAGCACCTCTGAATAGAACCTATACAGGTTGAGTTAACCTTCAGCAGTAAGTAAGGAGGCAAGTGGCTTTGAAAAGAGATCCTTAAAATGACAATTGATGAGAGGTGAATGAATTGGTTTGCTTTAAGGCAGTGTTTCCCAACCTTGGCAACTTGAAGATATCTGGACTTCAACTCCCAGAATTCCCCAGCCAGCGAATGCTGGCTGGGAAATTCTGGGAGTTGAAGTCCAGATATCTTCAAGTTGTCAAGGTTGGGAAACACTGCTTTAAGGGCTGAGGCTTTTCACCTGAAATGATTTTTAGAAGGAGAAGGCTTTCAAGGGCAGAAGACTGTTTCCCCTTCTTTTCTCTTTGTAAATACCAAATCAATGGCTATGCTTCAGGAATTAGCTGCATCGTTCCCATCTTTCCTCCTTCTTCATTAGGAACCTTGCCAGGAACGGTTCTATCAGCAGTTGAAATGAAGTGGGTGGCTTCATATTCCAATAAAGGAGAATATTTGTAGCTCAGGGTGAACTGGCCCCCCGGTCAGGAGCGAGAGCACTGTTTGGCAGTTTAGAAATTTCTAGTCCTGAGACTCCCGCCGCCATTATTAGGAGAGGGGAGACACGTTTCCGGGCACTAGTGTCATTCTGAGAAGCCCGAAGAAACAGAAAAGATCACGAGAAGCCCTTTATTACCATCTGCTCTGTGAGCCTGTGAAAGAATTCTGGGACTGGTGCTGATTGAGGACGACCAGCGCCAAAATTGCCTTTGAGTGCTTCAAACCCCCCCCCCCCTTGCTGTTCCCAGCTTATATCCAGAGACTTTTTACATCTATGGAGATTACATCTTCCTGGACGCTGTGCTCAATTTTACCCCTGTTCCCACAGATGTCCCTGCTCATTTTAAAGACCACTGCACGCAGGGAGAAGATGCTAAATCCCCCCTCGGACAGAAATCGATCGCATACCGAGGGGGGTAGGACTATAAACTCCCAATGTCATCGGAGTAAGGGAGGTTTTCCGTCATCCTGGGATTATAGAACAATAGGGAGGCTAAGCTGAACCAGGGAACCTGCCTCCCCAGCACACCCTTACCTGGACGAACTTGCCTTCATTTTTAAAACTTTTTAACTTATTCTCCTCCTCTGAGACGTGGTATGGGTGTGATTGAGTATGGGGACGAGTGAGATGAGTGTCTGATTGTTAACGAATGTGTGTCTGAAAAAGAAATGGAAAAGCCAGGGGCTGCGATCCCGACCCCCCTCGCTGAGTGTAGAAACAGAAGCGGGGGGGGGGGGCGCAGTGACCCCAGCCTGTGAGAATGGTATGTATGACCTGCAGGAAATGAGGAGGACCAGCGGGGAGGGGGAGGGATTCTCTGGTGGGGATGAGAGCCGGAACATCTCGGTCATAATGGGAAGAGGCAGATATGGCGGGAGCAGAGGGGAGGGCCGCTCTCGGGGAATAAGACCTCGCTGTTTACAAGCGATCCCTTGTTCCGGCCCCTCTGATCTGGTTCCATCTTGCTCAACCCGGATACCTGGCAACCAGGGTTCTCAGGGCCCTGGGCTCAGGATGCTGCTGCTTAACGCCAGGTCAATTATCAACAAAGCCCCCCTGATACGTGATTTAATCACAGAGGAGGGGGCAGACCTGGTATGTGTTACCGAGACCTGGCAAGGCAGGAGGGGGGAGTAGCCCTCTCCGAGATATGCCCAGCCGGTTTCTCGGTACAGCACCATTCTCGACCCCAGGGAAGGGGGGGAGGAGTGGCAATTATAACGCGTGGAAATCTGCATCCTCGTAGGATCCCTGCCCCGGAGATTGTTGGGTGTGAGACGCTCCTTCTGAAGTTGGACTTAGGGGTTCAGGTGGGCCTTTTCTTAACATACCTGCCTCCCAGCTGCGTAAGTAAGGCCCTGCCTGAGCTGCTCGAGGCAGTAGCCGGCTTGGCGGTTAAATTCCCTAGGCTTATGGTGCTGGGGGACTTCAACTTGCCATCTGCTGGCGAAACCTCTGGGATAGCTCAGGAGTTCATGGATTCCATGACAACCATGGACCTGACCCAAGTAATTCAGGGTCCGACTCATGAGGGTGGTCACACGCTTGACCTAGTGTTTCTTTCGGGGCAGTGGAGAGATGATCTGAAGATAAGGGATATAGTCATCACCCCACTGTCATGGTCAGATCATTTCCTACTGAGGCTGGATTTCACAACCCCATTCCTCCCCCGCAGGGAGGCGGGACCGACTAAGTGGTTCCGCCCCAGGCACCTAATGGAGCCGGATGGATTCCAGAGGGAACTTGGGGAAATACCTGAAACCCTGGTACACAATTCGGCTGACTCCCTGGTGGCTGCTTGGAACACCGCAGCATCAGGGGCTCTAGACCGAATTGCGCCTAAGCGACCTCTCCGTGGCAGTGGATCCCGGAAAGCTCCCTGGTTTACCGAGGAGCTCCGGGAGATGAAACGCCAAAAGAGACGTCTGGAGCGCTGCTGGAGGACCAAGAGGGCCGAATCTGACCGAACACTATTAAGAATTTACATCAGATCTTATTTAGTGGCGATAAGGGCGGCAAGACAATCCTATCTTTCCGCTCTTATTGCGTCCGCAGATTCTCGTCCAGCCACCTTGTTTAGGGTGACTCGCTCCCTCCTTGGAAAAGGGGGGAGCGAGGAACACTTACAAGGCAGAGCTGAGGAATTTGCTGAGTTTCTGTCGGATAAAGTCGCTCAGATTCGGTCAAACTTGGACTCTGGCAGGGCAGAGTCCATAGAGTTGACGGGGGCAAGTCCTAGTCCATCATTATGGGAAGAGTTTGGGCCTGTTTCTCCCGAGGATGTGGACAGGGCTATGGGAGCGATGGGTACCTCCACCTGTTTATTGGACCCATGCCCCTCCTGGCTGGTCTCGGCCAGCAGATCGGTGGCACGCGGCTGGATCCAGGCGGTGATCACCGCTTCTTTGAGGGAGGGATCCGTACCGCAGTCGTTAAAAGCTGCGGTGGTGCGACCCCTCCTGAAGAAGCCTTCCCTGGATCCAGCTGATTTGAAAAACTATCGTCCAGTCTCCAACTTACCTTTCTTAGGGAAAGTTGTGGAGAAGGTGGTGGTGACTCAGCTTCTGCAGCTCCTGGATGAAACAGACCATCTAGATCCTTACCAGTCGGGCTTCAGGTGCGGCTACAGTACAGAAACTGCCTGGTCGCCCTGATGGATGATCTCTGGCGGGCCCGGGATGGAGGAAACTCCTCCATCCTGGTGCTACTTGACCTCTCAGCGGCTTTCGATACCATCGACCATGGTATCCTTCTGCATCGGCTCGGCGAGTTGGGAGTGGGAGGCACCGTTTTACGGTGGTTCTCCTCTTATCTCGCCGATCGGATGCAGTCGGTGTTGGCAGGAGGGCAGAGATCGTCCCCTAGGCCCCTATCATGTGGGGTGCCTCAGGGGTCGGTTCTCTCGCCCATCCTGTTTAATATCTACATGAAACCGTTGGGTGAGATCATTCGCAGACATGGGGTGTGTTTCCATCAGTACGCTGACGACACCCAGCTGTACATCACCACCCCGTCTGACTTCAGGGAGGCAGTTGATGTAATGTGCCGTTGCCTGGACGACGTTAAGATCTGGATGGGGAGGAACAGACTCAGACTCAATCCCGACAAGACTGAGTGGCTGTGGATATTGCCTCCTAAGGACCATGACAACTACCCCTCCTTGGTCTTTGAGGGGGCGAAACTGACTCCCTCAGACCAGGTCCGCAACTTGGGGGTCCTCCTAGATCCACAGCTAAAATTGGACCACCATCTTTCTGCTGTGGCTAGGGGGGCCTTTGCACAGGTCCGCCTAGTGCACCAGTTGCGGCCATACTTGGAGCAGGAGGCTCTACTCACGGTCACTCATGCCCTTGTCACCTCGCGTTTGGACTACTGCAATGCGCTCTACATGGGGCTACCCTTGAAGAGTATCCGGAGACTTCAGCTGGTGCAAAATGCGGCTGCGCGTGCTGTGGTGGGTGTGCCAAGGTACACCCACGTGACACCAATACTCCGCCAGCTGCATTGGTTGCCCATCGGTCTCCGGGTCCAATTCAAGGTATTGATCACCATCTTTAAAGCCCTTCATGGCTTAGGACCAGGATATCTTCGGGACCGCATTCTGCCTCATACTTCCCTCCGACCGGTTAGGGCCCACAGAGTTGGCCTCCTCCAGGTCCCGTCGGCCAAGCAATGCCGGCTGGCGGGCCCTAGGGGGAGAGCCTTCTCTGTGGCCGGCCCCGTGCTCTGGAACCAACTACCCCCAGAGACCCGGACCATCCTCACTCTGCTGGCCTTCCGAAAAGCCGTTAAAACATGGCTTTTTCTGCAGGTAGGGGGGACAGCTTAATCCACCTGAGATCACCCCCCAAGTATATATGATGTTGAATAGATGTTGTTGTTTTAATACTGTTTTTAAAAATTTGTACTCGTTTTTTAATTATGTGTATTTTGATTATTCTTGTATTTTTCCCTGTTGTACGCCGCCCTGAGTCCTTCGGGAGTTGGGCGGCATATAAGAATAACAAAATAAATAAATAAATAAACAAATGAGGGGTCCTTGGTGGTCTCTGAGCTTGGTTGTTTCCTTGCAGCCGTCTCATTACCAAACTAGCTAATATCATCAGTGCTGACCATGCAAGAAAACAATTAAGCTCAGAGAGGACCAAGGAGTCCTCGTTTCATATAACAGGCACTGGGCACTGGTCTAAACGGTTGTAGCTTCCCACTCTTATCCACCTGAACATGTAGAAATAAGAATTACAAGAACTGGGATGAGGCACTATCTTGTCCCACATCCTAGGCCAGTGATGGCGAACCTATGGCACGCGAGCCACAGGTGGCACACGGAGCCATATCTGAGGGCACTTGAGGCGTTGCCCTATGTTAGCTCCAATTTTCAACTTTCTTTTTGGCCATTTTCACTCTCCCCAGGCTTCAGGAAACAAACTTCCAGTTGGCCTGTTGGGCCATTTTTTGCCATCCCCAGGGTTCAGGAGACTTTCCTGAACCCTGAGGAGAGCGAAAAACAGCCCAATGGGCCTACCAGAAGTCCGGAGGCTTCAGCGAGGCCCTTGTGCATGCACGGAGGGGGGAGCGCAGGGGGGGTTGTACACATGCACGTTGGGGAGGGCATTGCATTATGGGTGTGGGCACGCACGTGCATGCTATCGCGCGTGCAGGCACCCTTTTTGCACCCGAGCCAAAAAAGGTTTGCCATCACTGTCCTAGGCCATTCTATGGCTGGCCTCTAATGTTTCAGTGCTGGTCTGCTGAAACTCTGCACAAGAAATAGCTAAGGCTGAACTATATCATCTTTAAAGCCCTTCATGGCTTAGGACCAGGTTACCTGCGGGACCGCATTCTGCCTCATACTTCCCTTTGACTGGTTAGGGCCCACAGAGTGGGCCTCCTTCAGGTCCCGTCAGCCAAGCAATGCCGGCTGACGGGCCCTAGGGGGAGGGCCTTCTCTGTGGGGGCCCCCGTGCTCTGGAACCAACTTCCCCCAGAGACCCGAACCATCCCCACCCAGCTGGCCTTCCGAAAAACCGTCAAGACATGGCTCTTCCTGCAGGCAGGGGGTTGAGACTAGTTCCATCTGAGCTCTCCCCCAGTATGTCTGGTGGTGAATATTTTTAACTTTTTAATTTTTTAATTTCTTAACTCTGTTTTAATTGTTGTTTATTATCTAGTGTTCTTGCATAATGCTGTACGCCGCCCTGAGTCCCTCGGGAGTAGGGCGGCATAGAAGAACCAAATAATAAATAAATAAATAAATAAATAAATTGAAGGTATGTGTGTGGGTGGTGGTGTCTTTTTTTGGGGGGGGGAGGTGTTCCTTACAAAGTCAACAACAAACTCTGGTAGCTGGTTGCCTATTCATTTGGAATTGAAATGGCACCATTCGAAAATGCTTCTTTAAGTAGGATGGGATGTTATGCAGAAAATCGGAGTAGCTACTGAAAACAGAAGGCACAAACCAAAATGAAAAAACAGATGAATAAGAGTGAATTTATTGGTTTACACTTTGTAGTAAGTAACCTAATGAGATGGAAGATTAAAACAGCATCTCTAGTAAGCTCTCTATTTCCCTAGAAAAAAAAACCCCGATACAATTCTCTACACAACTGGGAATGGAAACTTTCTAATCTACTCCTATAAAGTAGGAGAGGAAGCCAGTACTGTCATAGGACAAGGCAACAAATCATCACCTTCATTTGGAAAAATACTTTAAGCTGTGTCTAAGGATAGAACAGAGGTACAAGAGAGAACAGTTTGTCAACTTCTGATGTCATGTTAATGGTAATAGCAGTGATAGCAGTGTTCCAATATCTAAGGCACCGGTGTCAAACTTGTGGTGTCAGGTTTCTGCCATGTGACTTTTGCGATGTTTTTTCCCCTTCACGGAGCTGGGTTGGGCATGGCCTGCGCGTGACGCATCCGGCCCACAGCCCGCCAGTTTGACATCCCTGATAAGGGGCTGCCACAAAGAAGAGAGGGTCAACCTATTCTCCAAAGCACCTGAGGGTAGGACAAGAAGCAATGGATGGAAACCAATCAAGGAGGGATCCAACCTAGAACCAAGGAGAAATTTCCCAACAGAACAATTAATCTGTGGAACAACTTGCCTCCAGAAGTTGTGGGTGCTGCAGCACTGGAGGATTTTAAGAAGAGATTGGACAACCATTTGTCTGAAATGGTATAGGGTTTCCTGTTTGAGCAGGGGGTTGGACTAGATAGAAGATCTTCAAGGTCCCTTCAAACTCTGTTTTTCTGTCCTGCTCACTATGGAAGCCATTTTTTGGAACAGGCGATCTCCTTTCACCAGCAATTATTTCATGAATGTATCCATGATGCCAACATTTCAAACAGGGGTGGGTTACACTTACCTTCCCTACAGTTTCTGATTGCGATGGAAGTGCGCGTTTTGCATGCGAGCACTAGCTTAGCACGCGCACGCCCCCATCACGGCGTGCAAAAGACCCGGAAACGACCCTCTACACATGCGCAGAAGCCTTTGCGCATGCGCATAGGTTTTTTTTGCAAGTCATGGCGACAGGAGGACCAGTTCGCACGCGTGGACCGCCGGTCATCGCTGCTGGTTCGGCGAGCGGCGGTAAATTTCCGCTACCGGTTCTAAAGAACCGGTCCGAACCAGCAGCAATCCACCACTGATTTCAAATCTGCAAATTGGGCCCCCCAAATTGCCTACAGGTAATCCTTGATGTAAGATCACTTGTTTAATGACCATTCGAAGTTACAACAATGCTGGAAAAAAAACCTACATCTGGTCCTTACACTTACAACTGATGTAGCATCCCTGCAATCGTGATCAAAATTCAAGCCCCTAGCAAATGGCATCTACGTACGATAGTTGCAGCATCCTGAGGTCACATGAACCCCATCTGCAACCTTTCCAGTCGGTTTCACAAGCAAAGTCAGTAGGCAAAGCTGGATTTGCTTAATGACCATGTGATCTGCTTAATGACCCTAACAAAAAAGTTATAACATTAGGCATGATTCACTTAATGATCATCTCTTTTAGCAATGGATGTTCTAGTCTCAATTGTGGTCATATGTTGAGAAAATACTTGCACTTCTGCTGTATCCTGTAACTGGAGACACCGTTAAAAGAAACATGTTCCAGGCTAATTGGAAGAACATTAATATTCTGTTGCAGACTCCACATATTTTACTTGTTTCACATCTTGGCATTGGAAACCTTGATATTTTGTGCCTACAGCTTGTGTCAGCCACTATTTTACTGCACCAACTAAAGCAAGTTACAAATTCTAATTACTTAATTACTATAATTATATCTGCTTGCCCCCAGCAAACTAAAATGCAACAGTTCTTTTAAAAACAAGGACAAAAGATTATTAATTTTGAGCAAATAATATTCTCCTGCAATTTACATGTATATCTGCATCAGCAAGATTATAACACATAGAAGAGTGTGGTTTGTAAGGATGTGATTTGTTTATTTACTTTTACGGTAGCCTCTCTTAATTCTCTGTCTCCTTCCCAAACAGACCAGACAGGAAACATAACCAAATGAGCTATTTCTACTTTATTGTATGGCTACATTAACAGAATCTTGCAAGTCTGAAAATACATATCCCCCACCTCTCCTTTACAGCTCAAAGAAACTAATGAGGGTCCCTTCGAAGCCTCTTGCCCCACCCAATACCCAGCTGCAGGCTGTGCCCTCTCTTATCTGACCATTTATTTATTTATTTATTTTGGTTTTCTTATATGCCGCCCAACTCCCGAGGGACTCAGGGCGGCGTACCATCTCTTCCCCCTATTCCATCTCCTGAGGTCATTTCTACCTTCTATTACATTTACACTTTATTACATTTACACTTTAGCTGACACTGATCCGCAGGTCAGCGGTTCAAATCTCACCGGCTCAAGGTTGACTCAGCCTTCCATCCTTCCGAGGTAGGTAAAATGAGGACCCAGATTGTTGGGGGCAATATAAATATACATTGCTTACTGGTGTAAACCGCTTAAGAGAGTGCTTGCACTGTGAGGCGGTATATAAATCTCACAAAATAAATAAATAAATACATAGAGCATAATGATGGAGAAATTAAGTTGCAAACAAATAATGATGCTTTTGACATTTTCGTTGTGTGACCTTTGTCTCCAAGTTTGTGCCATTAAAATACCTTTCCAAAGTGAAGTCCACAGCATCAGAAATCAGCTACTACAGTAGCAGAATGATCCATAAATATCACTGCTGTTTCATTAGGCAGTGCTAATCTTTCCAAGTTATGCAGAGGTGGGTTTCAGCAGGTTCTGACCAGTTTTGGAGAACCGGTAGCGGAAATTTTGAGTAGTTCGGAGAACCAATAAATACCTCTGACTGCCCCTGCCCCCATCTATTCTCTGCCTCCCGAGTCCCAGCTGATCGGGAGGAAATGGGGATTTTGCAGTAAACTTCCCCTGGAGTGGGGAGGGAATGGAGATTTTGTAGTATCCTTCCCCTGCCACGCCCACCAAGTAATGCCCACCAAGCCAAGCCACGCCATGCCCACCAAGCCACGCTCACAGAGCCGACAGTAAAAAAAATTGAAACCCACCACTGAAGGTATGTTATTAAATGTGAAAATGTGCATCGGGGGGGGGGGGAATTCCACAAAAAAGCTACAGGTTAGGCCATTCCCCCAATAGTGAAGTCAGGCAATGAGTACCAACAGAAACAATGTCAAAATTCAATCTTCCCTTCCTTGTCTGTTGCAGTGCCTACCCTTTGGAACAGCATTCCACCCAAGAGATGTGTATGGCTTCCATCCTGATGATTTTGGGGAAAAAAAATCTCTGAATACCTGGCTGTTCCCCACAAACCTTGTGGGAGGGTGGGTGTTAATCCTCTATAATAGTGCTTTTCAACCTTGGCAACATTAAGATGTGTGGACTTCAACTCCCAGAATTCCTCAGCCAGTACTTCCTAGCATGCTGGGGTTATTAATATTATCAGTAGACACTGCTTATATTAGTTTATCAATGAATTCACTATACTATTGTACTGTTCATATTGTATCAATTCATTGATAAAAGAGTGACTTCTGAGAGTTATATAGTTATATAGTTATATTTGGTTTTTTTTCCTTTTCCTTTTTAGTTTGTATTCCTTGTTTGGTTTTTAACTTTTTCTTTAAGATTAAATATTGTTTTGTTAAAAAAATCTAACAAGGGACAAGGAAGGAATATGGTCTCCCTTTATTTTCATTTATCAGCAAAAAATGCCACACACACACACAAACACACACATTTCATACAATTTGAGGGTTACGAGGCCAGAAATCCTAGGGATCTGATTGGCTGAGAAAAGTTTGAGGAGAAGCTACTTAGGTCCTTGTCTATGTATCTGAGGTTAGTTCTATTGGTAGACAAAAGGGCCCTTTCAGAGGTAGCTTGTTCAGGAGGTGGAATGTTGAGATAATTGGGGGCTTGTCCGTGACTGAAGATGGAACTTCAAGTTTCTCACTTTGTTACAATGTTGCAATTCCCTTGTTAGGGTTGTATTGTGAGCTGTAAGGAGGCTCTACTCTTTGATTTAATTGGGATTACAGGAGGTTTCGTCTGGGTGCAAGGACGATCAATTTCAGAAGATTAAGCAAAGAGATTAATTAGGTTTGATCCCACTCACATCTAAATGAAAGAGTGCAGCCTCCATTTTCTTTGTGAGATTTATTTTCTAAGGTTAGCATGTTGAACAACAGGAGTTTACTAGCTTATTTGAGTGTGTTGTGCAAACATGGTTACAATGTAGGAAGAGACCTCGGAAGTAATCTATTCCCAACATTCTTTTCAATGTAGGATTTATCATGCACAACGTAACTATAGCAGTTTTGATAGATGCTTATGCAGAACAGCTTGTTTGCTGGCACTTTAACATTTGTACTTACAGTGAACCTATTTGCTTGGGAAAAAAAATAAAGGACAAACTTGAAAAGAGAGCAAATCTGAAAGAGGTTTGTAAGGTTAAAAATATAATTTTTAATGTTGATAATTCTGCTTTACAATGGAACATTCAAGAGTAATAATAATAATAATAATAATAATAATAATAATAATAATAATAATAATAATAATAATAATAATAATAATAATAATAATAATAATAATAATAATAATAATAATAATAATAAATTAAATTAAATTAAATTAAATTAAATTAAATTAAATTAAATAAATCTAAAGGACAGCTTTCTAAAAAAAACGGACTGCCCTTCATAGCTATGGTTACTGTAATAAACACTCAGGAGAATTTTCAGTGAACCCAACTACTTTCTTGTTTTCAATGCTAAATTCCGGTCAAACATCTCAGTTGCTCTGTGTGGCTCTGTATAGAACTGTGACACAAAGCACTGAATTTGGAGAAGAGAAATAGCAATACTAGGAAAGGCAAGGATACAATTAAATGTTTGGACCAGTAAATGGATCTTGGGAATCTGATGCAAATAACATCAGCCATGACACTCAAAGCAGGTAATTGGATTAGCCAGGTATACAACTGAATCTAAATTTACCAGGTACAGTTCATACAAAACATTGGAACATATCCTAACCACATATGTTAAACTCAGACAAAACCTGGTCTTTCGCTATTCCAGTAAAGTGTATTTTATATTATGCACTGCAATGTTGCAGATACGGGAAAATAGAACACTCTACATTTCTAGGCTTGTCTGCTCCAAAGGAAATATAAAATATAGTAGCTGGATACCCGTGCTTCGCTATGAAACTATGTGATCAGGCTTGATAAAAAAGAGCCGAGGTGGCGCAGCGGTTAGAGGCAGGTACTGCAGGCCACTTTAGCTGACACTGATCCGCAGGTCAGCGGTTCAAATCTCACCGGCTCAAGGTTGACTCAGCCTTCCATCCTTCAGAGGTGGGTAAAATGAGGACCCAGATTGTTGGGGGCAATGTAAACATACATTGCTTACTGGTGTAAACCGCTTAGAGAGTGCTTGCACTGTGAGGCGGTATATAAATCTCACAAAAATAAATAAATAAATAAATAAATAAATTGACAGTTAAAGCTTGAAATTTAATGAGTAGTTACAATCGGGCTTGATACATTGACACTTAAAGCTTGAAAATTTATGTAGAATATATAACTCCTTAGCATCAGAGCAAGTTAATAAAAGGCAACTGGAAGTTGGAACAGAGTTCTTTTCAGGTGGAGAGGGGGAGTAGAATGTCTAAACTCCCAGCCCACAGGCCGGATGAGTCACGCGCTGGCCACGCCCACACCCGGTTTAGCGAAGGGGTAGCATCAGAGTGTGTTAATATAAGGCAACTGGCAATTGGAACAAAGTTCTTTTCAGGTGGGGAGGGGGAGTAGAACGTCTAACTCCTTAGCATCAGAGCATGTTAATATAATACTGTATAAGAAATACTAATGATCTGATGGTCATTTCGAAATATCCTTCCTTAGCAAGCAGCTAGAAGCCAAGAGGAACATACGTGCCAAGTTTCAAGTTTGTAGGCTTTACAGTTCTGGAGATAAGGTGATGAGTGAGTGGCATTTGGCTTTTATATATATAGATAAAACAGCACTATCTCAGGCATATTTCACAACCTGGGGTAACATACTTTTGCAACCTATTCTGTATTTCATGAATTTTTTCCTCAATGTATTGGGATTAAAATATACAATTTCTTTTTAGTTCAAGATACACAGTTGTTCTCTCCTTTAAAAAAAAAATCTTTAAATTTCTGCCTGGCATGGGTCCAGGCTATCTGAGGAACTATCTCACCCCAATGGGATTGGCCCATCTCACCCATGCCAGCAGAAGAGGGATGCTGTGGGGCCCTCTTGGTCAAGGAATTTCACTTGGTGGGAGAACAGCCTTTTCTGCTGTGGCTCCTGCCCTTTGAAACATCTTATCCCCCAAAATGAGACCGGCTCCCACTTTTCTGACCTTCCTGCCAGTTGATTTGAGGCCCCACCAGGAATGCATCACACTGGAGGTAGTTGACAGATTAAGAGAAGATCCCACCTCCCCACCTCCTGCACATCCGGCTCCCTTCCTCTCCATCTTTTTAATTGTAATTTTTACTGTTATTAGAAATATTTATTTTTCATTGGTTTGTTGGTTTTTAATGTTGTAAGCTGCCCAGGGATATCTTGAGGCTAAATGGGTGTCTAACAAATCTAATCAATCAATCAATCAATCAATCAATCAATCAATCAATCAGATGTTATACAAGTACAAAAAGCAGTTGTAAATATTTATTTTTATTAGCGCAATGTGCAAGCGAAATTACTGATAAGAGGCACCATTCAGATGTACGATAATATAACAGCTAACATGCCATTAATTTCAGCTAGATTCTCTTTAGTTTAAATACTACCAATGAAGCTTTGAGTTGCTTGGTAAAGAGATGAGTGGCATACAAATTTGATAGATAGATAGATAGATAGATAGATAGATAGATAGATAGATAGATAGATAGATAGATAGATAGATAGATAGATAGATAGATATAGGCAGGCAGGCAGGCAGGCATAATCAGCCTCACCATCTGTATTTCCACCCACTGTATTAAGTCAGTTGCAGCCAATTGCTTTCCTGGAGATATTATTGGCCATTAATGACAGGAGATACATTTTTATGTAACACAGGAAAAGAAAGAAGAGGTTCTGAAAGCAACCTCATAACAGCTTATGAAATGTCAGGTGGTCAATTAAATCTGATGGCTAAATCTTTGCTTTCTTGCTGTCAGATTAATTGGTGAGAAAACGGCCAGTGATATGTTTCCGAGAAAAAAGATCTCAGTAGCTTCCTCCCTGTGATGCAATCAAGTGGAATAGTTTATTTTAATATCAAAAGTCAGTGACTGTAAAGAGTTTAATATCCTCTATTTGGTTTATCAGTCGATTTTCATCAGAACTCACAGTCTGAACATACCTATACATGAGATAAGTTTGCCAAAGCACCGATGATTTGGGATTTGATTTCGCCCTGGTATTTTAAATTCAGTTTCATGCCAGTTGAATACAGTAGCTGAGATGGGAGGGGGCTAAAATAGCAATAGCACTTAGACTTATATACCGCTTCATAGTGCTTTACAGCCCTCTCTAAGCGGTTTACAGAGTTCAGCATATTGCCCCCAACAATCTGGGTCCTCATTTTACCAACCTCAGAAGGATGGAAGGCTGAGTTAACCTTGAGCCGGTGAGATCTGAACAGCTGAACTGCTGAACTAGCAGCCTGCAGTGCTGCATTTAACCACTGCACCACCTCGGCTCTTTAAAAACCAGGAGATGGTGATTTATAGTCCTCCCTTAAGACATGAAGCCAGTTAAGTGAGTTTAAACCAGTCAAGCACTCTCAGTCAACCTGTAATGGTCTGTGAGAATAGCCTTGGGATACCAGAGGAGGAAGAGCTGCAGCCTAGACAACCATTATGCAAAAAAAAAAAAAAAAACCCAGCCTACAGAAAGAAAAGGGGTGTGGGAAGCATCTCAGAAGGGATCCTCCCCAGTATTCTGGAAAGTAAGAGAGGTGCTTTCAGACTTGCAAGATTGTCAAGCACCAGAGAAATCAGGAGAGCCAGGCTGTTCAAATGTGTGAGGTGGGAAGGTTCATTCTCCGAGCTTGTGGGTTGGTTTCCGAACGTTTCGTCACCAGGCTAGGTAACATCTTCAGTGGAGTTTAGGGGATGTCAGTGTCAGTGTTCTTCTGTTTATGAGAGCTTCAGGTGTGGGTGTGTCAAGTGGGGATCATGTGATGGGTCAGCTGTGAGTCATCAGTGAGTCTTGTGATGGGTCTTGTGATGAGATTACATCAGGACAGGGTCATTGGGAGGTGAACTGGTTGGCGGGGTTTGCGTGGATTGGTTGAGGGTTGGTGCTGTCTCTGGTTGGCTGTGAGTGTCAGGCCGAAGCCAGATTTTATTAGAGACTTCGGCCTGCCACACTTGATGCATAGAATGTATTCTTGCTGTGGGAATTTGGGAGGGACTGTTGCATGAGCAATGTAGACATGTAGCCATAACAAATTCCTTTTAGGCTTTCAAGGTCATCCTTTGTTCGGCACCTGGCCTGAATGGGAGTAACGGACACGTTGGCAAAAGACAACTGGTCAACGTGATGAACTTGTGGGTGTGAGAACAAGGGAATGAACTTTAAACTGGGTGGAGAAGCTTTAGATTCGGGTTTCTCCCAGACGTGCCAACATGGCTCTGTTAATAAATTGGAACTTTGAGGAATACTTTGCCTCGGACTCTGATTTAGTTTTGGATGCTAATTGGAAACCTGACAGTGAGGTTGATTTAGATTCTGAAGGGGTTCGTAGGCTGGTTGTAGGTCAATGTGTCTGTTGATGGAATTGCTTGTGCAGTGCCAGGCTTTGATGAACTCACAAGAGTGGTGGGTTGTAACGTGGCCGATGATTTTTGTGTTGCTCCAATTGAACTGGTGCTGTTTGGTGTCAGTGTGGGTCGAGATTAAGGATTTGGGATATGGCGTTTGAGTGCCAGCTGGTGTTCATGGATCCTGGTTTTTAATTGACGTGATGTTTGTCCCACGTAGAATTAGTTGCAATGGTTACAGTTGACTTTGTAGATTACATTGTTTCTTTCATCCTTCTGTATTTCGTTGAAATGTGTATAAAGGTTTATTGTAAGCTTAAGTTCTCTACAAGAGTCTGAACTACTAAAGGTCAAGGGAAATTGGCAGGAATTAAGAATAGAAAGGAATTCAAGGTGGGCTTGACTTAGATCTTTTATGGGCATGAAGGGACTCATGACTGATGATGCATTTGACCCCTCCCTTGGGCTCAGCCTGGTCATCTCTTACATCAATCTGTTACTGTAACCTTACAATATTAGTACTCACGGTTGATGCTTCTTTGTAGACTACTCAAAAGGCTGACACCAAGCCACATTACAGGATACTTGTTATGAGGAAAATTAAAGGTAGGAACATTAGATATGTATGCTGCCTTGAGTTGCCCCCAAATAAACTTGTGACAAAAATCTAAAATAATAATAATAGTATGCCAAATCCTTAGGTGCAATCTCAAAACAACTGGAGCACCAGGATGGACAAAACCCCCGCCAATCGATTGCAAAAGGTGGCTTTACTCGCTTATTTCCTGCAGTGATACCTCTAACACCATCAAACATCCCAATCTGCATATACTGGGTCCTTGGGAAAGACTTGTCAGGTGGACTAAAATGCCAAATCCAGTGTAAACATCTGGCTGACGGTGCAACAAACCATAATAGGCTACTTTACTTGGGTAAAGAAATGAACGTGGCCATATCAGGGGAAAAAAATATCACTTTGTTTTTCTTTCGATGTGCAAGATACAGGGTGGTTTCCAATCTGTTCTACCAGTTTGAGAAACTTGGTGGTTTCCAAGCTTTTGCAGACTTGCACTGATAGGATAAAGGCCAGCCAATAGGCAGCTGGGCTGGACCTCTCAATAAGGCAAATAATCTCTCCATCAGCTTTTAAGTATATTTTAATTGTTGCTTTTTGTAATATTTATTTTACTAATGGCGGCTTTAACCCTGTTGTTCTATGTTACAAACCAACAGGAGTCTTCACTAATCAACAGTTCAGTAAACTCAATAAATGAATAGATTATTAAGCTAGCTCCAGAGATTTCTCTCTATTCTGGGAACACATTATGGAAAAAGGAGGTCTTTAAATCCAGCAGATCCAAAATTGTTGCTTATCTCTTCACTGTACATTGCTATTTTTGTAATTCTATTTTGTAATTATATCAGAACAAGCAGGAGGAACTGTCAGGACAGTAAACATTAATAATGAATAAACGTTAGACTTTGGCTGTAGAGATCTGATATCTGTAGAGATCTTATAAAATAATTTGTACAGTAGTCCTCAACATATGGCTTAGGACAGTTCATTTAGCGACTGTTAAAAGTTACATTTGCACTGAAAAAAGTGAATTATGACTGTTTTAAGACCATTGCAGCATCCCCATAATCACGTGAACAAAATTCGGGCGCTTGGCAATTGGTTCATATTTATGACGGTTGCAGTGTCCCAGGGTCCTGTGATCAGGGGTGGGTTCCGGTTTTCTTTGCTGCCGGTTCGCTCAGGGGCGCGCGCACGTTTCATGCATGCGCAGCACTTTAAAAAAGCTTCTGCGCAAGCGCATAAGCTAAAAACAAGATGGCGGCACCTATGGCACCGCAGGGAGAACCGGTTCAGGGGCGTGGCAGACTTGGGTCGCTGCCGGTTCTAGCAACCCAGGCCACCAAGTTACTACCAGTTCTATAGAACCGGTCCAAACCGGGAGGAACCCACATCTGCCTGTGATCCCCTTTTGCAACGTCTGACAAGCAAAGTCAATGGGAAAGCCAGATTAGCAATAGCAATAGCACTTAGACTTATATACCGCTTCATAGTGCTTTACAGCCCTCTCTAAGCGGTTTACAGAGTTCAGCATATTGCCCCCAACAATCTGGGTCCTCATTTTACCCACCTCGGAAGGATGGAAGGCTGAGTCAACCTTGAGCCTGGTGAGATTTGAACAGCTGAACTGCTGAACTAGCAATCAGCTGAAGGTCGCAGTGCTGCTTTTAGCCACTGTGCCACCTCGGCTCCTTAAGATTCACTTAACAAGCATGTTCGTAACTGAACGGCTGCCATGATTCACTTAACAAATGTGGAAAGAAAGGCTAGAAAATGGGGCAAAATTCCCTTAACAAACGTTTCACTTAGCAGCAGACATTTTGGGCTCAATTGTGGTCCTAAGTAGAGGACTACCTGCATATGCCAAAATGAGCTCAATGGAAGGAGAACAGAAGATATGGGTGAGGTGGAGACACAAATTGATCAAGGCCTGAAAGCAGAATCTTTCTATTCCAGCAGGAAGGCCATTCCTTTTGTGGCAATACATCTCTGTTCTCCGTTAATAACAAAATACCATATTTTTCGGAGTATAAGACTCACCGGAGTATAAGACGCACCTTAATTTTTGGGGAGGAAAATAAAAAAATTTTTTTGCATACCAGCATCCATCTGGATAGCATCCTTAGCAAACAGCCTGGGACAAGTATATTAGCCTTGCAAAGCTCCGTTTTAAAGGCTGCTTTTTCAGCCTTGCAAAGCTCAGTTTGAGAGGTTGTTTTAGCCTTGCAAAGCTCCGTTTGAGAGGCTGGGCGGGGCTACATTCGGTGTATAAGACGCACCCAGATTTTCACCCTCTTTTAGCGGGGGAAAGGTGCGTCTTATACTCCGAAAAATACGGTAACTAAAATATGCAGTTGGTCTAGTCAAATATAAATTATTCAAATGGCGAACTTTGCATTAAAAGATCTGTTCCAAAGTCCTCTGGGGTTCTCAATGAGCTCTCTTACTTAAAGGCCAACAGCAGAAATAACCAACTATTTTATGCTCTTATGCAGCTGGCTTAGGAAGTAAAACGAGAAATAAAGAGACAAAACAGCAGTGCATTATTCTTTATCATTCTGTGTTCTAATTACACAATGATATTGCTTTGCATAATCAGATGTAATTATTCTAATTGCATGTATAAGCAGTAATCAACCAAGAATTACTCAGGAAAAGCAGGGGATGGCGATAACTAGGATGCAAATCAAAACCAAATGCATTCCAGCTAAAGTTAAAATGATGGTGTGTTTCAGTAGTGTATGTGACAAAAATGGACCACCATATACTGTATTAACAATACCAGTTCTCTGCTACATTTCTTTTTATTTTATTATTTTATTTATTTGTTTGTCAAACATGTACAAGATAGCAGGTATGGGTATAAACAAAAGCATAAACAAAGTAAATACAGATAAATGAGGACAAGAGGAGAGTAGGACAGGGACGGTAGGCACGCTGGTGCGCTTATGCAGGCCCCTTACAGACCTCTTAGAAATGGGGCAAGGTCAACGGTAGACAGTCTAAGGTTAACGTTTTTTACATGTTAAGAATAAGAGTTAAAATGGTGATAGTCCTCACTGATAAAGGCTAAAAAAAAATCTACTCCTTCAAAAGCACTAAGCAGAAGTGAGCAGGCAAGACAATAGTATGTAGATATGTAGATAACTATGTAGATATTAAAATTATAGGAGGCAAACAATGAAAAAACAGGAGGTCTGTCCGCCACCCGAGCCACACATGATTGAGGGAGAATAAGATTTTTGAAATTAAGGACATTTTAGATTCTCGTAAACACTGAGGAAAGCTCCACTATTTAGTTGCATGGAAAGATTTTCCTCCCTCCGAAACTGAATGGGTGGACTGTAAGCACATTAGAGCGGCCAAACTCTTCAAACGCTTCCATAACCAATATCCCGATAAACCAAAATAGCTCCCTTATATAACTGCATATCTATCTTGTTTCTCTCTCTTTGTTGTGTCTTTCAGGTTTTTTTTTTTTTTGCAGGACTCACGTCCTTGTCGGGGAGGGGGCAGCATGTCAGATCCACCACTTTCGGCTTGGCGCCTTGCTGGCGTTCTGCCATCAATCGGGGAAGGGAGGGGGGGAACAAATGGGCAATAAAGCTATATACCATTATGATGGGAAATTGGGAAGGGGGATTGATAGTTGAGGAAGAACAGAACATTTTGGAATCCAGTTTGAGCTGGCGCACTGGCATCTTCAAGGCCATTTACATTGAGAATGGAATTTCACCGGTCCAAACACCTCAGCGTTTCCCAAAACATCTCGGCTGTGCTAGATTGGCTACACACAGGCGGATCAGGGGGAGGGGAAGGCTAGGGGAACCAGGGAGTTAGTTCTGTATTGGTGCCTGGGAACTTTAGATTCCGCTTTACTGCATTCAGCATCCCTTAGCAAAAGTACCTTTTGACTTCAATTAAATGGAGTCGAGAGTTTTACTTTCCTAGGAGATCAAACTGGGGCAGGTCTGACATACTCATTGGATCAGGAAACAACTGAGAATAAAAAAGTAGGATGTAACTAGCACAGCCTCAAAACTCTTAAGGACCAAAACTGACCTCATAGTTTTATCATCTCCCAAACTTTGTTCCAGCTCAGCAGACAAATTTAAGAGTCTCTTTGTTGCTGCCATTGCAAAAAAGCTACAAAAGAGCAAATTTGATGGATCAACTGAGTTCGCCAATAGATCTTCAATAATTTTATTAAAGTTTACTAAAGGTTAAAGGTTAAGGACATGCTGCCCTTGTAGTAGTAAAAACTACTACAAAATAAGAGAAATATCAGAAAAAGAAAGGAAAGTAGAGAGAAAAAGACAAAACGATGTATATGAAAAATAACTCTTCATTTTCTCCAGACAAATGTAAAAATCATATGAGTCTTTTCTAGTACTTCTGTAAAAAAGAAATATATCTTCTTCTCATCTCTTTTCTTTACCAATAATCAAATTAGAAATGCTCATCATTCAGTCCTAGTCAGCAAAAGATGATCAAGAGCTACCAAAAATATTAACACATATTATAATCTTAATTTAAATAAAATCTATGTTGTAATCCAGACTTATCACTTTCTCTATGAAATAAAGCAAAATAAACCATTCTGTATTCATAAATGGATGTTTAAAGCCTTGTTATTCAGTCCTGATCAAAAAGAAATCTCATTAACTGCTACCTCAAGCCACAATATATATAGTTTGACCCTGATCAAACATATTCTCTTTATAAACTTTTCGTTTACTTTTAAAAAGCTTAATTTTTAATCTTTGTCTCACAAGTTGGTTTCTCATCATTGTCTCTGTCTCCTTTCAGGATAGGTTTCTTCAAGTCTCAAAACAGATTCCTTGTTTTCACGCATTTCTTTTATGTATCTGAGATACGAAAGCTTTGCAAGACATTCTTCTATTGTTTGAATATCCCCTCGAATTATTAAGACATCAGCTGTTTCATCTGTCAATTTTTAACATCTTTTTCCTTATCATTCTTATATTTTCGCATTTTAAAATCCATTTTCATATCCACACTTTTTCCATATCACTTTTGTAATTCAGATTTTTTTCTCTCCAAATCCACATTCAAATCAATCTCAGTCTCTGTTTTATCCATTGCAATCTGTTGTTCTTCTAAATCCTCTGCTATAGTATCAAACATTCTTGTGAGTAGCTTCTGAGTCCCTTGTTCCCAAATAGCCTTAATTTCTTCTATAGTCAAATAGTATTGAACGTATCCTTTTCTGCTTGTTTGTCTGTCTGGTGTTAATTCCTGCTGGATGTTGAAGATGTTTTTTTTCCTTCTTAGTTTTTTAATTATCTCTTTTCAGCTTCCCTAATCAAGGAACTATTAAAGAGGAAAACAACAGAGCAGACAAACAATCAAGTAGAACATAATACTCTAATCAATAATCTACCAAGGAGAAAAGCCACACCTCCATCAATACTGGCAGAGCAAGCTACTATATATATACAGCAAACACCATCCTCAGTAGCACTGAAGATGCTACCTACAATAGTGGGGTAATGAGGAGGAGGGGCAGTGGGGGACTGTCACGGTGTGATTTATTGCCTGTTACATGTATATGCAGGGAGATGCATCCCTATTCAATATAATGGTTTATTCCTGAGCACATGATTGATATGTTCTTGTACGCATGTGTGCATTCCATTCTCCGTTCTACCCTTCTTGCTCTGGCTTCCATTGAGGGAAGTCCTACATTTTATATCAGTCATGTAGTTAATTAGAATTTATTGTTTTTGTACCGAAATAACTATTTTAATTAGAATCTTTAAACTGCGGTTTCATTTCTAATGTCAGAATTCCGGGAAAAGATCAAACATTGCCTCTGTGAGATTAATTCTCACTCTGTCAGGGACCCCCTGCCCTTCCCTTGCCTGCCCTCCGTGCACGAAGATGAACCACCACCTGCCCTGAACTCCTCGCCGCTCCTGCACTAACGCCCCGGCCCCGCTCAGCTGCGCTTGTTTGCTTGTCTCAGAGCTGAAGCCAGGAAGGCGATAGGGGCAGCTGTGGCGGCAACGGCATTCTAGGACGACACATGTCTGGCAGCCTTGGTGGATCAGCGTGCGCCACGTTGATCGATCTTGTGCCAAGGTTTCCCAGGAGGTGGTGTCGATATCCAGGGACTTGAAGGAGTCTTTCAACCTGTCTTTGTATCGCTTCTTTTATCCCCCGTGCGATTGCTTTCCTTGAGAGGGGCCTGCCCAGCATGTCTGGGCTTTCATCAGCAGAGTGTGAACTGATGGCAGGCCTGCTCTGGAGAGGACTTCTGTGTCTGCCACCTTGTCCTGCCATCGAATCCTCAGAATTCTATGGAGGCAGGTCATGTGGAAGTGGTTCAATTGCCTAGCGTGCCTCCTAGGGTGGCAATGCTATTGAACACCTATAGAATTAAGCGTAATTGAAGCTGAGAGTATCTCACTCACAGGCTGGAGACAATATCACAGCAACAAACAGCAGCATCTGAAGCAAACTGTAATGAGGCCAAGATGACTGTATACTTGATGACATAATGACACAAATTTGCCAGAATTCTGTATTTATGCCAGCATGTTTGATGCAAGATTGACACACATGCAATTTACATGATTATGTCAGCATGCACTTCTCCATCATCTTGCCTTTGGCTGGCTTGCAAATGTCTGAGATTAGAGCAAAAGCAAAAGCAACAAAAAAGGGCAAATGTTTATGTCATAGTTGCACTTGGGGAAACACCCTTTGAGGAAAAGCATCTGCAAACGTTTTATGGAGCTGTTGCATTATTAAAGATATTCATTCCATGGTGGACTGTCAAGCATGCGTTTTTGTTTGCTGATGGCAGATGAGCTTCAATAATTGAAGCAATGTGACTAGGCCAGTGGTGGCGAACCTTTTTCGGCTCGCGTGCCAAAAAGGGGAGGGCGCTCGCGCGCGCATGCCCACACCCATTCCCTCCCCCCCACGCATGCGCACAACACCCCCCCATGCTGCCCCCTGCACATGCGCACACACCCCCACCCCCGCGCAAAGGCTTACCGGAGCCTGGGACCACGAAACCGGCAAACCGGAAGTGTGAAAAAACGCACTTCCGGTTTGCCGGTATGCTGTTTTTTGCACTCCGGAGGATTCAGGGAAGCTCCCTGAAGCTCCGGAATGCAAAAAACTACAAAACGGACAAACCGGAAGTGCGGAAAAGTGCACTTCCGGTTTGTCCGTTTTGTAGTTTTTTGCATTCCGGAGCTTCAGGGAGCTTCCCTGAACCCTCCGGAGTGCAAAAAACAGCACACCGGCAAACCGGAAGTGCGTTTTTTCGCACTTCCGGTTTGCCGGTGGGAAACCCTCGCGTGCCGGCTTCTATGGCTCCACGTGCCACCTCTGGCACGCATGCCATAGGTTCGCCACCACGGGACTAGGCCATGTTTTTAATGGTTAGTTTGAACCTTAATAGCTAAATAACATTTGGAAAGATTAGGGCATAGTATCGGATCCATAACTGTTCTTGATTACAAGGAAAATGCTTTGCATTTAAGAGTATATGGCTAATTCCAATGTTCAAACATCAGGACTCAATGCACAAGCCTTTTGACCAAACAGAGGCAAATCTTAAAAAAAACCAACAACACCCTAATATTTTTTAAAGAAAAGAGCTGAATTTCCTTGAATTAAATAAACTACTACAAGTGTATAAATTTGCATATTGCACCAAGATAGAAACTGTGGCTTAGAAAGGGCAATGTTTGGATTCACATGTTGTGCTATGCCAAGCTTGCTTGCAACTGTATTATGGCTTAGCACAATGTGTGAAACAAGTCACTGCCTTTCTCAGAAGTCAAAGAAAAGATGGAGCAGAAAAAGTGAAACTGTGTCACAACTGTCCACACTAGTGACATGGCGGGAGCAGGGGGGAGGGCGTCAGGGGGAGGTTGTCAAAATCTGTGAGCTGGCCAGTGCAATATCATAATCAGTGCCCTAAGCTTTTTGTATGTGCAGTGCAGAAACACATAAAGAAGTAGGCTTTGTACCATCATCTTGCAAATTTTGACACTCATCTCCCAATATTTATAGTTCAAAATATACATTGGTAGCTATATTTGTTTGGGCACACAGCACCAGATATAACAATTATCCATTCCCAAGTCTGTTGTTTGAACCTCTAGTCTAGATCTTGGCATGGAAGCTAGATTTTGAAAGCCGAGAGCTCTAGCAATTGAAAAAAAAGCAGGAATAGGATGAAATATAAGCAGTGAAATAGCTGGTATCAAAAAGCAACCATTTTTCAGGGGCTCAGAGCAGGGGTGAAATTCAAAAAAATTCACTACCTGTTCTGTGGGTGTGGCTTGGTGGGCGTGGCAGGGGAAGGATATTGAAAAATCTCCATTCCCTCCCCACTCCTGGGGGAAGGATACTGGATTCCCTCCCCACTCCAGGGGAAGGATACTGCAAAATCTCCATTCCCTCCCCACTCCTGGGGGAAGGATATTGGATTCCCTCCCCACTCCAGGGGAAGGATACTGCAAAATCCCCATTCCATCCCCACTCCTGGGGGAAGGATATTGCAAACTCTCTATTCCCACTCCACTCTGGGGCCAGCCAGAGGTGGTATTTGCCGGTTCTCCGAACTACTCAAAATTTCCGCTACCCCTTCTCCAGAACCTGTCAGAGCTTGCTGAATTTCACCCCTGGCTCAGAGCCTCTGAACAACCCCTGTTCTGACTCCAGATTCCCCCAGAGTCAAGTAAATGTGAACCATTATTTTAATTTCCCAAAAATCCCCCCAAAAGCTTCATTCCAAGGCATTATGGGAAATTAAATGCCCTGTTGTTGTAGCCTAATAGGACAGCGTTACCGATGAGTCGCTTCAGGTGGGGACCGGTTCTTCAAAAGGAGCTAAATGGACTGAACTGCAACCATATGATATTTAAAATTTTTCTTGAAGCATGAGGAAAAGATAATAAGATTTTTCACCTCATTTCATTAATGGTTCTAAAAACCCACTGAGGAGTAGGAAGGAATAGAAGAGCTGACAGCGAGGAGAGCAATAATGTGGGGAAACTGACAATGGTTGCTACTGACAGAAGCCAAGCATTTGAAGTATTTATGTGCTTCTGGGTGATGGTATAGTTGCCATTGCTATGGCAACAGATTGCTTACATTCATTCTTGGGAAGGATAAAAAAATGAAAATAAAAAGAATGTGGTGCAGAGGATGGGAGATGTGGTTGGGAGAAAAATATACCGGCTTTGTGCCAGATATCATTTTCCATAAAAGTCAGAAAAGGAGACACCAGTAAAGGCGTATCATCCATCTCAAGTTGATTTAATTCGCTGGGTTTTTGTTAGGCCTCTTAGCCAACATAGAAAGTAGCAGACGATAGTTCCAAAACTTAAAACCTTAAACTGACAGAGAATAAGTCTAGAAAATTCCCATCCTGTATGAAAAGTAAGCTAATTCAGAATCATAAGAATTGTTTTCCAACATATTGGGATCGTGTCAGGCTGCAGAAAGCTGCTTTAAATCTTCGTTAGACCTGCTCTTAATATTCCTGGCCATTAAGAAATTAAGGAAGCAGGCACCAGAAACAAAGCAATTTCAGTAATATCCTATATATCAGGTTGTCCTTGAGTTACGACCACAATAAAGCCCCAAATTTCCAGTGCTAAACAAAGCAGTTGTTAAGTGAGTTTTGCCCCATTTTACAAGCTTTTTTGCCACAGTTGTTAAGTGGATCGTTGCAGTTGTTAATTGAATCTGGCTAAAAGAGAAAGAAGGAGAACACTTAAAAAATCAATAGAAAGAGGAACAGAAAGACAATCTCACTCCAACTCTGTTTAATTGTGTTATATACATTGGGATAAATCAGTGATTTTCAAATTTGGCAACTTGGACTTCAACTCCCAACTAAGGAATTCTGGGAATTGAAGTCCACACATCTTCAAATTGCCAAGTTTAAAAAAACAGTGATTTAAATGAAGGATTCAAAAATTATTAAGTTATCTGCAGGGTTATTTGATCTTTTTGCTGCCCTGCTGATAAAAAACAAAATGTTTATTTCCCACCATATTAATTTAATATATTTACACAACACAAGCGAGCAATCCCTCATGCCCCATTCTCTCTTCCTATCTATGACCATGAATTAATTTAAAAATTAAGATGGGCATGTAGGATAGTGGTGGAAAAGAAATAAAATATAATTACCTAAAACCTATCTAGTCAGAGACTCATTTATCCTCTCTTCTGCGCTCTTTCTTTATGCCATTAGTTGCCATCAGTGCTTTCAGTATACAAAGGATAAACTGTAAGCAAAAATATGTGGACAAATAGCCATTTTAAAGCAGGCGTACAAAAATAATAATCCTCTCTAAATCTCCTTCTTATGGCTTGAAAAATACCTTACTACAGAAGCTTCCAAATTCAACCCCTATTACCTATTAGCTATAGGTAAATGAGGTGGGCCCCATCAGTTTGCTAAAGGCCATCTCATTTCTGACCCAAGCTTTAATGGAGAGGGATAGTACTTTAAACCAGAATGAGGTAAATTTTTAAAGACTATGGAATTACAATAGTTAAACATGTCAAGGGAACACAACTGGGAGTTACTTTGTAGAGCAGTATTTCTCAACCTCAGTGACTTTAAGACAGGGGTGTCAAACTAGCGGCCTGCAGACCGGATGCATCACGCGCAGGCCACGCCCACCCCAGCTCTGTGAAGGGAACAAACATCGCAAAATATCACGTGACAGCAACATGACGCGGCGAGTTTCACACCTGTGCTTTAAGATGTGTAAACTTCCGCTTCCAGAATTCCTCAGCCAGCCTTGCTTCTTAAACTTCGTAAAGTTGCTGAGGTTGACAAACATTGCTGAAAACATTGCTGATTAAATCTGGCCCCAGCAGCTCCTCTATTGAGCAGATTTCCTGCAACAACGATGCCATCACTTGTGAGGTATTGATCTGTTTATGTGCCTCAAAATACTCCAGTGTCAAAATGGCTTGCTTCTTCCTGGCAGCCATTGTTGCTCATTAAATCTTGATGCATAAAATATAAGGATCGATGTGATGAGATTAGCTGATTATCTGATTAACTGAGAAGGAAAAGGCCAAATATGGTGCTTACAGTCCTTCTCTCACTCTCAGAGAAGGTTAACAAGGAGGTGTGTGCTGCCATCTCACCCTCCACTACCCCATCACCAATGGTTCATTAACAATGAGCCGAGGTGGCGCAGCGGTTAGAGGCAGTACTGCAGGCCACATTAGCTGATCTGCAGGTCAGCGGTTCAAATCTCACCGGCTCAAGGTTGACTCAGCCTTCCATCCTTCCGAGGTAGGTAAAATGAGGGCCCAGATTGTTGGGGGCAATGTAAATATATACATTGCTTACTGGTGTAAACCGCTTAGAGAGTGCTTGCACTGTGAGGCAGTATATAAATGTCACTAATAAATAATAAACAAAATAATAAACAAGAGCCTGTGGTTTAATATACCATTTAATTTATGCCTTAAAGTAGCCACTACTGTAGGTTTGGAGAAATCAGAATTTGAAACATGCAACAAGTGATGATCTTTAAATGTTGGTTTCCAGAAATCAAATGCAACTTTTTCAGGTTTAGATCGCACAACTCTTATTAGTTAAACAATCAGGCACAAATGGAGACAAGACAGCAAATCTGTAAGCATCAGGCAGAAGCCTCTGTGATGTCATGTGCATCGTTATCTTATGACATTGTTTGCACAATTATCTCACGGTGCATGTGACATCATTTGCCCTCAAGTCCTCAGCCTTGCAGAAATTCAGAGACAACACAGCTGTTTCCTAATCCTTTCCCGTGATTTAGCATGGCATAATAAAGCCTCCACGTGCATTTGGAAGGTATTAGTTCTAGATAGACTTAGCTCTAGGTTTCTAGTATTAGAAACATAAAAGACGTTTTTGCTTCTGTTTTATTTGCTATGGGGAGGTGAGGGAGAAGGGCAGCACTAAGATACAGAACATTTCTGTTCAGATATTCCACTATTTTTTACTGGCTTTTAGCTGTACAGAGGAGGTGATAATATACTGTATATCTATCTCCCTGCTTTGAATGTTAAGAACCACCGTGACCATAAATGGATAGTTTCACGCATGATCAAAACCTCATTTTTCCCATGGATTCAGTTGGTGACTTGGTGACAATCACACCAATTCAATTTGGACAACTCTACAAGGCTGGTTTTCACACAGATAAAGGAATGCTTCCACAAAAGACCCTAAGCTCTTTGGAGAGAAAAAGACAAAAACAAAATGAAGTTTAATGAAAGGTTGCAGCTATGGAAACTAAGGTATGTATATATAGAAAGATAAATGCAAGTGACTGACTACCTCCCCTTCTGATCCTCTGATCCAAGTCACTGCACCAAATTGTTGTGACCAAAACCTGGTTCACTTAAAGCATCCAGATCACTTTGAAGATACAACGTAAATATATTAGCATGCATACAATTGAATCAATAAAGGAGAATATTTGTAGCTCAGGGTTGAAATGAGAGATCCTTGGTGCTCTCTGAGCTTGCTTGTGTTTTTTCATTACCCAAACTAGGTAACAACACTAGCACTGATGATGTTACCTAGTTTGGGTAGTGAAACGTCTGCAAGAAAACTGTTAAGTAGTGGGAATGATGACAGGAGACAGACTTCAGAATAGCTCTTTACTCAGCAACTGCTCAAGACAACCAGCAACTTGCAGACTGACAGCTAGCCCTTTTATAGGGAGCTGTCAGATACAACAACCATTAGCGTTTGAGCATTATAGTTATGATGTTGGAATGTTTCTGGTAAACCCACCTGGCTGACCACCTTATTATTTCTCCCTTACTACTAGATTGGCAGGTCATCTGCACTCTTCTCCCTGAGTTATGTCCAGTGAATATTTATTTATTTATTTAAGCGCTCTTATAGGCCGCCCAATCCCACAGGACTCAGGGCGGCGTACAACATAGATAAGAACGTATAATAAAAACAATAAGAAACAATTTAAAAATTAAAAGCATTATTCAGACGTTGTTAAAAAAACACCATTCATGGGGGAATCTGATCTTTTTATTCACCCCGCCTGCCGGAAGAGTCATGTTTTAACGGCTTTACGGAAGGCCAGCAGGGTGGGGATGGTCCGGATCTCTGGTGGGAGTTGGTTCCAGAGGGACGGGGCTCCCACAGAGAAGGCCCTCCCCCGCGGCCCCGCCAACCGACATTGTTTGGCCGATGGGACCCGGAGGAGGCCCTCTCTGTGGGATCTAACTGGTCGTAGGGAGGTATGTGGTAGGATGCGGTCCCGAAGGTAACCTGGCCCTGAGCCATGTAGGGCTTTAAAGGTCAAAACCAACACCTTAAATTGCTACCGGTGATTAATAGGCAACCAATGCAGCTGGCGGAGGATAGGTGTTACGTGGGTGTATCTCGGTACACCCACCACAGCTCGCGCAGCTGCATTCTGTACCAATTGCAATCTCCGGATGCTCTTCAATATAAAAAAATTAGGCCAGAGGTTCCAGACTGATTCAGTCAGCGCCAATTCATCTTGCTGGGAATGTATTCTTAAAGGGGCACTTTAAGCTCTTCACATGTGTGGAAAGGGGCATCTCTTGCTAATGAATGCAACTCACGTGTATATGCAGGGTGCCTTTACCACCATACTTTGTAAATATTGGTCCTGTGTGGGAGAAAAAAAATAGGCTAAAAGAGGCTGTTTTCCTGAGGGCAATATTTTTATTTGTTTGCTGCATCGATTCCTTTGCAATTTGGCAATCTAAGCCTCCTTCCTTCCTTCCTTCCTTCCTTCCTTCCTTCCTTCCTTCCTTCCTTCCTTCCTTCCTTCCTTCCTTCCTTCCTTCCTTCCAACATTTATATACATTTATGTTTATGTCTTACAATCAACTCTGGGTGGCTTCCAATAAAAAAAAATACTGTAACATTTGACTTGGTTGCTACCTCTTGTAAAGCAGTTGTGGCCTAATGTACACATGCTAATAACGTGAAACCTGAAGGTTAAAACTTAAAAAAAAAAACTAGCGCACCACGGGGAGGAATTTCTCACTCAGCCTGTTCTGTCTGTTTTCTACCCATAGGGTAGAAAATAGGAAGCTAAGTTGATCATTTAAGAAATTCAGCTTTGCTTTCTAGAATTTCTCTCGTCTGTCACATTTAATATTACAGTTGGGCAATGACATGTTACGGTAGGGAGAAGAGACTGAGTATGTAGTTCTGCATTACGCATTGAGGTTGGGATATGGGTGATCCACCAAGGAAGAATTGATTTCATAGGAAAAGCTAGTGGTCTTCTAATAGAATATAACCTAAACTCTGTAGACAATTATCATCTGCGGGCAGGATCTAAGACAGTATGTCTGGTAAATACTTTCCATGCCCTTGTTGGCTGGTCTGTTAACCAAAAGATTTGGCAATCATAGATGCAACTGATTCAGATAACAGTAACCAGGCTATTAATTGGGTCCCCCAATTATGGATTGCATTTCTTAAAAATTCTCACTGGATTCTATTTCAGACTCAATGTAGACCTAAAGCGGTACCTGAACACACTTGTTAGTGGATCATAAGCTTCCTAACAAACAGGAAGCAGCAGGTACCTGAACACACTTGTAAGTGGATCATAAACTTCCTAACAAACAGGAAGCAGCAGTTGAAGCTAGGCAAAATCACATCAAATACAGGTAGCACAGGAGCCCCCCAGGGCTGTGTGCTCTCTCCACTTCTCTTCTCTCTATATACCAATGACTGCATCTCTAACGATCCATCTATTAAACTACTGAAGTTCGCAGATGACACAACAGTGATCGGCCTCATTCGAGACAATGATGAATCCGCATACAGACGGGAGGTTGAACAACTAACCTTGTGGTGCGACCGGAACAATCTAGAACTGAACACACTCAAAACCGTAGAAATGGTGGTAGACTTTAGGAGAAATCCGCCCATACTTCCACCTCTTATAATACTAGACAACACAGTATCTACAGTAGAGACCTTCAAATTTCTAGGTTCTACTATACTGCAAGATCTAAAATGAACACTTAACATCAAAAACATCATCAAAAAAGCACAACAAAGAATGTTTTTTCTGCACCAACTCAAAAAGCTCAACCTGCCCAAGGAGCTGCTGATACAGTTCTACAGAGGAATTACTGAGTCTGTCATCTGCACCTCTATAACTGTCTGGTTTGGTTCTGCCACCCAACAAGACAGACACAGACTTCAGAGGATAATTAGAACTGTAGAAAAAACAACTTCCACTGAGGACCTGTATACTGCACGAGTCAAAAAGGAGGTTGTGAAAATATTTACAGACCCCTCACATCCTGGACACATCCTCACATCTTGAACACAAACTGTTTCAATTCCTACCCTCAAAACGACGCTATAGAGCACTGCACACCAGAACAACTAGACACAAGAACAGTTTTTTTCCTGAACGCCATCACTCTGCTAAACAAATAATTCCCTCAACACTGTCAAACTATTTACTAAGTCTGCACTACTATTAATCTTCTCATCGTTCCCATCACCAATCTCCTCCCACTAATGACTGTATGACTGTAACTTTTTTGCTGTATCCTTATGATTTATTTTGATAGTTTCCCAGTATGATTTGATTGCTTATTTGTACCCTATGACTATCATTAAGTGTTGTACCTTATGATTCTTGACGAACGTATCTCTTCTTTTATGTACACGGAGAGCATATGCACCAAGACAAATTACTTGTGTGTCCAATCACACTTGGCCAATAAAGAATTCTATTCTATTCTATTCTATTCTATTCTATTCTATTCTATTCTATTCTATTCTATTCTATTCTATTCTATTCTATTCTAAAACCAGAACCATATCCTCTTCTCAACCACAAAGTTCAGTAGGTGGCCCCACCTCTCAGCCATACCTACTGCACAGGATTGGTGTAATACTAAATGCCGGACTACCTTGAAAAGCAACTTGGAAAGTTCAACTAGTGCAGAATGAAGTTGCACCACCAAGCAACTAAAACAGTCATTTGTTTACTTGTTTCCAATCTGGCCTGTTCTGGAGACAACCACATGGGAGGTATACATAGACTTCAGGTTTCTCACCCCACACTTATGATCAGTTTTTGAAGGAAACTCTGCCATCTCACTAATGGCTCAGAACCGAATCTGGCAAAATTGGAGACTGCAGAGAAAGAGATCCACTAGTAGGAGGAGAAAGAATTCCCAAGCTCACTCTTGTACACCCCCCCCCACCAATCCAAAGACATTGGGCAAAACCTGATGGAACTTCAGAGCTGCCCCTGAAAGACCAGAACAAAGAGAAAGGGCTTAACAGCTGGGCAGCCTTGACATTAACCCTTTCAAAACTTTTGGAGAACATGAAACTTCAAGCCAATCCATAAACATGAGCAAACATATCAGTGGTGGAGGATATGTATGGGAGAATTAAAAGTTTGAGGAAGGGTCTAACTAAAAACCTTGGAAGCTGGACAGACCAATCAGTTGGGTCGAGTCTGGACTAGTGCTGAAGGCACCAGGCTAAAAAGCAGGAGACTGTGAGTTCTAGTCCCACCTTAGTCGTGAAAGTTAAGTGGATGACTTTGGGCCAGTCACTCACTCTTAGCCCAACCCACCTCACAGAGTCATTGTTGTGGGACAAAGAGGAGGAGGAAGATGTGTTGGATATGTTTACTAGCTTGAGTTATTTGTAAAAATAAGTAAGTAAGGAAGGAAGGAAGGAAAAGAAAGTTAGGCTGATAGATTGGAACTATCTCTTTCCTTCTCTATATAATCTACTAGTTGTAGACTTTCCCCTAACTATAAACTTTTAATTACATTTCTTAACCTATTTCTGCTGCATATAAATATGTTCGTTCTGACAGATCCTCAGAAAATTCAGCTTTCAGTGCCAAGGGAAGTCCTACTCCTCATCTGCTTGTCCACCCTTTGTTTTTATAGTTTCCCACTTAGTTTAATTTCACCAACACTTGCCAGAGCTTTTATTCCTTGGACAATATAAACATTTAAAGTTTCTTTGGGGAGATTTATTATTTTGCAAGCATTAGGAAATAGCTTTCTTGAAACTAATTCACTTTCTCCATGAGACTCTGGAACAGGACGGGAATGGAAGACAAAAATATCTCAATTTTGGAAAGAAAAGCATTCAAGTGCTACATTTCCTTCCCACACTGGATTTATTAAGTTCTAAAAAGCCAGATTTTTAAAAAATTAAGTTCTCTGAAATACACTATCAAACACTGCAGAAATGTCTTTTGGATTAATGCAGTGCTTCCCAAACTTTTTTGTTCATTACCCAAAACCACTTTTCAGAAAGTTCTTATTTAAGTGTCCCTGTTGTGATTGGAAAATGGATTCAGGTGTCATCATCCAAAGAAAAACAATTTTACTCATTTTTGAGTTAATTTACTCAGTTTTGGGAACTACTGGCTTAATGTAAATAAATAAACTGGAATTTATTTGTGCAAACAAACAATCAAACCCACACCTACCATAACAAGACTGGTCTAATATAACTAAGTCTGAATTAAAAATGATCAAGGAACTATAGAGGGAATATGAAGGCTATTTTAATCCAAACTTTTCTCTGTGTCAGAAATTCTAAGTCAGAGTTCCTCCTACAGATACCTGCCCACCACTTCTTAAAGTCCATCCATTCCCCCAAAACACTGGCTCTGCCATTGGACTTCTGTTGAGTTTCTTTTCAAGCATTTCTCTTAAAACTTCAACCAAATCTTTCCTGATATTTGATTCAACATGACCTCAAGCATGCAGAAACTTACCTCTACAAGAATGCAATGAAAATGGCTTGTTAAATTCAAAATGGTTTCCAGGATTGGTATACTAGTGACAATCCATTTGGGGTTCACAGATTCTATCAGTGGTACAAGTATACATCAGCGGTGGGTTGCTGCTGATTTGGACCAGTTCGCCTGTACCAGTGGCGGGAATTTGCCCCCGCTCGCCGAACCGGCAGCGATGGCCAACTGTCCATGCCCCTGAACTGGTTCTCCGGTCGCCGCAGCGGTGCAAAGAACCCTCTGAACATGCGCAGAGGCTTCTGCGCATGCGCAGAGGGTCATTTGTGCTATGTGACATGATGTGACCTGGTAGGGAAGGTAAGTGGGACCCACCCCTGGTATACATGCTTACAACTAGTTTTATATGCTACTAATTATATTGTTTCCAGATGGGTGGTCTAAATTGCATTCATATGACTTAATATCTTAAGTGAAAGCAAGGAAACAAATCTAGATAAAGCCAAAGGATAGTTGGTTTTTACTGGTGCAGACTTTTTTTAATTCAGACATTTAAGATGTCTCTAATCGCAATGCCACTTCCAAAGAGGACCACTCCTATGTGCCAGCCACCTGTAGGTCAAATTGTATCAACTGAAGACAAATGACACAAATGATTTACCGTATTTTTGGGAGTATAAGACGCGCCTTTTTGCCCCCAAAAAGAGGGTGGAAATGTCGGTGCATCCTATACACCGAATACAGCCATTTTTGGCCTCCCGAAGCCCTGCCCCTGCATCCCATTTTTGAAAAAAATGGACTGTTTTTTGCAAAAATGGGGGCCATTTTTGCCTTCCCCCACCCCATAGGAGCGCTCTGCAGGCTTCCCAAACCCTCTGCATGCCCTGTTTTTGAAAAAAAAAATGGCCGAAAAATGGGCTGTTTGTTGCAAAAAATGGGGGCGTTTTTGCCTTCCCCCACTGCCTAGGAGCACTCTGCAGGCTTCCCAAACTCTCTGTTTTTCGCAAAAACGGGGGTGTTTTTGCCTTCTAATTATCCCATCTAGCATGACTGGAGGAGGAATTCTGGGAGTTGAAGTCCACTAGTCTTAAAGCTGTCAAGTTTGAAGACCCCTGGGTTAGGGGTGCAAGGGTCTTCAAACTTGGCAAGTTTAAGACTTGTGACTTCAACTCCCATTCCTGAGCTAGCATGACTGGAGGAGGAATTCTGGGAGTTGAAGTCTACTAGTCTTAAAGCTGCCAAGTTTGAAGTTTGTAAAAAGTATACATGGTTGTAAAAATTATTCTGCATACTGGTATTTTATTAAATAATATATTACTATACCATTTGGTTCAGAATACTTTTTTCCTTGTTTTCCTCCTCTAAAATCTAGGTGCGTCTTATACTCCGGTGCATCTTATACTCCGAAAAATACGGTAGATTCAAGGTTTAAGTAAAAAAATATTCTTAAAATACTCCATATAATTTGGAAATACCCACAAATTTCTTTCAAGATTTTCCAGAACTCCTAAGAAAATGCAGATGAGTTTTGGGATGGATATGGAAACCCAATACAGATAGTCCTCGACTTACAACTGTTCATTTAGTGACCATTTGAAGCTACAACAGCCATGAAAAAAGTGACTTATGACAATTTTCACACTTACAATCATAGCAGCATCCCCATGGACATGTGATCAAAATTCAGACACTTAGCAATCGACTCATATTTATAACGGTCGCAGTGACCCTGGGCCACGTAATCACCTTTGGTGACCTTTTGACAAGCAAAGTCAGTGGGGAAGCCAGATTCACTTAACAGCTGTGTTACTAACTTAAGAACTGCAGCAGTGGTGGATTGCTGCCTGTTCAGACCGGTTCGCCCGTACCGGTAGCGGAAATTTCCACCCACTCGCTGAACCGGCAGCAATGACCGACTGTCCACACCCCCGAACCAGTTCTCCGGTCGCCGCAGCTGGCATGTACAGAAGGTCATTTGCGCGATGTGCCGGGGGCACGCACGAGTGAAGTGAGGGCGCATGCGCAAAATGCACACTTTCGTCGCGATGCAAACCGGTAGGGAAGGTAAGTTGAACCCACCCCTGAGCTGCAATGATTCATGTAATAACTGTGGCAAGAAAAGATAGCAAAACGGGTCAAAGCTCACTTCACAACTGTCTCACTTAGCGACAGAAATGTTGGGCTCAAAACTGTGGTCGTAAGTCGAGGGGCACCTGTATCGTTTGGTGAGCTTCTGCCTTTTTTTTACAGTTGGTTTCTGTAAAAATGCTTTGCGTTTGGAAGGAGAGGAAGAAACGCACACTCTGAGTATGGATGTACACTGTACATGTGTTTTGCCAGTAGCGGTTACATCAAAAGCAGCAAAGCTCCTTTCATCTTGCAGGGCCCAGGTGGCCAGCCAAGATTAGCTGTTGCCGCATTTAGTTCGGTAAAGAGTTTATCTTAGTCCTGTTCATCAGTGCTGTGTCTGGGGGCTCCGTTGGGTAGAACGCCCAGACCGGCCGCTTGGGGAGTCACCTTGCCACTGCAAAGAGAGCTATCAAAATGCTAATTCACCTTGTCTAAGCTTGCTCTAGCCTGAAACTTGGGCCAGATGCGGTTCAATTAAAGATCAACCTGCCAGACAGAGGTACGGTAGATGGATAGGACAGCAAGGTAAGGCAGACCTCCATAGACATTTACACACAGACAGACAGACAGACAGACAGACACACACACACACACACACACCACTTTTTTTCCTACAAAGAATATCTACTAAGAATATCTCAGAGCAATCTCATTAAAATAATAGAATTCATGCATTAAAGTAGCAGCACTAAGCAAATTCAGGCGGTAGCATCTAATCAGCAAACAGGTAGGCAAGACAATATGCCGTGAATCTTAAACGAGTTACTTCCCATATCACAGTTGTTCATATCCACGAAATGACGCACAATTAGACTTTCTAGAGAGAGAGTAACAGATATTTTCTTGCCAAAATTTGATGGTGAATTATTTAGCATAAGTACCAGGATTTCCTGCCAAATGGCAGAAAAAAAGAAAGAAATGAGATCTGCTAATTGTGGTGAGAGATTTTCTTTGTTTATTTCCTAGATTTACATACCACCCAATCACAATGTGAAGATAATGGTATATTTCAAAGTCAAGTCATTCAATAAAACTCCTATTTGCACACTCACCAAAAGTACCTGACCATTTATAATATGTCATCTTATTATCATTCCTGCAGCCCCGGTCGGAGGAGATTTATCTCTTAGTTGTTGTAGGTTAAGATATTTATGCAATGGGATTTTCTCTTTCAAATGCATTAGCACTCCCTACTCAAGGAGGGTGTGTTTGTGTGTAAGTGAAAGGGCATAGGTGTCAATTAGCCCATAAGCATAAATATATCTCCAGAACACACATACTGTTTACAAATTATTAATAGGAAAAAGGTTATTCATAGCCAGGCTTTTTCTGTACCATTAATTGCATCACAAGGGGAAAACAATTCAACTAAGTGCAATGTTTTTCTTCTCTGAAGCTGTAATGAGAGAGATATATCTTTTTGTTATTGTAATGCTATCACACTGATGCTCAGTTTTTTTAAAAAATAAAATAAAATTGTCTGCTTTATTCTCAGGGTTTCCAGGATTCTACCTAGGGCAGTGATGGCGAACCTTTTTTTCCTCAGGTGCCGAAAGCACGTGTCTGGGGAGGGCGAAAACTGCTTCCCCCGCCCCCCGGAGGCCCTCTGGAGGCCGGAAATGGCCTACTTCCTGACTTCTGGTGGGCCCAGTAGGCCCATTTTTCGCCCTCCCCAGGCTCCAGAGGCTTCTCTAGAGCCTGGGGAGAGCGAAAATGCCCTCCCCCGCCTCCGTGTGAGCCGAAAATCAGCTGGCCGGTGCACACATACCCACTGGAGCTAAGCTAGGGCAACGGCTTGCGTGCCGGCAGATATGGCTCCGCGTGCCACAGGTTCGCCATCACTGACCTAGGGCATACACCTCTTCCTTTAAAATAAGGGTACAAAAACGCAGCCTGGTGATCGAGATTGCATTTGGCCCTCTAATATCCCATTTCTTATCCCCAGGATTCCTTTTTCACTCCCCCCACCCCTTTTGTCAGTTTGGGGTTAGATTAGTTCATTTGAACTTGGCAGTTGTTTTAAGGCTGTTAATCTTTCATATGGTAGAGATCCCATGAATCACCATTTAAGACCCTATGTCCCACCAAATTAAAAATAATAGGTTTCCATTTTAGTTCACAAAAAGATAGGTAGATGTTTTCAGGATTCTGTTATTATAAATATATAGGCTTGTAGGAAGTTAGCACCCACCTCTCTCCTAGGAAAATGAGATACTTTAGGAAATATTAAAAGGGCAGAATATTTCCCCTAAAAGGGAGGCAGAAACTCAGCTCCATCCCACCTTTGTCAATGGGCCATTAAGGCCTGGGCCAGTCTATTCTACATAACAAAGATCTACCTCCTTCAGGCAGAGCCATAGTAGGAATTGCCCAAAGCCCTTTCATTACATCATCACCCAGCAAGGCTCAACCAAGCCTGGGACTCAGGACAGCCTACAGAGTTGCCCCTGCATGGCCCCATGGGAGTCTGACAACCAATCAGAACACAAGCTCAAATTCAAAACCCAACAGAGGGCATAAAACCCAGGCACTCCCAGCATCTCGGCCCTTTTTGCCCTGGAGCCATGTGATCCTGTCCATCAATAAACCATATTTCCAAGCAGTCTCCATGTTTCCAGTGTCTTTCTCCCCACTTGGAACTGAACCCAGGTGGACATTTCTTCCAACAGGGTTATAGAAAGATTTAAGAAATAAAAGAAAATGCAATAATACTGTTGATAATTTTTGTTGCTCTAATCGCCAATCTTAAAAAAAATGTCATCGCAAGGAAAAATAAGGTAATAACTTAGAAGGTTGTGGCTGCATTTCACTGACTAGCAAAAGAGAATCTAATCTCTCTTTATCATTGATCCATTGAGTATTAAGTATTTGTTAGTCTCAGACAAAAAATATCGCTGCTTCTTCTGGAATAATATGAAGAGCCAAAGACTTTGTTCTCAAGACTCTGGCATGTTTCTGGGCGCAATTCAAGGTCCTGGTTATTGCCTTTAAAATCCAACATGGCTCAGAGCTTGGTTACTTGTAGGACTGCACTGCCTCTCCTGAAGGGTTTTTGCCCTTCTTACTAGATCCAGCGAAGTAGGCTTGCTTGAAATTATCTCTATTATACAATTTCATTTGCTGGGATCTCTGTTATGGCATTTGTCTTACGGAACAGCCTTCTCCCAAAATTCAGAAACCCCCCAACTCTCCTGGCCTTCCAGAAGGCTGTGAAAACCTGGTTCTTCCCCCCTGTTAATTGAGCCTAGTACAGATGTAGTTGTGTTCAGTAGGGTGCCTTTGCTGTTATATTATGGCTATCTTAACTTTGATCTGCATTTGGGTTTCACAGTTTTATGGTACATATTTTTGTGGATTGTTAATAGCAGCTCCAGGTTATGTACCGTGTTTTTCAGAGTATAAGATGTACCGGAGTATAAGCCGCACCTTAGTTTTGGGGGAGGAAAATAGGGGGAAAAATCTGCCCAGCAGGTATTCATCTGGCTAGAATCCTTAGTCCGGTCAGCTTCAGCACATTATTTTATCCCCTGGTTAGGGCTGGAAAAAACCTTCTTCGGAGGGAATAGCAATGAAAAAAAGCCTGCAAAGACTTAGGGCTGGAAAAAACCTTCTTCGGAGCGAGTAGCAATGAAAAAAGCCTGCAAGCCGGGAACAGGTGGGAAGATAGTTAGCGCCTCGTAAGGGTTGGAAAAAAAGCTTCAAAAAGCTTCGGAAAAGCTACATTCGGAGTATAAGACGCACCCAAATTTTTAGCCTCTTTTAGGGGGGGGAAAGGTGTGTCTTATACTCCGAAAAATACGGTATTTAAGAAAAGAGGCCATATAAATCCTATAAATAAAGAAATGAAAAAAATGAAATCTCTCTTTACATGGTTAACACAATGAAATGAACTGTTTCCTTCATTTGAAGGAAAATACCTGCACGGCTCCAACTAACAACTAACCATGCCCTAATTTGTGCCTCATGGCCAATCGCTATGACTTCAATCAGTAAGCCAATTTGCCTGGGCACTAAACTCAAAACTGGTTTCTTTTCTCCTTCTTGTCCAGTGCAGACATTTGGAAGACAGGTGAGCACCAAAGAATGAGGACCATCTGCAATTTACATGCCACCAGTTGAGAAACACAGCTTTAAGACTTCCACCTGGCCCCTCAAACCTCCGATATCCACACCAAAGTACAGACCTTGGTCCCACCCCTCCTGAATTTACAGGTGTAGCTCTTAGTAGGCTGCTCAAAACTTGGTTAGAGCATTATTTCCTAAATACTTTAATAATAAATAATAACAACAGAGTTGGAAGGGACCTTGGAGGTCTTCTAGTCCAACCCCCTGCTTAGGCAGGAAACCCTACACTACTTCAGACAAATGGTTATCCAACATCTTCTTAGAAACTTCCAGTGTTGGCGCATTCACAACTTCTGGAGGCAGGCTGTTCCACTGATTAATTGTTTTAACTGTCAGGAAATTTCTCCTTAGTTCTAAGTTACTTCTCTCCTTGTTTAGTTTCCACCCATTACTTCTTGTTCTACCTTCAGGTGCTTTGGAGAATAGTTTAACTCCCTCTTCTTTGTGACAACCCCTGAGATATTAGAACACTGCTATCATGTCTCCCCTGGTCCTTCTTTTCATTAAACTAGACATACCCAGTTCCTGCAACCGTTCCTCATATGTTTTAGCCTCCAGTCCCCTAATCATCTTTGTTGCTCTTCTCTGCACTCTTTCCAGAGTCTCAACATTCTTTTTGCATTGTGGCGATCAAAACTGAATGCAGTATTCCAAGTGTGGCCTTACCAAGGCATTATAAAGTGGTATTAACACTTGACATGATCTTGATTCTATCCCTCTGTTTATGCAGCCTAGAACTGTGTTGGCTTTTTTGGCAGCTGCTGCACACTGCTGGCTCATATTTAAATGGTTGTCCACTAGGACTCCAAGATCCCTCTCACTTTATACTGCTTTTACTGTAAACCACTGACAGGCTTCAATGTTCGGGGTTAATAAGTGAACAAATCAAAGACAAGACATGTCAGTAGGGAAACTGATTGACTCATTTGTGACTTGACATTAATTTGAAATTGGAATTGGTTAATTTCTAACTGTGCATTCATAACCATTAAAGAAGGCAATTAAGAAACAAATTCTAGTCTTTCTTCCGCAAAAACAGAGCATCTATTTTTGAACGAGCATACATCCAATTAGCTTGAAATTGCTCCAAAGTGGGTTCTGCTTTGTTTAGTGTGCATTTCCTGTGCAGTTTCTTCACATTTCCTTTTAAGAACAGTTCTCAGGCTATTACTGCTTCCCATCAAGTTGGAAGTCAGATTTTGAAACTGGAAATGCCTCAACCGGTCCTCAGCAAAAGCTAAGATCAGACACTGAAACACCAGGAATGTGACATCTTTCCATATGTCTAGACTCTCTCTCACAATGTTTACAAATTAGTACAGAGAATCTGGTTGAGCCGGAAATAAGAAAAATAATATTTTTTGCATAATTTAGGACAATGTGGGAACTCTTTTTCAATAGAAAGTTTGACGTTGAATGTGACATCCTATCAGAAGACAGTGGAGCTACGATTTTCAGTGTTTGTTTTTGCTTTGGAAAGATCTATTATTTTAAAAAGGTGAAATATATGTTCAGCCCTGCAGAGCCTCTACATATCTATTTCCCATTGGTCTTGATTTTTTTTAAAGGCCAACTACTGTAACGGGCTCTACATGGGGCTACCCTCGAAGAGCATCCGGAGACTACAATTGGTACAGAATGCAGCTGCGCGAGCTGTGGTGGGTGTACCGAGATACACCCATATAACACCCATCCTCCGCCAGCTGCATTGGCTGCCCATTAGTCTCCGGTCGCAATTCAAGGTGTTGGTTTTGACCTTTAAAGCCCTACATGGCTCAGGGCCAGGTTACCTTCGGGACCGCATCCTGCCACATGCCTCCCTACAACCAGTTAGGTCCCACAGAGAGGGCCTCCTCCAGGTCCCGTCTGCCAAACAATGCCGGCTGGCGGGCCCACGGTGGAGGGCTTTTTCTGTGGGAGCCCCATCTCTCTGGAACCAACTCCCGCCAGAGATCCGGACTATCCCCACCCTACTGGCCTTCCGCAAGGCAGTAAAAACATGGCTCTTCCGGCAGGCGGGGTGAAGAGACGATTCCCCCAAGGATGAATGGCTTTTTTATATTATAATGATGTTTTAGATGTTATTTTAATGTGTAGTTCTAATCTCTGCTGTAAGCCGCCCTGAGTCCCACAGGATTGGGCGGCCTATAAGAACTCTTATAAATAAATAAATAAAATAAATAAAACATGTTTTGCATTTTGCCAGTATTAAAAAAAAGGTAAAGGTTTCCCCTGTCCAGTCATATACAATTGTAGGGAGCAGTGCCCATCTCCATTTTTTTTAGCCAAGGAAGCCAGCGCCATCTGAAGAAATTTCCGGTGTGATGTAGCCAGCATGACTGTAGGCCAAGGCACACGGAACACTGTTAACCATCCCACTGAAGTGGTACCAATTTATCTACTCGCATTTGCATGCTTTTGAATTGCTAGGCAGGCAGGACCTAGGGCAACTAACGGGAGCTCACCCCCATTGTGTGGTGTTCAGGTCTTGAACTTGGGATGCCAACTGACAAGCTCAGCATCTTTAACCACTGAGCCCTCACCTCCCATTTGCCACTATAGTTTGTGGCAAAATCCACAAAAGTTGTGGTGAAAAACCAGGCTAGGGAGGAAATATAGCTTGCTCTGAAATTGCCCACCTCTGACTGAAAAGTCAAAGTTCATCCAATGACCTTTTGTCATCTTCCCTGGATCTCAGTGCCTAAATCACTGACAACAACCACGATCTAAGTGCGCTTGACATGCTGGTGTATCAGTATTGAGTTATTTATAACAATAAATATATGTGTGGGGCCACAGTTCCAGTTCAGAACTATGAGAGTAGTAAAAATTGAATCCCTCAAAGTTAAGAGACTGATAAATTAAAATCTGTGACAGTAAATTCTCCTGAGTAGATTTCATGGTAAATGTCTATAATTTGAATTATGCCAACAGCCATGAAGTTATTCTGCATTGGAATGAGAACTTTTCGAACTAGAACTCCCTCTCCCTAAGTTTATATATAATGGAAGCAAATCAGTTCCTATTTCACCTCATCTTTCTGGTATCTTCCTCTCCAAGCTCAAGCAATGAACTTGGGTTAAGTTAGCCAAACAGCAGCAAACAGGCTGCAAGTATTAACACGTTTCTTCCAAAATAAGCCATGTTTCACCAGAACATGTCAAGCGAGCTGATCTGCTGAAGTACAAGTGTAAGCCACTGAACAGAAAGGGTGACAAAATTGTTAGGACTATGTCCAAACGGTTGGGTTGTTAATATATAAACAAGCCACAAATCTATGTTTGTATATATTTAAGTACTACAACTTTAAATGTATTGCAGTATTCTGATTGGCTGTAGTGTTTCAAGATTGCCATAAGAGGGAGCTAGAGATCGTGGTTCATTCTCTCTGCTGATTCATTTGTGATTGACTTTGTGTCTGATAGTGCGTTCTGTGTGAAGCTCTGTTACTCTTTGATAGTATTGAAGTGTTTGTAAGCTGTAATATCTTTGTCTGATGTTTAAGACAAAGACAGGCTGGTAAGAAGATTATTGTACTTCTTGATATTGACTGACTGAACGTGTATGACCTGCACTGTTTAATTGGACTGTGCTATTTAACTAAAAGTAAACTATTTTATACACTTTAACGAATCTGTTTGTGACTGGATCATTACTCCTATCCACTGGTTACCAAGCTGAAATACCCTGTTTCTACGTGCATGTCCCTGATAACTCAGGGGTCGCTCTGCACATTCCTTAACAAAAATTCAACAACATTGCTCTGAAGAAAGGGAGAGCAAAACATTGACTGAGGAAGTTGATGGAAGCATTGTGTACAATGTTTAATGTGTTTACAGAAGCTCAAGTTTTGAAATCTGAATCTATGATTCAATATTTGCTTATGGTATAAATAACATTCCAGTCAGTCATTGTTTTAAGAGGATTGCTATTTAATATCCAGAATGTTTGATTGACAGTTCATTGACAGGGTTGAGATGCACTTTTGATACTGGAGAATTTCCCTTCAGAGTTCAATTCAGGTCTATGAATAAGAAACAAGAACAGCAACTGTTTTGAATCCAAGCACTGAGACTTTTTTAATCTGAATGTAAATAAAATATGTTGAATGGGCATGGTATACAGTATCTTTAGGAATCAGGTGCTACCAGATATATTACTGTGTGGTGGTACTGTTCCTAAAACATTTAATAACTTGGGACAAGTAGGAAGTGTGTATCAGCATCATGCCTAACCTTTATTTGATCCCATACAGATAGTCCTTGACTTACAACCAGTGGTGGGTTCCTACCGGTGCAGTCCACTCTACCGCACCGGTAGCGGCTGGCCGATTATATAATTTGCGCACAACACCGGTCCGTTGTCTTCACCAGTCCGTCACGCGTCGCCATCTTTTTTTCAGAATTTTTGGGCTTTTTTTGCTTCCTGCGCATGCATGAAAGCAAAATCTTGCGAGGGGGCGCGCTTGCGTAGCACGCGCATGTGTGAAACGTGGAGATGCGCGCGCAGCGCACCGGTAGCAAGTTAGAGAGCAACCCACCCCTGCTTACAACAGTTTGTTTAGTGATGGTTCAAAGTTACAATAGCACTGAAAAAACTGACTTATGATCATTGTTCACACTTAGGACCGTTGCAGCATCCCCATGGTCACATGACCAACATTCAGACACTTGACAACTGACTCATATTTATGACCGTTGCAGTGTCCCAGGGTCATGTGATCCCCTTTTACGACCTTCTGACAAGCAAAGTCAATGGGAAAGCCAGATTCACTTAAAACTCACTTAACAAATCTTTCACTTAGCAACAGAAATTTTGGGCTCAATTGTGGTCATAAGTCGAGGACTACCTGTATTACAATCGCCCTTGTCCGGAAGTGTCACGATATGAATATTGTCAGTTGTGAGTCTATGCAAGGTGATACATCCCTATTCTAATATTATGGTACTTCCCAATATAAGCAGAACACGTGATATGATGTTTGCGCATGTCTACATTCCTAATCCACCATTAATCTTCTTCTGATGTGCCTTCCAAACAGGAAGGTTGTGTTCCGTAGCAAAGATGTAGATTATTCAGGATTTATTGTTTTTGTACTGAAATAAATATTTTCTATTAGACATTTAATCTCGATTTTATTTCTAAGTGTTTGAATTCCAAGGAAAAGATCCAAATATCGCCTCTATGAGATAGTCTTTCCTTAACACGGTAGCAGCCGGACGGATAGAACTTTATCTCAACTTAACAGGAAGGGATTGGAGCACATGGCTTTAATGTAGATTCACCTCCCCTCAACATGCATGCCAATTTCATCTCTCTATACCAGATTGTCAAAATGGAAAAACAGTAGATGCAGCATAGCCAAATGTAGTGGGTTGTTGTTTCGTTAGCTCATGGATTTGACAGCAACACTGAAATTAAAGCAGGAGATCGGGGGATTGGTAGTAGGTATTATTTTATACACACCAGCAGCAGATTTTCTAAATGTGCAAACATGAGTTCTCTTCCCAGAAGCTGGTTTTTCAAAACAATCTAACAAAACAATCTTGCCAAAGAACCACTTGGTGTGATTAAACTGGGGAGAGGCCCTTTCTCACCTTCTTACAGTGACCCCATAAATCAAAATTAACCCAGCTGCTGTGGCCTAGAGGTAGAGGTCTTGCCTCACAATCAGGAGGTTGTAAGTTCAATCCTAGGTAGAGGCAGATGTAGGGTCTCCTGCTTGGGCAGGGGGTTGGACTAGATGACCTGTAAGGTCCCTTCCAACTCTGTTAATCTGTAAAAAGCATTCAAAATTGAGCTCACCCCAAGTATGTATGATTGTTGAATGGTTATTGTATACTTTTAATATTACGGTTTTAATTTTTATATTTGTTTTTAAATGCATATTTATTATTGGTTTCTTGTATTTTTTGCTGTTGTACGCCGCCCGGAGTCCTCCGGGAGTTGGGCGGCATATAAGAATGCCAAATAAATAAATAAATAGATAGATAGATAGATAGATAGATAGATAGATAGATAGATAGATAGATAGATAGATAGATAGATAGATAGATAGATAGATAGATAGATAGATAGATAGATAGATAGATAGATAGATAAATAAATAAATAAATAAATAAATAAATAAATAAATAAAATTTACAATAGGATTTCTCATTATAAAGGCCTTGCCACAAGATAATGGTCCTACGGTATCCCCAGAAATATAGCAATAACACTTAGACTTATATACCGCTTTACAGCCCTCTCTTAGCGGTTTCCAGAGTCCGCATATTACCCTCAACAATCTGGGTCCTCATTTTACCAACCTCAAAAGGATGGAAAGCTGAGTCAACCTTGAGCTGGTGAGAATCAAACTGCTGGCAGTGGGCAGAGTTAGCCTGCAGTACTGCATTCTAACCACTGTGCCACCATGGCTGGATATGGAGATTTATGAATTGGTGCTGATATGGAAAGGAAAAGTCATGTAGCAAAGCAGTTCCAAATAGATATATGAGAAATTTGGCTAGAATTAGTGTGGGGATTTTGCAGTAGGGGCACGATGGCTCAGCGGTTAAACACGCTGAGCTTGTCAGCTGGAAAGCTGACAGTCAGGGTTCGAGACCCAAGCGCCACACGGTGGGCTGAGCTCCCATTCCTTGCTCAAACTCCTGTCCACTTAGCAGTTTGAAAGCATGCAAATGCGAGTGAATAAATAGATACCACTTTGGTGGAAATGTAGCTGCATTCCGTGTGCCTGTGGGGTATAGCCATGCTGGCCACATGACCAGAGAAAAATTCTTCGGATGATGCTGGCTCCCTTGGCTGAGATACAAAGATGAACACTACACCCAAGAATCAAACACGACTGGACAGGGAAACCTTTACCTATTTATTATTTGTTTATCTAAAAGTGGTCTTCAAACTTGGCAACTTTAAGACTTGTGGACTTCAACTCCCAGAATTCTCCAGCCAGCATAGCTGGCTGGAGAATTCTGGGAGTTGAAGTCCACAAGTCTTAAAGTTGCCAAGTTTGAAGACCTCTGATCTAAAACATTTATATAGGTTTTGAAGCATGCCCTTTAAAAAGACATATTTTCTCCACTGAAGAACAGGTAGTCCTTGTCTTATGATCACGATTGACCCCAAAATTTCCAACGCTAAGAAAGACAGTTGTTAAATGAGTTTTGCCCTATTCTTGCTGCAGTTGTTAAGTGAATCATTGCAGTTGTTAACTGAATCTGGCTTCCCCACTGACTTTACTTATCAGAAGAGTGAAAAGGGTGATCCCTTGATCCAGGACACCGCAATTGTCATAAATACAGGCCAATTGCCAAGCATCTGAATTTTGATCACATGATCATGGGGATGCTGCCATGGTCGTTAAGTGTGAAAAATGGTCATAAGTCATAACCATTGATTGATGATTACGAAAGAATGGTTGTAAGTTGAGGACTACCTGTACCCTGTTTTTCCCACCTGCTATATCTTGATACATATTTAACAACTTTGAGGACTCTTGATGTAAGCTTTGGATAAACAGCTCCAACCAAGTTCTCTCTCTTTCTGGTGTTGTTCCGTTCTACAAGCAACCTAAATCCGAATATAATCACTACAATTTCTCTTTCTCTCTCTAAAAAAAAGCATCTTCAAAGCAAAGCAGGCCTATTAATGTCCACACTTGGAACTGCATTATTCCAAACTTCAACAAGAAACCAAGCAGGAAAATTATATTTTCCCTCTTGCGGCTGACAGCCAGCCTCTAAGCTGTTTTCTTACAGGCTTCCATCTCTCGGTTTTCCTAAGAGAAATTTTTTTCCTCTGCAGGAAATTAACTTTCCCCCCTCCCACCTGAACACAAGGCTTCCTACATAGACCAGAGAGGTACTAGTACCACTCTATAAAGCCTTGGTCAGACCACACCTAGAGTACTGCATCCAGTTTTGGTCACCACACTACAAAAAAGACATTGAAACCCTAGAGAAAGTGCAGAAGAGAGCAACCAGGATGATAAAGGGTCTGGAAAATAAAACATACAAAGAGCGGTTGCAGGGACTGAGCTTGGCCAGTCTGGCGAAGAGAAGGACCAGGGGTGACATGATAGCAGTGTTCCAATACTTGAGGGGCTGCCATAGAGAGGAGGGGGTCAGGCTGTTCTCTATGGCACCAGAAAGCCAAACAAGGAATAATGGATGGAAGCTGACCAAGGAGAGATTCAACCTGGAAGTGAGGAGAAACTTTCTGACGGTGAGAGCGATCAACCAGTGGAACAGCTTGCCAGCGGAGGTTGTGAGAGCCCCAACACTTGCGACCTTCAAGGGGAGACTGGACTGCCATCTGTCTCAAATGGTGTAGGAACTCCTGCTTGAGCAGGGGGTTGGACTAGATGACCTACAAGGTCCCTTCCAACTCTAATAATAAATTTAAAATCTAAATACAAGTAACCCTAGCCCCGTGATGGTGAACTTATGGCACTTATGCTGGCTGGAGAATTCTGGGAGTTGAAGTCCACAAGTCATAAAGTTGCCAAGTTTGGGGACCCCTGATTTAAAACATTTTTATAGCCGCCCATCTGATTCTGGAAAAAAAACTCTGTGATGGTTCGACCCTTGAAGACTGGTTGGTGATGGCTGAAGAAAGACAAGCAGGCTCAACTCTGACTTAGTGACGACCAAAAGAAGGGATGATTGCAGTTAACATTCATGAAGAGTAGCCCAGTTGCTCCGCTTGTCAAAAGTACCATATATTCTGATGGGAATTCTTGGCTGAAAATCATCATTTTGATCTCCTTCCCTCCTTACCCACCAAAACTAAGGACATATTTTGTCAAGTATTTTGTCAAATAACATGGCTGTTAATGTCAATTTTTGAAGTAGGTCATGTCAAAAAAACAAGCTTCACGAGAAATACTGAAATTCTACATTATTGTTATAGGTTACTAAAACAGAATCTTAAAAGACTTGACAGGGTTTTCCCTCTCCTCCCTTTTATAACGGTGAGTAGGGTAATTTTGAGTTTCAAAGCCATTTGAACTTTCTTTCCCCCCAGAATGCAAGACCAAAGGACTAACTGTCCTTTTTCCAGATAAAACCGATGTTGAAATACAATATCCATCTGCTTGTTTTTATCAATGTTTTGAGATACCTCTGTTTTTTCCCCCAGCTCTGAAGATCTCTCTCTAACAAGACTGACCTGCTTACATTTTGAAATTACAATATTAATAAATGCAAATAAGCAGTCTTTTTTATTCCCTATTTGGACTCCATTCTTCTTTGGTTATTTCTTGAGTATTTCTCTTCCCAAAATATCACCTCCACCAACCGTTTCATATGATCCCTGCGCATAGACACTGCCATTTCGTACTCAGAAATTCAGATGTACAAAAACTTTTCAAAATTATTTTTCTCTCCTTCTTTTTCCTTTGTTGTCTCTAATGAATTGCAACTTGTCACCATTTGACACTGGATAATATAAAATGCATTAGCAGACAGGCAGAAAATAAACACTATAGATAAATATGAATGAATGTAAGAGAGTATTTTCTCGGCTTTCTACCTCCAAAATATATATTTTTCAGATGGTGGGAAAAAGGACCCATGGCTTTGTGACAAAAACACTTTGGAGATGATGCATTCACGATGCTAACCAACAGGTCAATTCTGCTGAAATCAAGAGACTGCTAATACGTTGCTGAGCTAATGCAAGCGGTCAGCCATGCCGCATTATAGATACCTGTCTGGTTAGCACAGTCAGCAGGCTCATTATGAAACCTCAGTGTTATAATGCCATCTGTCATTCTGTATGCCAAGCATGCTTGACCAGGTGCATTTCGACTGGTGTACAAGGCAAGCACCATCCTGGGCTTATAAATGAAAATCATGCTGGGAACTGTGCTTTTTTTAAAATTCCAATTTATGAAAAAGAGAGAGGGAGAAGTGAAAATACACTTAATGCAAAATTTTAAGCAATGCAGTTTTGAAAAGAGTTTGAGCCTGAAACCCAGCTTTCTTTGCAAGGGAGATAAAGCCCAATTAGCTAATGTCAGAGGCAATAACATTAAGAATAAAAAGACTGCGGTATACGCCGGCGTAGCATGCAAAAATGAGATATTATTTGGACCTGATATTGAGCAGATAACTAAACAGAACTTATTCAGTCTTTCTCAGCATTTCCCCCCTCTGCTATATCAACCTCAGAGCCCTGGAAATGATTATTAATCCTTGACACAGAAAAAATAAATAAATGCATCTAACTCTGAATTCATTTGCAGAGGATTCTGTTTGTTTTATCATGGAAGAGGAAGGAAAATTGGGTCGAAGAATTCTATTGATCTGCCAGGAAACTACACAAGTTAATCAGCGGCGGGTTGCTCTCTTACCGGTGCCGGTGTGCTGCGCGCGCATCTCCACACTTCGGGCGCGGGCATGCATGCGCAGAAGCAAAATCTCACCGAAATCTCTCGCGCGCGTGCGTCCCCTTGTGAGATTTTGGCGCAATTTTGCTTCCGTGCATGCGCAGAAGCAAAATTGACCCAAAATCACCAGAAAAAAATGGTGACGCACGCGATGGACCGGCAGAAAGGGCTCCGGAGCGGTCGTGTGCAAATTGCGCAATCGGCCGCTCCCTACCGGAGCTGCGTACCGGGCAGCTCCGGCAGGAACCCACCTTTGAAGTTAATATATTAAATATAATGTCATGAAATATCATTATGTGCACACTTTTAATTTGTAGATGTAGACATGCACTCACAAAACAGAATCTCTTGCTGGCAGTCTGAATATGGGATCTAAGATTAAGCAAGAAACATTTTTCTTATTAAGAGGGCGCGTCAGTTCCCTCACTTTCTGTTTGTACTAAACAGACATCTTGGGAAGGTTTTGGGTGAAAGATAAAACAGCATTTCCCCAAGAGAGTTCATTTCTGGGAGAAAATCCATGTTTCCCTTTCTCGAGACTAACTGTGCTATATGAACAAGGTTCATGAAAGGTTCTTAGGTTCTATTACCAGAGGTGGTATTCACTTACTTTCCCTACCGGTTCGCAAATGTGAGCGCGTGCTTGGCTCGCACGTGCCCCTTCCGCACATGCGCACGGCCTTCCGTGCATGTGCTTTGTTCGTGCGCGTGGCTTGCATGCATGCACGCAATTTCAAAATGTGCGTAAATAGGACGGCATAGCGCTGGTGTCAAGCCAAAGCCATATTTTATTTGAGACTTTGGCCTGTCATACTTGATGCTTTAGAATGTATTCTTGCTGTGGGAATTTGGGAGGGGCGGTTGCACGAGCGATGTAGACATGTAGCCATAAAAAAATCTTTCTAGGTTTTCAAGGTCATCCTTTGTTCAGCACCTGGCCGGAAGCTGATGGGAGTAACGGACACGTTGGCAAAAGACAATTGGTCATTGTGATGAACGTATGGGTGTGGGAACACGGGAATGAACTTTAAACAGGGTGGAGAAACCTTCGTAGGTTTAGATTCGGGTTTCTCACAGATGTGCCAACATGGCTCTGTTAATAAATTGGAACTTTGAGGAATACTTTGCCTCGGACTCTGATTTAGTTTTGGATGCTATTTGGAACCCTGACAGCCGGGGCGGGTGGGCAGGCCCACCCACAGGTCGCTACTACCAGTTCGCCCAAACCGGTCTGAACCAGCTGAATACCACCTCTGTCTATTACGCAAACTGAGCTAGGATGGATTGAAAGTATCTTGCTTCTTCCCAGATCATCTGCTATCTGTATTAAAGCACTAGGAAAGCATTTCTTCAGCATTTGCCTCCAATATGCTTTTAATGAGGCACTAAAAAAAACCTGTTTTCATTCAAAACCCATTATATGTCTTTACCTACAAAGATCAAAATTGTGCAAGCCATGATATCTTCTGTGACGTTCTATGGACTTTGAAGAAGCAAGCTAGGAAGAGTATTGATGCTTTTGAACTTTGGTGTTGGAGAAGACTCCCAAGAACACAGTGAACAACCAAGAAAACAAACAAATGGTTTACTGAACAAATTAACCCACAATTCTCACTCAAAGTACAAACGACCAGGCTCAAATTATTATGACACCCCTAGGTATAATAACAAAGAACTCCTAGGTATAATAACAAAGAAGGACTAGGGGTGACATGATAGCAGTGTTCCAATATCTGAGGGGTGGCCACAAAGAGGAGGGGGTCAACCTATTTTCCAAAGCACCAGAATATGTGAAGACCTAGATTTCCGGAGAAGGCTTTAATGCCTTAATAGCAATAGCAATAGCACTTAGACTTATATACTGCTTCATAGTGCTTTACAGCCCTCTCTAAGCGGTTTACAGAGTCAGCATATTGCCCCCAACAATCTGGGTCCTCATTTTACCGACCTCAGAAGGATGGAAGGCTGAGTAAACCTTGAGCCTGGTGAGATTTGAACAGCTGAATTGCTGAACTAGCAGTCAGCTAGAGTAGCCTGCAGTAGCTGCATTTAACCACTGCGCCACCTCGGCTCCCTAAATAAAGGTAGAAGGAAACAGAAGACCACAATCAGCAACAAGATAAATAGATTCAGTTTACAGTGGCAATGAGTGCACCGATGGGAGACCTGAAGGCTCAGGTTGGGACAGATCATCATGGAGAAAAATCTACCTGTGTGGTTGCTAAGAATTGACAGACAAATGCCTGAGCTCCATGATTGATGATGGCATGTTATCAATCAATTCAATTGTATCTTCAAGCTGTCAACACATCAAGAAAAGATCGCCATTTTTTAAATATTATGATCACATACCTTAGTCCAGTGATGGCAAACCTTTTTTTCCTTGGGTGCCGAAAGCAAGCAAGCAAGTGCTATCGTGCGCGTGTGCATGCCCACACCCATAATTCAATCCCCCTGCCCCTGCCCCCCTGTGCATGTGTGCGTGATCCCCCACGCTGCCCCGCCCACCATGCATGCGCACACGACCCCACCCCCTCCCCATTTCCCGACTTCCGGTGGGCCCGGTAGGCCCGTTTTTCGCCCTCCCCAGCCTCCAGAGGCTTTCTTGGAGCCTGGGGAGGGCGAAAACGGCCTCCCCCGCCCCCCGGAGGCTCTCCGGAGGCCAGAAACGTCCTCCCAGAGCCTCCGCACGAGCCAAAAATCAGCTGGCCAGCATGCACATGCACGCTGGAGCTGAGCGAGGTCAATGGCTCGGGTGTCGGCAGATATGGCTCCGCGTGCAATCTGCGGCACCCGTGCCATAGGTTCGCCATCACTGCCTTAGTCTAAAAGGGCTGAGTGATATGACCAAAAAAGACACCACATTACCTAATCAGTGGCCTGGTTCAAACCATAATTTATTTTTTCCCAAAGATAGAGATGCAATATAATAAAAACAGAGCTGATCTACAGGATTAATCTCACACATAGGGAAAAAAAAGTTCAAGACAATACAGGTCATTCCACAACATAGGTTTTCCATCCAAATACAGATTACAAATCCACTTACGACCACAATTGAGCCCGAAATTTACGTTGCTAAGCGAGACAGTTGTTAAGTGAATTTTGCCCCATTTTATGACCTTTCTTGCCACAGTTGTTAAGTGAACCACTGCAGTTATTAAGTTGGTAACATGATTGTTAAGCGAATCTGGCTTCCTTATAGACTTTGTTCATCTGAATATCGCAAAAAGTAATGACATTACCCCGGGACACTGCAACCGTCATAAATATGAACCAGCTGCCAAGCATCTGAATTTTGATCACGTGACCACAGGAATGCTGCAACAGTCATAAGTGTGAAAAACAATCGTGTCATTTTTTCAGTGCCGTCGTAACTCTGAACGGTCACTAAACGAACTGTTGTAAGTTGAGGACTATCTGTGGTAATGAAATCTGACCTTACTCAGTTTTTGTATCAGCCCAATTGTATTGTAAACAATCAAGAACATTTCTGCAGATATTCCTTCCTATCTCCATTTGAAAGGCATAAAGTGTAAATTCAGCTTTCTTGTCTAAAACTGACTACAGCTAAGGAAATGTTGTACAAATAACTTGATGGTGGTGTGGGGAGAGGAGGAACAGATTTTGCAGATATAATCCATAATAAAGGTATATAACTGAGGCTCCTTCTAACTTCTCATAGCCTTAGCACGGCTGTTAAAGTTCTTCCAGTATAGCAAATTATTCAATATCTTGGAAATGATTATATTAATCTTTAATTTTACCATTCATGCAATTTGCATTTCAGGGAAATGCAGTAAAATCACACGTTCTTATTCTAGCTTTGGAAATGTGACCAAATCTTAACCCTGAAAAAGTTCCATGCTCCTACTAGTAACTATTATAGTACCTACCGGTACTATAGAGATTTACCTCTTGCATGAATCATCACTGTGGGCTTGAATCAGCACAGTTTAGGGGCCCACCCATCACACTGATTCATACCAAAAAGTAAAATCTGAGACACAAGGGAAAAAAAATTACTGGAAATAAAATAGCCTCTCCCATTTATTGGGCTGGGAGCCATAACTGCAGGAATTTGAGTCAACACAATTGGAAGACAAATCACAACATAAAACATCAATTAGCAAAACCAAAAAGACGTGGATAGAAATTTGGGGAGTTTTTTGCAATTCATAAATAAATGCTTATACTCCCAAGAACATCACCAGAGGGAAAAGAAGTTAATTGTGGATTAACCAGTTTTCTGAGCCATAGGGGAGGAAATGTCAACTCATTACTAGATTTGCCAGATGATTAATTTTAAAGATGTGCACACAGATACACACACACACAAACTCATACACACATATATGCACACACACACACACACACACACACACACACACACACACACACACACACACACACACCCTAGTGCAGTGTTTTTCAACAGTTTTAAGATGTGTGGACTGCAACTTTAAGTTGCCAAGGTTGAAAAACACTGCACTAGGGTGATGTGAAACTGCAGTATTCAAAAGTGAAAGGGATAAAATTTGATTTTCTGGACAATGGCAAGTCAGAAATAGGTATATTGTAAACTATCAAGAACATTTAGCACTGTTCCAATATCTCAGGGGTTGCCACAGAGAAGAGGGAGTCAAGCTATTCTCCAAAGCACCTGAGGGCAGGACAAGAAGCAATGGATGGAAACTAATCAAGGAGAGAAGCAACTTAGAACTAAGGAGAAATTTCCTGACCGATAGAACAATTAATCAGTGGAACAACTTGCCTCCAGAAGTTGTGAATGCTCAACACTATAAGTTTTTAAGAAGATGTTGGATAACCATTTGTCTGGAAGTGGTGTAGGGTTTCCTGCCTAAGCAGGGGGTTGGACTAGAAGACCTCCAAGGTCCCTTCCAACTCTGTTATTCTATTCTATTCTATTTTTAAAATGAGCATTCTGCTTCTACATGCATGCTTACAATTTTAGCAAATGGAATTGTCAGTTATTGCAGTATTATTATCAAATTTATGTGCCCCGTATCTCATGGTTCAAGGTGACTCTGAGCAGCTTAAATGAAAGTCTAGATGGAAGGAAAAAGATAGTGACACTGAGGATAATATAGGACAATTTAGAATATTTTGGAAAGCAGGAATTGTCCTAGGCTCAACATGTAATGTGTTAGGGACAGATTATCATGGAGAATACCATATCTATGTAGTTGCTAGGATTTGAAAACAACTTGATGGCACATAATTAATCAAACAAACAAACAAATAAACACAGAATGGGTTCACCATGCAAAATATGATTTAATATTTGGAATGATCAGATAAATCAAAATTTACATTCAAGGTAACTGAATTAATTAATAACTCATATAATCAAGAGTTATTTCAGTATTTGTGGTTTTAGCCTATTTGCTGGGCTACTGGCTTCTGTGAACAAGAACCAGTGGAGAAAAAAAATGGAGCTACAACAAAAAAAATGTAAGGCTGTGGCAAGCTTAAATGACCCGTCTATGCTCCAATCTTCCAAGTCTTTAGAAAGGATTGAGTTTTATGGAAATCACTTCGTCTCTACAACATGGGAAGAAGAATTGTGATCTTAAAAAATGAATGGATTTGGACTTCTATCTTACACAAGAGTCTCTCCTGAATAAGGCAGAATAAGACTGACCTATGTTTGATTATAAGCTTTTGTGAATTTGAGTTGACTCTTACTTTTATGAGGTGTTAGCCTCAGTCAGACAGGATGAGTAAAGGCAAAAGAATTATGAACAGGAAAAAGTGGTTTAATCTGACCATAACCAGGGCAAAAAACAATTAGAGCAGGTTTCTCCCAAAGGGAATGCCAGTGGCAAAAGATTCCTGTTTTTCTAGTTGCCCTTCTACAGGTAACAGCGTCTCCATGCATAGGAGAATCTCAAAATACACCTCTGGTCTTTCAACTTCAGATTCAGTCCCACATCTCCACCCAGACGTGAATATTGTCCTACCCACCACATCTGGATGGACACAGAGCTCCCTGTTTCTTTACTTTCATCTATTTTTCCCTTTTGGTTCTCCTGCATGACTGCTAACTGGGGTAAAGCTTTCATGCAACTGATGCAATGCAAAACAGCAGATGCTTTATTAAGACTTTAAGTCCAGCCATAAAGGTATTTTAGCATATTAGTTATTCTAGTCAGTGTTCAGATGGGAAAGAAAATGAATTATCGCTCTCTCTGGATAGAACATGCCCTGGTGAGAGGGCAAGAATCAAAAGGGTCTGAAAGGATCATGTTTAATTAAAGATTAAACATTGGTGGAAGACAGCTCATCAGTAAACCATGAAAGTTATCTGCCCAGAAAGGTCATCATGCCATGGTAATCTTCTCCCTCCCTCTGTCTCGAAAAGGAAAGAAAGAAAAAAAAAAGAATTTGAACAGCCCTTTTAAGGGAGCATGTTGGTGCAGAATATGGGGGGAAATGGGGTAAGTTATAAGAGTTGAGAAGGTTTAAATGCAGATCTGGATTTTAGTTACTGTTGCTTATATACCTTTCTCATTCCTGACGGCTTCAAGGAAGCTTACAAGAACCCTTCAAGGCAGGCTAGATAAAAAAAAGCGGGGAGAGGCCTGTGACAAAAATGCATGAGCCGAGGTGGCGCAGTGGTTAAATGCAGCTACTGCAGGCTACTCCAGCTGACTGCTAGTTCAGCAGTTCAGCTGTTCAAATCTCACCAGGCTCAAGGTTGATTCAGCCTTCCATCCTTCTGAGGTCGGTAAAATGAGGACCCAGATTGTTGGGGGCAATATGCTGAACTCTGTAAACCGCTTAGAGAGGGCTGTAAAGCACTATGAAGCGGTATATAAGTCTAAGTGCTAAAAATGCACTCAATCTCACTGCACATTAAATGCAGTGAGATTGCATTTAAAAGAGTGGTTTACAACTGGGACCATATGGAGCCCCTGGAGCCCTGGGATATTTCAAGGGGGCCACAGATGAAAAATTAGCCAGGGCACATCTGAGGAGGTCACAGAAAAGCAAACTGCCTGGTAGATGTCCGAAAATGCATCAGTTACTGTCCCATGTCTGCATTTGGCACTGGGATCTGGATGGAGGGGCACAGGAAAAAAAAACAAGGTCGGAAAGAGGGGTGTAAGGGGGGAGGACTCTGATTTCAAAGGAGCAGGTGTGAAGTGGAATTTGCCCCTTTAAAATCATCTGCTCCAGTGAAGGGAAGGTTGGTTTTGACAACCCCTCTCAATACACTAAGCGGGATACTGGAAGAGATGGAAGTTGAAAAGCTGAAGTTACGCGTCAAGATGCAATAGCACAATGAACGTGTGTACAGCCGCCCAGGATACACACCTGCACGTGGGGCTGCTGGAGAGCAGAGGCGGAGGTGATCCGAAGTTTCCCCGCACTGGGAATGAGCCTCCGGCTGCGGAAAACCCTTCCCGCCTCGCCCGTTCAGCCCCTCTTGTTCCAAAATCGCACCCTGGCTAGAAAGGATGAGCGGGACGGTCGGGCGCTCTGCACTCGCTCAGAGGTAACTTTTTCCTTCCCGCATTCCCATCTCTCAGTCCCCCTTCCTCCGGTTTCGGGTTTTTTTTCTTTCTCTCAAGCTCCTTCCTCCTCGCCGAGCCGGGAGCGACCACCCGTCAGCAGAAGGACGCCGCGTCCGGCAAGCCCCCGGGATTCCGCATCCCTTTACCAGCCTCGGAAGGGAAGAAAGGGAGGCAAGACCGAGGTCTCCCCGGATCCAGAACGATCGGCGCTGGGTCTGGAGCCCGGCGCTGGGTTAAAGCCACCCGAACAAAGGACCTACCTTTCCCAGCAAGACGGTCCGCTCCGCAAAGCCTTTCGCTCGGTTTCCAGAGGAGCGATCGCCGCGGCTCACCTCGGTTGTTGCCGCAGCTCACCTGCCAGCCTCCCGGGCTGAAGCAAGAGGCGGCGGCGGCGGCGGCGGCACCTACCCACCCACCGCCCCTCCCAGGCTGAAGCCAAGCCGCCTTCGCCCCGCCGCTTCCCAACGTGCTCCTGCCTGCAACAGACGCGGGCAGAGCGCTCCCACGAGCCTCCAATCCGCAGCCCTGGGCGACTGAGCCGGGCTCTCGCGCTTCCTCCTCCCCCTCCTTCTTCCAGGGACAGCTCTTGTGACAGGCGACCCGATTGGCAGATGCTACAGCGCCTCCTCGGATTCTCATTGGACTGGACAATTGCCCGCCCGGGCTCCGATCGCCATTGGACGTCTTTGGAAAGGCTGCTTCTGCCGCCGCCGCTGAATCGCCGCGCTGCCTGCCTGCCTGCTAAGCAGAGAAAAGTTGCCGAGGGACTCTCGCGTGCCCGGGCTTGCCGGCCTGGAGAAGCGGCTACACGTCCGCCTTTTTTGTAAGATGAGGGGACCCTCCCCTCCCACTCCGAATCACGGCTTTTCCCCTTTTATAGCAACAGCACTTAGACTTATATACCGCTTCATAGTGCTTTACAGCCCTCTCTAAGCGGTTTACAGGGTTCAGCATATTGCCCCCAACAATCTGGGTCCTCATTTTACCCACCTCGGAAGGATGGAAGGCTGAGTCAACCTTGAGCCTAGTGAGATTTGAACAGCTGAACTGCAGCTAGCAGTCAGCTGAAGTAGCCTGCAGTGTTGCACTCTAACCACTGCCACCTCGGCTCAGCTTTTGGGCTGAGCTCACCTTGGTTACAGTTAACCTTGGTTAGATTTCTACGGGCGTGCACGTGGGTGATTTTCACGTTGTGCCAAAGCACTTGTTTGATTAGTCCAGGTTGTATTTCTTGATTTGATTTTGTTACTCCCTACAACCCAGATCATCATTCATTCTCTCTCTCTCTCTCTCTCTCTCTCTCTCTCTCTCTCTCTCTCTCTCTCTCTCTCTCTCTCTCTCTCCTCCCTCCCTCCCTACCTACCTACCTACCTACCTACCATCCAATGGTGGGTTCCTACCAGTGCGGTCCACTCTATAGCACTGGTAGCGGCCCGCTGGTGACATCATAGTACCGTGCAGTCGGTTGCCGGTGCCTGGGCACTGCCATTAAAAAAATTTTTTTAAATTTTTTTTTTAAATTCTTCTGCGCATGCCCAGAAGCTGAGCTTCTGGCACTGCGCATGTGCTGTCTTCCTACCCCACAGTGAGTCCAAGCAGGGGAGGATGGCTAAGGGAGCGCATAAGACACTGAAAGAATGGGCGGCAGGAGCTATCTCCATTCCCCTCCCTTTAGCAGTCCGAGAAGCCACGAACGTGCGGTGATGATCCCAGGCATTTTCGCACGTTCGAGGCTTCTCGAGCTGCTGAGGGGAGGGGGAACGGGCGGCAGGAGCCTAGGATCATCGAATGGGGAGAAGCATTCAGGTCGGATGGAGCCTCCTAGAAGAACCGCTGCCGCGGTCTTGCTGCTTCCGCAGCGGGGGGCTGTGTTGCGTGTGGGCAATGCCCCCCTGCTTCTCCGGCCGCTGCCAAGCTCCCGAGGCCCATGCCCACCTGGTCACATGGCTGTCAAGCCACACCCACAAAATAAGCCACACCCACAGAATGGTAGTAAAAAAATTAGGAACCCGCCCCTGCTACCATCTATATCTATATCTATATCTATATATCTATATCTATCTGTCTGTGTCTGTCTGTCTGTCTGTCTCTGTCTGTCTATCTATCTATCTATCTATCTATCTATCTATCTATCTATCTATCTATCTATCTATCTATCTATACATCCATCCATTATCCATCTATCCATCTATCCATCCATCTACCTACCTACCATCTATCTATCTATCTATCTATCTATCTATCTATCTATCTATCTATCTATCTATCTATCTATCTATCTATCTATCTACATTCCACCTTTGTTATTATTATTTTTAAATAAACAACTGAAGCCTGGCAGTAACCTTGACAGGTTCATAAAGCAAAGCAAAATGGGAATAATCGAGTGATCAGGCCAAGCTTCTACAGGAATGGGGGTGTACTGCCTTCCTCTTGTTTCTTGCTGCACACAGGCTGTGTTTACATTACATGCTAAGACACAAAGTAGTTTTCTTGTTTGTGGCTTAGCAGGTTGTGTCAAGCCTACGAACTAAATATAGCAAAACTCACCACCCTTGCTTAACATACTACCTCACTGCACTGAATACATTTTGCCCCAGCCCACGCGGTTGTTTAAATTAGGTTAATCTGATAAACCATGGTAACTATGAATAAATATGCATGTTGTGTAAACACAGCCTTAGATTTTCTGTAAAGAACTGTAGTGCGAAGGGAGTTATTTTTATATTTATTTATTTTTATGCATTTTTATTTGCAAGTTCTGGGCTATGTCCTTTCCACACAACTAGTTAGGATGTTCTCTAGCAATTCTTGAATTATCAGAAAGCTACCATCATCATGGAATTAACCTCTGTTTCAGTCATTGCTGACATTATTCCTCCAAGATAATGGAGGATAAAACCTGATGGATTTTGCATCTGTGACAGCTGACACAGGAGAGAAGATATTACATGTTGTCCTCGACTTACAACCACAATTGAGCCCAAAATTTCTGTTGCTAAGCGAGATAGTTGTGAAGTGAGTTTTGCCCCATTAAGACCTTACTTGCTGCAGTTGTTAATTGAATCACTGCAGTTGTTAAATTAGTAACATGGTTGTTAAATGAATCTGGCTTCCCCATTGACTTTGCTTGTGAAAAGGTTGGAAAAGGGGATCACATGACCCCGGGACACTGCAACAGTCATAAATATGAGACAATAACTGAGCACCTGAATTTTGATCACATGTCCACAGGGATGCTGCAACAGTTGTAAGTGTGAAAAAAGGTCATAAATCAGTTTTTTCAGTGCCGTTGTAACTTTGAATGATCACTAAACAAATGGTTGTAAGTCAAAAACTAGAATAGAATAGAGCTGGAAGGGATCTTGGAGGTCTTCTAGTCCAGCCCCCTGCTCATGCAGGAGAACTTATACTGTTTCAGATAAGTGACTGTCTAGTCCAGGGGTCCGCAACCTTAAGCACTCAAAGAGCCATTTGGACCCATTTCCCACAAAAAAGAAAACACTGGGAGCCACAAAACCCTTCCCGTGCCTGACTATTTCCTGAGCGGCCACAAAACTAGCATATGTAGTTGAATTAAACGTTCCGGTTTTTCTTCTGAAATTTTTATTTTCTTGGATTTATCCATGGTTGGCCTATCGAGGGTCAAAAAGCTCAATAAATTGCATGCCAATGGGTGTCACACATTGGCAATTGTCACCCATATTTTGAGCGACAGGGAGCCACAGCAGAGGAATGAAAGAGCCACATACGGCTCCAGAGCCGTGGGTTGCTGACCCCTGGTCTAGTCTCTTCTTAAAAACCTCCAGTGATGGAGCGCCCATGATTTCTGAAGGCAAGCTGTCCTCACTGTTAATTGTCAGGAAGTTTCTCCTTAATTCCAGGTTGCTTCTCTCCTTGATTAGTTTCCAACCATTTTTTCTTGTCCTGCCCTCCGGTGCTTTGTAGAATAATTTGACCCTCTCTTCTTTGTGGCAGCCCCTCAAATACCTATTATTTAATAGTACTATAGCTAAGAACCTAACTTGTCATACTCCTAGGCTGCCATATCATCAGCACATGGCAGGGGGGAAAATGCTGCCAATGCATATTTGTGCTATGGTTACCTGCAAATAGACTGAGAAAGGCCTTGTGCATCATGTAAATACAAAGTGGCTTTCTGTGATAGATGAATTGGCTGTCTGGGGTAAGAGGCAACGATGTAACTCAGTGACAAAGACATTGTTTGAATGCCAAAAGTTTCAGGTCCAAGATTTGGGATCTCTGGGTAAGAAAGAAAAAGTCCTTGCACAAAGTATCTACAGCCGGTATCTATACCAATCTATATTTGGTGTGAGAGACTTCCTGGCTCAGATCGCATGCACTGAATTAGAATCTTGTAAGAATTAGATTATCTGGGTTAAGCCATTGTATACATTGCTAAGGGGGATCAAAATGGGTAAGATGGCAGATGTGATATCTTCAATTTTGGCTCCCACACCTTTGTCTGTCTGTCCGTCCATCCATTTATCCATCTATCCATCCACCCACCCACCCACCCATCCATCCAGCCAGCAAGCCAGCCAGCCAGCCAGCCAGCCATCCTATTTATATAGCTGCTCATCTCACCAAACAGGTGACTATGGTTATTAATTGTTTTATTATATTATATGGTTTATTTATTGTTATAGCTTGTTACATAAATTCACAGCTTTGTTTGTTAACCCTTATTTAAGGTTTACTGTGTTAGGTGAATCCAGCTCTTGCAAGGCAAACAATTCACATCTTTCTTCCTTTGTCCCATACCTTTGAAAAAGTTACTATATTTCTGACATTTTAGAGAAGAACAATCTACAACAGCAACAACAAAAGGGTTTACTTTCACTTATTTAAAAACAGAGGCAAGTACAGTTTCATAGTCTAAACTTTCTGATTATATCAGAATCAGAATCCTATATAGCTGTTCTACATCATAACTGGATTGTAGTATGTGTTACAAACATTTTCCCCCCTGCACACTGGAGAGGGTTGAACTTGAGGTTCCTTTGGATGGGTTAATTGACCCTTCTCATGGCACAGATGATTTAATGGAATGCGTGAATGACCTTGGGGAAGGAGGAGAAGAGATGTTTATGGAGATTCTCAATCATCCAGGTCATGATTGTCCCAAAGGTACTTTTAAAAATGCAACTAGACTTTCTTGGGTCCCCCCCCTTGAAAACATTTCACTTCTCATCCAAAAAGCTTCTTCAGTTCTGACTGAATGGTGGGGAATGGAAGGATTTATATTCTTTGCAGTCTGTTTCAGGTTTATCTGTAACCTCAGGGTCACCTGAATCAGAGTACAAATGGGTGTAGAACCTTCTTGGGATTGCTGAAAGGATTGTGTTGTAGACAGGATAGCTGTTGTTTAATATCCCTCCCATTCTGTTGAGAGAGGGCTACTCCATTCTAATGTAGATGGCCTCTTTGACCCCTCTTTCAAACCAGTGGTCCTCTCTGTCCAGAACGTGAACTTTGATGAGCCGAGGTGGCGCAGCAGTTAGAGTGCAGTACTGCAGGCTACTTTAGCTGACTGTGATCAGCAGTTCAGCTGTTCAAATCTCACTGGTTCAGGGTTGACTCAGCCTTCCATCCTTCTGAGGTAGGTAAAATGAGGACCCAGATTGTTGGGGGCAATGTAAATATACATTGCTTACTGGTGTAAACCGCTTAGAGAGTGCTTGCACTGTGAGGCGGTATACAAGTCTCACAAATAAATAAATAAATAAATAAATAAATAAATAAATAAATAAATAAATAAATAAATAAATAAATAAATAAATAAATAAATAAATAAATAAATAAATAAATAAATAAATAAATAAACTTAAAAACAGTGACCTTTGTTTTTCAGATGCAGATAGACTGCTGAATTTTGTCCCGATGGATTTGCTCTCCTGTGTTGTGCCATGCGTTTGTGAAGTGGTGGTTTTGTTTCCTCAAATCTGATTCTGCTTTGTTAAAGCAGAAGTTGGCAAGTTTGAGACACACTGATCAAAATGATTTCAAAATGTAAGCAAACAAGCAAATAATGTTCCAAAACAGCACCAGGCTGGTGAGAGCTGTTTTACACATTGAACTTTTAGATCACATTCCAGCATTACTAAGGATATATAGTCTGAAACAGTTTTCCTCCATCTGGTATTCTCCCACAGTGTAGTAATGTAACCCCAACACACAGTGGTTATGCTGGCTGGGGATGATGGGAGCTTTAATCCATCACAGATAGTTACAGTGTGCTATATTAAGGAAAGATGGTCTGAAAAATTAATTACATTCCTTCCTAGCCTTAGAGGGTGGAGGCAAGAGGTGTATATCCTCCCACATCTTACAGCAAGAAGTACTGTCAGGTTCATAATTTTTTCCCCCTTAGGTCAAGGCTATACATTTTTTCCCCTTCCACATACCACTTTCTGAATTTGTCAACTGCAATTATTTTTCTCGCAACTGTTCTAAAATGATGCGTGGTAGTGAATTGCCCATAAAGGCTTCCTTGATCTGTGTTCTCTTATCTTCTCACACCTTGTCATTTATTAGACTGAAATTCACATCATCGACAATGATTCAGAGAAAGAATCTGATTATGAAGGAATTTCCTGCCAGCCTTGTAATTCCAAGCTGGCTAACCAGCAGAAAAAGCACCAGCAGAAAATCCAGAGTAGCTTTCTGGGGTTTGTGTTCCACAGCAACTTGTGTGCTGCAACACAATAGATTGCAACATACCCACAGCAGCTCTAGATGTCTACAGAAAAGTGGAATTAAACAGATAACAGATTAACAGAGTTGGAAGGGACCTTGTGGGTCATCTAGTCCCACCCCCTGCTCACGCAGGAGACCCTACACCATTTCTGACAAATGGCAGTCCAGTCTCTTCTTGAAAGTCTCAAGTAATATAGTTCCTACAACTTCCAAGGGCAAGCTGTTCCATTGTGGTTTGTTTGTTTATTTATTTATTTATTTATTTACAGAGCCGAGATGGTGCAGTGATTAAATGCAGCACTGCAGGCTACTGCTAATTCAGCTGTTCAAATCTCACCGGCTCAAGGTTGACTCAGCCTTCCATCCTTCCGAGGTGGGTAAAATGAGGACCCAGATTGTTGGGGGCAATATGCTGAACTCTGTAAACCGCTTAGAGAGAGCTGTAAAGCACTGTGAAGCGGTATATAAGTCTAAGTGCTATTGCTATTATTAGAAAATAAGCTTATCAGAAATTGGGAGGGATTGCCAAATCTTGCCCCTTTTAATATTTTAGGAGATTGCAAGAGATTTCAGCAAGGACACCAAGAATAGGTGGAATCTGAGATAAGATTGCAAAGTCTTGCAAGAGTTGAACAATGTGGGGTTTTTACATTTTTTTTGACAAGGCCCTAGTGTGTAAAATAATGATCAGATTGTTAGTCCATGTTATTCTGATAGTGAAGGAGATGATACTGTATTAAGCCCTACAGGCTATGAATCTGGTTAATCCATGTTTCGAGGTGTAGCCCTCCATGGCATAGGGCCAGGTTATTTGAAGTGACAGACTTGTAACTCAGGTGATTGGTCTGTGGTCTGTTGCCAGGAGACGATGCCCAATGAAGTCCACCGGAGATGAGAAACTTCTTGAGCCAAATTCCTTTATTGACACGCAACAGCAAAGGGGTTGCCTCCAATCAAAGAGGAGGAATCCCCAACAGAGTTATGCATTGAGTTTTTATATCCTTTTTACAAGAAATAAATGAAGTGCTGCATTGGTTACATGTTAAAGCGCTGGCGTACTTGATCAATGCCATCCTACTAGAAATAGTGGTAGACTTTAGGAGAAACCCTCCCATTCTACCACCTCTTACAATACCTCTTACAATACTAGACAACACAGTATCAACAGTAGAGACCTTCAAATTTCTAGGTTCTATCATATCTCAAGAACTAAAATGGTCACCTAACATCAAAAACGTCATCAAAAAAGCACAACAAAGAATGTTCTTTCTGCGCCAACTCAGAAAGCTCAAACTACCCAAGGAGCTGCTGATACAGTTCTACAGAGGAATCATTGAGTCTGTCATCTGCACCTCTATAACTGTCTGGTTTGGTTCTGCAACCCAACAAGACAGACACAGACTTCAGAGAATAATCAGAACTGCAGAAAAAACAATTACTGCCAACCTGCCTTCCATTGAGGACCTGTATACTGCATGAGTCAAAAAGAGGGCCCGTGAAAATATTTACTGACCCCATCACATCCTGGACATAAATTGGTTCAACTTCTACCCTCAAAACGATGCTATAGAGCACTGCACACCAAGACAACTAGACACAAGAACAGTTTTCCCCCGAACGCCATCACTCTGCTAAACAAATAATTCCCTCACCACTGTCAAACTATTCACTAAGGCTGCATTACTATTTCTATTAGTCTTCTCATCATTCCTATCACCCATCTCCTCCCACTTATGACTGTATGACTGTAACTTGTTGCTTGTATCCTTACGATTTATATTAATATTGTTTCCTGAGTGCTTATTTGTATCCTATGACAATCATTAAGTGTTGTACCTCAAGATTCTTGACAAATGTATATTTTCTTTTATGTACACTGAGAGCATATGCACCAAAGACAAATTCCTTGTGTGTCCAATCACACTTGGCCAATAAAGAATTCTATTCTATTCTATTCTATTCTATTCTATTCTATTCTATTCTATTCTATTCTATTCTATTCTATTCTATTCTATTCTACTATGCCTGGGGGGGGGGGGGTTCCTCAACCTCCCAATTCCTCACCTTAAGGCGTAGCTGTAGAATAACCTCACAGGGGGAGTATATTTTAAAATGCTAATGAGTCTTTCTGGGTCAAGGGGATTGATTTTCTAGGTCAGAGGAGGTGGTCTTGAGGCTTTTCTCCAAATCTTATAGAACATCACACCTGCTGATGTATTGGATGTTTTGAGCCTAACACCTACTATTGTTCTCTTGCTTGAGGGGTGTGTGTGTCACATCTCCTTGGGCCGTGACCACAGTTGCTAAGACCACAACCTCAACCTCTTGAAACTGCAGCCAGAATTGTTGTTGCAAAGTTTTTCTCCTCCTTCAGAAGGACCAGCTACCTCCCATGGTTTCTACCTGGCTGATGCGGCCTGGCAGGTTTGCTGTGGTCTGATTAAACATTGTCATCTATCTTGACCCAAACAGCAGGACCCAGGTCCTTTTTGTAGTGCCTGCCCTCTGGAATGAGATTCCCTCTGAAATCCATGGGGTTCCCATCCTGCTGGTGTTCTGCAAGGGTTTTCTGCCAGGCTTTGGGTTAAGATAGCTGGACCTCCAGGGTGATGTGGTTTTTGTCTATGTTTTTAATAGATAACAGATTAACAGAGTTGGAAGGGACCTTGTAGGTCATCTAGTCCAACCCCCCCCCCACCCAGCAGAAGACCCTACACCATTTCTAACAAATGGCAGTCCAGTCTCTTCTTGAAAGCTTCTAGTGATGAAGCTCCCACAACTTCCGAAGGCAACTTCTGTTCCATTGGTTAATTGTTCTCACTGTCAGAAAATTTCTCCTTATTTTTCAGGTTGAATCTCTCCTTGTTCAGTTTCCATCCATTATTCCTTGTCTGGTCTTCAGGTGCTTTGGAAAATAGCTTGACCCCCTCCTCTCTGTGGCAGCCCCTCAAATATTGGAACACTGCTATCATGTCTCCCTTGGTCTTTCTCTTCACTAGACTAGCCATGCCCAGTTCCTGCAACCGTTTCATTGTATGTTTTAGCCTCCAGTCCTCTAATCATCTTGGTTGATCTTCTCTGCACTCTTTCTAGCGTCTCAACATCTTTTTTATAGTGTGGTGACCAAAACTGGATGCAGTATTCTACATTTGATCTTTTTTGTATCAAGTGTCTGGATTCTTATCTTGTTATGTTCTGTATCATGCTTGCATTGCTTATTGTATTGTCAGCTGCCCAGAGTGACTTTGAAAGTTCAGTCAGCAGCTAAATTGAATGAAATAAATAAATAAATGACAAATCACTAAGAGAGGCAAAGGTGACACCTACCCTGGATTTAGTGTTACAGTACTCTCATAGTACCTGTAAAAAAAATTTTTTTAAAAGCAATGAAACACCCAAGAACCTCTGCTGGAGGAAACTGGCATTTGTAATTAGGTTCATCATGGCACAATTAAGGCATCACTACCAACAAGAAGGAGGGAGCTGTTAAAGCCACACTATCTGGTTTAATGTAGCTGTGATTGGTAGCTTCATTCAGCAGATCCCTGAGGAATTGGTTTTTTTTTCCTAGCAAAAGCAAAAAGGAGGCCACAAATACTCCTTTTGGCATTTTTTGTTGTCTTGCTTTTTTTTTTAAAAAAAATAGTTTTATTGAGTTGTTTTAAAATATACAAAATATACAAAGATACGAAAAGACATAATACAGAAGCAAAAAGAAAAAAGAAAAAAAAGAAAAAAAACATACAAATATATAGGTATCTGTACATAAATCCATCTTATTTGTTACTATATATTTTCATACTTAATAGTATTCTAAATATATAAATACCGAAAGAAAAAACTATATATTGACACACACACACACACACACACACACATACACACATACAAAAAATATATGTACATACATATAAATACAGTAAGGAAAAGTAGAAACAAAAAAAAATGTATAAATTTATTACAGCGTTTGCGTATCGTGTCATTTCAATATTTGATTTGTTTTATCCCTAGCTTATCATCAGTCTTTCTCAATTGGATTATTGTCACCCTTAAAGTAATTGATTTATTTATTTTATTGTTTATTTTCCATCCATTTATACCAATTATCCCAAATTTTGTAGTATTCTGAGTCTTCTTTATCTTGTATTTTCATTGTTAATCTAGACATTTCTGCGCAGTCCAAGATCTTAGTTGTTAACATTGTGTTAGTGGGTATTGTATCAGTTTTTCAGTGTTGTGCGTATAATATTCTGGCTGCTGTGATTATGTGGAGTATGAGATAGTGAGTTGATTTATCTATTTTTGTTTTCGTTATGCCTAATAAGAAAGTTTCCGGTTTAAGATCTATCTTTTGTTTTGTTATCTCTTCAATCCATTTCTGTATTTTTTTCCAGTATTTTTTGGTTTCTGAACATGTCCACCACATGTGATAGTAAGTTCCATACTCCTGTTTACACTTCCAACATTTCGGTGACAAATGTGGAAACATTTTTGCCAATCTTGCCGGGGGTAGGTGCCATCTGTAGAACATTTTGTACATATTTTCTTTGTAAGATGCGGCCATTGTCATTTTATAATTTTGATTCCATATTTGATCCCATAAATCTAATTCAATATTGTAGCCAAAATTTTGTGCCCATGTTATCATTACCTCTTTTACTATTTCTTCTTCCAATTTTACCTTGATAATACAATTATACAGTTTTGATATTATTTTGTCCTCCGGGCCTAATAGGATTTTATCTAATTCTTGATTTTTTTTCCTGAAAACCAAATTGTAATATATCTTTTTTGTACTTTTTCTGAATTTGTAGGTATGGCCACCAATCAATCTTTTTTCCTTGTAGTGCCAATTCATCTCTTGTTTTTAAGTTATTATGTTCATCTAGTAGTTCGTTATAAGTAATTTTCTTATTCAGGTCTAGCAAATTGGGGTATATTAGGGCTTCCATAGGAGATATCCATTTGGGCATTTGGATGTAGTGTTTGTGTTTAATTTCCAACCAATCTTCCAGTAGAGTTCCTCTAATGTGGTGTCTTTGGAAATATTTGTGTATATGATGTTTTCCCTCCCAAATAAAATTGTGCCAGCCAATTTGTAGGTCATGTCCTTCGATTGTCAGAATTCTTTTATTTGTAAGTGTCACCCATTCTTTTATCCAAGTTATTGTTGCTGCTTGATGGTATGATTTCCAGTCTGGTAGTCCAAAGCCACCTCTTATTCTCTTATCATGTAATAATTTTTTTTTAATTCTTGCTTTTTTTCCTGACCAGATAAATTTCAATATTATTTTGTCTAAATCTGTATAAAATTTATTTCCTAATTTTGTTGGTGCAGTTTGGAATAGATATAGCAATTTAGGTAGGATATTCATTTTAATTGTGGCTATTTTTCCAATTAAAGAGATTTGTAATTTGGACCATAGTTCCAGATCTTTTTGAATTTTATGTAGTAATTTAATGTAGTTATCTTCCTTTATCGTTGTACATTTAGCCGTAATCCAAATTCCTAAATATTTTATTTTTTTGGTTGTTTGAATCCCTAATAGTTCCTCTAATTTCTTATCTTGTTTCTGTGAACAGTTTTTAGTTATTATTTTTGTTTTGTCTTTATTGATTTTTAAGCCAGCCACCTTTCCGAATTTTTCTACTTCCTTCATAATTTTGGGTCCGGAGCCTTGGGGATTTTCCAGAATGAAAACCATATCATCAGCGAATGCTTGTATCTTGTATTCTTCCTTTCTAATTTTCAATCCTTCTATATTGGAGTTTTTCCTAATTTGATTTAGCAGGGTTTCTAAAGCAAATATGAATAATAAAGGGGATAGAGGGCAACCCTGTCTTACGCCTCTTTTAATTTCTATTGAGTCAGTCATATCACCGTTAATTAGGATCCTTGCAGTTTGTGTGGAGTATATAGTTTCTATTGTTTGGATAAATTTATCGCCGAATTTCATATATTTTAGTTGTGTAATAAAAAATTTCCAGTCCAAATTGTCAAAGGCTTTCTGTGCATCAATAAATATTAGAGCCAATTGTTGATTAGAGTAGGTTTCATAGTATTCTAACACATTCATTATTATTCTTGTATTGTTCCGAATTTGTTTTTTTGGGAGAAAGCCATTTTGATCCGAATGTATCATTTGGTTTAGAATTATTTTTAATCTTTCTGCCAATATAGTTGAAAAAATTTTGTAATCCGAATTTAATAATGAGATTGGTCTATAGTTTTTTATCATTGTCTTGTCTGTTTCTTCTTTTGGAATAAGAGTTATGTATGTTTCTTCCCATGATTTTGGTATTTTGGCTAGATTTAGTGCTTCGTTGTATAATTCTAACATTTCATTTTCTAGAGTATTTTGGAATTTTTTGTATATCTCCGCAGGAAGCCCATCCGGTCCAGGTGTTTTGTTGTTTTTTTGTTTTTTAATGGCCGTTCTTAATTCCTCAATTGTGATTTCTTTATTTAATACTGCCCTTTTTTCCTCCGGCAAGATTGGTTGGTCTGTTGTGTCCAGGTATCCGTGGATGTTTTCTTGTTGGATTTCTGTCCTTCCGTATAGAGCTGCGTAGAAATCTTGAGTTATCTTCTTTTTTTCTTCAGTACCGTTGTGGAGTTTTCCCTCGTTGTCCTTAAGTTGTTGAATTATTCTTTTTGTCCTTTCTTTCCTAAGTTTATGGGCTAACCATCTTCCAGGTTTGTTTGCATGTTCGAAGTAATTTTGCCTCATTCTTTTAATATTTTGGCTTATCTCCTCCTGGGTTTCCAAATTGACTTTGTGTTTTATTAGGTCTCTTGCTTCTTTGTACTTATGATTGGATGGGTCTTTTTGTAGTAAAGTTTCTTGTTCTTTAAGTTTAGAGTTTAAATCCTCTAATTTAGCTTTTTTTTCTTTATTTTTCTTTATCATATATGCTATAGTTAAGCCTCTAAAGTACGCTTTCATTGTGTCCCATGTATTTTGGATTGAGGTTTGTTCTTTGATATTTTCTTTAAAAAAGAATTTTAGTTCTTTTTCAATTTTTTGGCAATATTCTTTTTCAGGTAAAATATTAGAGTTAAAGGTCCATCGACATGCTTTTTTCCTCCGTCCTTTCAATCTTAACACCACTGGATGATGGTCAGCCCATTTGTTGGGTAGAATATCAGTATAATCAATATCTATTATCATTTCAGTATTTGTCCAAATCATATCTATGCGCGACCACGATTGATGGGGGTTCGAGTAAAACGTGTATTGCTTTTTAGTTGGATTCAGTTTCCTCCATACGTCTTTTAGGTCTAATTCGCTAATCATATTAAAAAAGGTGTTTGGTAGTTGTCTTCTAATTTTTTTTTTGTTTATACCATTGTAGTCCATTTTATTATCTACTATCGCATTGAAGTCTCCTATAATGCAAATATTTTCCCATTCTATATCCACTATTATTTTATGTAATTTTGAATAGAATTTTTTTTGTTGTTTATTTGGTGCATATATCGCAACAATCAGGATACGTTTTTTCCCTATTTCTATTTCCACTATTAAAATCCTGCCTTCCTCGTCTGCATATATTAATTTTGAATTTAAGTGGTTTTTTATATATATTACAATTCCTCTTTTTTTTGTCTGTGGTAGGGCACTATATAATTTCCCTAGTTTTGGATAGTTTAATAATTTTTCAGCTTCTTTCTTTATATGGACCTCTTGCATACATATTATATCTTTATTTTGTTTCTTAAGATCAAGCAATACACGTTTCCTCTTTGTGGGTGAATTTAATCCATTGATATTTACTGATAATAAGTTAAGTTCTTGTTCCTTTTCCCTGTTACTTAGTAGTTCCCTTCGAAAGCATCTCTGTTTGCGCTCTTGTCCTTGCTCTTGTTCCTTCATGTTTCATTGTCCCGTTACTACCTCTCCTTTCTCGTTCCTCTCGTTGGTTACTGGCTCCTAACTCCTCCAGGCTTCTAGTTGTTCTCATTTCTGGATTGCTTTGACTATCCTCTCCTTCTACTAATTGATCATAAAATTCTTGTGCCTTCTCCACATTGTCAATCTTGAATTTCCTATCCCTCCACGTAATTAGCATTCCCTCCGGAATAAGCCATCTGAACATTATCTTATGCTTAAATAGTTGTGCTGATAAGAAATTATAAATTCTCCTTTTGTCTCTTATTCTTCGCGGTATTTGTTTAAGTATTAAGATTTCTTTTCCCATGTACGTTAGGGTATCATCTCTCACTGCATTGAGGATACCATCTCTCATTGCTCTTCTTAAAAATCTAACGTGCACTTCTCTTGGATGTTTGTGCTTTCTGGCATAGCTAGTGTTGATTCTATAAATTTCGTCTATTTCGCTCATTACATCTTCTCTGCTTCTGTCTAATATTTTCCCTAATATGTTAACCATTATTTCCAATAAATTTTCGTCTTTGGTTTCTGTAATGTTTTGGAATCTTAAGTAAAACATGGATTTCTCCATTTCTAAATGGGATATCGCATCCTCCAGATTTTTGTTTATCTCTTCCAGTTTATTGTCCGTTTTATCTTGTCTTTTCTCCACTTTATCTGTTCTCTCTACCACCTCTTGAATCTGTTTTTGGCTAATTGCCAGTGCTGTTTGAATTACACTCACTCTATCATCCAGTTTTGTCATATTATTTTTTACCTCCGTCATTTCATTTTTCACCCCATCCAGTCTATTTGATAAGTTCTCTTGCATCTTTAGTATAATCTCTTGCAAAGAGTGTATGGAGGTTTGTATGCCCTGCATCTCTGCACTTGAGCCTGTTTTTTCAGTACTTGCAGCACTTGTGCCGCTTTCCTGTGGCTTTTGACCTACTGAAGTTGGTGTTGCAGTCAAGGTTTTTTTACCTCCTTTTGTCAGAGTTGTCGTCATGGTGGACATTTAGGTTCACTTGAATATATTCAGTAACTATTTTTCTATAGAGTCTATAGGGGTTAATATTAATATATAGTACAAAAGCAATCTATATTCGATATAATCACAGTCACAGTTTGCAGTATTATTTGTATTCAACAGTTATTTAGGTCTTTGATTTAGTATTATTTATCAATACTCTATATCAATTTATCAATAGTTTTTTTTTTAAGGAGATAAGTAACTATATATATCAGTATAAATCTATAAATCTATTGTAAGAATATAATCAAATATTTAAATATAAATATACAGTTATAGTATGATTATAATATAATTTTTAGTTGTAGCTATTATATATATATATATATATCCTTACAGATATGACACAATCAGCTAATTAATCCTTAATTAAAGTTCTATATAGTAGTATATATTAGAATATCTTTGCTTATTAAGAGGAAACAGAAGAGAGAAGATAAAGGGGAAAAAAGAGAAGATCTGTAGTGCAAAAAGCAAAAGAAGAAAAGAGAGAAAAATTGAGGTTCTTGGTTTTGAAGTCCAACCTTTTCATAAAGTTAAGTCCAGCCTTCTTGCTATTTGTCCTTCTCCGTTCTAATATCACTGAATTTCCAAAATGGAGTCTCTTTATTTATTTATTTATTATTCGAGATCCTCTTGCCACTTTCTCCGTCTTTCGCCCTCTAATTGTCTCCCGACTTTCAATCAATCTCAGTCTCTGTCTCAATCACTTTCCTTTCCGATCCTTTCCAAACTCTCCCTTGCATCCGAGAAAAACAAAAGTCACACTTGTCTCCGCTGCTCGATCCTTCCAACACTTCCTCTGTTCCGTCTCGTCACTTACTTTACTTTCTCTCCGTTCTCGTCATAAATTCGCCGCTATATAGTCCTCTCCGGATCTCTTTTAGGTTTTTTTTTTCCCTTTTTGGTTTATTTCTCACGATAAAGAAGCTTTCTTGATTTTCGAAATAAAGTTTTCACGATACGTCTCGCTGTTTTATTTCCGCCTTCCTCCTTGTCAGGCTGACAGCCGCGTCTTTGGGTCGGCCATTGAATGGCCGATCACTTTCTTGCTCGATCTGAGGGTACCTCTCGCTCTGTACGAAGATCGCCTTTCTTCCCCAGACGCTCCGAGGTCGCCCCTCTCTATCGGTGCTCTTTCCCAGAGCCGACCTTGCCTCAAACGGCCACAAAAGCAAGAAATACCGGGCGCGCCAAACGGAGCTCCGTCGGCTTGCTCACACCGGCGTGACGTCAGCGCCGGAAGTCCTGTTGTCTTGCTTTTTTTTTTAAACACTTCATTTCTCTGTCTTTTTGTTTAAAGTAAGTCAGGTCATGCGTGGAATTGTAGGAGTCGTCTTCCAACTCATTTCTAAAGCTTTCATTTCATGTTGCACCTTTCAGAAACCAACACTGCATATAATCAACCAACCTAGGCACTAATATCCATAACATTTTCTTTTTTTTCCCCTGGTTTTGCTTCTCACTTCTCTTTCGAAACCTCCTTCCTTGTTTCCCTATGTTTTGGGGCCGCTTGGTAGCCAAATAAACTTGCTTCAAGATCCTTTAAAGCAGGGGGGAAATCCAGCAGGTTCTGACAGGTTCCGGAGAACCGGTAGCGGAAATTTTGAGTAGTTCGGGGAACCAGTAGCGGAAATTTTGAGTAGTTTGGAGAACCGGCAAATACCACCTCTGGCTGGCCCCAGAGTGGGGTGGGAATGGAGATTTTGCAATATCCTTCCCCTGCCACGCCCACCAAGCCACGCCCACAGAACTGGTAGTAAAAAAAAATAGATTTCACCACTGCTTTAAAGGCTCTCTCTCTCTCTCCCCCTTAGAACATTCCCAAATAAGCAAAAAGAAGCAACCACATTAATTAATAAACAGATTAATGCTGAAAATGAAAAATAGATTAATTGTGTGATCTATTGTTGAACAATACTAGAAACAGGAATTGTTGTCCTCATATCTTGTTTCACATGGAGAACTCCCTGTAGATGTCTAATGAGCTCCTGCAGAAACAAGATGTAATCTAATTGATCATACATCATGCTAACCTAGGGCTAGTTTAATCAGATTTTATTGAATAAAACACAGTTAACTGGGCTCATACAATATACTAAGCAATGAATCAGCCTCCTCCAATCTGATGCCTTCCAGATTTAAACTGCGACAGCCTCAGCGGCATCTAGAAAATGCCAAACAGGGCAAGGCTACCATGAATCAAGGGGTCCAACCCACAGTGGCTGAATTCACCTAATATGCCAAACCCAAAACTGAATAAATTCTGTTACCACTTATCAGAATATATGAACCACATTAGTCTTTATGTGTGCTCTGCAGGTGTTCCTATTCCCAGAACATGTGCTTAATCAGATTAGTTACAAACAGAAGGGCTATGTGTGCTCAACAAACTTTTAATGGCTCAGTGTGTTTTCGAGCCAGTGAATTGTGCAGTTCCAAAATTGTCAAGCACAGGAAATCGGGAGTCAAGGTGGTTCAAATGAATATAGGTTTATTGCATGTTAACACTGTACAAGAAAATGAACTACTAACAGTCAAAGCAAATTGGCGGTAGATAAAGAGTGTACAACAAGGGTGTCAAACACACAGCCCGCCGACCGGATACAGCCCGCCAAGGCCATGCCCACCCCGGCACCACAAAGGCAAAAACAATCCTGACACGTCACGATACGGACCTTGATGTGATCGGGTTTGACACCCCTGGTCTACAGAATTCAAGGCAGGCTGGACTTAAGATCTCTTGTGGGTGCACAGGACTTGAGATGTATGATGAGCTTGACCCCTCCATTGGGCTCAGCCTGGTCATTTATTTATTTAGCGTATGGCTGGTCACAATATTAAAACACTTCATTTTTACAAATTAAAAACAATTAAAGCAGTAAGAAAAACCTAAAAAGGAAAACAGAAATAACATTTCAAAGCTTAATATCAGCCTGGTCATCTCACAATATTGGATTTATTCAGTAAGAGAATTGCGTTGCATGAACATTTCAGGAAAAAGTATGGGCTTCGATTCCCACAATGGATGAATGGCTGCAAAAGTTGATGGAGTTAGCAGAGATGTCTAAATAGACTGCTTTGATAAAAGAAAAAAAAACCCAAATTGCTTTTGATTCTATTTGGAAACCGCTTCTGGACTTCGTGCTTGAAGTGAAAAAAAATATGAAACTTTGATTTTGGGTTTACCGATTAGATTGATGTGTAGTTATAGAAATGGCTAGCTTTATACTATTATGTGAAAGTAAAAAGTTGAAGTTGGATGTTACTATCTTATTCTACTGCATCAAAGGGAATCGGAAGTCAACGCCTTTTCTTTCTTTTTCCCTTCTTTTGTACACTTTTTCCTTCCCTTCCCCTTCCCCTATTTTTCCTATTTTTTGCTTTTGTAGGTTTGTATTTTATATTATGAACAAATAGCAATAGCACTTAGGAAAAAGGAAAAGGGAAAAAGTCAAAAAGGAAAAAGTATGGGCAGCAGCGGTCAGTTAGTTAGGAATGTAGAAGTTTTTGGGGGAGAGGTGGTCAAGGGCTAAGCCTTTAATTTCCTGGGTGTTGGATCACATGCTACCAGTAGTTGGAGTTAATGATAAAAGTGGATGGGCCTGGCTTGCCCCCTCTCTCTTTTCTTCCTCTACTTCTGAGGTCCTTCCTAGCGGTACCAGATCCATGCTTCAAAAAGCCAAACTCTGCTGCCATCTAGTGATCATCTAGATTTTTCCATTCCAGATCTAGTAGCCCAAGGCCTCTGAAGGTATGAATTGAGTATTTTTAGAAGACTTTAAATTCAGCCTTCAAATTTAGAAAGCCTTTAGCGCTACAGGTAGTCCTTGATTTATGATAACATTTGAGATTAGAATTTCCATTGCTAAGTAAGATGGTTGTTAAGTGAGTCTTTTTTTGTCACGGTTAAGCAAATCACTACGGTTGCTAAGTGAATCACATGGTTGATAAGAGAATGGAACGGAACAGAACAGAACAGAATAGAAAGAATAGAATTCTTTATTGTCCAAGTGTGATTGGACACACAAGGAATTTCTCTCTGGTTCATAAGCTCTCAGTGTACTTCTCCCATTGACCTTGCTTGTCGGAGGCTGGCTGGGAAGATTGTAAATGGTAATCACATGACCCAAGGAAGCTGCAACTATTATAAATACATGCCAGTTGCCTAGTGCCTGAATTTCGATCACATGACCATGAGGATGCTGATGCAGTTGTAAGAGCAAGGACTGGCCGTAAGTCACTTTTTTTCAGTGCTGTTGTTATCTTTGAGTGGTCACTGAATAGTTGTAAATCAAGGACTAACGGTAATGATGTATTTGGATCTCAGACCTACATACCAGGGGGAAGGGTGCAAAGCAGTGGTGGGTTCCTACCGGTGCGGTCCAGTGCGCCGTTCTGGTAGCGACCTGCCGATTACGCAATTTGCGTACGACGGCTCCGGTGCCGTCTTCGCCGGTCCATCGCACAGTGCCATCTTTTTTGTGGAATTTTTGGGCTTTTTTTGCTTCCTGCGCATGCACGGAAGCAAAATCTTGTGAGGGGACGTGCGTGTGCGTGAGATTTCAGCGATTTTTTGCTTTTGTGCATGTGTGGAAGCAAAAAAATCTCAGAAATCTCTCTCTCGCACGCATCCCCTCGCGAGATTTTGCTTCCACGCATGCGCAGGAAGCAAAATTGTGCAAGGGGACGTGCACACGTAGCGAGCATGCGCACGCACAAAATGAGATGATGCGCACACAGCGCACCAGTAGGCAGATAAGAGGAACCCGCCCCTGGTGCAAAGACCCTCATATACTCTGTGGATATCTTCAACCAAAGGCTACTCACTGCATAGTCTCAGCTACTAAATGGTTAGGCTGACTTTCTTGCTCTTTATCTAATCACTTAACTATGGAAAGTTTTGAGTATAGCCAACAAACCACCTAATCCTAATTTTTTTATATTCTTGTAAGTCGCCTTGTCGCCATGTGTGAATAGGCAGCAAAATAGATAGATAGATAGATAGATAGATAGATAGATAGATAGATAGATAGATAGATAGATAGATAGATAGATAGATAATAGATAGATAGATAGATAGATAGATAGATAGATAGATAGATAGATAGATAGATAATAGATAGATTGATAGATTGATAGATTGATAGATTGATAATAGATAGATAGATAGATAGATGATAGATAATGATAGATAGATAGATAGATAGATAGATAGATAGATAGATAGATAGATAGATAGATAGATAGATAGATAGATAGATGATAGATGGATGGATGGATGGATGGATGGATGGATAGATAGATAGATAGATAGATAGATAGATAGATAGATAGATAGATAGATAGATAGATAGATGAATGAATTCCAGCATCTAGCTAAGAAATGTATACAGGTAGTCCTTGACTTTTAACAGTTCATTTAGTGAACTATTCAAAGTTACAACAGCACTGAAAAACTTGTGACTTGTGACCATTTTTCACACGTATGCGACTGTTGCAGTATCCCCTTGGTCACATGGTCAAAATTTGAATGCTTATCAACTGGTTCATATTGAAGATGGTTGCAGTGCCCCAGGGTCAAGTGATCTCCTTTTGTGACCTTCGGCTAAGCAAAGTCAACGGAGAAGCCAAGATTCACTGAACAGTCGTGTTACCAACTTACCAACTGCAATGATTCACTCAACGACTATGACAAGAAAGCTCGTAAAAATGGTACGAAACTCATTTAATAGATGTCTCACTTAGCAACATAAATTTTGGGCTCAGTTGTGGTCGTAAGCCGAGGACTACCTGTCCCAGCTTGAAGTCCCATGTCTCTTAAAAGCAAGAGTTTTCCCCTGTTGTTTCTCCACTAGCAATTGGGATTCAGAGACAAACTGCTTCTATATGTGGAGAATTGCTCTCACAATTGTGGGAAATAAGTGGATTCACCCCCTGTTCAATTTTCTGACCTCCCCCTTTTATTTATTTTGCAAAACCACCTAAACTTGCGGCCGGTGTCCTATCGTATTATAAGCATTTCTCCACCCACTGTAACCTTCTCAGCTTTCCCTGCATATAATCAAGGTTGTTTTTAGTAAATAGGGCATGATTAAGCATTTGCAAAATGTCTCCCCCAAAATCTCAGCTTTATTTGTAACTCTCCCTGCTCAATTTTCCCTGGGCATAAATGGAACACAGCCCAGCTGCTGTTGTCTTTCTCACACATGCTTCATTCATTTTTTCCATATCCCTCCCAGCTTGTCTCTCCAGCCTGTGACTCACCGTGGAGCTCCCTTTCATCTCATTTCTGGCTGACGACATATCTGGAAAGCGACAGATTCCGTCTGGATGGAGAATGTGAATCCGGGAGAGACTCCAAAGCTCTCTAAAAGAAGAAAATATGCAAAGTAGGAAAGCAGATAAAATAGGAGTACGAGATACAGAGTACTCTTAAACTTGTCATCTGAGAGCCTTTGATCAAACAGGGAGCATCCACAGCAAGGGCAATTGCACAATTTATTTATTTTATTTTATTTATTAAATGTACCGGTATATGCCTCCCATCTCTCTATCGAGCGACTCTGGGTGGCTTACAATGTTATAAAACACAATATAAAACATGCAGAGCGTTAAAAACATTAAGCACTAAATTAAAATAGTAACATTAAGAAGACACTGCGTAAAAGTGGACAACATGTAAACAGGGTAGAGGTGAGAGCTTCTCCTAATCTACTGATCACCTCCAGAGTGAGAGGCCACTATTGGGGCCCCAAGCCAGTTGCCAATTCCAGATTTTCAGACCCTTTTGGAAGGCCAAGAGGATAGGGGTACCAATAAAGGAGGATGTGTATGCAGGGTTGAAATGATAGTGTTCTCTGAGCTTGGTTGTTTTCTTGCAGACATTTCATTATCCAAACTAGGTATCATCATCAGTGCTAGTAAAGGTGTTGGTTTTAACCTTTAAAGCCCTACATGGCCCAGGGCCAGGTTACCTTCGGGACCGCATCCTGCCGCATACCTCCCTACGACCGGTTAGGGCCCACAGAGTTGGTCTCCTCCAGGTCCCATCGACCAAGCAATGTCGGTTGGCGGGGCTGAGGGGGAGAGCCTTCTCTGTGGGAGCTCCCTCCCTTTGGAACCAGCTGCCCCCAGAGATCAGGACTATCCCCACCCTGCTGGCCTTCCGTAAAGCAATAAAAACTTGGCTCTTCCGGCAGGCGGGGTGAAAGTGAGACCAACGAGACCAGATATGGGTCTCCCCCCTTTGGTTATGAATGTTAGATGCACTTTTTAATTTTTGTAGTTTTTAAATTGTTGTGTCTTTTATATTGGAAAATGGATTGACATGTTGTGAGCCGCCCAGAGTCCCCTGGGAGTTGGGCGGCATATAAATCTATTTAAATAAATAAATTAAATAAATAGTAAGTAGGGTAGTGGTGGATCTCAGCTCGATGGGACCGATGTTCCAAAGGGTGGGAGCCATGGCAGAAAAAAGCTCTTTTTACTGGACTCCGCCAGTGGGAATTCCTTGGCCAAGGGGCTCCACACCATGCCCCTTCTGCTGGAATGAGTTGGGTGGGCCAATCCCATTGGGATGAGATGGTTCCTCAGATAACATGGACATCTGACGTAAAGGGTTTTAAAGGTGATAACCAACACTTTGAATCGAACCCTGAAGCAAACCAGGAATCAGTACATTTTGTGCAATAGTGGTGTTAACATGGGCCATCCTGGGACCCCTAAAACTCTCTGCGCTGCTGCATTCTTCCCAGTTGTAGCTTCCGAATACTCACCCCATTCCTAAGAGGTCTGTAAGGGGCGTGCATAAGCGCACCAACGTGCCTACCGTCCCTGTCCTAAAGTTCCCATGTACTCATAACCATCTCATGTATACATGTTTATACTTTTACTGTAATCTTATATATGCTTAACAAAAATAAATAAATAAATAAAATAAAAATAAAATCTGCTTGGTTGGCCTTGTGTTTGCTGCAGTTCTCAACTTTCAACCACAATTGGGACCAGAAAGCTAAGCGATGTGCTCTTTTTATGATCTTTTTTTTTTGCCAAGGTTGTTAAGTGAATCACATGGTACTTTAAGTGAATCCAGCTTTCCCCATTGATTTTGCTTGTTGGAAACCACCGATGAAGGGTGCATGTGATCATGTGACACACACACCCCCGATGCTGCAACCATTGTAAATACATTCCAGTTGCCAAGTGCCTGAACTTTGATCATGTGACCGCAGGGATGTTGCAACGGGTGCCAGGTGAGGACCCATTATAAATCATTTTCTAAAATGCTGTCACGATTTCGAATGTTCATTAAATAAATAGTCATAATTCAGTCTGCATTCTGAAACTCTGAATGCATGATGCAATGAGGAATTTTATTTTTCACCCAGAAAAATGAAACACCCATAGCCTGTGGCCTAGAGGTGGAGCTCTTGCCTCACAATCAGGAGGTTGTGAGTTCGATCCTAGGTAGAGGCAGATGTAGGGTCTCCTGCTTGGGCAGGGGGTTGGACTAGATGACCTGCAAGGTCCCTTCCAACTCTGTTAATCTGATGCTCATTAAGGGATGGGAAGGAATGACTTGCCCAAAGTCACCCAGTTGACTCTCATGCCCAGGGAAGAGCTAGTATAATATTTCTCAAACTTGGCAACTGGGGAATTCTGGGAATTGAAGTCCACACATCTTAAAGTGACCTAGGTTGAGAAACACTGAGTTGAAATATTGCAGGGAGTAGTTCTTTCAGGAAAAAAAAAGCCCATGGATCACAGAAGATGTGACTCTCTTTATGCTCTACTCTTGATCTTTGCCAAGACATAATCAAGTAGTAAAAGATAGCATGAAGATTTTCAGGCTTGGCACACAGAAGCAGAAGAAAATGGGGAATGTATTTTATCAGATCACAGCCCCATTAATATATAAAACCAGTTGTGTTTATCAATCACCGCTTATTGGTAAGCCAACAGTGTTGTGATCACAGCTACACAGGGACTTTTTTCCAGGTAGTGACACACAATACATCCACAGTTTCTATGGAACATGACTCAGGGGGGAATGATCATTGCTTTCTTTCTCCCTCATGTACCACTATGGAAAAAATCTTCAAAGGATATTTCAGATATGGAAAAATCCCAACCTTTTGCTTCTGTTACTTCACTTACGATGAAAATAGCGCAAAGGCAGATCTGCTGTAATATCTGCATTAACACAACTTCTATTTCTAATTGTACTTTAACATAAAAAGTAAATCATTAGAGTGAACCGTATTTACATACTGTATGACCTTGTTTCAAATGGTATGTAAATATATTCTGGTAAGAAAATAGGCTTTTTAACTTGTTGATATGTTTTAGCAGAAAAAAATTTCTGTAGATAATAATGAATCCTTTAAAAAAGTGGTGGTGTGTTTTTTTTTTTTTTGAGATTTGAGATTTAGCTTTCTTTGTATTTTCTCTTAAGTTTTTTTTGTTGCAGTTAATTTTTTTATTGTGAGTTGCTCACAGGCAACTCCATAAATTCTATGTTTCTTTGGTTCTGTGTTTGTGTGCGCACACCTTGAAGTTAGTGTAGACTCCTGGCAACTGCCTAGACAAGTTCCTACGTTTTCCTGGCAAAGTTACAGAAGTGGTTTGCCATTGCCTCCAGTGCAGTATTGCAGGTTACTTCTGCTGATCACCAATTGATCACCTGCTGCCAGCAGTTTGGCAGTTCAAATCTCACCAGGCTCAAGGTTGACTCAACCTTCCATCCTTCCGAGGTGGGTAAAATGAGGACCCAGATTGTTAGGGACAATATGCTGACTCTGTAAACCACTTAGAGAGGGCTGTAAAGCACTGTGAAGCGGTATATAAGCGGTATATTGCTATCTTATTTCTAGCCTGGTGCCTTAACTTCTATTCCAAATTGGCTCTTAAGTGTGTATTTACCAGTGGTGGGTTCCTACCGGTGCGGTCCACTCTGTCGTCCCGGTAGCAGCCCGCTGATTGCTCAATTTGCATGTGACGGCTCCGGTGCCGTCTTCGCTGGTCCGTCACGCGGCGCCATCTTTTTTTTGAAGTTTTGGCCTTTTTTTGCTTCCTGCGCATGCGTGGAAGCAAAATCTTGTGAGGGGACATGCGCGTGCGAGAGATTTTGGCGATTTTTTGCTTCTGCGCATGCGTGGAAGCAAAAAAATCACCAAATCTCGCACACGCACGCATCCCCTCACAATATTTCGGTGATTTTTTGCTTCCTGCACATGCGCGGAAGCAAAATCGCATGAGGGGATGCGCATACGTAGCGAGCGAGCGCTCGTGCATAATGTGATGATGCGCATGCAGTGCACCGGTAGGCAGGTAAGAGGAACCCGCCCCTGGTATTTACATATCAATAAATAAGGAAAACACCGTCTGCTAAACCTTAAGATCTGAACTCTGTATTTAGTTTCCCAGTCGAAATTTTGCACAGTTAGCTTGAGAAATGATCCCAGTAAGTCTTAGAAACTTTAATTACTGACGAGGTCATTTGAAATTCACATTAGGGGGGAACTCGTGTGCACAGATTTCAACTAGAGAAAGAACCAAAGTTTTTGTACCAACCTTTCTTCTTTCTTAGCCTTTGAACCCCACAGTTTGCAGCTGATTTTTCCTTTGTATTCTCTACATCTAATAGGAAGATGAAATTAATGTAATGCGAGTTCCTTAATTTAAAGGAAAATGTAAATTTTAATCTGCAATTAAGAATTTGATTTAAATAAATTTTGAATTCAATACAAAACTTCGACCCTGCTTTATTTATTTATTTTTTAAATGTGGCTTCTGATGGATATACACACCCATATGTGATGTGTGGAAACATTTGTTGGGGTGGTGGTGGAGAGTGGAGAGGAAATCTAGGATATTTTAGCTGAAATCGGCAACCTTAGATTCTCAAAGAGGGGAGGCTGTGCATTCCACTGATTTTCGTCTGTGTTTATATATATTTTTTCTACTTACTTGCTCTTTTGGGAGAAATGTCATTTTTCATTGAGGTGATAAGAGCCTTCAACGGCTTCAAGAGAGGCTTTATGCATCCTGCAGATATTTGCAGATTTCATCCACTTCATTCTTTATTGTGTCAGATATTTGCTCTGTGTTTCTAAACTCCATTTTAGCTATAGCTGTCTTAGACATTTTCTTGTGGATACATAGAGAATCCTACAGGGACATCAAGTAGCTTGATCTTGGCTAATCTCAAAGGCTAAGCAAAATCAACCTTAGTTAGTATTTGGTTGGGAACCACATGGGCATTCCAGTGATGTAGGTAGACCAGAAAATAAAGAAGAAAGCAGTTGCAAACCACTTCCAAGATAGTCCCAAAGGTGCTTCTCATTCAAGAAGCTTCTTCAGCTCTGACAGGATAGTGGGGAATGGAAGGATTTATATTCCTTGTAGACAGCTGGTAATTTGCATCTTTTAGGGCAGGGGTCCCCAACCTTTTGGACCTCAGGGACCACTAAATTCATAATTTTAAATCCCGCAGACCACTAATATGATTTGCCTAATGACTGGCTGGGTAGGCGTGGCTAGGTGGCCATGTGACTGGGTGGGTGTGGCCAACTTGATGACAATCACATTGAGGGGTGCCTTGCCGGCCTCTACTTGCCCCTCCCTTCCCAGCTACTTCTCGCCTGCCCGCCCGGGCTCCTTAGGGCCCCAACAGGAAGCAGTTGTTGGAGCTAAGCAGCCACCACGAGAAAGAGTTGGCAAAATAGCTGGCTCAGTTCAAATTGACCGAGAAGGAGGCTCAGCAGAAGCACCTCACTGATGACTACGAGCATAGGCTTTCCAAGCAGAGAGAAGACCTGCAGGAGTGCAAGGCCAGGTACAGGCGCCTGGAGGCTCAGCAAGCTGAGATGGTCAGCCAGTTCCAGGCCTTGGTACAGACCCACTGGAACAAGGTCCTCCAGCTCTTCGCCTCCAGCGGCGCTTCCCTCTAGCCTTCGCCCAAAGCCCCGCACCAGGAGGCTGAAGCAGACCCCAAGTCAGAATTTCTGCCCCCCTCCGACCCGCACAAAAAGACCTTGAAGGGGGAGACTCTGCAGCAACACAAACGTTCATTGCACGTATCCGGCCCAGGGGCCGTAGTTTGAGGACCCCTGATTTAGCGCAATATAAAAAATGCAAATAATTTTTCTGATGACCACCAAAATTTTCTCCGGACCACAAGTGGTCCACGGACCATCAGTTGGTGACCATTGTTTTAGAGGATCGTTGAAACACTTGGAGGTTTAACTGTGTCCTCAGGGTCACCTGAGTAGTGCTCCTGGTTCCTGTAGTCTGCAATTTTTTCCTCTGGAAAAACTGACTACAGGAACTGACTACAGGAACCAGGAGCACTATTCAAGTGACCCTGAGGACCTCCAAGTGCTTCAATGACCCTATAAAAGGATGCAAATGACCAGCTGTCTGCAAGGAATACAAATCCTTCCATTCCCCACCATCCAGTCAGAGCCGAAGAAGCTTCTTGGAGGAGAAGTGAAATGTCTTCAAAGAAAAACAAGAAAGTCCAGTGGCCTCCTGAAAAAGCACCTTTGGGACAGCCATGACCTGGATGACTGAGAACCTCTTCCAAGATAATTTTGTGGATGCAATTCCCAGGAATCAAAACTTAAATGGAAGGCATCTTTGTGTATCTTTACATATTAAAAATTATTCTTGAAATATAAGTGATCTAATCAGAATGGGAAATACTGCAGCTGAGTGTTTTGTGCATCCTTCCTCTCTTAATAAAATCTGGTTTGTAACCCAGATGAAGCCTTGTGCTTTAGCAGTACTTCCTAGCTATGATCTAAAGTCACCGACAAAAACTTTATGGGCAGAATTGTACCTGGATTTTTTTTCTTCTTCAAACTCAACATATTGCGTTTTGATTCAGAAAGATTGCCAACACATTCAGTATATCAGAGAAGTGGGTGGGTTGGAAATTGCCTCCACTCAGGACCCTTGGGGCAATTAGGAGCCAATATTTGAATATGTATTTGTTTATTTATTAATTTTATAGGCCAACCACCTCACAGTTGGAGCAACGCTGAGCTTAGAAGCCCTCCTAAAAGTAGGTAGTGCATGAATCACATGCATCTTTAGTGCTCCTAAGTTCCTTCAACTCCTTGACTTTGCACGCCTCTCATATTACAGATTCAGACTTGAAGCCCAGCTTGCATTTAATAGTATAGCAATAGCAGTAGCACTTAGACTTACAGTATATACCACCTCTCAGTGCTTTACAGCCCTCTCTAAGTGGTTTACAGAATCAGCATATTGTCCCCAACCATTTGGGTCCTCATTTTACCAACCTCAGAAGGATGGAAGGCTGAGTCAACCATGAGGCGGTCAGGATTGAATTGCTGGCAGTCAGCAGAGTTAGCCTGCAATACTGCATTCTGACCACTGCACCACCCCAGTTCTTGTTTATCTGCACTGAGATTTTATTGAAACTTTTATTTTGTGCTGATGTATTTCATCCCAGCAGTAAAATGGCACATGAAAAGGGCAAAATAGAATTTGCAAGATAGTTTAGGATCTCACCTAGACCACTTGGTCATCTATTCCAATTCCCTATCCTTCTCATTTTTTCCGAGGTGGGTGTCAGCCAACATTTAGCATTTTATGGCCACTAAGCACATTTGGTCCTTACCGATTTATTGATTTTGGACAGGGATCTTCCTTCCAATCGCCGAAAAAGTAGTTTACCTTGCAATGGAACCTGTGCTTGCTGATTGCTCCCTTGTGTGCACTGATAACTCATATTTAGTCATCAGAAAGAAAAGGAATGCTCATAATATGTACAGCATATTATTGAGATGCCAAAGTCTTGAGAAATCTTTTTTTATCATTTTTATCATTTTTCTAAATGAAACATTTTATGAACCTTTAGCAGCCTTTCGCAAGTGCTCTTATTCCCCCTGCTGGCCATGTCTAATTCTGTGCTAATTATTCTCCACAGGCTGAATTATGGGATTATCAAATTGCTTAGAAATTGAAGAGATAAAACTGGAGACTCCTAGTAGAATAAACCAAAAAATCCATCTAAGTCACTGGTCACAGAGTTTCAGGAAAGAAATATTGCTTGGATTTCTCTTGCATTCTTTCTTCAGAACAACCCTGCAAGATATATTATTCTAAGATTTGACAGCTGAAGGTCACCCAGCAAAGCCAGAGGTGGGTTCCTACCAGAGCTGCCCGGTACGCAGCTCCAGTAGGGAGCGGCGGATTTCGCAACCGCTCTGGAGCCCTCTCTGCCAGTCTACCCGGCACGTTGCCATGCATGGAAGCACGCATCTCCACGCTTCGGGGGCGCGCTCGCTCACTACGCGCGCATGCCCCCTTGTGCAATTTTGCTTCTGCGCATGCGCGGAAGCAAAATCGTGTTGAAATCTTGCGAGGGGACGCACGCGCAAGATTTCGGCAAGATCTTGCCTCCGCACATGCATTGAAGCAAATTTGTGCCGAAATCTCGTGTGTGCGCGCATCCCCTCGCAAGATTTTGGCGCGATTTTGCTTCCGCGCATGCGCAAAAGCAAAATCGCACGAGCGGGCACGTGCGTGTAGCGAGCGAGCGCCCCCCTGAAGCGTGGAGATGCGCGCGCATGACTCCGGCAGCGAGGTAAGTGAGCAACCCGCCCCTGAGCAAAGCTTCATGGTTGACTGAGGGAACTGAAATTAGAGTCTCACATTCCTAGTCTGGAATAGTCATTCAGCTTGTCTATGCGGCTTGATCTCATGAAAAGGTTCTCATGCTGGAAAAGGTGGAAGGAAAGAGAAGAAGAGCATGACCAGCAGCAAGGTGAAGGGATTCATTTATGGTGTTGATGAGTACACCTGTAGGACAGGGGTGGGTTCTAACTTACCTCGCTGCCGGTTCGCTTCCTCTCGTGTCACGTGGCCGCGCCACATGGGCTCGTGCGCGCTTCACGCACGCATGCGCAGTGGCAAAAAATCCAGAAAAATCCCCCCACAAAAAAGCCAAAAACAAGATGGTGACTGCATGCACAGTGCCGGAAACTCTGCTTCTGCGCATGTGCAGAAGAAAAAAAAACCGGAAACCCCCCCCAAAAAAATCTTTTTTAAAAATTCCGATTTTTTTAAAAAAAGATGGCGGCTACCACAGACCGGCACAGACCGAACCAGTTCTGTGACATCATCGTGGTGTCACCAGCGGGTTGCTACCTGTTCAGACGAACCAGTCTGAACCGGGAGGAACCCACCTCTGCTGTAGGATACTTGAAAAAAACATGTTAAGGATATGTTGTTAATGGAGAAAATCTATATATGTGGTCACTAGGAGTTTATAATTATTTGATGGCACAGACCCAATCAAGGCTGTCTGAGGATGATGGAAATTGCAATCAGTACATCTGGATAGTGCCAGATTTCGGGACTGTTTGATAATAACAAAATTGTTCAGCTATTAAGTCATGTCCTACTCTTTGTGATCCCATGGATCATAGCACACCAGGCCCCTTCTCCATTGTCTCCTGGAGTTTGCCCAAACTCATGCCCACTGTGTTGATGACACTCTCTAACCATCTCATCTTCTGCCACCCCACTCTTCTTTTGCCTTCAATCTTACCCAACATCAGGCTCTTTTCCAATGAGTTCTCCTTTCTCATTTGATGGCCAAAATATCTGAACTTCAGCTTCAGTATCTGTCCTTCCAAAGATCAGTCAGGGTTGATTTCCTTTAGGACTGACTGATTTGATCACCTTGCAGTCCAAGGGACTCTCAAAAGTCTTCCCCAACACTATAATTTGAAAGCGTCACTTCTTCGGTGCTCAGCCTTCCTTATGGTCCAACTCTCACAGCCATACATGCTGGGAAACCCATACTGTAGCTTTGATTATATAGACCTTTGTTGACAAGGTGATGTCTCTGCTTTTTAATATGCTGTCTAGGTTTGCCACAGCTTTCCACCCAAGAAGCAAGCATCTTTTAATTTCATGATAGTCTCTAACTACCATGAAATTATACATCCCATACATCTTATACAAGTATACGACTTGTATAATTGTATACAACTTGTATACAATTATACAAGTCCCATACATCTTTGGCAGTGGTGGGTTCTGAATTCGTTTGCCACATGCACAGAAGCGTCCCGCCCCCGCCGCTACCAGTTCTAAAGCATTTTTTGGTTGCTGCTGGATTTGAAGATGTTGTTCGGTAGATTAAAAGGCCTTCACTTATTTTCACATCTTGGCCAGATTGTTTTTCTGCCGTATCCCCAGGACATTGTGTTCAGCTTAGCCCCAGGCCTTGAGATGACTGGTTTAAATTGTCCGTAGCTGTATAGCTATTGAAATATTTTCCCCATTTTTTCTGCCTTATCCAAGGGAGCCTGAGGCTGCATCCAACCAATGTTGCTTTGGAGGCAAGCCAAGTGGCTGGTGGTGACTTGAAAGAAAGCAGGATAAAATTGGCAATGGAAACAAACTTTTCTTGTAGTTTTCTGTCAACCAAACAAAAAAAGTATTTTTTATCAGCTTTGGCTGCTACATTAACGTTTTCCCTTTCTTCCTAGAAGAAAATGACCTTAAAATTATTTCTGGTTGGAAGTCAAAATTCTGGTAAAGCTCCACATGGTTTGAGAGCATGTGGCTGTCAAAGCATCGTTTGCCACCATTCTACATAGAAGAACGTTTTACAGAGAAGTGGGGAGGGGGAAAGCAGAGAGCGTGAGAAGCGGCAGATAGCACATTCTTCGTGGCTTCTCCAAGGTCATCCTTGTCCAGCACCTGCAAGGAGGGGTTGCCACGCTGGCAGAAGCTGAGTGGGCAATGTGACCCGGATTGGGGTGGGGAACAAGGAGTGGCCGTTTCCTATTGAAAGGGAACTTGGGAGACAAATTAGATTTGGGTTTTCCCATGAGTTGCCAACATGGTATCTGCAATAAATTGGAACTTTGGTGAACCTTTTGCCTTGGACTCTGATTTCTGCTCGATTACTATTTGGAACCTTGACAGTGGCCTTTCTTACTGGATCATCCTACTTACTGATTAAGTTCCCCTACAATTTTCTTGGACTTGTTTTTTTTTAGGACATTCCCCCTGTCATTCCATGCACCTTTTGAAACCTGGATTTTAATATTTATTTTAATTATTTTAAATGCATCTGGTGTTTTGACTTTACATACTATTGCAAACTGTTGAGAGTGATCTTGATTGGTATACTAATATGTAAGAATAAGAAAGAAGTAAATAATATGTTGAAGCTGTTTTGATTGAGCAGCATAGAGAGCCAGCTACATTGGGCCTTTGCCTAACCTGTTGCTATTTTGTCAAAGCTCTATCTCTCTGAAAATTTGTTGAAATCAGAAGGAAATCTTCACATTGTCATGTGCCATTTTTTTCAGATCTAGATCCAGATCTATCTATATTTTCATTTTTTCATTATTTCATTATTTCATTATTTTCATTATTTCCAGATATATTGGAGAGAGAGAGGGGGGAGGGAGGGAGGGAGGGAGAGAGAGAGAGAGAGAGAGAGAGAGAGAGAGAGAGAGAGAGAGAGAGAGAGAGAGAGAGAGAGAGAGAGAGAGAGGCTTGCAACAATATCTACACAACCACGAAGAGAATCAATCAGCAAAGCAAGTTGAGGTAGTATCAAAACTAATTTTATTGCTCTCTTTCCCTCATTTCCTCCATTTTCAACAAAATACAATATTTTCCCGATTCATGGAATATGAACAGGAGTTGATGCCACTGATTGAAAAGAATGGAGGGAGGGGAGGTTGTGTGTGTGTGTAGAAAAAGAGTGTATATATGTGTGCGCGCATAATACAGGCCTTCAGTTGTGCCATTAAGCTCACAAGCTATCTTTTAGAATTTAGAATAACAGGGACCTTGGAGGTCTTCTAGTCCAACCCCCTGTTTAGGCAGGAAACCCTGCACCACTTCAGACAAATGGTTATCCAATGTCTTCTAAAAAACTTCCAGTGTTGCAGCATTTACAACTTTCTGGAGACAAGTTGTTCCACTGATTAATTGTTTTAACTGTCAGGAAATTTCTCCTCAGTTCTAAGTTACTTCTCTCCTTGTTTAGTTTCCACCCATTGCTTCTTGTTCTACCCTCAGGTGCTTTGGAGAATAGCTTGACTCCCTCTTCTTTGTGGCAGCCCCTGAGATATTGGAACACTGCTATCATGTCTCCCCTGGTCCTTCTTTTCATCAAACTAGACATACCCAGTTCCTGCAACCGTTCTTCATATGTTTTAGCCTCCAGTCTCCTAATCATCTTTGTTGCTCTTCTCTGCACTCTTTCTAGAGTCTCAACATTTCTTTTACATCGTGGCGACCAAAACTGAATGCAGTATTCCAAGTGTGGCCTTACCAAGGCATTATAAAGTGGTATTAACACTTCATGTGATCTTGATTCTATCCCTCTATTTATGCAGCCTAGAACTGTGTTGGCTTTTTTGGCAGCTGCTGCACACTGCTGGCTCATATTTAAATGGTTGTCCACTAGGACTCCAAGATCCCTCTCACAGTTGCTACTGTTGAGCAAGGTACCACATATACTGTACCTGTGCATTTTTTTTCTTGCCTAAATGTAGAACCTTACTTTTTTCACCATTGAATTTTATTTTGTTAGATAGCGCCCAATGTTCAAGTCTGTCAAGATCCTTCTGTATCTTAAGCCTATCTTCCGGAGTGTTGGCTATTCCTGCTAGCTTGGTGTCATCTGCAAATTTGATGAGTTCCCCATCTATCCCCTCGTCCAAATCATTGATGAAGATGTTGAAGAGTACTGGGTCTAAGACAGAGCCTTGGGGTACCCCACAGCATACTTCCCTCCATGTAGATACAGTTCCATTGAGGACTAAACGTTGAGTGCTGTTGATCAGTCAGTTATAAATCCATCCGGTGGTGATGCTGTCTAACCCACATTTTTCTATTTTATCAAATAGTTTGATCCTGCCAGCCAAAGTATGTAGAAATGGCCATGTGGCAAGATTCTTCTATTGTAGCTCCCTGGGAAATTGTAGTCCCAGTGAATTTGAAAGGAAGCTGGGTGGGAAAGGTTGTACTACCGGTAGCATTTTCATCTGAGAAAAGTCCACACAGCCCTTCCATAGGGTTGCCTAGTTTCAAGTAACCACAGCAGCTTAGTAGCCCCTGGCAGGTGAGAGGCAGATCACAAATACCTGATAAAAACCTGGCATTATAATTTGTCTAGATCTACAAGATAGCAAACCATTATATACAGCTTCTGTTTCCTGCACCCTTGGAATCCTACAAATTGACACAATTGCAACACTTTCCACCTTGTGATAAAAACATAACTGAAGTGTGAAGTGTTCTAGACCAAGTGACTTTAAAACCACAGTCCTTGTGTGGGTCCAGTGTTTCTGTGCTGAAAGTATTGAACGATTCTTTAAAACAGGATCTCAAGAAGTAAGTCCAGGGTGTAAGGGAACAAGGTTGATCAAATCCCACCTTTGGCACAAATCAGAAAGAAAGGATGATGATACAAGTTTGGAACTCTGACACCTGAAATAAACAATCCGACATATAATTTTTAAGTTCAAAAAGATATTCAATAAGATACTGATGGAAGTTAGCACCCACCCCTCTCCTAGAGGAATGAAATATCCTGGGAAATATTAAAAAGGCAGAATATTATTCTATATATCCCTGGAAACATGCTTTTAGACAGGAAAAGACTCACTCTTAGTAGCCCCCACTTTTGTCAATGGGCCATTAAGGACTGGCCCCAGCTCACTTATTCACCCTCCACCTTTGTCAATGTGCCTGGACCAGTCTATTCTACATAACAAAGATATACTTCTAATGCAGCCATATTAGGAATTGCCCAAAGCCCTTTCATTACACCACATGGGACTGGGAAGATTACATCAGCCAAGCCTGGGACTCAGGACGGCTCACAAGAGTTGCCCCAGGATGCCCCTGGGAGTCTGACAGCCAATGGGATACATTTCTGCACATGAACAGGAAACTAGGAGGTGGGGCCCAACAGAGGTCATAAAACCAGGAGACTCAGCATCTTTCCCTTCCTTTTCTCTTCACCCACATCTGGAAGCATGTGATCCATCTGTTCTATTCAGGAGCTCATGCCATGTGCTCCTGCCCACCATTAAAACCTTCTTTCCAAGCAACTTCCATGAATCCAGTGTCTTTTTCCCCATTTGGAACTGAACCCAGAAGGATATTCCTTACAACAATACCTTGTAAATATCTTTAATTTTTCATATTAAAACTTGCTATTTGGGTAAAATTGTATGGGGAAATCAATGGGAACATCTTGGTTTTTACTGGGAATGGATAAAGCCAGGGAATGGAATTTAATGGCAATGATGTTTGACCTTTCTGTATATCAGAGAAGCTACCGTATTTTTCGGAGTATAAGACGCACTGCAATATAAGACGCACCTTAGTTTGGGGGGAGGAAAACAAGGAAAAAAGGCCTCTGCCTCCCAGCAATTTGCCAAACAGCAAACAGCAAACAGTACAGATAATATACACTGTTTGCTGTGTATTTCTGTGCATGTGTGCCTGACCCATAGAAATAGCAAAGAATTGAAGAAATGTACATTATGGCAGTATATTAATCCCAGAAAGTTTTCTTAAATGTAATCACACTAACTCCTCCCAATTATTTAAATATATCTACTCCAAACATGACTAAGTCAGGGTTTAACTCAGCTGCCTTATTTTAATACTAATACTTAATACTAAAACAGGACATTTCAGATTATACTTTTACAGATCTTTAAAATTGATGTGGCTTTCTGGAAGTATTCTCTGCTATTTAAAAGAAGATACAATAGCACTGGGCCTCTTCAGAGCAAGCATTTATTTTAAAAAGCTTCTTCATTTTGTTAAGTTGTCTAGAACAATAATAAAGCAGTCTTTAAAAAATAAGTCTAATAATTTGAACACTCTACAAACATTTAACAAAATAACATATTAACAGAATCCGTCTCTACCTAGGATAGAACTCACAACCTTCTGATTGTGAGGCAGGAGCTCTACCTCTAGGCCACAGCAGCTATAGCTTACTTCCTTGCAATTTCAGCAGTCTAACATTGCCAGCAGTTTATCTCCCAGCAATTTGTCTCATTACAGCCACCGTAGTTAGTTTCATTTTACCACGTGGCTTGCAAGCCTCAGTCAGCTGTAGGTCGGGAGGCAGATAATCTCTTCTTGTGCTAATCAGGCTTCTATTTCTGTTCTGTTTGGTGCAAAGAGGTAAATTGCTGGCAGGCAGAGGCCAAAGGGTGGGGGTGGCTGGGTGGGGCTACATTCGGTATATAAGAGGCACCCAAATTTTCACCCTGTTTTTGAGGGTAAAAAGGTGCGTCTTATACTCCGAAAAATACGGTAAGTCATTTGTGAGGTTTGGAAGGAAGAGGAGGGAAGATACATTTAATTATTTAAATAGCATGATGGGGATTAGATTATTGCTCCTATGAACATTATTTTTCATTTTCACTTACAATTTCATAGAGACCTCTTCTCCTTCCCTTGTGAGTTGCTCATGTCAATGTCTTCTTTTTCCTAAGAATATCGTTTTAAAAGATTATAAGATACAAATGTTCTTCAATAAAACGAGAGGTATATTTCTTTATCTAATATTATATATGACTGATGCAAAAGGCTAAAATGTTTTCAGGCTTTAGATCTGAATGAAAGGTGCATAATACAGGAATATTTGTCTTCTGGATGCAAAGATTCCATCCCACAGAATATCCTTTTATCCAAATATCCCAATTTGTTGGAAGCTAAGCCGATCTGGATCTGATTAATGTCTAGATGGGAGACTACCAGAGGTGGGTTCCTCCCGGGTTCGCTCGAACTGGTAGTGACCCACTGGTGAAGTCACAATGACGTCACGGAACAGTGCCGGTGCCGGTCCGTGGGCGCCACCATCTTTTTTTTTTAAATTTTTTTTTGGGGGGGGATTTTTTTCTTCTTCTGAGGATGTGCAGAAGCCAAGTTTCTGGCACTGCGCATGCGTCGCCATCTTGTTTTGGCTTTTTTTTTTGTTTTTTATTTTATTTTTCGGCACTGCGCATGTGCGTGCGCGCACGACCATGAGGCGCAGCCACGCAGCATGGGAGGAAGCAAACCGGCAGCGAGGTAAGTTAGAATCCACCCCTGGAGACTACCTTGTACTCTACATGGGTTGAATCTAATAGCTCGCCATTGAATCTGGGGCAGGTATAAGTTCAATAAAGCTTCTTTTTCTAATTAGCCCTTAGTTTAGCACAGGGGTCCCCAAACTTGGCAACTTTAAGACTTGTGTACTTCAACTCCCAGAATTCTCCAGCCAGCTGGCTTGAGAATTCTGGGAGTTGAAGTGCACAAGTCTTAAATTTGCCAGGTTTGAAGACCTCTGGTTTAGCATCATAATCTTCCTGCACTCTGCTGACTTCTCTGTGCTTTGATTGGTCTTTCATTTTGTCTTCTGGTATACAGGTAGTCCTCAATTTACAATCATTCATTTAATGACAGTTCAAAGTTACAACAGCACTGAAAAAAGTGACTTATGACCATTTTTCACACTTACGACCATTGCAGCATCCTCACGGTCATGTGATCAAAATTCAGAGGCTTGGCAACTGACTCATACTTATGATGGTTACAGTGTTCGGAGGTCATGTGATTCCTTTTTGCGACCTTCTGACAAGCAAAATCAATGGGGAAGCCAGATTCACTTAACAACCGTGTTACTTGCTTAATTGCAGTGATTCACTTAGCAACTGTGGCAAGCAAAGTTGTAAAATGGGGCAAAACTCACTGTCTCGCTTAGCAACCAAAATGTTGGGCTCAATTATGGTCATAAGTCAAGGAGTACCTATACTCGATTACTCCTATCTGATAGGAGTAAATCTCTACTTTGCCATGGACAAAACATTTGGGCAAAATTCTTGAAATTGCATTTCTGGAGAGATAAATGGTGTTTACTACTGAGTTTTCTACAAGGAGTCAAAGGCCCAGGATTTGGATATTGATAGGGAATCAAACCTAAAAGTTAAAACCAGATAGGCAGGGCAGAAGATACAGTGGTGGGATTCGGACCGGTTCGGGTGAACCGGTAATAGCAACCTGTGGGTGGATCCGCTCGGGTGCAATCCCATCCTATATAGCTGTGTTTTTGACGCCGCGCGCATGTGTGGACGGCGCGTGAGAGCAAATTGCCATGTTGGTTGATGTCGCACGCATGGGTAAACAGCACACATGCACAAATTGCCATGTTTTCTGATGCCACACGCATGCACCGATGGTGCACGCTCACATTTCCGGTGCTGGGTGAACCAGTTGTTATAGTATGTGAAGCCCACCTCTGGAAATATATCAGAATCATAAAAGTTACTGGCACTCGGTAAACATATTGTCCCACAAAAATGCAGTTTCTACAACAGTTCCTTCCCATGAGGATTCAATGGTCAATCTGATTAGGCAGAAGAAATCCAGAACATGAGAAAGGATGTCAATGGACAGGAGAATCTTCTCAGTTCTGATTTCCATTTAAAAATGTGCTTGGGATCCTTCTCAAAAAGGAAAAGACAATATTTCAGTGCATAGCTGATTAAGATTGATGTCTACTCACAGAAGTGATAGAATTCCGCTCCACATACTTGAACTTCTTCTGCTTATAGTAGTCCCGATTAGATAGGAAATTTAACAGCAGCAGATCACAAAGTACAGAGGCCTACCAGAAAGAAAGCATATTGGAAACCTGAAAACCAATATAGTTAACATCAGGGGTGGGTTCCACTTACCTTCACCACTGGTTTGCATCGCAACGTTTTGCGCAGGCCAGAGGTGGGTTCCTGCCTGTTTTTGCTGGTGCGGTTAATAGCTGTTGTTCGGCACAGAGCCGAAGACGCTGCTGCCGTTTGCGGCACAGGAGCTTTCCCCGGGCGCTTTCCCCGCCCGCATGGACGCTGCCAATTGCATTCTTTTGCCCTCTGCGCATGCAGAATGCTTTGCGCATGCGCAGAGGGCAAAAGAAAGCTCCCGTGCCGCAAACGGCAGCAGCGTCTTCGGCTCTGCGCCGAACAACAGCTATTAACTGCACCGGCAGGAACCCACCTCTGGTGCAGGCGCGCTCTGCTCACACGCAGGCGCGCATCCCCTCAATTTTGCATTTGCGCATGCTCTGTAGCTCGAATCAGCCCAAAACACAGCTGTGGAGCTGATCAGCTGTGCTTCGGGCGAAGGAATAAAGGCAGAGGTGGGTTCCTGCCGGAGCTGTCCAGTGCAAAGCTCCGGTAGGGAGCGGCCAATTGCGCAATTTGCACGCGACCACTCCGGAGCCGTCTCTGCTGGTCCATCGCGCGTGTCGCCATCTTTTTTGGTGAATTTTTGGGCGATTTTGCTTCTGTGCATGTTTGGAAGCAAAATCTCGCGGAAATCTTGCAAGGGGACGCGTGCAAGAGAGAGATTTCGGTGAGATTTTGCTTCCGCACATGCGTGGAAGCAAAATCTCACCAAAATCTCTCTCACGCGCGTCCCCTCGCAAGATTTCGCCGAGATTTTGCTTCCGCGCATGTGCAGAAGCAAAATCGCGTGAGGGGGCTCACACACGTAACGAGCGCGCACGTGCCCAAAACATGGAGATGCGCGTGCAGCACACCGGCACCGGTAAGTAAGCAACCCGCCCCTGAATAAAGGTCAGTATAAACCTGGAGCGGGTGGGAGGGCCCTTTTACAAGCAGCAGAACAGAAAAATACTTCAAAACAGTAAAAAAATTCACTAAAAATAAAAAAAAGATGGCAGCGCCCACGGATCGACACCGGCCAATCCAGTTCAGTGATGTCACCAGTGGGTCGCTCCAGTTCGGGCGATCTGGTTCGAACCGGGAGGAACCCACCCATGGTTAACATATTGAAATAGTCTAACTCTAAAAGATATGGTGAGATAGAACCGGACACCATTTTCTATCATTCTCATAGAGATCTCTAATGGCTAGTTGGCTGGCAGGTATCATCCTTGCCTTTTAATACAAATGAGATGGACATCCATGATAATTTAGAGACGAAATAATCTTGTAAACTACTGTCCTGACTTTACTCATTTTCTTTCTCTCGCTTGGAAATGTTGTGTGACTACAAGTTTATTTATCAAATTTTGAAACCTTCGATAAGAACCTTGACTTGTCGACAACTGTGCCAGTATACATACTGTTGGATCTAAATTGTAGAAACACTGACTCTTGGTCCCTTTAGACCACTGACCACTAGGAAATTAGGAACACAAAAAACAATGAAGAGATGCCTGCTTTTTCCCTTTTTTTGTCTCTTCCCCTCAATTACAAGCAGGATATTCTTAAGGTCTACTTCTCAACCTGATTCCTTCTTTCTCTTTCCTCCACCATAAAGACAGAAAGCTCACAAATACATGATTTATATTGGAGAATATAACTTTCTTAATAAATGTTGTTTGTCCTCCTCTCATTCACAATCAGTTGGTATCTAGGCAGCAGACTGAATACTGTAGTTATAGTCAGGGGCGGGTTCCTAATTTTTTACTACCACTCTGTGGGCGTGGCTTATTTTGTGGGTGTGGCTTGCCAGCCATGTGACCGTGTGGGCGTGCTCCTGCTGCCTATTCTTTCAGCGTCTCACGCGCTCCCTCAGCCATCCTCCCCTGCTTGTACTCACTGTGGGGTAGGAAGGCAGCGCATGCACAGTGCCAGAAGCTCGGCTTCTGGGCATGCGCAGAAGAAAATTTTAAAAATTTTTTTTAAAAAATTGTTTTAAAAAATGGCGGCGCCCAGGCACCGGTAACCAATCACACCGGTACTGTGACATCACCAGTGGGCCACTACCGGTGCTATAGAGTGGACCACACCGGTAGGAACCCACCACTGGTTATAGTCCTTTCAGCCAGTTTGCTCCATGATGCTTCCTCCTTTTTAAATTACAGTAATGTTTCTTAAATTTGTATTTCAATATTTCAGTTAATCGAGTACATTTCATGCTGTGTCTCCTTCTGCTGATGTAATGCTTTATTTTGGCAATGTGTAGGTGACCACTGTGCGTGTTGGTACAAAAAAATCGGTGTGGGTTTCTCTCCTATCCCTTCTTTCATGTTTTTAGAATTCAACATTTTTAGAATTTTGTGCAACTCTAAAGCACAAAATATAGCTGTGCTACACGTTCTCTAATATGCAACTCTTATATTTTTTCTATATCCATATCTATCTATATCTATATCTATATCTATATCATCTATATCTATATCTATATCATCTCTCTCTCTCTCTCTCTCTCTCTCTCTCTCTCTCTCTCTCTCTCCCTCCCTCCCTCCCTCCCTCCCTCCCTCCCTCCCTCCCTCTCTCTCTCTCTCTCTCTCTATCTCTATCTCTATCTCTATCTCTATCTCTATCTCTATCTCCTAGGTATATACTACTATCTTAATGCTGCCTCCTTTACTACCTAATTTTTTCACCTGGGTCTACCACCTTCAATTCTCCATTTTGCTCCAATTTAATCTGTGTTACTTATCTTCTATACCTATCCAATCATAAAATTTCACCCATACATTATAACATTCTGAATCTTCCTTATCTTTGATTTTCATTGTCAATCTATTATTCATCTCCACACAATCCAATATTTTCTTAATTACCTCCCCTTCAGAAGGGGCTTTTGTTGCTTTCCAATTTTGTGCAAATGCAATTCTAGCTGCTGTGATTAGGTGAATAATTAAATATGTATTTTCTTTATTAAATTTCTCTGGTAGTATACCCAACAGGAATATCTCTGGTTTCAGCTCTATACGTTGTTGTTTCACTATTTTTTCTATCCATATTTGAATTGAGCTCCAATATACTTTGGCTTCAGCACATGTCCACCACATATGATAAAAAGTCGTTCTCTAATATTAAAAGCCCCTGAATAACCATGTCAATATTTGAAGGATTAAGCTAGTGAAGGGGGAGTGATGGTGAAATGATCGTGTGGTCTTACAGAAATATCCCAAAGCTGTTTTTTCAGGAGGCAACTGGACTTTCTTGGTTTTTTTTTCTTTTGAACAGTTTCGCTTCTCATCCAAGAAGCTTCTTCAGCTCTGACAGGACAGTGGGAAATGGAAGGATTTATATTCCTTGCAGACAGCTGGTAATTTGCATCCTTTCAGAGGGTCCTTGAAGCACTTGGAGGTTTATCTGTATCCTCAGGGTCACCTGAGTAGTTCTCCTGGTTTCTGTAATCTGCAATTTTTTCTCACTGGAAATCCATTCCTACTCCCACACCATTCAAAGGGTGTTCATCCTAAATTGTATAGCTAAAAGTCTGTAGAGATTCTCAGTCATCCAGGTCAAGGTTGTCCCAAAGGTGCTTTTTGAGGAGGCAACTGGACTTTGTTTTTTTTTTCCTTTGAAAAAGAAAAAAAACAAGAAAGTCCAGTTGCATCCTGAAAAAGCACCTTTGGGACAACCATGACCTGGATGACAGAGAATCTCTACAGACTGTTACAGAAATGGATCTTAGGATCCATCACTAGAAGCTGGAACGGAATTCATGTTAGACAGGAGCAGCCAAACTACAGGTAGTTCTTGACTTACAAACGTTCATTTAGCAACCTTTTGAAGTTACAATGGCAGTGAAAAAAATGGCTTGTGACCTGGCCTGTCATTTATGACTGTTGCGGCATCACCATGATCAAAATTCAGATGCTTGGTAACTAGCATGTATTTACAATGGTTACAACATCCCAGGTTCATGTGGTACTATCTTCAAAGGCCTCCAAAGACCAGATTTTGAAGGATCTTCAAAACCTATTAGAGAAGGGCAGTTTATATCCAGAGAGAGATTATTCTAGAGCAGCGGTTCCCAACCTTCCTAATGCCGCAACCTATGCCCCACCTACGCGCCGCCGCCATTTGGGTTCTTTTACCCTCTGCGCATGCGCAAAGCATTCTGTGCATGCGCAGAGGGTAAAAGAACTCAAATGGCGGCATCCGGGCGAAGTCTCCAGATCCGGGCGAGGTCTCCGCTTGCTTCGTGTGTTGCCTCTGGGAGCTTTTCGAGCCCCGTCGCGAAAGGCGTGCGGGACTTCGGCGAGGCCGGGACAGGTGGCTGCCCGGAGAGAGCCATCCCCTTTGCAGAGTCTCTCCCGTCTACCTGTAGCGTTTGGGGCGAAGGGGGTGGCTCTCTCCGGGCAGCCGCCAGTCCCGGCCCCGCCGAAGTTGTGCACGCCTTTCGCGATGGGGCTCTAAAAGCTCCCAGAGGCAACACGCGAAGCGAGCAGAGACCTCGCCCGGATCTGGAGACTTCACCCGGATGCCGCCATTTGGGTTCTTTTACCCTCTGCACATGCGCAGAATGCTTTGCGCATGTGCAGAGGGTAAAAGAACCCAAATGGCGGTGGCAGGTGGGTCACGGGGGCGGGTGGCAGGTTGTGGGGTGCAATATGGCCAGGCTTGTGGCAGTAGGGGGGGAGCTGAGGATGCCGGGGCGACCTCTGGGAAATGGTCATTCAACCCCCAAAGGGGTCGCGACCCCTAGGTTGGGAACCGCTGTTCTAGAGGGTTGATACCCTTACTAAAAGAGTTCCCTTTGACAGTACAACCCATAATATGGCATTTCACCAGATGGGCAGATTTTACTCAGAGCAGGCCATCTTGGAGATACCTAAGTTTTAAAGTTGTGATAGTCTCTGTAAAACTCCATAGGGTTAATTTGCAGGCAATGCAGTTTCCATAGTAGCAATGTTACATGGGCAAACTTAGGCATGTACATAACTATCCAGAATGCTGTATGCTAAAGTTTCTGATAGGAATTTGTGAGATTTGCAAACGTTTTAGGGATCTTATGAACTGTTAGTAAAATCTTAAGATCTCAGCAAAATATAGAAACAGACAAAATACAGGCACTTACCACTCCAAAGATACCAATCCCAGAACCTATAGTAGTCATTGTTGGAATAATATCAAATTTTCCTGCCTGGATAAACAGAAGAAATAGAAAGTTCAAAGATGTTGGGAAAAGAAGATGTGAACACAGTAGCTATTATTAGGGCTGTCATCAATTAAAGACCTCAATTGAGCTTTGGTTGACTAATTAAGCACAGACAGTAGCAATTAGTCTAGCTATTCCTCTAAGTAATAAAGTAAACAGTGACTTAGAGTCAATCACTGTCTGTTGTCTTAGTTATCGTAGCTTGTGGTCATGATAAAACAGGACAGAGAGAGACTATTTATGCCACCTTGAACTTTGAGGAAAGGTAGCCTTTGAGGATAGGCTATAGCAATAGCAATAGCACTTAGACTTATATACCGCTTCATAGTGCTTTACAGCCCTCTCTAAGCGGTTTACAGAGTTCAGCATATTGCCCCCAACAATCTGGGTCCTCATTTTACCCACCTCAGAAGGATGGAAGGCTGAGTCAACCTTGAGCCTGGTGAGATTTGAACAGCTGAACTGCTGAACTAGCAGTCACTGAAGTAGGTTGCAGTGCTGCTTTTAACCACTGCGCCACCTCGGCTCCTCGGCTGGATAAAGACAGAGGTAAGCTGCTGCCGACTCGAACCGGTTCGCCCGAACCGGTTGTTCCGATTCTGCATGGTTCAGAGAACTGGCAAATCGGACCACTGCTGGCCCCGCCGCTGCCTGTTTTTTAGGCTGTTTCCGGCCATTTTTGGGCCATTTTCAGGCTGTTTTTCTGGCCAAAATTGGCCCAAAATCAGCCTGAAAATTGGCCTGAAATCAGCCCAAAAATGGCCTGAAAAATGGCTTAAAAACCAGGCCATTTTTTCAGGCCGTTTTCAGACCATTTTTCCGGCCAAAATCAGAGCCCATCACTGGATAAAGACCTGACACAGTTCATGATATATAAAGTAATCTAAGATTACAATCCAACATAATGCCTGCTTCTGAGAAGGACAGTTCTATTAGACATAAGCCAGGGGACAATGGAAATAATTATTTTACAAAAAGAAGCACTACCTTCCCATTCACCAAAATATCAAATCGGACGCCAAACACCTTGTACAGAATCCTCATGTCTCTCCCATTTTCTCTGTAATATCTGGCATACCTTCCAAAAACAAAGAAGAGAAAACAAGAGATTGGCTGGAACAAGGGATTGTTATTATCGATGATGTACTGATTAATTTAAAATATTTGTAAGCTATCTTTCTAGAAAACATTTATTCAAAGCAGGTGCTAAAAAGTACAATAAATACTTAAAAAAAACTAGACCTGTTTTACAATCCTTGGGCGAGGGTTCTATGCAAATTGAGCCTCTACAAAAAAAGTAAATGGCAAAATGGCAAAATGCAGTGGCCCGCATGGTTTTGTGCAGACCTCAGTGTGCACATGTATCACCTCTCCTGCGGGAGTTGCATTGGTTGCTGATTTGCTTCCGGGTGCAATTCAAGGTGCTGGTTGTCATCTTTAAAGCCCTTCATGGCTTGGGACCAGGTTATCTGAGGGACTCTCTCTTGCTGGTCACATCTACCCAACCCACCATCATTCCCCCAGAGATTAGAATGGTCCCCACTCTAATACTCTTCCGGAAGGCGCTGTGACCTGGTTCTGCCAGCGGGCCTGGGAAACCCAGAGCGGGATGGAGCCCATTAAATAGCTCGTGTGATATGATGTCACTGGGGCGGAGGGCGGGGGATGATTTTATTATATTATTATATTAATTTGTTATAGGATTATCTCTTTTATTAGTTTTATTGTTTTTATGTGCGGTTTTATATTCTTGTAAGTCACCTTGAGTCACCATGTGCGAATTGAAGGCAATATAAATGTCCTAAAATAAAATAATAAAATAAAATAATAAAATAAAATAATAATAAAATAAAATAATAAAATAAAATATAAAATGAAATAAAATAATAAAATAAAATAAAATAAAATAAAATAATAAAATGAAATAAATAAAATAAAATAATAAAATAAAATAATAAATAATAAAATTAAAATAAATTAAAATAAATTAAAATAAATAAATAAATAAATAAAATAAAATAAAATAATAAAATAAATGAAATGAAATGAAATAATGAAATGAAATAATGAAATAAAAGAAAATAAAATAAAATAATAAATGCCTGTATTGCTAAGCTATAAAGATCAGCTAAGGATCAGAAGGTAGTGCTGATCTTCAAAAGGATGCCCAGGCTCATTTGGACATACCAGTAGGTAGTCATTCTTATAAACTGGTCCTAAACACCTTAAGCCCAAAGCCAATATTTTGGATTCCACAGTTTGTAGCCTGAAACCTTTATCACTTGGATTCTTTTGACCAATTTTGGTCAGGTTCCCAGGATTTACCAGTACTTCAGGTTTCCTCCTTCCTCTTTTAAAAATAAAGGTTTTTTTTTTAAATACTTTGGGGTGTTGAAAGAAAAATCCATCTGGTTCAGTTCCAAGTGGGGAGAAACACACTAGAAACATGGAGGTTGATTGGAAAGATGGTTTATTGGTGAACAGGACCACATGAATTTTAGGTCCTGAGCAGCTGAGCACATGGAGTGAAGAGTGAGAGGTATTTATACCCTCTTTTGGGCTTTGAACTTGAGTTTCCTGTTCCTGTGGCAAGGGCATGTATTCTATTGGTTGCTGTCAGACTCCCATGGGGCTATGCAGGGGTCATAGGTTGTCTGAGTTCCCAGGTTTGGTTGAAACTTGGAGGGTGATGTAATGTTCCCAGGTGTTTGTGCCATGTGGTAAGCTCTCCTGATAGATAATCCTATTATGTGCTGGACGGTCATGTCTTAATCAGAGGTGGGTTCCTCCCGGTTCGGACCGGTTCACCTGAACTGGTAGCAAACCGCTGGTGATGTCACAATGATGTCACCGAACCAGATCGGTCGGTGCCGGTCCATGGACGCCGCCATCTTTTCTTTGGAATATTTTTTGGGGGAATTTTTTCTTTTTGGAATTTTTTTCTGATTTTTTCTTCTGCGCATGCACAGAAGCCGAATCTCCGGCACTGTGCATGCGCCGTCATCTTGTTTTCGGCTTTTTTTGGGGGGGGGTTGTGATTTTTGGGTACTGTGCATGTGCATGTGTGCGAAGCATGCACGCGCCTACGTGGCGCGGCCACGCAGCGCGGGAGGAATCGAACCGGCAGCGAGGTAAGTTAGACCCCACCGCTGGTCTTAATCCCATCACCCTGGAGCTGAGGCCTTTTGTTTTGTAGATAGGCTGGCCCAGTCTTTCTCAATGGGCACCAAATATCTGCTGGGGGCAGGGAGCTGCAGGGAGTTGCTCTTTGTCTTTAAAAATGTGTTTCTCCTTTTCTCATCCAGGGAAATATAATATTCTGCCTTTTGTAAATACTCCTCAAAATATTTTATTCTTCTAGGAGGGGTGGTGGTGGTGGTAACTTTCTACAGGGGTTTTGAAATCTCAACTTGTATCACAATTTCTTAAATATTGTCACCTGGTTCTGAATTATTGGACCATGTATGCAACAGATGATTACACATAGCAATAGGATACAGTTTATCGGATATATACCACAAGGGTAACTATGAAGACATGGAACCAAATAATAAAATTACACAATCACAGAAAACAGATATTTTGGGAATTCTTCGACTCTCGCATTAAGAGCTGCCTGAACATTAGAGCTAGGGTTAAGGTCCCTTCTTTCAGCCACTGGAGATCAGGTAGACAGGTCCTGCCCTAGCCCTCTGGAGCAGTGGTGGGTTGCTACCGGTGCGCCCTAGATCGGGCGAACCAGTAGTGGCGGCGGCGGAAGGCTCTGCCCACCCACCCAGACGTCTCTGCGCATGCGCGTGCACTCCCAATAGCGAACCAGTAGCAAAGATAATTGAAACTCACTACTGCTCTGAAGCCTGGATAGGCCAGTCCCAGCATTGGCTGCCAGAGAGTGGTCAACCACAGTCAAGCCGATAGGAAGTCGGAAGTCACTTCTGCTCCTACTGTTTTTTTTGCCCTTGGTCATTCTGTCCCTTTATTTAGGTAAGGAAACGTCTTTGAAACCATAATCCAACTGATCATGGGTTGTCTCGTTGTCAATAATATTGCAGTGGCAGGATTTCCCTTTAACCAGCCCAATCATATATTTTTTTGTGGAGTGACGATGGAGACTAGAGCAATCTCACAAGATATAATCAAAATCAAAATTTGTTAACAAAAAAATCCTAGAAAATGTACTATCTCAGCGATTCTCAAACATTTCAGTCTCAGAACTCCTTTAGATTTTTAAAAATGATTGGGGACCTTAAAAAGCTGTAAATTTAAATTTAACACAAAATAGTTTGCCGTGGAAGTGACTGCCTGTGAAGGCTCCTAGATTGGGGCTGAAAGGCGAAAGCGGAAGCCATATGTTCCGTCCCATATTTGGGTAGACCAGGTTGCCCTGATAGACCAGTCTCATCGGAAAAACACTTAAAAAGCTGTGGTTATCTGGGTTTTTCTATTAATATTTATTATACTAGTAATTAAAACTGTCATTTTGAAGCTATTTGATTCTGCAGGGTCCTGAAAGGGTCTTGAGGATTCCCAGACCCACACATTGAGACTCACTGTACTTACTACATGTATATCAAACCCAATGTAACCAAACATGCATGCAGTGTTCTCAGCAAGCCACAAGATGATGCTAGTCTACTATAATTATTGAGCTGGTGCAGAATTTCCACTTCCAAACCTAACTGGCAAGCATCTAAAGCAGAGATCTTCAAACTTGGCAACTTTAACACTTGTGGACTTCAACTCCCTGAATTCTCCAGCCAGCATAGCTGGCTGGAGAATTCCAGGAGTTGAAGTCCACAAGACTTAAAGTTGCCAAGTTTGGGGACACCTGATCTAAAGTATGGGGAATATAGGCTGACATTCATTACAATTACTTATTTTTTAAAGCAAATGTCCAGAGACTGCAAATAGAGATTATATCCAAGATTATATATGCAAATAATCCATTGTTTTGTGTGCTGTTTCTTCATGCTTACTAGTTTGGGTTTTCTAGACAATGACATGTCCTTCTCAGTGGTGAAATCCAAATTTTGTGGATTTATGTGGGTTTGGCTTGGTGGGCGTGGCAGGGGAAGGATATTGCAAAATCTCCGTTCCCACCCCACTCTAGGGCCAGCCAGAGGTGGTATTTGCCGGTTCTCCGAACTACTCAAAATTTCCACTACCGGTTCTGCAGAACCTGTCAGAACCTGCTGGATTTCTCCTCATGCTCTGAAGTCACTCAATTCACCTAGGATGAAGTGAATTGAGTGACAGGTTAAATCCTAAATTTCCATTGGGCTTCCTGGCTTCTGACTTTGATTCCCTGATATTTCTTTCCTCATTCATTCTCCCGAGTTGTATAAGGCCCAGATTGGTTTTCATATTAGCTGAAATCATCACCATCATCGTTTAACGACCCCATAATCCCTTGCAGGGTGGAGTCTGGGCAACTGAATGGAGCTGAGTATTTACTGGCCGGATGCCCTTCCTGTCGCCAATGCGGAATTATATTCTCATCGTGCCCAGAGAGAGAAATATCTGCCTCTATCTAGGATTGAACTCACTGATTGTGAGGTGAGAGCTCCACCTTTAGGCCACTGCACCACTCTTTCATACTAGCTGAAATGGGGTATGCTAAATGAAACAACCACAAAAGTCAATCCATACCTGAAATTATAGCCTGGCGAGACGTTACTGTCTTCATTGTAAAGCCTGTGGAACTTGTAAACAGGTACACAGTATTTCAGAGGCCAGTCAAGGTCACAGTCCCAATTTATGGTGATTCCAACAATGCCACCCTGTCCAAACACAGAAGCAGCACTTTTTGTAAGGACCACAATAGGTTTTGTTCATGAGTTGCTTAGAATATTTGAGGCCAGGGGCGGGTTCCTAATTTTTTTACTACCACTCTGTGGGCATGGCTTATTTTGTGGGTATGGCTTGCCAGCCATGTGACCGGGTGGGCGTGGGCCTCGGGAGCTTGGCAGTGACCGGAGAAGCGGGGGGCATTTCCCACCCGCAAAGCAGCCCCTTGCAGCGGGAGCAGCAAGACCGCGGCAGCGGTTCTTCTAGGATGCTCCGTCCAGCCTGAATGCTTCTCCCCATTCGATGATCCTAGGCTCCTGCCACCCATTCCCCCTCCCCTCAGCAGCTCGGGAAGCCTCGAACGTGCAAAAATGCCCAGGATCATCACCGCACGTTTGTGGCTTCTCGGACTGCTGAAGGGAGGGGAATGGAGATAGCGCCTGCTGCCCGTTCTTTCAGCATCTTACGTGCTCCCTCAGCCATCCTCCCCTGCTTGGACTCACTGTGGGGTAGGAAGGCAGCGCATGCGCAGTGCCGGAAGCTCGGCTTCTGGGCATGCGCAAAAGAAATTTTTTTTAAAAATAGATTTTTTTAAAAAAATGGCGGCACCCAGGCACTAGCAATCGACCGCAGATTTGTTGGCCCATGAATCAACTAAACAGTGTAAAAATATCCAATAATTCTCCGGGAATGGTGTCACGTGGTGAATATTGTCAGTTGTATGTCTATGCAGGGTGATGCACCCCTATTCTAATATTATGGTATATTCCAATACAGGCAGAACACGTGATATGAGTTGTACGCATGTGTGCATTCCTGATTCTCCATTCCTTCTTGTGGTTTGGCTCTGACCGGAATGGTCACATTTAATTAGCAAGAATGTAACTATTCAGAATTTATTGTTTTTGTACAGAAATAAATATTTTCTATTAGACTTTTAACTTCGGCTTTATTTCTAAATGTCTGAGTTTCGAGAGAAAGATCAACATATGGAGATTTATTCTCCTTAACAAATGGGCTACAGCTTCATAGGAAGATCCAGGAGAGGAGGCTAAGGAGGAGAAAAGAGGATAGGAGAGAAGGGAAGAGGAGGGAAGAGGAAAGCAGTAGGAGAGAGAAAAGGGATGTAGAGAAGGACGGAAGGGAGGGAAAGGAAAGTAAGAGTAGAGGGAGGAGAAGAGGGAGAAGGGTTGTGGGAAACAAAAAAGGGGAGGAAGGGATGGCAAAAAAGCAGTCTCGATGGTATAAAAAATAACAATTGTTTTAATGAAACAGAAAATATGTATAAGAGTATTGTATTATTATTGAGAAAATGTAATTGTATATTTGTGATGTAAAGATGTGAAATAAAATAAAAAAAAATTGTAAAAAAAAAAGCTTCATAGGAAGGGAGTTTTGATAAATAGCAAATTTAGCCATCTTTCAAAACATATTCTGATGTGGCATAGAGTAGGTGTTTTGTATAAGTTTAAAGGTATAACGGTATAATGCTATTCTGTCATTCTGGATCTTTTAGAGATCACACCAAAACAAAACTGGTTATCATGGTACTTTTGGGTACAGGAGTGCTAACCCTATGTTCAAAAACAACCTGAGCAATGGCTGACAGGTACAAAGAAAACTACAATGAAGCAGAAAGCATCCGGTTCTGGTTACCATGATACAAAAAAGGATTTTGAGACTGTGGAAAGTGTGCAGAGAAGAGCAACAAAGATGATAAAGGGTCTGGATCTTATAGCATCCAGCAGCCAAAAAGGACAGGAGCAGCCTAAAATGGTCATTAAATGTCAGATTGCTTACACCCCATAGAGGTCACCAGGATATGACACTGACTGAATGATTGATGAAGCAAAATTGGTACAGTTTGTTCCTGCGTAAAGGGGCAAATAGTACTTTAACACTGGAACAGCTTAGAACAGTGATGGCGAACCTTTTTTTGCTCGGGTGCCAAAAGGGTGTGTGTATACACAATAGCGCGCGCACGTGTGCCCACACCCATAATGCAATACCCTCCTCCCACATGCATGCACAACTCCCCTGGGCTGCCCCCCCTGCGCATGAGCACAGGCCTCACTGAAGCCTCCGGACTTCCGGTAGGCCCGTTGGGCTGTTTGTCACCCTCCCCAGGCTTCAGGAAAGCCTCCAGAGCCTGTGGATGGCGAAAAATGGCCCAACGGGCCAACCGGAAGTTCGGAAACAAACTTCCGGTTGGCCTGTTGGGCTGTTTTTCACCATCCACAGGCTCCGGAGGCTTTCCTGAAGCCTGGGGAGGGTGAAAACGACCTCCCCCCACCCTCCAGAAGGCCGAAAATCAGCTGGCCAGCACGCATATGCACACTGGAGCTGGCATAGGGCAACGCCTTGTGTGCCCTCAGATATGGCTCCGCGTGCCACCTGTGGCACCCGTGCCATAGGTTCGCCATCACGGGCTTAGAATGACACTAAGGCCTTTTGCTTTTCTTTAAGTAAACACAGAACCCCAATTACACTCTTTTGTTCCCAAAATTCATCTTCCTTTGTGGGTGACAATTGTCTCATGGATGATATGATGGAGGAAAGTTATGCAGCAGGATTCAATTTGAGTCGGTCACCAGGGCCAAATGTTTAGTCTTCCAAGCTTTTGGACTTATGCTGTAGCCCACCTCAGGGAAATTCTCTCTCACCAGAATGTGAGAGACAGACACATTCTGGTGAGAGAGACATTCCCTAAGGATGGGCTCCAGCATGAGTCCCAAAGCTCTGGTCCCAGTGACTGACCCAGATTGGATCCTGCAACATTATTCTGGGACATGTATATTTGCCTTCATTTGTGAAAGTTATGCAAATCAGATTGCCTCTGCAGCAGGGGGCTGCAAAGAAAAAAGTGATGTCATGGACATTATGTCATTGTGCAAATAACATAATCTATGCCATTTGCACTCTGATGTGTGTGACATCGTTGTGGCTTTTATTGGATGCCTGTGGCTCGGCTAATGGATTGTCAACCTTTTGTGCCTCTGATCATTCAGAATAAGGTAAAGGTTCTCATCGCACATACATGCTAGTCGTTCCCGACTCTAGGGGGCGGTGCTCATCTCCGTTTCAAAGCCGAAGAGCCAGCGCCGTCTGATGATGATTCCTTGGTCATGTGGCTGGCATGACTAAACGCCGAAGGCGCACGGAACGCTGTTACCTTCCCACCAAGGTGGTCCCTATTTTTCTACTTACATTTTTACATGCTTTCGAAATGCTAGGTTGGCAGAAGCTGGGGCAAGTAACGGGAGCTCATTCCATTACACGGCGCTAGGGATTCGAACCGCAGAACTGCCGACCTTTCTGATTTACAAGCTTAGCGTCTTAGCCACTGAGCCACCGCGTCCATTCAGAATAGCCTCACCTTAAAAGCAACTTGAGAAAAATTCTGTCCAGATTCTTCCACCATATATCCAAGTTTAAATACAGGGCACAGTGAATCCTTGTCTTTGTGATAAATACATTTTTTCAGGTAGCGTTCACTAACTTGCTCGACAAGATTGCGTCTGTGTTAAGAGGAAAGCAAACCATCAGCTCAATTTGTTTCATTGTTCTTAGCTCACAGTATACAGTAACTACTTTCAAATTATGTTAATTCCCTTAAACATCTCAATATGAACCAGACAGGAAAAATATAAAGATCTGAATATTGATTATAATAATAGGTGTATTAAAATATGATAAGCTGAGAGGTAAGCCATCTCAACTCTTCAGTATGACAAATTTTAAAAGATATGTGACGCACTAAAAGTCTGCTTAACCAACCTTGGAGGTGAATGGTGGGTTGACAATACTCTGCCTTTTAAACTTTCTCATGTGTTCTTTTTAATTTTGTTTTAATTCCATTTTTTACTTCATTTTATCTATGGCTTTTATATGATTTTATGGTTCTATTTGTAAACCACTCCAGAGTCATGCAGGCGTGATGAACGGTATAGAAATTTAATAAATAAATAAAGGACACCTGTAAATGTCTTGGATGGATCACCAAATATTATAAAATCCACCCCACACCCAAAAGGGCTATAATTTATAGTCACAAGAATCTTTGGCTTACCTGGAAACTCCAAACTTGGGGAAAGTAATGCTGTTTTTTATAAACAAGGTAAATTTTCCAGCTTCCAGAAGCAATGGTGGACTGTAAGACATAAATATTGATGCGTAGGTGTGAAAATACATGGAAATACCGGTATCCTTAGAAGGTTGATTCTTCTTTCTTGAGATTTAGCATCATTATGAACAGAAACCCTGTCTCCCTCCCCCACCCCATTTCTTACTTGGGAATGTTGTCATCAATTTCAACAGGGCACCAGCCAAATATCTCGCAGGTCTTCTGTGCATGGCTAAAATTCACGCACTTCCCAGTCATGATTCCTGAGGAAAGTATAGTCAAAAAGTGAATGAAGATCACCTTAGACACCAGTATGAACCAAGCAGAGCCTGTGGACAAAGGACCACTCCCCGTATTACTCCTCTCTCTGTGTTATTGCTTCTCAAACTGAGGATGCAATTGAACAGATAAGCCAAAGCTAACAATTGTGTAGTTTGTGGTTCAGGGTGTAATCGTTCTTTTCTACTTTGTCCTGATTGGACACCGTATGGGATCATATGTCCAGTTCTCAGGACCGTGTTCAAAAATAAAATAACAGTAACAAGCTGGAGTGAATTCAGAGGATGGCTGAAAACTCAAATCCCATAAGGAACAGATAAAGGATTTAGCTATACTTAATTTCAGATTACTGAGGGAAGATATAACAGCAATCTCTTCGAATATCTGAAGGGCTATCATGGAGAAGAGGGAGGCAGAGGGCCAGATCAGAACCAAGGAATTAAAACTACAAGGAAAGAATTTCAGGCTGCAGAAGACAGGAAGAACTTTATAACCTTATGACTGAAGATCTTCGGAGACTGGATGAACATTTGGTGAAAAGACACTGCAGTAGAACCTCTACTGAGCAGGACACTGAATAGCTAACATTCAAAGTCCCATCCAACTCTGTGATTCTGTGTTATGGAAATTGTTTTTTTGTTTGGTTACTGCATTTTATGGGAGCACATCAGCAGTGAAATCTACTTACCTTTCCTACCGGTTCGGAAGTGCACGCTTGCTTGGCTCGCGTGCGTGTGTGCTTTTTCGCCCCCGTGTGTGCTTTTTCACCCTCTGCGCATGTGTAGAATGCTTTGCGCATGCGCAGAGGGTTAAAAAAAGAAAATGGTGGCATCCGGGCGGGTGGGTGGAGCCTTGAGCTGCCGGTTCTCTGAACCACCGGTGGCCGCCGCTACTGGTATGCCCGAACCGGGCCAAACCGGTAGCATTTCACTCCTGGAGCACATAACTGTTTAGGGTTTAGGGTTTAGAATGTTTTATGAGCCTAGCTGATTTCCAGTTGATGATTAATACAAGACTATAAACAGTTTCTAATTTATGTCATTTTGGCCCTTTTTCATTTTTTTTAAAATCACATTTAATAAAACTTTTCCCCCAGGGCGATTAGTATTCCTATTTTCATTTTTGGCAATAAGTTTTTGCCTTTTTCAGTTTTAAAATGAAAACCTAATTCTTTTGGAATATTAACATTATTGTTTGTCCTCATGCAGAATTTAGGAAAAGAACAGAACAGAATAGAATAGAATAGAATAAATTATTGGCCAAGCGTGATTGGACACACAAGAAAATTTGTCTTGGTGCATATGCTCTCAGTGTACATAAAAGAAAAGATACATTGGTCAGGAATCATAAGGTACAACATTTAATGATAGACATAGGGTATAAATAAGCAATCAAATCACATTAGGAAACAGTCAATATAAATCGTAAGGATACAAATAACAAAGTTTACAGTCATGCTATTTAATTTAATTTATCATCATCCAATGCTTTCTCTATGTGTCCTCATAATTATATTCTTATAGAGGTAGTCTTAAAGTTACAACTGTAGCTGAGCTCCACAATTATAATCATAAGTTGTGATGGTTGTAAGTGGGTTACGATGAAAAATGGGACTCAGTTTTATGACCATTTTTGAGGCAATGGTAAAGGAAATGCCAGGGTCATTCAGAAAAAAACATGGTTGATGTGAACCCATTATTTGCTCTGGGGTGGTTTTATTGGAAATAGGAAGTAAATACCAGTTTCTAGCAGAAATGTTGTAAATCGTGGTCATGTGACCAGGGGCACTGCAGATAGCTGTAAGTGCAGACTGGTTGCTGAGCACCCAAAATCCACCCATGTGACTGTGGTGCAGGTGAGGGCCGATGTTTGAACTTTAAATCCATACCACAAGTCTCTTTTTTGGAGACTTAAGTGACTGGTTGTAAGTCGAGGACAACCTGTATTGCTAACTTTTCTTACCCTCTATGTCAGTGTTCTCAACTTTTTCAATTTTAAGCTGTGTGGACATGCTGGCTGGGGAATTCTGGGAGTTGAAGTCCACACAGCTTAAAATTGCCAAGATTGAGAAACACTGCTCTATTGCATTTATTTCAACAGTAACAAGCAATGTCTATGGAGATTATCAGTCATCCAGGTCATGGTTATCCCAAAGGTGTTTTTTCAAGAGGCAACTGGACATTGTAGTTTTTCTTTGAAGATGTTTCGCTTCTTGGATGGTGCGCTTATGCATGCCCCTTTATAGAATATAAATATAAATATAAATAAAAAATATATAGAATATCCCTGGATGAGAAAATGGAGAAACATGCTCTTAGGCAGAAAAAGACTCACTCTTAGTAGCCCCCACCTTTGTCAATGGACTATCAAAATCTGAGCCCAGCTCACTCATTCCCCCCACCTTTATCAATGGGCAGTCTATACTACATAACAAAGATAGGATTAGCCCTCTACCCATCTCACCACATGGCACCTGGGAAGTTGCATCAGCCAGCAAGGCTCAAGCAAACTTGGACTCAAGACAGCCTACAGAGTCCTCCCCCCGCCCCCTGGGAGTCTGGCAGCCAATGGGATACATTTCTTACACAGGAACAGGAAACTCTCAAGGTGGAGCCCAACAGAGGGTATAAACTAGGGCACTTTCAGCATCTCAGCCCTTTTTCTCTTCTTCAACATCTTCGAGGCATGTGATCCAGTGGTGGGTTCCTACCAGTGCGGTCCACTCTATAGCACCGGTAGCGGCCCGCTGGTGATATCACAGTACCGGTGCGGTCGGTTGCCGGTGCCTGGGCGCCGCCAATTTTTTAAAAAAATTTTTAAATTTTTTAAAAAATTTTTTTTCTGTGCATGCCCAGAAGCCAAGTTTCCGGCACTGCGCATGCGCTGCCTTCCTACCCCACAGTGAGTCCAAGCAGGGGAGGATGGCTGAAGGAGCGTGTGAGACACTGAAAGAATGGGCAGCAGGAGCTATCTCCATTCCCCTCCCTTCAGCAGTCCGAGAAGCCTCGAACGCGCGGTGATGATCCCAGGCATTTTTGCATGTTTGAGGCTTCTCGAGCTGCTGAGGGGAGGGGGAATGGGCAGCAGGACCTATCTCAGTTCCCCTCCCTTCAGCAGTCTGAGAAGCCACGCCCACCTGGTCACATGGCTGGCAAGCCACACCCACAAAATAAGCCACTCCCACAGAGTGGTAGTAAAAAAATTAGGAACCCGCCCCTGATGTGATCCCCCTTTCCCTAGGACCTCAGACCATGTGGTCCTGCTGTCCTCCATTAAAACCATCTTTCCAAGCAACTTCCATGAATCCAGTGTCTTTTTCCCCACTTGGAACTGAACCCAGAAGAATATTCCTTACAACAGGAGAAACAAGCAATGAAACAATAATGCAGGAAAAGCCAAAAAATGTTGCAATATAAATTCTTCTGTTCAAAACCATAGCCCCAATTTCCTTCCTCTCCCCAACTACTGGAAAACAATTAGTCAAGGCCATTGATCGTTATCTGTCCTCATTTCCCCCCTCCCTCTTAGTCGCTCTTTTTGCAGCCTGTTAAATGTCAAATACTCTGTAATTTAGGATGTTTGAATCAATTACAAATGCAAAGCTTAGTATATTCAAAATTCACCGTTCTCTATATTTGGTAATACAGTGTGTCAACAATTTAAAAAATAGAATTAGGGAATGTGTATAATATGCATATCCTCATGAAAAACATGTTGCATTAAAGAAATTGCAAAACTTTGTCTATAAAAATAATCTTAAAGCTTTATTCACAAAATGAAACAGTGGAAGAGCCAAAATAGGGATATTTTCAGAAATAAGAAATGAAAGAAAAAAGCTCATGTAAGCTCATCCTCAATTTATAGCTGCATGCGGGCTTCCCATCAAATCTGGTCGGTTGGTCATTATGGAAAACAGGATATTGGACTATAAACATTCCGGGAAAATTCTTTTAATTTTTTTTTAAAGTCTGTCTAATAAATCACATGACAAGTAATATAAACAAGGAAGTAACTTACTTTAGCGAACATATACAATATAATAGCATTGTGTTCACACAATACATTGAATTATAAACTAGCACTATCATATGAGTTCATGTGACACATTAAGTCATAAAAACTATCAAACCAACGATCAAACTAACCAGGCTTTTAGCATGTGATGCAAAAGATAGTCCTCAACTAACAACCACAATTGAGCCCAAAATTTATGTTGCTAAATGAGACATTTGTTAAATAGGTTTTGCCCAGGGGTGGGTTCTAACTTACCTCGCTGCCGGTTTGCTTCCACCCGCTTCAAGGGCGCACGCATGCGCAGTGGCAACAAAAAAAGCCGAAAACAAGATGGCAACTGCATGCACAGTGCCAGAAACTCAGCTTCTGCGCATGCGCAGAAGAAAAAAAACCCGGGAAAAAATTCCCCCCCCAAAAAAATCCCCCCCAAAAAATTTCGAAAAAATAAAAAAAAAAGATGGCAGGGCCCATAGACTGGCACCAACCGAACCGGTTCCGTGACGTCATCATGACATCACCAGCAGGTCGCTACTGGTTCGGGTGAACTGGTCCGAACCAGGAGGAACCCACCTTTGGTTTTGCCCCATTTTACGACCTTTCTTCCCGCAATAGTTAAGTGAATTACTGTAGTTATTAAGTTAGTAACACGATTGTTAAGTGAATCTGGCTTCCCTATTGATTCTGCTTGTCAGAAGATTGCAAAAGGGGATCACATGACCCCTTGACACTGCAATAAATATGAGTCAGTTGCCAGGTGTCTGAATCATGTGCCCATGGGGATGCTGCAGAGGTGGGTTCCTATCAGTTCTAACCGGTTCTTTAGAACCTTTAGTAAAGCGGCGATGACGTCACGGAGCCGGTTTTGTCAGTGCTGGTCCGTGGGTGCCGCCATCTTGGATTTTGCTTCTGCATAGAAGCTATTTTTTGATTGCTGCGGGGGCGCGCGAGCATGCCCCCGGCACACCCCTGAGCAAACCAGCAGCAAAACGATACACGACCCACCCCTGGGATGCTGCAATGGCCGTAAGTGTGAAAATCAGTCATAAGTCCAGTTGCCCTTCTAACTTTGAACGATCACTAAATAGACTGTTGTAAGTCGAGGACTACCTGTACTCAGATAGGAGACCATGAGAAAATAATTGGGCTGTATTTGACCTGATTAAGCTTGATGTGTATCCAGCTATTTCTCACCTTGACCTCGGCGAAGAAACTGTCCTTTATGACAATTACTGTCATTGTTACACTTCTCAGACTCAGGATGCTGGAAAGAGGAGAAAAATGGAAGTAATTCAATAAGCAGTGCAGAGGTGCATTGCAAGCCCTCCTAACACTCTTTCTTGACATCATGGCCCACTAACACAACATTTAGCGTTCTATTTTTAAAAAAATATGTGACTATAGGGACTCAGTTATGCAAATGGTAGAAAGCTGAACTTTTAAAATATATTACTGAATAAACAGAAACTCCATGTGTTTTGTATAGTTAAGCAAGGGATTAGCTGTACAATATTTTCGGGCTGGTGGGCAGATTGGTGTACTGTTGCAACATGGCCGTTTGGGAGACGGTTGCCCATTCACAAAATGGCTGCCACGGGAACATCATCATTTACAAAGAATGCGACTTGCATTCTTATTTAGTCACACTTCTTGCAGGATGCTATGGCGTTCCCCTATTGTTGGCTTTGCGGGGTAAGCCAGATAAGATTAATAAGCAGTTGAACGAATGCTACTTTATTGTAAAGCTACTTTGATAAACCTTGCAAGTCTGAAAGTACAATTCTCCCTTCCCACTTTTACAGTCTGAGAAACTACGGAAGGTCTCTTCTGAGCTTCTTGCCTTGCCCACTATCCAGCTACAGGCTACGGTTCCCTTGGCAATGTCTCTGTCCACATACCATTACATCATCCTTGTCAGGGGTGGGTTCTACTTACCTTCCCCACCAGTTCACATCACAACGGAAGTGCACGCTTCGCTCACGTGCATGCATCCCTTCCCGGAAATGATACTCTGCGCATGCGCAGTACTTAAAAAAAACTTCTGCGCATGTGCAGAAGCAAAAAACAAGATGGCGGCACCTATGGCACCAGCTCAGGGGCGTGGCAGGCCGGGGTCGCTGCCGGTTGTAGTGACCCAGGCCACCAAGTTACTACCGGTTCTATAGAACTGGTCCGAACTGGCAGGAACCCACCTCTGATCCTTGTCCTTTTTTCTGGATGGGTCTTTGAAACAAACTGCTGGACGGTAGCTGCCATTGTTATTACTAAGCAAGTTTGTGGAACTCATTGGGAGTTGTGGGGGTGACAGTCAGATGCATTTAGATACGATTTTGGAAATACCAATTATATCGAAGGGAATATGTTTTGCAGCCTTCCAGCCTTCTGCTTTCAGAAAAAGAGTGAGATGATGGGGAATGAGGGATATCAAGAGGTTTCTACGAGCACATTTTCATTCTTCTTCCAGATGCCATTGTAGAGCCTTCAAGTTAGGGGTCTTTCTTTAGAAAAGAGGAAGGAATCCCCACAACATGATTACTTCTGCCATTCAGTGCAGCTAATATTTAACTAGATATCAACCACAATTGTCAAAACATAGGAATGTGAGAGACCATCCAAGTAGATATAGAAACAAGTAGGCCCTGTTAGAATATGTGAAACTCTTCCTTTCTATATTCATGTCAACTAATCCTGTTGTTTTCCAACAAACATTTTTCGTTCTATCTTTTGTTTTTTTCTTCTGCTTTCCCAAAGATTTTGGGTGCACAAAAGCATGCTCAGTTCTCATTAAGCTTTGGGGGGGGGATTATCCCCACCTCCTATTTAAGTGCGTGTGTGTGTGTGTGTGTGTGTGTGTGTGTGTGTGTGTGTGTGTGTGTGGTATGAATGATAGAGAGACTCCTGAAAATCTTGGAGACTCTACAATTTGTATGAGAGTAAATCTGAGGTTCTTGTTACTTCCATACTAGGATGGTGCGGTTTTAATTGGTGAAGGATTGTTGTTCCTCAGACAATTTCAATTGTTTACCAGCTTTCCCCACTCTGGTATCTCCTCAGATATTTTGCATCTGCAATTCTCAGGTATGTTTTCGGAATTTTGCTACCATTTCCCCAGTGAGAACGTGCAGTAGAAAACTGCAGAGATAACCTTGGAGAAATAATCCAAATATCATTGGCAAGTTATGAATTAAATCTGGGGAGACCAGATAGTGCAAGAACAAACTTAATGTCTTTGACTTTCATCGATGCAAGGGAGGGAGAAAGGGAAATGTCAGGCTTTCAAGACTGATGTCAACTCTTTGAGCTAAGCTAAATCAGAAAACAGACTCTGCAAGGCATACTGAAACTCTACTATAAAGATATAAAGGTAAAGGTTCCCCTTGCACATATGTGCTAGTCGTTCCCGACTCTAGGGGGCGGTGCTCATCTCCGTTTCAAAGCCGAAGAGCCGGTGCTGTCCGAAGACGTCTCCGTAGTCATGTGGCCGGCATGACTAAATGCCGAAGGTGCACCTTCCCACCAAAAGTGGTCCCTATTTTTCTACTTGCATTTTTTATGTGCTTTCAAACTGCTAGGTTGGCAGAAGCTGGGACAAATAACGGGAGCTCACTCCGTTACGCAGCACTAGGGATTCAAACCGCTGAACTGCCGACCTTTCTGACCGACAAGCTCAGCGTCTTAGCCACTGAGCCACCGCGTCCCTTAATATAAGGATATAGGCTACAATAATAGCATCTTAAAAGCCTGATAACGTTTCCTTTCTATCTTTTTTATACTAACGAGAGTCAAGGCAGGGCGACCTTCAGTTTTTTCCTCACGTTGTCTTCTCCGGCTTCATACATATTTTGCTAACTTTACATTCTTTTTCTGAGGTTATCTCTATGGTATTCTACAGAAGTCGAATAAACTAAATGATATACAGTGACAATATCAAGCTACATACCCCTGGACATGTTTCCTGTTTCTGACCACGGGTGATAATAAAGTTAGTCATAACCACAAAGGAACTGTCACCCTGCAGAGGAAAATAAGATGAATATGATGAATGAACTACTAATTTAATATTTTTTTTATTAATGGTTCTTATAGGCAGATTAATAGTTGCAGATTATCCTCTTGATTCCTGGCTAAGCACAGAAAGTTAAAAAATCACATCAGGACTTGTACCTTTGGCTGTAGTGATTGCAATTAGGTAAATCCAAGCTCTGGAGTTCATATTTTATACCCCCTCTCTTGAGGTAGCAGCCAACTGACATTGACTTATCTTGAAAAACTTAAGTAATGCCTGACCTGGTTAATATTTGCAAACCATCAAAACCATCAGAAAAATACCAAGGCTGTAGGCAAAATAAGTTAAGGAACTAAGTAAAAGCTTGTTGTTGTTGTTGTTGTTGTTGTTGTTGTTGTTGTTATTATTATTATTATTATTATTATTATTATTATTATTATTATTATTATTATTATTATTATTATTATTATTATTATTATTAGCTCTGTTATAGTACATGCTTCTGCACTCCCCAAGGTGTGCCACAGGAGGGTAAGCTGATTCACACCAGAGAGAAAGACGAGCAGCTCTTCCTGCAGCATCACCCAAGGACCCCTCCCTTCCCAGAGCTGCCTTTCAAACAGGAAGGTTCAGAGCCATCAGGAATCTGCCTGCCTGCACAGAGCACCAGCTGTCTCCACACTAAAGTGATACCTATCTGTATACTTGCATAGAGCATGCTTTCAAACTGCTGATGGATAGAAACTGAGGCGAGTGACAGGAGCTCATCCTGCCACGCAGTGCTAAAGTCCAAACAGCCAGAGCAGAGACCATCTCCAGCATCATTGAGCCACTGAGCGCCTCTTAGAGCTGGGGCTGAATGACCAAGAGGCCTAAAGACAGAATGAGGACAAACCTCTCTTGCTATTCACAGCAGGGGCAGGAATAGGTGAGAAAAAAACGTAGACAATCTATTTGGAGCCTCCCAGGAGCTTCAAAATTAGAACTGAGCAATTTCCAGTTCAACTGGGAAGATTTTAAAATATTGATGTGATATTTAATGTAATATTAATCTAATTGATAAATATTCATCCAAAATAGGAGAAGGTGGATCGTTTCTTTTGAGTGCCATGTTTCTTTCTGCAGAACCCTGGAGTCAACCTTTGACCAAGCAGTAACAAGCAAAAGGGAAAGTTCTCCTAAATTAATACAGGTAGTCTTTGACTTATGACCAGTTGAAGTTATGACAGACCCCGCAAAAGGCACTTATGACTCAGTTCCAAATTTCTATGTTTATTCTCTGGAAATGACTCTTCCATCGTACCTAAAGTCTTACCTGAGGAGGGAAAACATAGTCTGCCACATCCCATAAGTACGGACCCATGCCACTAATGTTTGTAACTGCGATGCCTTTGAGCTTCACGGAGACAGAGTTTATGATGCCATCCTTAGACTGGTAACCTTTCTCGTACAGGAATACCCACCTAAAAAAGACATTTTGTTTTTACAAAAAGAAAAAAGAAAAGAAAAGACAATTAGCATGCTTAGAAAGTAAAAAGCAAGAAGGAAAACTAATCTGGCAAAGAATCAATAGCATTTACAACAACAAATATTTTTGCTAGATTGAATTTGGGTTGGTCACTGGGACCAGAGATTTTACTCTTCTGAGCTTTCGGACTCATGCTGGAGCCCATCTCCAGGGAATTTCTCTCTACTGAAATAGATGCTTTGGCCTGTTCTGTGTGTTTATGCGGTGCCTTCCTACTTCCTACTGACTGATTGTGTGTTGATGGCTGGCGATTGGCTATTGTTTCCTTGTGCTGCCAAGGCCAGAATTAAGTCGGTGGTAATTCTGGGACACGTATACTTGCCTTCGTTTGTGACAAATATTTTTGACTGAAGTGATATCAGTCCGAATATTTTACATTTTTTACTGCTTATAACCTAAGTTATAAGAAAGAAGCAATGGATGGAAACTAATCAAGGACAGAAGCAATCTAGAAGTAAGAAGAAACTTCCTGACAGTTAGAACAATTAATCAGTGGAACAACTTGCTTCCAGAAGTTGTAAATGCTCCAACACTGGAAGTTTTTAAGAACAGATTGGACAACCATTTGTCTGAAATGGTATTGGGTTTCCTGCCTAAGCAGGAGGTTGGACTAGAAGACCTCCAAGGTCCCTTCCAACTCTGTTATTCTATTATTTTATGAAGTCATAATCATTGTAGACTTGACACCTGCCATGCCAATAAATCTGGATTCCCCAGATTTTGACCTCTATTTAATGTGTTCTCCAGACTCCTTATTCAAAATTTGGCTTTCTGAGTGGAGGTTCACAGACTAAGCTAAACTGATTACCTTACTGCAGAAAAAAAATTAAGTCAATTACAATAGCAGTATTTAGCAATCAAAGCTTACAGTATATATAAATCTAAGCCCCAGTGTTTAAATCTTAGGCTTTTTCCTCCCACCTTTTCAAACCAAAGGCTATTTGGCCATTCTCACTGCAGCTGGATGATATGATAGTTTTATTGAGTCTGGGAACCACTGGATCTTGGCTTGGCAGGTTTATTTCTAACACCACCTCCCTCTCTCTTTTCTTCTTCCCCACCTCTTCTGATTTTGTGGTTGTAAGTAGCTGAAGAGTATGGTTACCCACTTTCTGTTTCCATTTCTTTGTCATCTGGAACCCCAAAATCTCTTCATTATGATACCTTACACTTTTCTCTTCCTGCCTGAAACCAACAGAAAGTGGTATGAATTACCAATTTAGCTCAAGCTGTTGAGATTTTCTTATTTTCACCCCTCTCTACTCCTCTCAACACCAGACAGCAGAAAGGAACTGTTAAAGTGGGAATAAATCTCCATAGAGGCGATGTTTGATCTTTCTCTCGGAGCTCAGACATTTAGAAATAAAGCCGAAGTTAAAAGTCTAATAAAATATTTATTTCGGTACAAAAACAATAAATTCTGAATAATTACATTCTTGCTAATTAAATGCGACCGCTCCCGGTCAGAGCCAAACCACAAGAAAGAATGGAGAATCAGGAATGCACACATGCGCAGGAGACCACATCACGTGTCCTGCTTGAAATGCTTGTAATGGAATGTACCATAATATTAGGATAGGGATGCATCATCCTGCATATACATACAACTGACAATATTCACCACGTGACAGGAACACCAGACATTTCATTATTTTTTTATTTTATTGCATTTATAGGCCGCTCAATCCGATAAGGATTGAGCGGTCTTATCCTTCCCCCACCCCCAACCCCTATTTCTTTGTGAGAAGCTCTCCTTATTTCACAAAGTTCCCTTTTACATTTGTATGGTGCAGATTCTGGCTTTCTCTTGTTAGTTATCAAATGTTTCCCTTCTTGTCCCCATTCAAGTCTCATTCCTCCCTCCCGTAGTCAGAATCACTGGCAGGTACTAAAGGTTGATTAGCCTGACTAGGTGGCTCAGTGGCTAAGACACTGAGCTTGTCGATCAGAAAGGTCGGCAGTTCGGCGGTTCCAATCCCTAGCATAGGTCTCCTGCGTGAGCAGGGGGTTGGACTAGATGACCTCCAAGGTCCCTTCCAACTCTGTTATTGTTACTGCGCAGCCAGTCAGGAGACTAAAACTTGTGAAGGTAGAGGCAGTCCTTGGCTTACGATCACAATTGAGCTCAGCATTTCCATTGTTAAGCAAGAGTTGAGTTTTGCACAGTTGTTAAGGGAATCATTGCAGTTAGTTGTTAAGTGAATATCACTTCCCCACTGACTTTGCTTGTGAGAAGATTGCGAAAGATGATCACATGACCCCAGGACACAGCAACCATCCTAAATACATGCCAGTTTGCCAACTGTGATCATTTGACCACGGGGATGTTGCAATCATCATAAGTGTAAAAAATGGTAATAAGTCACTTTTTAAAGTACTGTTGTAATTTTGAATGGTCACTAAACGAACTGTTGTAAGTCAAGGACTATGCGTAAAAAGGAATTTAAACGTTTTTAAATTTTTCTTTAACCACTGATTTTCAAGTTGGTAACTGCAACAGCATTGCTAAGAAGGCATTAAAAGTGGTTAACCTAATCTTGCATAGCTTCTTCTCTGGTAATATTGTACTTCTAACTAGAGCATATAAAACATTTGCTAGACCAATTCTCGAATACAGCTCATCTGTCTGGAACCCACACTACATATCGGACATTAATACAATTGAGAATGTCCAAAGATATTTCACGAGACAAGTACTACACTCAGTGGCGGGTTGCCGTGTTACCGGTGCCGGCGTGCTGCGCGCGCATCTCCAAGTTTTGGGGGCATGCGCGCTTGCTACGTGCACGTGCCCCCTCGCACAATTTTGCTTCTGCGCATGCACGGAAGCAAAAGCGCGCTGAAATCTCGCAAGGGGATGCGCGCACACATGAGATTTCGATGAGATTTTGCTCCGTGCATGCGCGGAAGCAAAATTGCACCAAAATCTCACACACACGTGCGTCCCCTCATGAGATTTCAGCGAGATTTTGCTTCCGCGCATGCGCAGAAGCAAAACCGGCCAAAAATTAACGGGAAAAAATGGCGATGCGCACGGTGGACCGGCAAAGAGGGCTCCGGAGTGGTCGCGCGCAAATTGCACAATTGGCTGCTCCCTACCGGAGCTGCGTATTGGGCAGCTCCGGCAGGAACCCACCTCTGACTACACTCCTCCGTTCGCAACAGAATACCTTATCCCACCAGACTCGAAATTTTAGGACTAGAAAATTTAGAACTACGCCACCTTCAATCTGACCTACCGTAAGTGTAGCACACAACATTATATGCTACAATGTCCTACCTGTCAATGACTACTTCAGCTTCAACCGCAACAATACAAGAGCACACAATAGATACAAACTTAATGTAAACCGCTCCAAACTTGATTACAAAAAATTCGACTTCAGCAACAATAGCAATAGCAATAGCACTTAGACTTATATACCGCTTCATAGTGCTTTACAGCCCTCTCTAAGCGGTTTACAGAGTTCAGCACATTGCCCCCAACAATCTGGGTCCTCATTTTACCCACCTCGGAAGTATGGAAGGCTGAGTCAACCTTGAGCTGGTGAGATTTGAACAGCTGAACTGCTAAACTAGCTGAAGTGGTGCAGTGGTTAAATGCTGTGACTGCAGGCTGACTGCTAGTTCAGCAGTTCAGCTGTTCAAATCTCACTAGGCTCAAGGTTGACTCAGCCTTCCATCCTTCCGAGGTCGGTAAAATGAGGACCCAGATTGTTGGGGGCAATATGCTGAACTCTGTAAACCGCTTAGAGAGGGCTGTAAAGCACTATGAAGCGGTATATAAGTAAAGTGCTATTGCTATTGCTATAGCCTGCAGTGCTGCATTTAACCATTGTGTCACCTCGGCTCTGGTCGGACCAACAGAGTGGTCAATGCCTGGAATGCATTACCTGACTCTGTAGTTTCTTCCCCAAACCCCCAAAACTTTAACCTTAGACTGTCTACTGTTGACCTCACCCCATTCCTAAGAGGTCTGTAAGGGGCGTGCATAAGCGCACCAGCATGCCTACCGTCCCTGTCCTAAAGTCCCCATGTATTCGAAAAATATCATGTACTCAAAACCATGTTTGTACTTATTATATATTCATATTAATGTTTATACTTTGCCTGTAACCATATACATGCTTGACAAAATAAATAAATAAATAAAATTTCCCTCTCCAGATGCTATGGAACAAAAACTTTTTTTTTCACATTTCAGAAATATAACTGAGACTGAGTGGTTGATTACATAATTGAGCAATTAATTATATAACAATCTTGATTATACAATTAAACAATTAGGGTCAGAAACCATTGCCAATCATCCAAAGTTCAATCAGTAGATCTCAATCTATCTTCGGACTGTCCCTCATAAAATAATGCAAACTAAGGGAGTGCCTCTTGTTTGGAGAATATGGAAGAATAAAAACATAATCCTTAAGAACATTTTCTCAGAATACATCCTGCTGTATTCAGAAGTGGCTACTTCCTGATGAGTGTACATAAAATTGACTTTAGATGACGAGTCAGCCACTACTCAGCTGGCCAAATATTTGTTTTAGAACAATATTTATTTATGGACACGCTTGCTAATCTTGCTGAACCGTGAGCTATGAATGTGGATGTCCTTAGCCATTACATCACCAAATCATTTTCTCATTTGCGTCTTTCATTTGCAGAGTAATAATACCTTGCAGGAATATTGTATGGGTTACTGAACATAGCAGTAAATGTTTGTAGAATACCACATTATAATTTAATGATGAATATTTCTAGAAACCACTCTGTAGACCTTATATCATAAAGCAGCGTTCTTCAACCTGTGTTCTACATATTATAGTCCTCGACTTACGACCACAACTGAGCCCAAAATTTCTGTTGCTAAGCGAGACTTTACTACCTTTCTTGCCACAGTTGTTAAGTGAGTCACTGCAGTTAATTTAGTGACACAGTTGTAAAGTGAATCTGGCTTCCCCATTGATTTTGCTTGTCAGAAGGTCACAAAAGGTGATCACATGACCCCAGGACATGGCAATCATCGTAAATATGAGTCAGTTGCCAAGTGTCCAAATTTTGATCACACGATCACCATGCTGCAGTGGCCACAAGCGTGAAAATAGTCGTAAGTTTTTCAGTGCTGTTTGTTTGTTTGTTTGTTTTGTCAAGCATGTATGAGAAAACAAGTATAAGTATAAACATAACATATAAACATATAAGTAAGTATAAGTGTAAGTATAAGCATAAGAAATGAGTACGAAATGGGAACAATAGGACAGGGACGGTAGGCACGCTGGTGCGCTTATGCATACCCCCTTACAGACCTCTTAGGAATGGGGTGATCCACAGTAGTGTTGTGACCCGCCAGCAGCCCGTGCAGCTGGTAGCGAATCCTGTCCGAGACGAGGCTGATGAGGTGATGCGCAAGCGGCCTGTGCAGCTGGCACCCGAGTCGGACAGTGAGGAGGCTGGCAAGGACTCGGTGCCAGAGGCAGAGGTTCAGCCAGGGACTTCGGAACTCCCAGCACCTCACATCAGTGATGAGGAAGAAGAGGAGGAGCTCTTCTTAATGCACGGGCACGCAGAGCTGCCAAAAGGCAGGAATGGCTACTCAGGAGGAGGTCTCCTCGGGAGTAGGCTTGGGGCTAATTGGCCACTCCTCAAGCCTACTTAAGGAATGATGAAGACGGAAAAAACTGCAGGAAACAACTCGTTTGATAGTTTGTTCGTTCGTGTGCCTCTTGTTTGGAAAAACTCCTCTAGGCTTATCTGTTTTGGCTTACTTCTTGTGGACTGATTCCAGGCATTTTGCTAATCTCTGTAAGCTTCCTGCGATATCCAGGACTAATTGCTTACCTTTGCTTTATGACTTTATGGACTTATGCCAGCTGTTAATGCTATTTAATTAACAGATGGTTTTTTCAAGAAAAGACTGCTTTAAGATTTGTTTGTGTGTGTGAACACTACTAAGCCAGTTTATTAGTAGTTGTTAATCAATTAAATATAGGTTTGAACAAACTGCGTGTGTGCTACGTTTTCTCTGGTCCGTAGCTGGGGCAGAACAGGTAGATAGTTTAAGGTTAAATTTATGGGGGTTTGAGGATGTAACAACTGAGTCAGGTAGTGTATTCCAGGCATTGACCACTCTGTTGCTGAAGTTGTATTTTCTGCAGTCGAGTTTGGAGTGGTTTACTATGAGTTTATATCTATTTGCCCGTGTATTGTTGCAGTTGAAGCTACAGTAGTCATTGACAGGTAGGACGTTGTAGCAGACAATTTTGTGTACTAAGCTTAGGTCTGACCGTAGGCGGAATAGTTCTAGGTTGTCCAGGCCCAAAATTTCAAGCCTGGTGGTATAAGGTATTCTATTGTGAGCAGAGGAGTGGAGTACTCTTCTCGTGAAATACCTCTGGACTCGTTCGATTGTATTAATGTCCGATATACAGTGTGGATTCCAGGCAGACGAGCTGTATTCGAGAATTGGTCTGGCAAAGTTTTATATGCCCTGGTTTGCAGTACAATGTTACCGGAGAAAAGGCTTCGCAAAATTAGGTTAACAACTCTTAATGCCTTTTTGGCAATGCTGTTACAGTGTTTCTTTTTAAATTTTTAAATGTTTCTGTTCTAACTTTGAACAGTCACTAAACAATCGAGGGCTAACTGTATTAGATTACAATTCCTATTATTCTCAGACAAGGTATTCCAAGCATCAGGCTGGAAAAGGCTGACTTCTTTAACTGATTGTCAGCTATTCTCAAAAATTAAATCTGTAATGGCAGAAGTTTATTGCGTCAAATCACAGATTAGGTCTTGCATTAAATACGTATGTGTATTTACATTTGTGCTCAACACAAAATATGTTCCAGCTGTTCCCTTTCTTAAAATAGTAGCAGCAGTTTTTTGTTCCCTGGTTAAATCAGTGCCACCATTTTCCTCCTATTTTTACATCTTCATGTAAAGTTTCAAGTTTTAATTCTTCAAGCTATAGCTCATCCCTCCCCTAGAGAACTGGTTAGGGAGCAGACCCCATATTGAATTAGTAGATGGCCAAGATCAGGGGTGAGATATCTATATTTGAGATACCTGGTATAAAGCGATGACAATAGCAATTGAATTGAATTGAATTTCTTATTTTAAGTGCATTAAAGAATGAAATACTGTTGCGACTTATATTTTGCTTTTCAGTGCTTATAGATGTTGTTTATATAATCAAATAAAACACCAATAAACATGTAAATACTACAAACATTCTAGAAAACACCTATACTGTATATAGGAAATTCAGAACTGGAAATCATGTCCAGTTAATATAAGACTACTGTGACATAATAGTTTCTAAAGGGAAAATCTCCTGTGGAGAAGAAGGCAATCAAGTCTGAGACAGTGTGCCTAGTGGTTAAGGCAATATTTTTCAACCCTGGAAACTTTAAGCATGCTGGCTGAGAAATTCTGAGTCGAAGTCATGTATCTTAAAGTTGTTAAGACTGAGAAACGTTGGGTTAGTTTGATAGCAGTGTTCCAATATTTGAGGGGCTGCCACAGAGAGGAAGGGGTCAAGCTATTTTCCAAGGCACCTGAAGGCCAGACAAGGAATAATGGATGGAAACTGACCAAGGAGAGATTCAACCTAGAAATAAGGATAAATTTTCTAACAGTGAGAACAATCAACCAATGGAACAGCTTGCCTTTGGAAGTTGTGGGAGCTTCATCACTGGAGGCTTTCAAGGGGAGATTGGACTGACATTTGTCTGGGATGGTGTAGGGTGGAGACTCTACACCATCCCCGACAAATGCCAGGGGCTGGTGTAGGGTCTTGGAATGCTTGGGCGGGAGGTTGGACTAGATGACCTACAAGGTCCCTTCCAACTCTGTTAATCTAAAGATATTGGATTAGGATCACAGAAGTCCAGTTTCAAATCCAGAATCAGCCATGAAACTCATAGGCTTCCATGACCTTGTGTCAGACATCATCTCCCTGCTGCTTTGGGTCCCTAGAACTGGAGTGGGGAACTATGGCCCTTTTAAGATCTAAGAACTTTAATTACCAGAATTCTGGGAGTTGAAGTTCACAGATCATAAAAGAACTATAGTTCCCCACCCCTGCCCCAGAAGAAAGATGGAACTTTCATGTTGTAAATAAGGACAGATTACATAACAGATTCCACGTCCTGGGGGCTGCCACTAAGAAGGCCATAGCCTGAAACCCTTTGCTCTTTTCTTGATGTCTAAGAGTGCAACCAGGAGTTATTGTCATCTGTGTTTCTCATTTACTGAAATGCCTTTTCATCCCAGCCTGGCGATGTGCCTTTTACAAGGTTTTCCAGAAAAAACAGAGATCTTTAAGACGTCAAAACCTACTTTAGATACAGGACTAAAATGAATCTGTCCTTATCGCTCAGCATGCCAAATTCTTATTCCCAGGCTTTCAAGAATAGGTTAAAGGCCAGGTCAGCTACAAGCAAGAAATGTCTGGAAAGTTTTCTGTCTGCTGAAAATGCCCATATTATGAGACATTTGACTTATTCTGGCAGACGAAACCCAACAACAAAAATGATAAAAGGCCAAGATTTCCATAGATAAGAAATCAATCAAAACTTGAGCTGTGCATAGCAGCCGGAATTGTATAATATATATTACCAGAAATGTATGAAAAGCTGGCATTGTATAGAATGCTTAGGAAATTTAAAGTGTGTGATGTTTTTAGGCAACGTATGAATCAGTAGTGGGTTCTAAAACCCTTTACTACCAGTTCGCGCACGCGCTTTTGCACGCGGGGGACACTTATGCGCATGCGCAGAAGCTTATGCGCAGAAGCGTCCTGTACGGGTGGGCAGAGCCTCCCGCCGCCGGCACTACTGGTTCTAAGAACTGGTCCGAACCGGGAGCAATCCACCGCTGGTATGAATGTCTGTGTTATTTTAATTTGTTATACAGGCACTATATATAATACCTAGGTATGATGCAGAATGACACTATTTAGACAAATTATGAAAGAGTCATGAAAGCAGTTAGGGTTAGGGTTGGGGTTAACCCTAACCCTTTATTGAAAAGAGGTATGTGAAAATGAAAGAAGAAATGCAAAGTAAAGTACAGGACTTTCTTACTGAAAAACAACAACGAGAAAAAGACCAATATTATCATTTTGGTGGGAGTTTAGATTTAGATTTATTATTAGAGTTGGAAGGGACCTTGTAGGTCATCTAGTCCAACCCCCTGCTCAAGCAAGAGTCCCTACACCATTTGAGACAGATGGCAGTCCAGTCTCCCCTTGAAGTTCGCAAGTGTTGGGGCTCTCACAACCTCCACTGGCAAGCTGTTCCACTGGTTGATCGCTCTCACCGTCAGAAAGTTTCTCCTCACTTCCAGGTTGAATCTCTCCTTGGTCAGCTTCCATCCGTTATTCCTTGTTTGGCTTTCTGGTGCCATAGACCCCCTCCTCTCTGTGGCAGCCTCTCAAGTATTGGAACACTGCTATCATGTCACCCCTGGTCCTTCTCTTCGCCAGACTGGCCAAGCTCAGTTCCTGCAACCACTCTTTGTATGTTTTATTTTCCAGACCCTTTATCATCCTGGTTGCTCTCTTCTGCACTTTCTCTAGAGTTTCAATGTCTTTTTTGTAGTGTGGTGACCAAAACTGGATGCAGTACTCTAGGTGTGGTCTGACCTAGGCTTTATAGAGTGGTACTAGTACCTCTCTGGTCCTTGATTGTATCCCTCTATTTATGCAGCTCAGGACTGTGTTGGCCTTTTTGGCTGCTGCTGCACACTGCTGGCTTATATTTAGTTGGCTGTCTACCAAGACTCCAAGATCCCTCTCGCAATCGCAATCAGGAGTGTTTTATACTTTGCTGGTTTGCCTTTTGGTACTGCATAGAATGCTTAGGATATATGTGAAATATTAAGCATTTCATACTTGACTTCCTGTTTCTGGCATTCTATAGATTTCCTAGGCATTCTGTAAAATGCCTAATTTCGCACATTGACAGTAACATATATAACAGCTTTGGAATTCAAACTCTAAGATTGAGAATCTTCAATCAACCCTCCAACCAATCAACCTCTCAGCCAGTAAAAAGATCAGGTTACTGATAGGCCCACATACACACTGATTTATTTTTCAATTAAGGCAAGCTGATAGCTAATGCTCCACCAATCCAATATTCTATTTTCCAGCAATGGTCACAGGCACGTACTTTGGAAGAAATTCACCAGTTAAGGCTTAAAGCAACAGGCTTTCTCCCCTATTGCTCCCCAGCAATAAGTAGAGTTTTTACCAGGTAGACTCTCTCTAAACATGGAGGTTTCATTTGGTTGTGGTGACTAATAGGGTTTTCCTTTGCCTTCTCCTTCATGAATTTGTTTAGCCCTTTTGGGGCTATTTCAATTGGAATTCAGCATAACAGCCAATTCCATAAAGTTGTTGTGTGTTTTCCTTGGCCTGCCCTACATTTATAATTTGCTGATCTCATTAGATGGCCTTGAATTCTAGTATTGGGAGAGTGGAAGTTAAGGAAGGATGATTAATTGAGTCTGGGAGGGACTCCTATCCAGGCACCTCCCTGAATAACAGAATTTCGACTTCATTTTTTATTTATTTATTTATTTATTTATTTATTTATTTATTTATTTATTTATTTATTTATCTATCTATCTATCTATCTATCTATCTATCTATCTATCTATCTATCTATCTATCTATCTATCTATCTATTTATTTATTTATTTATTTATTTATTATTTATTATTTATTTATTTATTTATGAATTCTTCTATGCCGCCCTACTCCCTAAGGACTCAGGGCACCGTACAGCATTTTAAAGAACACCAAACAATAAAATCATTAAAAACAATTTTAAAAAGGTTAAAAAAAAGACATACAACACCATGCATACATCGGGGAGACCTCAGATGTAAAATTGTCTCAGAACCCTGCCTGCAGGAAGAGCCATGTCTTAATGGCTTTTCGGAAGGCCAGCAAGGTGGGGATGATTCAGATCTCTGGGGGAAGTTGGTTCCAGAGAGCAGGGGCCCCTACAGAGAAAGCCCTCCCCCTAGGCCCCACCAGTCGGCATTGTTTGGCTGACGGGACCTGGAGGAGACCCACTCTGTGGGACCTGACCGGTCGAAGGGAAGTATGAGGTAGAATGCGGTCCCGGAGGTAACCTGGTCCTAAGCCATGCAGGGCTTTAAAGATGATGATCAACACCTTGAATTGTACCCGGAGACCAATGGGCAGCCAATGCAACTGGTGGAGTATAGGTGTTATGTGGGTGTATCTTGAAACACCCACCACAGCACGCGTAGCCGCATTTTGCACCAGTTGTAGTCTCCGAATACTCTTCAAGGGTAGCCCCATGTAGAGCGCATTACAGTAGTCCAATCTATATCAGGGGTGGGTTCCGGATTCTGCTGCTGCTGGTTTGCTCAGGGGCGTGCCACGCGGGCACGGGCACGTTGCGTGCCATGTGTACATGCGCAGTATTAAAAAAAAGCTTCTGCGCATACGCAGAAGCAAAAAACAAGATGGCGGCCTATGGCGGCGCCAAAAGAACTGGCTCAGGGGCATGGCAGGCCTGGGTCGCTGCCGGTTCCAGAGACCCAGGCCACCAAGTTACTAACGGTTCTATAGAACCGGTAGGAACCCACCTCTGGTTTATATTCTTGCAATGTCGTACATAGGTGCTTGGCTGTAAGTTTCTGAACTCAAGACAGATTTACTTCTAAATAGACCTGCCACAGGATTACAGATTGAGTTTGTACAACATTCCTAATTTGGCTACTGAATTTCTAAATACACCAAGCAGGAAACCAGATTAAGTTAATAATATTAAAACTAACCAGATGTAGTAGTGTGGTGAAGATAGCACTTGGAACTAGCTGTCTGGTTAAGCCATGGTCTCCCCCCTTTCTCATCCTCTGGGCAGTCCAGGCGACAAATGCATACAGCTTTTTTTAAAAAATGAAACATCCTTTGAATGTCTCTGTGATTTATAGTCCCAAGTTGCAAGAGAAAGGTAGAAAGAAAGAATTAATCAGAGAGTAAAACTTGAAATTACAAAGTATCCCCAAAATCTGGATTGCAAATCCTGAGTCTCTTCTCCCAAGTTTTTAAACAGATGTGGAACAAATATTTCATGATTTATCTTTCTGCTGAATTACAATTACTGGTAACTAGAAATCATGAAATATTTGACTGTTCCTAGTCTGGATTAAATTAAATTATGTTTACCTTTCCTCTGTCTGTATCCAAGGCTACTATTGAAAATTAACCTAAAGGTACATCACCCAAGTCAAATGTCACTCTTGCTCAAATAGCAATAGCAATAGCAATAGCACTTAGACTTATATACCGCTTCATAGTGCTTTTGCAGCCCTCTCTAAGCGGTTTACAGAGTTCAGCATATTGCCCCCAACAATCTGGGTCCTCATTTTACTGACCTCAGAAGGATGGAAGGCTGAGTCAACCTTGAGCCGGTGAGATTTGAACAGCTGAACTGCTGAATTGCAGTCCTGCACTTTAACCACTGCACCACCTCAGCTCCTAAATAACACTATGAACCTCTGGGATAGGAAAAAATGAAAAGATACAAAGACAAGTTTTTATTTTATTTTTTAAAGTTCTTAACCCATTCGGGAATGTTACACAGGAGTAATTAATTTAAAAAAATGTAAGGAAATTTAAGTTTTAAAAAAGTTTGCATTATGGAAATTTATATATAATAAAAGGTGATATTAGAGAAAGTTGGATTTTAAAAGGATTTGGGGCTAAATGTATATAGTTGTGATCATTAATGTTAATTGCTTAGAGGTGCCTTCTATCTTAGGAAAGGTTCTGAATGAAACCACATATTTCTGAGTTTGTCTTTTAAAAAAACACCAGTATTAAACCAAATCGATCTAGATTATTGCCCGGCTTATGGGAACAATAAAATGAACTTATATTGATCCACACAATCCTCATCCTTGCAATCATTCCTGCCAATGAATTATCACAGTGCTAAGGAGTAAGCAGATCCTCCTTCTTTCCTCTTAACAGAACTACAAGAGGCTTACTCAAAGGGAAAACAAGGAGTTTTAGAGCAGTGTTTCTCAACCTCAGAAGCTTTAAAATTATAAGATTCAACTCCCAGAATTCCCCAGCCAGCTCTGGAGAACAGGAGTGGGGCTGAAGTAGGGAGGGTGTTGAAGTTGCTCATTTATACCTAGTTCCTAGATCAGTGGTTCCCAATCTGTGGTATATGTATCACTAGTGGTACGCGAGGGCCTTCCAGGTGGTACCCGAACACTTTCGGGGTCATGAACGATTTTTAGTTAGTTATTTTTTACTTCACAAAAATGTTTACTGCCTAACACAAGATAATCTGGCAACAATTTGCAACTGTTGCCACACGCCACCCACCTGGTCCCAGCGGCCCGAGAATCCAGTTGCTGGATGCGCGGGGCCAAAAAAGGAATGGTACAATTATGGAAATAAAGTGATATCTGATCAAATTTAGTTTCTCTGGAACCAGGTGGTATGCGGCGACTGTACGGGACCTCCAAGTGGTACTCGATCACAAAAAGGTTGGGAACCACTGTCCTAGATTGTGAAGAAGATCTACACATCTTTCTTGTTTGACATCAAGATGTCCACTACCATGTTTCCCTGAAAAAAAAGACATATCCTGAAAATAAGTTGATTTTTACACGTGTATCCAATATAAGCCCTAATCAAGCCCCTCCCCATTCCAGGGGATCGATCCGGAGCTCTGTTATCAGCTGCAGAGGCCTTCAGGAAAGCCTTGCTGGTCGCAGAAGAAGTTCCTGAAGGCCTCTGACAGCAAAAAAGAGGCCAGGAGTGACACATGCAAGTGAGGTAAGTCAGTGGAAGACATCCCCCAGGAAGGGAGGGAGGGAGGGAGGGAGGGAGAGAGAGAGAGAGAGAGAGAGAGAGAGAGAGAGAGAGAGAGAGAGAGAGAGAGAGAGAGAGAGAGAAGGAAAGAAGGAAGAAAGAAAGAAAGAGAAAGAACGAAAGAGAAAGAAAGAGAGAGAGTGAGAGAGAGAGAGAGAAAGAAAGAAGGAAAGAAGGAAAGAAGGAAAGAAAGAGAAAGAAAGAAAAAGAAAGAGAAAGAAAGAAAGAAAGAAAGAAAGAAAGAAAGAAAGAAAGAAAAAAAAAAGAAAGAAAGAAAGAAAGAGTGAGTCTTATTTTCTGGGAAACACGGATAGTTATAGTGGGTCACTCCTCACAATGATTGGTCAAATGGCCAAGGCATCAGGCTAGAAACCAGGAACTCTGAGTTCTAGACCTGTCTCAGGCATGAAAGCCAGCGGGGTGATTTTGGGCCAATCTCCCTCTCAGCCCATGATATTAGATTCAAGTGACAAGCTGGTCAATTCCTGTTACCACCAATTAATCAACACTTGGTTCATCCGAAAAAAGTGTACCCTGCATTTGGAGGGAAACACTAGGAAATAAAATCCAGAGGCACAACAGCACTAAAGTCTGTTTTGGCTTTGCCTGTTTTATTATATACCAAACCAGCTCTTCTAATCTCTCACACAGATTTTTGAAGGCAAGAGGCTGCTTGCTTTGGGACAATGAGTCTTGTGCTTCTCCAACACTACAGGTAAACCTCGACTTACAACAGTTCACTTAGTCTCCGTTTGAAGTTACAACGGCACTAAAAAAAAAGTGACATGACCATTTTTCATACTAATTATTGCTTGAACTACTAACTACCCAGCATTTTCCTAAACCTCAGCTGGGGCAACCAGCTGAGGTTTAGGAAAATGCTGAGTAGTTTATTTCCCCAAGGTAGATGAATCTTGGTGGAAAGAGAAAAGAAAACAGAGAATCCACCAGTTTCATTCTGGAAACTACCCCACCTTAAATTGTGTGATACTGACTGCTAGGGGCATTGGAGGGGATACATTAAAAAATCAAAATGGTGCCTGTGAACCATGCTTGTTCAGCATATGTAAAAGAAGGAGCAAGGTTTTGGTCATGTAGCCATGGTCCATACTTTGCCTTTTTTTTTTACTTTTCTCATGAAATATCCCTGACCTCAGTGCAAAGATGCAGTAAAGGTGGGTTGTAGGATCAGCACAATTTCTATCACTTCATTTTCCTCCCAATTCCAAGATGAAAAGAAAGCACATTAATATGGCTGCAAGGGCAAGCCCTGAAGAATACAATTTATGTGGACCCAGCCTTTTTCTTCGGATAAGATGGATTGCATCTCTTTAATTTACATTGTTATGGGAAAATGTAATTTAAAATTTCTTTAGGATTGTTTCTTTAAGGATGTTTTCCTGTTCACCATCCCACCCTGGAATTCTCAGCCAGTTCTTCTTCCAAATCTAACTTAGCTTCTGAGATAAGATGATTGAAGGACAACCATCAGTTTTAGGCAAAGGTGTGACTTCCTTCGTGCTAAGGAGTCACTTCTAGGCAAAGCCTACATTCCACTACTCAGCTGCCATCCCCATTGGATGCATCGACCTTGTTGGCTGGGGAATAATAATAATAATAATAATAATAATAATAATAATAATAATAATAATAATAATAATAATAATAATAATAATAATAATAATAATAATGATGATGATGATGATGATGATGATGATGATAATGATAATGATAATGATAATAATAATAATAATAATAATAATAATAATAATAATAATAATAATAATAATAATAATAATAATAATAATAATAATAATAATAATAATAATAATAATAACAACAACAACAGAGTTGGAAGGGACCTTGGAGGTCTTCTAGTCCAACCCCCTGCCTAGGCAGGAAACCCTACACTACTTCAGACAAATGATTATCCAACATTTTCTTAAAAACTTCCAGTGTTGGAGCATTCACAACTTCTGGAGGCAAGCTGTTCCACTGATTAATTGTCCTAACTGTCAGGAAATTTCTCCTTAGTTCTAAGTTACTTCTCTCCTTGTTTAGTTTCCACCCATTACTTCTTGTTCTACCTTCAGGTGCTTTGGAGAATAGTTTGACTCCCTCTTCTTTGTGGCAACCCCTGAGATATTGGAACACTGCTATCATGTCTCCCCTTATCCTTCTTTTCATTAAACTAGACATATCCAGTTCCTGCAACCGTTCTTCATATGTTTTAGCCTCCAGTCCCCTAATCATCTTTGTTGCTCTTCTCTGCACTCTTTCTAGAGTCTCAACATCCTTTTTACATTGTGGCGGCCAAAACTGAATGCAGTATTCCAAGTGTGGCCTTACCAAGGCATTATAAAGTGGTATTATCACTTCGCATGATCTTGATTCTATCCCTCTGTTAATGCAGCCTAGAACTGTGTTGGCTTTTTTGGCGGCAGCTGCTGCACACTGCTGGCTCATATTTAAATGGTTGTCCACTAGGACTCGAAGATCCCTCTCACGGTTACTACTGTTGAGCAAGGTACCACATATACTGTACCTGTGCATTTTGTTTTTCTTGCCTAAATGTAGAACCTTACTTTTTTCACCATTGAATTTCAACCATTGAATTGAATAATAGCAGGTGGAGTCCAGCAGCAGCTAGAAGACCCCAAATTCCCTAACCTTGCCCTGATAGAACTAAACCTTGTCAAATGACCTAGTAAAATCAGGAAGCTGAAATCTTAAGAGTTTCTCTCTTCAAATACCGAGTTTTGAAAAGTGTTCAGCTTTCTCTCTCTCTCCCCCCACCCCTCCTAAAAAGGTTTCTTTGGGAAAAGACTCCTAAGTGTTGGATGCTTAGACAGGAAAAAACAGCTGGTTCCTTCAGCAAGCAGCCCATAGGATCAGCAAAGATCTACATTCTGTCCTTCTGTTTTGAAGGGCAAAAGGGGATATAGATGTTCCAGGGGAGCATCAACACCAGACTTAACTTTTGACCTAACCATCAACACAGTGATTGATGTAGCACAGTGCCCATTACTGAGTTATTTCTGGGTTTTCACATTTTTTAATCATTAGCATTATGGATATTTACTGTGCTACTTACTTCCACTGTATTTTTTCATATCCTTGTATTTGCAAAGGAAAAATAAAATTAGAATGTTAAATAGACCTACTACAAGGTGATTTCTTGCCTAATTTAGAAGGAATGTCAACATAGCAGCCAGAGAGCTGTTTTATCCATTCTTTGAATGAAGTGGGAAATAGACCATGTTAGAATTATGGATTATGCCACTTAAGAATACAGATTTGTGGTGAAGGTTAGTATTTTTTTAATGCAACCATGTGTATATAGTATATTATAGTATATTAGATAGGGAGAGAGCTACCCTCTAAGCCACCGGTTCTCCTCCCTTATCAGCTGAGCCAGGGGAAAGATTAAAAGTTTTTGCTGAAAGGCAAAAAGCAAAAGCAAAAGGAAGCAGTATGCTCCCTCCCATAATTGGATATACCAGGTGACTCGGCAGAAAAACATTATATATACATACATACATATATATATAATCTCCCCACAATGATACAGTCAAAGCCCCACTTCTTTTGGAGCAATAGAACTTGGATCATATAGCCGCCATGTTGACTTTTTTGACCACCCTGGATGCTCCTCCTGGATCCTCTCCAATTAGCATAGGGAATGCTAATCTACATGGAGAGCTGTTTCACTTGATATTAGATTCAGATGTCTTTTTAGTGCTGAAACAAATTGCTTTGGGAGGCAATCAGTGTGCAAAACAGAATACAAGAAAGTTTTAAAAAAATGGTAGCTGCAACAATTTTTAGATTTTCTTTCTTTAATGGAGGTGGGGGGAGGAATGATTGTTCAATGGTGAAACAGAAATTCTGCTTCAGTCAGGCCTGGCGGTGTTGGAAAAAACTCCCGCCCAGCATCCTGAAGATCCTCAGCTTCCCACAAAAATGACTTAGAACAGTATTTCTCAACCTCGGCAACTTTAAGATGTGTGGACTTCAACTCCCAAAATTCCTGACTTAGAACACTGACTTAGAACAATAGGATGTCAATTCCTGAAGCAACAATATGCACAATATCATAGCAATAATAATAACAATAATAACAATAACACTTTACTTATATACCGCTTCATAGTGCTTTACAGCACTCTCTAAGCGGTTTACAGAATTCAGCATATTGCCCCCAACAATCTGGGTTCTCATTTTACCCACCTCGGAAGGATGGAAGGCTGAGTCAACCTTGAGCCTAGTGAGATTTGAACAGCTGAACTGCTAAACTAGCAATCAGCTGAAGGTCGCAATGCTGCTTTTAACCACTGCGCTATCTCAGCTCCTGTATCTTACAGCAAACTGTATCTTACAGTGTAAAGACAAAGTCCTTTTTGTATCAAGTTAAACTCTAGCGAGTATCTGGGTGTACAGTGTACCCGTAGAGTTGGCCAATTTTTTTCTTCTTCTGGGATATTTTCTCACCTTTCCAGTCTAGTCTCTAACTAGTCTCCCGTCCAATTATTACTAACTTCAGTGACTTCAGTATTCTTAGCTTTGGATTGCCCGCCCGCTTCAAAAAAATAGGAGAAAAAATGGTGGTCTCTCTAGTGAAAGCTTGCCTGCTCCTGCTTTGTACTAGACAGGAGTATCTGAGTCTCTAAAGCCAGGACAGTACAGGTAGTCCTTGAATTAGAACTAGTGGTTTTACAACCATTTGAAGTTATGACGGGTGTTTTTCATGCATAGAGCAGAATTGAATCCTTCGACAGGCAGCTCTTTTAGCCAGCCCCTAGAGATGAGATAGAGATGAGCCCCAATGATGTAGGAAAGGCCCACCAGCTGGATCAGTCGGAAGGTTTAGCCCACCTTCTTGTTGTGCACCAAAACCATCCTTGGGGTGTCATATTCAAATAGAAACAAAAGTAAAGTAAAGGTGCTTTTTCAAAAGGCAACTGGACTTTGTTTTTCCTTGAAAACTGGACTTTGTTTTTCCTTTTCGCTTCTCATCCAAGAAACTTCTTCAGTTCTTTTGAAAAAGCAATCATGACTTGGATGACTGAGAATCTCCATAGACATCAAGAGTAAAGGTTTGTGATGCAATTCCTGCTCCATAATCCTGACCTTGCCAAGATGAGTGACAACTGGCCAGGTTTTGAAAGAAGGCTTAAAGTGAAAGGGAGTAGAAACCTTAGCACAGCTGGCAGTCTTGCTAACCAACAACTCCATCTTGGGAAGAGCCGACTCCTGTTCCAGATGTGAGTAGAAGTCCCACATTTTAAATCTAGCTGCACCACATGGAAACCAAAGAATTGGCTAAGATGGGGATACATACGGAGACAATCATTTATGGCTGCCCTGTGCAACTCCATACCTTTAAATGGATTTTCATAGCCTATATAGGAGTTTTGCCCTCAATTGCATTTTCAGGTCCTTCAGACCATCAAAAACTAAAAACCTTACATAACCCACGAGTGGATGACCTTGATTTACCAAATGTCTGCTGGTTAATCAAGAGCATTAATAGCAATAGCACTTAGACTTATATACTGCCCCATAATGCTTTACAACACTCTCTGGGTGGTTAACACTCTCTGGGTGGTTATTGCCTCCAGTAATCTAGGTCCTCATTTTATCAACCTCACAAGGATGGAAGAATGGAAGGCTGAGTCCATTATTAAACAGATAGGATTCATGGATTGGGCTCCAAACGAGAGAACTGAATGATGGCTCCCTTGCCTGATTCTGAGCTGAGGTAGCGCAGTGGTTAGAGTGCAGCACTGCAGGCTACTTCAGCTGACTGCTAGCTGCAGTTCAGCTGTTCAAATCTCACCGGCTCAAGGTTGACTCAGCCTTCCATCCTTCTGAGGTTGGTAAAATGAGGACCCAGATTGTTGGGGGAAATATGCTGAACTCTGTAAATCGCTTAGAGAGGGCTGTAAAGCACTATAAAGTGGTATATAAGTCTAAGTGCTATTGCTATTGCTATTCTAAACACTTACCCAATGATGTAGGAAAGGACCACCAGCTGGATCAGTCGGAAGGTTAAGCCCACCTTCTTGTTGTGCACCAAAACCATCCTTGGGGTGTCATATTCAAATAGAAAAGAGGAGATTTTTTCTGTGAATTTATCCATAAGGAATGGCAGATGTGATTTCTTTTGATGGCTGCAGGCCAGAGTCTTCTGCTGATGGATTCTCCCAAAGTTTGTCTTTCTCACGTTCTGCTAATTTTCTTTGACTTCTCAGCAGGCTCTGTGGTCTTACTCTGTAAGCAGCAGCAAAGACTTTTTTTTCTCTCTTACTGGGTGTAGTAGTTTACTTTACATCTCCTTAGATGGTCTGGGGGTGGGACAGGGTGTGTTTACTGAGTGGAGGCAGTTGCAAACAACCATCCAAGAACAGCTGAACAGGAAAGATTCATTTTTGCATCCTGCTCTGGACAATTATAGAAAGGAGTGATGATTCCAACGGTTAGAATGATTTTTTTTATAATTGACGACCTCCGTGAGTTTCACAAATTAAAATAGGAAAAGCTTCTGTTATCCCAAGTCTATTACAGCTCAGGCGGTAACACTTTAGTTGTTCAGCTCAGAAGGAATTTGAGTTTTGGGGTTAAAATGCAATTCAAATCTCTAGGTTTGCCAGAAAAACATGGCCTAAAATCAAGCTTCCAGACCCACAAAGCTTTAGATCAAAGGTCTTCAAACTTGGCAATTTTAAGACTTGTGGGCTTCAACTCCACAAGTCTTAAAATTGAATTGAATTGAAGTCCACAAGTCTTAAATTTGCCAAGTTTGGGGACCCCTGCTTTAGATAATCATTGGATGGCAAGCAAAGTCTACCTTACAAGCCTGGCTGTGATGATTAAATGCAAAGAGGAGAGATATCAGGAATGTTACCCCAAGGTCTTTTCAGGAAAGGCCAAGTAAAAATTAAAAAAATAAACATAAAATATTTGTTTTATTATGGGAAATCTATGTGGAACAAGATCTGAACTTTGTTTTCACAGGACAAACTGTAGTTTAACAGTAAAATACTGTCTATGTGTTTTATATTTCTTTGCCATATATGATATGCCATACGCTAAACTCTCTATGTGGAATTTAATTCCATGTAGAATTTAATTCTCTCCATCAGATTTAATTCCCAGCAAGTACAGATAGACAATGACAATCAAGGCAGATAAAATGGACCAGAGGAAGTACATAACTTCCTGCATTTCTTATTTAAAGCAACCATTTATTCAAAAACATAAGGACTAGAGTCTTGCTCTCAAAGTAAACTGAACAATAGCACACATTTGTCTGTAAGTTTCTAGCTTTAGACCATGATGCTGCCAGATTAAAAAAGAAGAAGAATATTAGTTGACAGGTGATTGGCAGAGTCTCTATTGATACAGGGCAGGTCTTTTGTATTCCTTTGTTATCTTGCAGTGCATGTTTGTGAGAAAAGATTTCACTGAAAGGTCACATTGTAGAATATTCTACACACACACACACACACACACACACACACACACACACACACACACAGAGTTTTACATTTTGGCAAATTTAAGACACATGTACTTCAACTCCCAGAATTGGTCTGGGAATTGGTCCACCTGTTTCAAAATTCCCAAGGTTGAGAACCGCTGCTCTAGAGTAACAGCAGGTCTGGCATTGGTGGAGAATTGAATTTATATTCATAGTAGTACCAAAAATACACACAGACACACAAAACAGAAATAAATTGAAAAGGAAGCAATCTGTGTCACTGTTAACTGTGGGCAAGAAAGTGAACTGTTTTCATTTGTATATAGTTTATTTTGGTCAAGGGCCACATTTTCTGGTGGAAGGGGGAGAGAGGGAGGGAGGGAGGGAGAGGGGGGGAGGGAGGGAGAGAGAGAACACCCCACTTTGGGCACGTGGCCCTCCCGAGCTCCGTTTTCACTGGCAGAGGGTTGCAGGAGGCAGTGGCAGCAGAAAATGTAGATCAGGAGCCTGTTTTCACTGGCAGAAGTATCGCGGGCCGGTCCTTCGCTGTTTCCAGGGTGGCCTCGCGGACAGGATCTGGCCCCCGGGCCTTGAGTTTGACACCCCTGTCAGATTCCCTGTTTGGGCTTAATAATGCCTTTCCTTTGATCTGACAGATAGCAGTCGTGTTCTAAAATTGGTGTAGTTTTGGAACTGCCCTCAAGAGCCATCCCATGTGCAGGCCATTGTGGTAGTCTAAGTGAAAATTAGCAAAACATGGATAATTGTGACTAGGCCACTCTTGGATAGATTTCAACAACAACAACAAATCTTGTTGAACAACTCCATAGCAGATGCTGCTGGGGAAGGTATGAATGTTTGAGTTAGCCTAATAATCCAACTCATATATTTTATGGTGAGGCTACAAGGTTCATCAGTGAAGAAACTATGATGTGTTTCCCAATAAGAAGAAGCTGGATAAGGTCATGGATTGAGTTACATAAGAGACTGCATTTTTACCATAAGCCTTGCAGTTAAATTTAGATGCCCTTTTTTCCCCCTGATTGTCACCACTTTGGCATGGTGGTCTACTCAACCTTCCTTAGAAGGCTGCATTTTGTACAATTCATGTTTTCACTTGGCTAGAGTTTTCTTTAGAAAGCCTGCCTCGATCCCTAGATTATAAATGATGGTTATCAGGTTCTGCAGAGTCTATATTTGGTAGGTGATCTGATGGTTATCAGATATTCTTTTAGGGGCCTGGCCAGTGTCATGAGAGACTGATCTCTTGATTTTTCCTTCTGCATCACTTTTCCTTCAGGCCCCAATCGATCCAATCCAATCATTTGGAAATGCATTATCTATTCTTTCTCATACTATCCTGCATCTTCTGAATGTATTCCATGGGGGTAGGAGGCCCGGAGGGGGCGGGGGTGGAGGTGGAATCTAAGATCTAAATGGATTTGTTCAGCTCCTTTACGGATTTAGATGGATATGCTTAAATGTAGAACTGTTGCTATGCAAAGAGCCAAATAAGCAACAAAGCTCTGGTACGTCAATTGTCCCTTAATCAATGTGCTCTACTTGGGCTTAAAGGTATTAATAAAGACATTGTCTTTACTAATCCTATCTTTTGCTTACAGCTTTCCTAGGCAGATGCTTTCAATTAACATAAGGGAATTTGAGGTAAAACGGATCCTTTCCCCCCTGTCTTTGGGGTTTCAATGCTGTTTCATTCATCACGACTGCTCATCGTAGTAGTATATTCTTTGACATATAGTGTTTATAAAGAAGACAAATCAATTAGGAGTCTTACTGGTGTTGTAAGAAATATCCTTCTGGGTTCAGTTCCAAGTGGGGAAAAAGTCACTGGAAACATGGAGACTACTTGGAAAGATGGTTTAATGGTGGACAGAAGGACCACATGGTTTGAGGTCCCTGGGGAAAAGGGGGATCACATGCCTCGAAGGTGTTGAAGAAGAGAAGGGCTGAGATGCTGAGCGTGCCTGAGTTTTATACCCTCTGTTGGGCCCCACCTTAAGAGTTCCCTGTTCCTGTGTAAGAAATGTATCCCATTGGCTGCCAGACTCCCGGGGGGGGGGTCTCAGGTGAGATGGCTTTGGGATTCCTATTATGGTTCTTCCTGTAGATGCTTGTTATGTAGAATAGACTGCCCATTGACAAAGGTGGGGGGAATGAGTGAGCTTGGCCCAGTCCTTAATGGCCCATTGACAAAGTTGGGGGATACTAGGAGTGTGTCTTTTTCCTGCCTAAAAACATGTTTCTCCATTTTCTCATCCAGGGAAATATAATATTCTGCCTTTTTAATATTTCCTAAAATAATTCATTCTTCCAGGAGCGGGGTACAGGAGCTAACTTCCTACACTGGTTATATAGCAGTATCAGAGAGCTGTGTAATTTGGAGTTTAAGATAATTTTTTTAAGGATGTAAGAGCAAAGTCCTAACGTGGACTGAGAGAACTTAACAGTTATGGGAATATGAGGAGAAACTCATTTCATAAGATAAAATGTTTTAACAAACCATCTCTTGGTGGAGTTGGGTAGTCAATAAATTTAAATAAATAATACTCATATTTTTTAAAAAAATAATTGTAGGAGGAGAGTCATGTTAAGTCTATGCTGGCAAAAAAATGAGGACACCAGGTGCACATTTGACATAAAAGTTTATGCTGTTTAACAAAACGTGTTAGTGGGAAAAGCTGTGATCAGAGGGCTGTGAAAATATTTACAGACCCCTCACATCCTGGACACAAACTGCTTCAATTCCTACCCTCAAAACAACACTATAAAGCACTGCACACCAGAACAACTAGACACAAGAACAGTTTTTTCCCGAAAGCCATCGCTCTGCTAAACAAATAATTCTCTCAACACTGTCAAACTATTTACTAAGTCTGAACTACTATTAATCTTCTCATCGTTCCCATCACCCATCTCCTCCCACTAATGACTGTATGACTGTAACTTTGTTGCTTGTATCCTTACAATTTATATTGACTGGTTCCTAATATGATTTGATTGTTTATTTGTACCCGGACTATCATTAAGTGTTGTACCTTATGATTCTTGATGAACATATCTTTTCTTTTATGTACACTGAGAGCATATGCACCAAAGACAAATTCCTTGTGTGTCCAATCACACTTGGCCAATAAAGAATTCTATTCTATTCTATTCTATTCTATTCTATTCTATTCTATTCTATTCTATCAGACTTTTGAATTTTTACCAATGTTTTTGTGATTCGTGTTGCATATATTACTAACTGTTAGAAGTCATCTTTTGAGTTTGTTGTTTGAATTTTCAAGTATTTGCTATAAATGTTCAGATTTTGCTGAAGCAACCTTGTTGGCCTTCATTGATCTTCTTCAGTGATTTTTCTCAAAGAGCAATTAATTTAGGCATTGTTGCCAGTTTTTGTCATCTTTATTAATTATTCCTCTGCTGTGTATTTCATAGGAACTTTCCAATACTGGGCATATAAAAATCCTGCTGCTGTTTGCCATGTTATTTTTCCAAAGTTTTATCCATAAACTCTAACAAAAAAAACCACCACCCTGGTCTGATTTTTTTGAATTGCATTACTAATTCTAATCCAATATTGCTTAATTCTTTTACAAGTTCATCAAAAGTGATACAAGTTTCCTATAGTTTACACTTCCAGGAATTATTTGGAGATCCTTTCTACATTTTAGCCAATTTATCTGGGGATAAGTACCATCTATACGTGATTTTGTAAACACTCTCTTTGAGGTCGTGAAGTGTTAATACCACTTTATAATGTCTTGGTAAGGCCACACTTTGAATACTGCATTCAGTTTTGGTCGCCACAATGTAAAAAGGATGTTGAGACTCTAGAAAGTGCAGAGAAGAGGAACAAAGATGATTAGGGGACTGGAGGCTAAAACATATGAAAAACGGTTGCAGGAACTGGGTATGTCTAGTTTAATGAAAAGAAGGACCAGGGGAGACATGATAGCAATGTACCAATATCTCAGGGGTTGCCACAAAGAAGAGGGAGTCAAACTATTCTCCAAAGCACCTGAGGGTAGAACAAGAAGCAATGGGTGGAAACTAAACAAGGAGAGAAGTAACTTAGAACTAAGGAGAAATTTCCTGACAGTTAGGACAATTAATCAGTGGAACAGCTTGCCTCCAGAAGTTGTGAATGCTCCAACACTGGAAGTTTTTAAGAAGATGTTGGATAACCATTTGTCTGAAGTGGTGTAGGGTTTCCTGCCTAAGCAGGGGGTTGGACTAGAAGACCTCCAAGGTCCCTTCCAACTCTGTTATTCTATTCTATTCTATTCTATTCTATTCTATTCTATTCTATTCTATTCTATTCTAGGTTATAACATAATGTAAATTTCAGCCCCTGTAGCCACACCCATTGTTTTCCCATTGTTCAATTGGTATGTTATACTGAATTTTTTTTGCAAACTTATCATACAATTTTTAACTAATTCATCTCTCTTTCCAATTTTAACAAAGTTTATGCATTTTAGTAGCATGGTATTTATTGTTTGAACATGTTTCCATTTCCCCTGAACTTTGCTGAAGATGTTACCTAGCCTGGTAATGAAACATTCAGAAACCAACCCAGAAGCTCAGGGAATGAACTCTCACCCTCATCCTATACCCGAGCTGCAGATATTCACTGCTTAACACCTTTTACTATTTAATATATCAATGATTTATTGTTTTTCTCTTCAAAATCTGGGGGGTGGGGCGTCTTATAGTCCGAAAAATACAGTATATGAAAAACAGTTGCAGGAATGTATAGTCTAGTGACAAGAAGGACTAGGGGAGACATGATAGCAGTGTTGCAATATTTGAGAGGCTGCCTCAATCTATTTTCCAAAGTATCAGAAGGTAGGACAAGAAGCAATGGATGGAAACTAATCAAGGAGAGAAGTAATCTAGAACTAAGGAGACATTTCCTGACAGTGAGAACAAATAAGCAATGGAATATGTCGCCTTCAGAAGTTGTGGGTGCTCCACCAGTGGAGATTGTAAAGAAGATGTAGGTTGTTATCAATCTTTGCCAAAGATGTGGAATGCCTGTCTTGGTTAATATTGACTGAACATCCTGCTTAATGTAAATATTATTTACTCAGCTCTCTGTTCTGTTTATCTAAGGTAAAAGTTAATTAAACACTCTTCTGTTTGTCTAGGATAAAAGTTAATTAAACACTCTTCTGTTTAGTTAGCAATCACACCTTGAGATGATCTATCTGTATACTATATGTTATATATTAACCATTTATCCATTGTTACTAAATTAGCTAAGTTAATCTTTTGTACTTGTGTGCACAAGAAATTTGCTATAAAAAATAAATGCAGGTCCGAGCAAAAGAGGTCTCTGATACCCAGAGAGAAGAGGTCTCTGAACACAGAGGTTTCATACCCAGAGAGAGATTTTCCTAGCTCGGAACAGCTTTGCTCAGAAAACCATATCTCCGTGTCTATGATTACTACAGAAGACATTGGACAATCATTTGTCCAGAATGGTATAGAGTCCCTTGCCTGGGCAGGAAGTTAGACTAGAACACCTCCAGGGTCCCTTCCAACTGTGTTATTCTGATTCCCAGCCAATTAAGGAGCATATAGTAAATTGGATGGTGAATAGATGTTTATCTACATTGTGACATTGCTCATGATATGATGGCATTACTATTGACAACAGATGCCAGTGAGAACATGATCAATATCAAGAGTCGCGGTGGTGCAGTGGTTAGAGTACAGTACTGCAGGCTACTTCTGCTGATCACCGGCTGCCAGCAGTTTGGCAGATCGAATCTCACCAGGCTCAAGGTTGACTCAGCCTTCCAGCCTTCCGAGGTCGGTAAAATGAGGACCCAGATTGTTGGGGGCAATAGGCTGACACTGTAAACCGCTTAGAGAGGGCTGTAAAGCACTATGAAGCGGTATATAAGTCTAAGTGCTATTGCTATTGCTATCTCTTCAATAGTTATGAGGCTGATGTTTTCCAAAATAAGGAAGCCACAGAGAAGTCGCTGGCATTACTAGAGAGCTATCTAGACACATGGAATTCATTGGAAGGAGAGCAAGTCAGAACAGTACAAACCAACAGGGCAATAATTTCACAAATAATGCCAAAACATTGTCAAGAAAAAAGATATTGTTCAATGCAGCCAAATTCAATTTTGGAAAAGAGAAATAAAAACACTTAAGAATGTGACTCTATCCTAATAAAAATAGCAGAACCATGCACAGTCTACAGAGCTGGGTTTTAAATGTTACCTATTCTGAAAGCAAATACAATGTTTTTGAAATGAATGCACCAAATATGGGCAATTCTGGTTTGCTTTGGGCAAAGAAATGTACGTCTTTTCAGCCTCACATTTATCTTATATATATTACAATCATAACTTGTTTTTTGTTTCAAACTTTGTTTTTAATATTTCATATTTCAGAGAAAATAAGTGTAATCTGCAAGAGCAGTGTAGCAGAAACCCTTGCTTGTCTTAGGTGGGAAGAAATATGTTTTCCCTACACCTGTCAAAGTCTGGATATTAGTTATAAATAATTTATATTTATTATTATTCTGATGATAAAATCCCACAAAGTTAGAACAAATAAAGAAAAATATAATGTGTTGCTGAAGAGTAGCTAACTTTCAAGAACTGGTAATCAAAACGAACTTTTGAAAAAATTAACCACCAATGAGAAAATGTTACTATTTTTTAAACAGGTACTTCAATCAACTTGTGAAACGCTTGAATGGTCACAGACAATGATTTCTGCTTGTCTCATAGTGCCATCCTGGAGAACCTGGACATTTCATACTCTTCACCATAATTCTACATATTGTCCCATTTTCCTCCATTCAAAGCATTACTTACAACATAGAACAACAGAGTTGGAAGGGACCTTATAGATCCGTGATGGCAAACCTATGAGTTGTCGCCCCAGTTCAGCTCCGCCATGCATGCGCGCTGCCTCTCGCCAGCCAGCTGGTCTTCAGGTCTCTGCCGTGCATTTGCAGGGGGCATGTGGTGGGGCCGCGTGCATGTGCGGAGAGCGAGGTGCATGCAGTGTGTGTGTGCATGCGCAGGGGGTGGGGTGCATACACGGGATGGGGCGCATGCGGGGGCGTGCACACATGCACGGGGTGGGGCATATGCGGGGGGCATGCACACATACGGGACTGCCGCACATGCATGCACAGGCAGGGAGCATGCACGGGGGCAGGGCACATGCATGGGGGGCGTGCACACAATGCATTTTGGGGTTCAGGCGCACACACGCGTATTTGCATGTGCGCGCTTTGGACATTCAGTCCAGAAAAGGTTAGCCATCATAGTTATAGGTCATCTAGTCCAAACCCTTGTTTGAACAGGAGAGTTCTTACTATTTCAGACAAATGACTGTCCAGTCCCTTCTTAAAAGTCTCTAGTGATTGAGCACCCACAATTTCTGAAGGCAAGCTGTTCCACTGGTTAATTGTTCTTACTATTAGGAAGTTTCTCCTTAATTCTACGTTGGTTCTCTCCTTGATTAGTTTCCATCCATTGTTTCTTGTCTTGCTTTCTGGTGCTTTGGAAAATAGTTTGCCTCATCTGGCAGCCCCTCAGTTACTGGAACATTGTTATCATGTTACCCCTACTTTTCATTGAACTAGACATACTCAATTCCTGCAACCCTTCTTCATATGTTTTAGCCTCCAGCCCCCTAATCATCTGTGTTGCTCTTCTCTGCACTTTTTCCAGAGTCTCAACATCTTTCTTATATTGTGGTCACCAAAACTCGATGACGTATTCCAAATGCGGTCATACTAAGTCTTTGTAAAGCGATACTAACACTTCATGTGATCTTGATTCTATCGCTCTATTAATGCAGCCCAGAACTGTGTTGGCTTTTTTGGCAGCTGCAGCATACTGCTGGCTCATAGTTTGAATAGCCTAGGATTGCAATGGGTTTTTGACTGCTGCTGCAGCACTTTCCTTTCAGAGTCATCGTAAGTCTTGTATCCTATATGTGGTCTTGGTACTATATTCCTTTTGTGCTAGGATTTAGCAGATTTCACCTTCTTTCTGATATTTATTGTTCTGAGTGAAGGATTCTTGATGCTTTCTGAGCTGTTTCATTACCCAAACTAGGTAACATCACCACTGCAAATATTCTCCTTTATTGCTCTGAGTAGTTTGCATTCTATTCTTTTCTTTTCTGAACTAGAATGGAAACTAGGAGAATTTATAAAACCAGCTCCAGAATGAGAGTATTCTTCCTTTATTGCAGTTTTTAGTTCATTTGCTTCTCCACACCTTTCCACTTCCATTTATAACCAATATACATATTTATGTTACTAAGGAACAACAGTGTAAATGCTACACCAAACCAACATGATCAACATTTACAAAATTAAGATGCATGTGTTTTGGGATGGGCAGGTTAAGAACTGGGGTGGGACGATCATTTTGGGAAAGTAGAACCACCATTTAGATGAGGGCTAATCATACCTTAAAATATTTGATCTGAAGATTTCAGTGGACGAAGATGAACATATGAAATGTATACTTGCAATCTTGACACAGGCAGGTTATGATTGATGGGAGTTCAAATAATGTGATATTTCATTTAGTGCAAATTTTAAATCGATATCAAGTTGCATTTCATGTGTCCCGTAACTCAGTTAATGCGAGGCTAGCCCATGTGACATGAAGGCTGGCACATGTGCAGTTGTGGTTTAATAGCAATAGCAATAGAACTTAGACTTATATACCGCTTCATAGTGCTTTACAGCCCTCTCTAAGCGGTTTACAGAGTCAGCATATTGCCCCCAACAATCTGGGTTCTTATTTTACCGACCTCAGAAGGATGGAAGGCTGAGTCAACCTTGAGCCTGGTGAGATTTGAACAGCTGAACTGCAGCTAGCAGTCAGCTTGAAGTAGCCTGCAGTGCTGCACTCTAATCACTGCACCACTTCGGCTAATCTTCATGTGTGCAAAATGGAAAAAAGGAGGATTCCATCAGAGGAAAAAAAGGTAAAGGAGTCCCTGTGGATTTTACTCCACTGGCTATTCAAAGTTACAACAGCACCGAAAAATGTGACTTATGACCATTTTTCACAGTTATGACCTTTGCAGCATCCCCATGATCATGTGATTGAAATTCAGATGCCTGGCAACTGACTCATACTTATGACTGCTGCTGTGTCCCAAGGTCACGTGATCCCCTTTTGTGACCTTCTCACAAGCAAAGTCAATGGGGAAGCCAGATTCACTTAACAACCGGGTTACTAACTTATCAACTGTAGTGATTCACTTAACAACTGTGTCCAGAAAGGTTGTAAAATGGGGCAAAACTCATTTAACAAATGTCTCATTGAACAACATAAATTTTGGGCTCAGTTGTGGTCATAAGTCGAGGACTACCTGTATAGGGGCGGTGTTCATCTCCATTTCAAGGCCATTGAGCCAGCGCTTTCCAAAGACATTTCCGTGAATATGTGGCCAGCATGACACCAGAAAGCGCTGTTACCTTCCTATTGAAGTGGCACTTATTTTTCTACTTTGATTTGCATGCTTTCAAGCTGCTTGGTTGGTGGGAGCTGGGGCAGGGGCGGGTTCCTCCCGGTTCGGACCAGAACACCTGAACCGGTAGCGACCCACTGGTGACATCACTGTCGGTGCCGTTCCGTGCACGCCGCCATCTTTTTTTTTTCAGATTTTTCCCCTTCTGTGGCTTGAAAAAGGGCCCTCCCGCCCGCCCGTGGGTGAAATGGGCGGGATACAAGTTAAATAAATAAATAAATAAATCTGTCCTTTATTTCTTTGCCCGAAGCACAGCTGATGAGCTCCTTAGCTGTGTTTCAGGCTAATTCCTGCTTCTGAGCATGCACGGAAGGCAAATCGCATGAGGGGACCCGTGTGCGCGCGCAAGCTCCACTCGCGTGTGCAAAACATCAGGATGCAAACCAGTGGCAAAGGTAAGTGGAACCCACCCCTGAGCTGGGGCTAGGATGGGAGCTCACCCTGTCACATGGAGCTCGTGTTTTGAACCTTTCCAGTTGACAAGCCCAGCATCTTAACCACCAAGTCAACCATCAGAGGAAACAGCCCAAGTTTTAAAAAAAGACTTATTATTACATTAAAGCAACAAGTTGATTTAATTGAGTACATGAATGACGTAATAGCAACACTAAAATAGGACAAAAATATTTGAATGCCTGAACTGACAGTAGAAAAAAAATTATTTTTGGCTTTTCTTTTGCTTTCCACACTACTCTGTGACTATATTAACTATAAATTTAAATGTATTTTTAAATCTCAATATTTTATTAATATAAATATAAAAAATATGTTTAAAAATTTTCATGGCCTATTTCCATTGAGCTGGAACCAATTATCCTATTTTCCATAGAAATATCACTTTGAATAGTGGAAATTCGAATATTGTGACCATTTTGTGATATTCATTAATGGTACTAATTGAGATCTACCTGTATGTTTGTATATGTATATGTGTCTATATTCTGTTCTCTGTATGAACCCTACAGTGCCTTCTGTCCTTCTCTTTCTATCTGAAAGGAAGAAAGAACAAGATAAGAGAGCTGAAGAACACAGATTAAACCATCAACTGGCAAAATTTAAAGCTGATAAGCAGAGACAAAGTAAAGAAAATATTTATCTTTCAGGACTGCATGCTGGTGCTGATAAATGAACAAAGTATTGACATGTATGGTGAGAACCAACACAGATATCATGATCAGGGATGGGTTCTAACTTACCTCACTGCTGGTTTGCTTCCTCCCGCGCTGCGTGGGTGTGCCTCGTGGGCGCGCGCGTGCTTTGCAGGCACGCGCAGTGCCAATTTTTTTTTAAAAAAAACCAAAAACAAGATGGCGACACATGCGCAGTGCCGGAGACTTGGCTTCTGTGCATATGCAGAAGAAAAAAAACCCGGAAAAAATTTCCCCCCAAATTTTTTTTTAAAAGATGGTGGCGTCCATGGACTGGCACTGACCGAACGGGTTCTGTGACATCATAGTGATGTCACCAGCAATTTGCTACCGGCTTGGGCGAACCGGTCCGAACCGGGAGGAACCCACCTCTGATCATGACCCATAAACGTTCAGAGATGGAAACTGGAAAGCTGAGATTTATCTACTAAGAGCTCTTTAAAATCTCCCAAATGTGGAGTTCTTGGTACTTTTTAAACTTGGTTGTTTTCTTGCAAGCATTTCATTACCTAAATGGATAAATGCTAGAAGGGAATGGGATTTGCTTTCTGTTTATATACAGTGGCTTGCCCTGTCAGTGTTGGTGGGACAGTTGCTTTCTTCTTGGTACTTCCTCGATTAAGCTGTCATTTATTGTTTGATTGTTGGTCTGATATTAATCCTGGTGTTAATCCCTGCTTATCTGGGTGTTGATTGCAGCCAGTTGATTGGGACAGAGAGAAAACCCCGGTTCCTTGAAGCACTGAAGATGTTATCTAATTGGGTAAGGAAATGTCTGCAAGAAAACAGCCAAGCTCAGGGAACACCAATAACTTCATATATAGAGTACCATATTTTTCAGAGTATAAGACGCACCTTTTTCCTCCCTAAAAGTGGCTGAAAATTTGGGTGCGTCTTATACTTCGAATGTAGCTTTTTTCCAGCCCTAACTAGGTGCTAACAGATCTTCCCAGCTCTTACCTTGCAGGCTTTTTCATTGTTACTCTCTCCAAAGAATGTTTTTCCAGCCATAAGTCTTTGCAGGGTTTTTTTCATTGCTCTACTTGCTCTGAATAAGTTTTTTTCTAGCCCTAACCAGGTGCTAACGATCTTCCCAGCTCTTACTGGCTTGCAGGCTCTTTCATTGTTATTCTCTCAGAAGGTTTTTTTAAGTCCTAACCAGGTGATAAAATAATGTGCTGCAGCTGCTCCGAATAAGTTTTTTTTAGCCCTAACCAGGTGCTAACGATCTTCCCAGCTCTTACTGGCTTGCAGGCTCTTTCATTGTTACTCTCTCAGAAGAAGGTTTTTTTAAGTCCTAACCAGGAGATAAAATAATGTGCTGAAGCTGACCAGACTAAGGATGCTAGCCAGATGAATACCTGGTAGGCAGATTGCTTTCCCCTATTTTCCTCCCCAAAAACTAAGGTGCGTCTTATACTCCGGTGCGTCTTATACTCGAAAAATACGGTAAATATCTGTAGAGTATGTTCTAATAAAATAGTTGAAACTAGCATATCCTATTTGTGGCTTGCTATGTGTGTCTTCAATACATGCTTGCTCTAATAGTGCGTATAAGATGGCATGTATCTTGTAACTGATCATGGGGGGGGGGTAGGGGGAAGGAGTCTTCCATTGCCACTGCTCTTTTTGACAAGCTGCAAGTTGGAAGAAGCAATCAGAAAAATAAATGGGGTAAGCACAGAACTGAGAAAAGGAAGATGGGAGTAACTAGACTAGCAATTCTAAATTTGGTCCATTTAGCTAAAAATGAATGGCAGCTTCAGGATTTTAGGCAAGAGCTTTTTCCAACCATATCTGGAGAAATCGCAGATTGGATCAGCTGCATGAAAAGTATGCAGTCTTAAAAACAGAATGTCTATTTGAGGAACAATGAAAACAAATGGTATTTATTATAAAGGCTGGAATGAATGTCTTCAGGTTTGAAGGACTAATCTAACTAACCCCATTTGCACCGTCTAGAACAACCTCTTCATTCAGTTCCCTTCCAGTTTTCAGCTGCCCAAATTTTCTCCTGCACAGAAAACGGTATTCTTCCTTCTCTTGCTTCAATTTATCTTAACATAATGCACTTCCCTTTCCCTTCAAAATAGTGACAGACAGGAACTATCACACTATTTATGTCTTATTATGGTTATGTTTATGTTTTTTCTGCTCGGAGACGCTGAGAAACAGCATACTGTAGAGATCTGTGGCCACTGGCCATCATCATCATCAATTATGAACTGTATTCTTCCTTGTAAACATTTCTTCCTATCCTGTCAGGCTTGTTCATTCAGATTTTTTCACCTTTTCTTGACTACCCGATTGTCTTCTTTGAATGACTTCTGTGGTTGAGCCAGCGGTGTGAACATTGGAATGAGAGGCAATGATAAATGAACTGAAGGTTTTGGTCTGCAAGTAGAGGAATAGCAAAAAATAGTAAATTTCTGGTAAGCAGAAGTCACAGAACACTAGTGCTCACTATAACTTCAATCCTGTTAACTTTTTGTAAAGCTCTGGCTGTTCTCCCAGGCATTTGGGTCAGGCAGTTAGATAACCTCTATTAATATGATTTTTGTTTTGGAGGTTATTGTTTAACCAGAGCATTGTGAGTTTATATTGTGATGATGGTTTGCTTCCCAAGAGTCACTGTTGTAAGATGGGTCACTTTACAAATGGTATTTAAAAGATAAATATAATTCTAATAAAGAGACTAGCTACTTTTTTGTAGAAAACGCAGCCCAAGAGGCTAAGAAAATTGAAAGAAATAGAGAAAAAAGGAGGCGCAATTAAGAGCAGAGAGAGGAAACTGATAAAAGGACCGATAAAAGGAGGGGAAAGAAAGGGAAAGGAGCTAACTAGTATATCTAAAAAATAAATTATTTATTTATTTATTTAATTTATTTTGTCAAGTACGTGTTAGTAATATATAGTACATAGATATAACATTGTTTATATACATAAGATGGGTGCTGATAAGAGGGAACATTAGGACATGGACGGTAGGCACGCTGGTGCACCTATACACGCCCTTTACTGACCTCTTAGGAATCGGGTGAGGTCAACAGTGGACAGTCTGAGGGTAAAGTTTTGGGGGGTTGGTGCCGAAACCACAGAGTCAGGTAGTGAGTTCCAGGCATTTACCACTCTGTTGCTAAAGTCATATTTTCTACAGTCAAGTTTGGAGCGGTTCACTTTGAGTTTGTATCTGTTGTGTGCTCGTGTATTGTTGTGGTTGAAGCTGAAGTAGTCACTGACAGGAAGGACGTTGTAGCAGATAATTTTATGAGCTATATTTAGGTCGTGCCGAAGAACTATATTTAGTTCTAAGCTTTCTAAGCCCAGGATTTCGAGTCTGGTTTCGTAAGGTATTCTGTTTCTAGTAGAAGAGTGGAGGAAAATTCTCGTAAAGTATCTCTGGACACTTTCTAATGTATTTATGTCCGATATGCAGTGTGGGTTCCAGACAGATGAGCTGTATTCGAGGATTGGTGTGGCAAATGTTTTGTATGCTCTGGTTAATAGTGTGATATTACCGGAGAAGAAGCTACGTAAGATTAGGTTAACAACTCTTGAAGCCTTTTTAGCGATGTTGTTGCAGTGGGCTTTGGCACTTAGGTCATTTGATATGAGTATTCCAAGGTCTTTGACAGAGTGAGGGTCGTCTGCAAGGTCTTGTCTATTCAACTTGTATTTAGTGTTCTGGTTTTTTTGGCAATGTGTAGGACAGAGCATTTGTTGGTTGAGATTTGGAGTTGCCAGATGTTTGACCATTCTGACACAAAGTCAAGGTCTTTTTGAAGGATAGCAGTGTTGTCGGTGGTGTTGAAGAGTTTTACATCATTGGCAAAGATTAACACTGGTAGCTCTTGTAACTTACTACTCTGGAATAGAATATTCAGGAGCAGTTTTACTGAGGAAGTGTCTCGAATTAGAGCACGTATAGAATTACTTCATTATATTTATATTTGCATTGTATTAATTGTATTATTAAGTTTTATTTATTGAACTCTGTATTTAATTGAGGAGTCCTTGATGCTCTTTGAGCTTGGTTATCTTCTTGCAGATGTTTCATTACCCAAACTATATAACAGCTGGATAATGCTACCCAGTTTGGGTAATTAAATGTCTGCAAAACAACCAAGGTAAGAGAGCACCAAGGACCCATCATTTCAATCCTGAGCTACAAATATTCTCTTTTACTGTATTTAATTGTTCATTGTCAACTAGTCCTCTATGTAAATGAGTCAAAATGTAATCCTTCCCAGTTATACTGTCTGGAAAATATCAGAGATGAGATAATTTATTTAATAATTTATCTGATATTTACATCAGATCTTATTTAGTGGCGATAAGGGCGGCAAAACGATCCTATTTTTCCGCTCTTATTGCGTCCGCAGATTCTCGCCCAGCCGCCTTGTTTAGGGTGACTCGCTCCCTCCTTGCAAAAGGGGGGAGCGAGGAACACTTACAAGGCAGAGCTGAGGAATTCGCTGAGTTTCTGTCGGATAAAGTCGCTCAGATTCGGTCAAATCTGGACTCCGGCTGGGCAGAGTCCATTGAGTTGACAGGGGCTAGTCTTAGTCCATCATTATGGGAAGAGTTTGGGCCTGTTTCTCCCGAGGATGTGGACAGGGCTGTGGGAGCGATGGGTACCTCCACCTGTTTATTGGACCCGTGCCCCTCCTGGCTGGTTTCGGCTAGCAGAGAGGTAGCACGCGGCTGGATCCAGGCGGTGGTCACCGCTTCTTTGAGAGAGGGATCCGTACCGCAGTCGTTAAAAGCTGCGGTGGTGCGACCCCTCCTGAAGAAGCCTTCCCTGGATCCAGCTGACTTGAAGAACTATCGTCCGGTCTCCAACTTACCTTTTTTAGGGAAAGTTGTGGAGAAGGTGGTGGTTACTCAACTTCTGCAGCTCCTGGATGAAACAGATCATCTAGACCCTTACCAGTCGGGTTTCAGGCGCGGCTACAGTGCAGAAACTGCCTTGGTCGCTCTGATGGATGATCTCTGGCGGGCCCGGGATGGGGGAAATTCCTCCATCCTGGTGCTACTTGACCTCTCAGCGGCTTTCGATACCATCGACCATGGTATCCTTCTGCATCGTCTCAGCGAGTTGGGAGTGGGAGGCACCGTTCTGCGGTGGTTCTCCTCTTATCTCGCTGATAGGATGCAGTCGGTGCTGGCAGGGGGGCAGAGATCGTCCCCTAGGCCCCTATTATGTGGGGTGCCTCAGGGGTCGGTTCTCTCGCCCATCCTGTTCAACATCTACATGAAACCGCTGGGGGAGATCATTCGCAGACATGGGGTGTGTTTCCATCAGTACGCTGATGACACCCAGCTGTACATCACCACCCCGTCTGACTTCAGTGAGGCAGTTGATGTAATGTGCCGGTGCCTGGACGACGTCAGGATCTGGATGGGGAGGAACAGACTCAGACTTAATCCCGACAAGACTGAGTGGCTGTGGATATTGCCTCCTAAGGACTACGACAACTGTCCCTCCGTGGTCCTTGAGGGAGCGAAACTGACTCCCTCGGACCAGGTCCGCAACTTGGGGGTCCTTCTAGATCCACAGCTAAAATTGGACCATCATCTTTCAGCTGTGGCTAGAGGGGCCTTTGCACAGGTTCGCCTGGTGCACCAGTTGCGGCCATATTTGGAGAAGGAGGCTCTACTCACGGTCACTCATGCCCTTGTCACCTCTCGCTTGGACTACTGCAATGCGCTCTACATGGGGCTACCCTTGAAGAGTATCCGGAGACTTCAGTTGGTGCAAAATGCGGCTGCGCGTGCTGTGGTGGGTGTGCCAAGGTACACCCACGTGACATCGATACTCCGCCAGCTGCATTGGTTGCCCATCGGTCTCCGGGTCCAATTCAAGGTGTTGATCACCATCTTTAAAGCCCTTCATGGCTTGGGACCAGGTTATCTACGGGACCGCATTCTGCCTCATACTTCCCTTCGACCGGTTAGGGCCCACAGAGTGGGCCTCCTCCAGGTCCCGTCGGCCAAACAATGCCGGCTGGCGGGCCCAAGGGGGAGAGCCTTCTCTGTGGCTGGCCCTGTGCTCTGGAACCAACTTCCACCAGAGACCCGAACTATCCCCACTCTGCTGGCCTTCCGGAAAGCTGTTAAGACATGGGTTTTCCTGCAGGCGGGGGGTAGAGCTTAATTCATTCGAGCCCACCCCCCAAGTATGTATGATGTTGAATGGTTGGTGATGATTCTTTTTATAGTGTGTTTTAATTTTTATATTTGCTTTTAATTAACTTTTTAGATTTTGGTTATTCTTGTATTTTCTCACTGTTGTACGCCGCCCTGAGTCCTTAGGGAGTTGGGCGGCATATAAGAATTCCAAAATAAATAAATAAATAAATAAAAAGTTATTTTTCTACTGATGTTGTAGGGAGGTATTTTACTGTCCCAAAACAATTGACTACTGTACTGTAACTAATTTCCAATTAATTAATTAAATTCCAAGCTCCTTTTCACACATGCTGTTGTCAAGTCAGATATTCCCCATCCTATATATCTGCTCTTTGGATATACAAGGGTGAGTCAAAAGGTAATGCCATTTTCTTTATTTCAGGTGACGTTTTTGATAAAAATACCTGTAATTTTTCCCAGTTATAAATGATTATATCATTTACGTTCTGAAATATTTTGTTTCTTACTTTTCAGGTTTTTAGACTCGCAAGGAAAATTCAAAATGGCTGCCCCCTTAGAGTTGCGTCAAAAACAAAGAGCAGTGATTGAATTCCTTGTTGCTGAGGGGGAAACCCCTGTGAACATTCACAGACAATTATAAAATGTGTTTGAGGACAATACTTTAGATTATAGCAATCTCTTCGGCCCCATGAAAGAGGGTTTGAGGGGCAAACATTATTCCAGTGACAAGGAAGTGAAAACTGCAGTGAAGAAGTGGCTCAAAGAACAGTCAACAAAATTTTACGAGGCAGGGATACATGCTCTCATTCGAAGGTGGAACATTGCTATTGAGAGAAATGGTAACTATGTTGAAAAGTAGGGATGTGATCCACAGAGGACCAGCTTCATTTTGATGTATGCTACATGTTTTTCCTAAATGAAAAGCTTGATGTTTGTCTCTAGTGAACTTCATCATTATTTTCAGTCCTCACCCGCCACCCATCTGTGCCACCCATGCACCCCCCTCTCCGTGTGTGTGTGGCAACTCTGAAACGGTGCGTTGTGGCAACTTTGAACGGCGTGCTGTCTCAGACGTTGACAGGGTCTTTTACGGTAACAGCTATTCTATCAAATTTGTCTTATACATAAATCAATAAGTGTTTTCAAGTCTTTAATGAATCTGTTGGTATGCTATGTGGTAACTCATTCCAATTTGATAAGGAATTGAGTCCAAAACACTTGTTATTAATATTATTATAATAATTAATAATAGCTGTTACTGTATAATGTTTGAGTCTGTTGGAGAAGTGCTAAATAGATACAGTATGTACATTTTGCTCAGGCTTTAACACTGAACCACTTTTATTATTTTAATATTTATACACGAGTTTGTAGATTCATTGGGAGCTGTTCACAGTCCCTGTGTGTGTTAATTTTCTTAAATAATTTGTGTCATCTGGTAACACTTTCACACCCAGTTTTCTCTTCCTAAAGAATTGCTCTGTAATGTATAACTCTGGCAAGCTTACTCAAGCTCTACTGGTAAGCATTAATGTTTATGCAACCTATATTTGTATATGGATTCAACATTAATTGCATTTTCCTCTGTGTTCAATGTCCATCTTGTTAGCATCCTCAAAATTCTGGTTAACATGTCAACAAATCCTTGCTGTGGGATTTACTTGAATGCCTAACAGTTTGTTGTTACGGTTTGAAAAAATTGATTATCAATGGATCCAGAACCTTAGCCCCATTCCAAGCTGTGTTAATTGATTTTAACAGAAGTACCATTGACTTCAGTTGTTTAGGTGGAAACAGAACTAGAAAAGGCTATTTAGCCCATCATATCCAGACTCTTTCTGAGTGTCAAAATCCAAGTTAAAGCATTCCATTTAGTGGGTCGAACAAACTCAATTAAGGCAAGCTACTACCTTTCTGGCAACTGGATTTACTGTAAAGCTGCTCTTATGAAGTTGGTTTTCCCCCCTTAAAATTCAATTGAAATCTGCCTTTGTTTAGCATGGTTCATGTTCAGTGGTGGGTTCCTACCGGTGCGGTCCACTCTATAGCACCGGTAGTGGCCTGCTGGTGATGTCACAGTACTGGTGTGGTCGGTTGCCGGTGCCTGAGCGCCGCAATTAAAAAAAAAAAATTCTTCTGCGCATGCCCAGAAATCTGACAATTAAGTCTTTCCCTGTCCCTTCACTTGAAAATAGTAAGAAGCTCGTATTTGACACTTTTCCTTCGCTTTTGCCTAAAGCTTCCCAAAGTGGGCGTTTTCTGAAAGCTTAACCTTTTATACTGTTAATTTTATACAGTTTTATACTGTTATTCTTTAGACGAAAACATTGAGGACTGTTAAAAGATACTGTTCTTTTAACAGTCCTCAATATTTTCGTCTAAGGAATCCATGACTGAAACCAAAAATGCTGTATGAGACTTGCTTGTCTTTTAACTATAGCATTTTCTGCATATAAAGGTTGCTGTGTTGCCATGGTGTAACACGCACTTTGTATGCAAAGCTTTTCATGTAAGGTATAAAATAGCAAAAATAGTAGTAACATCTCTCTGAAATAACTAATATATGACCGGCAAGCCATGCCCACCTGGTCACATGGCTGGCAAGCCACACCCACAAAATAAGCCACGCCCACAGAGTGGTAGTAAAAAAATTAGGAACCTGCCCCTGTTCATGTTGCGTTCTGAAGACACAGGATAGGGCTGAACTTTCTATATGGTCACCTTCTGACTCTTTGAAGACTGTTATTATATCCTCCATACAAACACCCATCTTCTCTTTCCAGGGCTAAACATATCCCGCTCTATCTTTAATATCCACCTTTAATGTCTCTTTATAAAACTTAGTTACTGAACCCCCGATAACTCTCACTGACCGTCTTTGAATTTCTTTTCTGGATCCTTCTGGACATAGCACTTGAGGCGGGAATATTGCACCACAAAATGGACCGGAATTGTGAATTTCTGTATCATTTATTCATTGGATAAAGCTTTTACTATAAAGAGGAAAAAAAATCCTTCTAGCAGTTTTTCATACTGTTGATAGTTTGGTAAACCTTTTATTAGAGAGGAGTTGAATTTCTGAAAGTGAACATCATGGGTGTGTGCGAATGGGGGGAGGGACTGAAAAGTAGGATAGAAAATGTTTTATTAAACTAGATTAATTACTCTGAAAAAATTACTGAAAAGCCAAAGATTTCACCGATAGAACAAAAGAAACATGACACATTTAGAAAGTGAAGAATATGTTTTCTTTCTGTTTCTTAAAACTTTCTTGTAACCACATGTATCTATAAAGGGGATCTTTTCTCCAAAGCTTCATATTAAAACTTCTTGATTACAAGTATATATTAAATACATTAACAACATTTCATGCAAGATTTTTTTTTCTGTACAGTTCAACCAGCTCAGTAGTATATTCAAATCTATACATTCCCAAAGACTTAGCAAAGTTCCCTACCGTGGAAATATTTTATTTTATACAATGCTGGTGATAAGGAAGAAAGGTGGTGTGTGGTTTCTAAAGGATTAGCATCTTAAATAATATCTGTGAGTTAGCTGAAAATTAGCTCTCTTTCTTTTCAATGGATGGCAATTTTAGGATTTTGTCAAACTCGTAGTTAAAATGTTTGGTTTTTTTGAAAAAAGAATTTGAATTGTGAAAACGGGGGTCATTTAATCTTGCAAAGATCACATGGACAGTGGCATTCAAGAAGAATGGAAGAAAAATCTGTTCAATTTACAACATAATACGTATATACTTTCCCCACCCGGACACAAAACCATAATGTCAAAAATGTCAATATTTGCACATTCCCCAAAGTTTTGATGCAGTCCAGCAATTTAAGAAAATATGTGCAAAAACATGCATATTGGGAGAAAGTGTACAAAAATGTTCTTATGGAATTTTAATTAAAAATATTCATCAGGATGAAATAAACATGGTACTACAGCAAGAAAAAGAAACCAAATGAAATCAGAAGTGACAAGTTTATCCATCCCTATTCAGCCTATGTACAAAGAGACGTTATTTCCTGGAATATAGGCGTATGGTAACATAAACAAATATATCATGTTTTGTCCATATTGGATACAGGTTTAAGTATCGTATTGTGGGATTTCATCAGGGACTATAAGTTTTCTTGTTTTTAGAGAAGATGGTGAGAACTTTAGATACAAAGAGAACTGCAGAAAAGATTCTCCAGTTTTGATTTTGAATAGAAACCGGCCCTTTGGGAACAGAAGTCATCCCTGCTCCAGACAAGGTGGTTTAAAACAGCTGGAAGAATAACAAGGTTACCAAAAGAAAGACATCAGGAACAGAGATACAGGCTTATTCCACAGGTGGCATCACCTTTTGAAGCAGAGCTTCTGTGTCTTGAACAAAACATGCCTGTGATTTTAATTTCCTGCTGCATGACAGATGTAAATCTCATGAAATACAATTCTTATTAACAAAGAGGTAGAGGGATTAGGAAACTTCATCTACCAAAATATTTTATTACTAAATGCCCTCACACTTATGCACAATTCACAGTTCTTCTGCCTTTTGCTCCAGGGGCCTCTGAAAGAGAGCGGAGAGTAAAAAAAAAAAAAGTAAGATGGTGGTTACACATTCATCTTCAACCCCCCCATATTTGTAGACACATATAAAACACAGGTAGGCAATCATAACCACCAACTTAATTTTTCTTTTTAATCACTCTACACCCCAATAGACACACTTGTCTTGGTTAAAATAACTTCCTGGACCTTTACTGCTGTTAGTAAGAAGATTAATTGGATAAGGAAATTAAGACTTTTCTAGGAAACTTTTGAAATCTGTCTCAGTGGTTCAAGAGACCATTATGAAAAAAAAAAAAGCAGTGCCAGGAGATAAAATCTTCATACACCATGTATACACCATCTTCTTTTCCCCTTCAAAAGGAATGATGTAAAATTAATTATGAAAGACCTTTATGATAGAACTCCAAATACTTCAAGCTAAACCTCTGCCCACATACGAAACATGGAAGTGCCAGAGAAAGATCCCTGAGTTGGCGCGGCAAATGTCTAGATTCATACAATGCCTTGCTGGCTTCACGGTTAACTGCCCTCTCCCCATTCAGTAAGACAGACAGCACATTTAAAGTGGAACGAAACTCATGTAAACTCAATGTCACTCCTTCAGAGAAATAAACAAGCAGGCAAACCAATCACACAAAGACAAATAAAGCAGGGAACAGAAGCTCTGCCGCGTGCAGATAATTTCTTTCTCTGCTTCTCTGTCTTATTTAATTTTCCAGGTGTTTTTAGATCAAAAGTGAGAATAGATTGAAGTCGGCTTAAATGCACAGTGCAAACATACCTTTAAAGCTCAATATATTAAATAGCCTCAGGAAGCATCTATTTCAATATGCTTAAACATACAACAGCCAATATCCGTAAGAACTTGGAAGCAGAAAAACAAACAAGGAAAGGAGTTTGAGGCTTTTGTCCTCTTCCACAAATATGTCCTGTCCCCTTGATGTTGCCAGCATTTTATTCCCAGCCCCCATGACATATTTTTAAGCCATCCTTAGATACAGGGGTGCTAAAGTTGCATTTTCCTCCCTACTTAGGGATATAATGTCCATCAAGCTTTATCAACTCTCATTTTCCAGTGAAAGCAGAAGATTGCCAGTGATGGAAGAAAGAGGCAAGTCAGTATTCTGTCTGTTTTCTGCTGACTAGGATATGGGTAGGAAGCGTTTCAACAACAGTGAGTAAAGGCCTTTAGAATCCTCTAAAGCAGTGTTTCTCAACCTTGGCAACTTGAAGATATCTGGACTTCAACTCCCAGAATTCCCCAGCCAGCGAATGCTGGCTGGGGAATTCTGGGAGTTGAAGTCCAGATATCTTCAAGTTGCCACGGTTGGGAAACACTGCTCTAAAGTTACCTGCCTTTAGAATTATGCTCATTTCAAAAAACAATTCTTGTGTGCAAAAAAAGAGGTGAACTCAACGTACACTGCATGGTTAAATACGAGGGTGAGTCATAAAGCAATTCCATTTTCTTTAGGACAGGTATAATTACCAACACAGGAACATGTAGCGTCACTGGAATAATGTTTGCCTCTCAAACCCTCTTTCATGGGGCCGAAGAGATGATAGTCTGAAGGCGCTAAATCTGGTGAGTATGGAGTATTATTATTCCGGTGATGAGGAAGTGAAAACTGCAGTGAAGAAGTGGCTCAAAGAACAGTCAACAAAATTTTACGAGGCAGGGATACATGCTCTCATTCGAAGGTGGAACTATTGAGAGAAACGGTGACTATGTTGAGAAGTAGGGATGTGATCCATAGAGGACCAGCTTCATTTTGATGTATGCTACATGTTCCTGTGTTGGTAATTATACATGTCCTAAAGAAAATGGCATTACATTTTGACTCACCCTTGTATTTATGGAGATTCTCAGTCACCCAGGTCATAATTGTCCCAAAGGTGCTTTTTCAAGAGGCAACTGGACTTCTTTTGTTTTTTCTTGAGGATGTTTGGCTTTTCCTCTAAGAAGCTGAACTGAACTGAACTGAACTGAAGAAGCTTCTTGGATGAGAAGCAAAACATTTTCAAGGAAAAAACAAAGAAAGTCCAGTTGCCTCTTGAAAAAGCACCTTTGTGACACTGGACGATTAGTGTATGAAGCTGGAGTAGTCTCCCTCAATCATGGAAGTTTGACTTTGGGACAATCATTCTCTCTCAGCTCAGCCCAGCCCCTCAAAGGACTGTTGTTGACAGAGTAAATGTAAGCAGTCTTGTAATGCTGGAGGAAAGGTGAGAGAGAAATCTAATAATTATCCTTCTCCTCCATAATCATCATAGCAATAGCAATAGCACTTAGACTTATATACCACTTCATAGTGCTTTACAGCCTTCTCTAAGCGGTTTACAGAGTTCAGCATATTGCCCCCAACAGTCTGGGTCTTCATTTTACCCACCTCGGAAGGATGGAAGGCTGAGTCAACCTTGAGCCGGTGAGATTTGAACAGCTGAACTAGCAGTCAGCTGAAGTAGCCTGCAGTGCTGCACTTTAATCACTGCGCCACCTCGCCACTGCTCCATCATCCGCTCTTAGGTACTGTTCTTAACAAAAATGCTGTCAGGTAGGGCACATAATATTATTAATATTATTAATATTACTGTGGGACTATCTTTTTTTTTTCCGGGGGGAAAAACCCTTGGCCATGTTGCAAGAACAGCCTTTCTGAAATCTCATCTTCTTTCCAAAGGCTGAGGTTCATCATTTATGATTCTCCACGTACCTACATTTGCTGCTGTTGTGAGAATAACCATCTAAAAGTGTGGAAGCTTTCCATGGAAATCCATGGTTAGAAATTAAAATCGGGCACTCATGCCATCAAATCTCCCCTGGTACATCTGTCAGTGTTACGGATTACACAGATCACAGTTCTAGGCATGTGGCCTGAAAAACACCCAGGTTTGATAAGTAATGAGAATGCAAACTCTTGCCCCAAATAAAGACATTTTTTGCACCCCTTAAATCTTTGAGGACCGCGAACTAAATTGCATAAATGGCCCATGTCTCTTAGGATATGGAGAGACAGAATTGCTCTGGTCTTTTACCATATCATTCATGAATTTTATCTGGACCCTTTTCAGTGCAAGAAAGTTTTCTTCTTGAGAGATCTATTAAGAATAAATGTCTATTCTCCAGTCATCCAGGTCATGGTTGTCCCAAAGGTGCTTTTTTCAAGAGGCAACTGGACTTTTTGGTTTTTCTTTCAAGACGTTTCACTTCTCATCCAGAGCTGAAGAAGCTTCTTGGATGAGAAGCGAAACATCTTCAAAGAAAAACCAGAAAGTCCAGTTGCCTCTTGAAAAAAGCACCTTTGAGATATTAAGAATAAACTTTACAGAGGAAAGGTTGACACTTAAATCATACTGTCCCTTTGTTAGGAAGTAACTATTATGATTATTCTGATCTTATGGCACCCCCAATTATATCTTCGAAGGCCACTCTGGACAGTTCACACAGAAACTAATACTAGCCAAGGTGAATCAATAGTTTACCCAAAGATAGCTTCTCAGTTCAGTGGCAAAATATTTCAGTTTTTTTTGTAGGAGTGCACAGATTCAGCTTCCAATATCTCCAGTTACAAAGATTTCGGGCAGCAAGTGAGAAAAACAATAGCTCACAAAATTGTGCTACCAGTCAGATAGTCTAAATTATGGGTGTCGAACCTTTTGGCTTGCCTGAGCCGCGACTGAATGAAGAGGAATTGTCTTGGGCTGCATACAAAACATGCAATGTATTTACTGTATACAAAATATTGCTAAAAATCACATAATAATGTTAAAGGTTTACGATCTTATTGGGCTGCATGTCCAGGGTTGCGTGCGGCCTATGGGCCGCTGATTGGACACACCTGCGCTAAATGGATCAATGAGTTGACTTCTAATGAGACATCTCTATATATATTTATGGTCTACAGTCACACAAACATGGATAGATATGTCTCCAGACAATACCTTATATACAAAGGTTTTTTTTTCTTTCTATGAATAAAGAATTGATATAAGAGAGAAATGGCGAAACTAAAATCTTTCTTTCAAAATACCAGTTTTCCACACTAATTCCACACTGAATTCAGCTTTCTGGTATAGAAGAAGCTAGAGGTCCTCCTCCATACAACAAAACTATGGAAAAAATGGTGGGAGAAAGAGTTTCCCACAAGAACAAAACAAGGCAGAAGTAGAGGTTAAGGGTATATTGAACTTTTCTACTCTCTTTCTCATAAGCCTGCAAGCACAAGCGTTGCAGCCATCTTCTAATTCTAGAATCTAGGCATCTACGCAAAGCCAAGCATGGTTTCAGCAGCCAGTCTCCAGTAAGATATGATGAATATACAGTAGCCAATCAGGTGATCAAACATATTTCTCAAAAAAATCTGATTGGCTACCTCAAGTCATGTAGTATTTTCTGTCTCTTATAAAACCTGACAGGACTGTGTCAAAGAGGGTCTTGTTGGTGAAGGATAGATTCATCCCACCAGGGGCAACATCTGACAAGAACCATAGAATATCTCACAAAACAACTGCTTGCTTCAAAAGAAAAATGCAGTTCTTAGAGTGCCGAAAAAAAGAGATTAAAAAAAAGTAATTAAATCTTCAGAAGCAGATCTCTAAAGGTTTGCCTCCATTAAAGAGCAAACTTTACCCTCCCTCCCCAGCCATAATTTAACTGTCCAGTATTTGCACAACTATATACAGGAAAAAAAACGCAGCTACATAACAAAAGTAAAAATAAAAACGAAACAAAAATATCATTTTTTTCATTTCTTTTGACAATTCACCCGCATTAAGTCCGAGACTTCAAAAACATGCATATTCCTTGATGTCTTCTGGAAATGTTCAAGCATGCAATTTCTTCAGTCCCAGGTAAGAGTTTACAATTCATTTTGCGGAGAAACTGAGTTTCTTTTGTGCTGGTCATTTCTCTTTGCCTGGGGATAGGGACACAGGAAACAACATTTAAAAAAAAAATTACATTTGTGCTGACCTTTCCTTAACTGGACACAATTTAATAAAAGAAAAGATTTTCTTTGCATAAAACATTTTTATCATCTTAAATTAGATTCAAACATTGCATTATGCCATAACATGGTTTGTTTCATTTTAGATTAATGTATACTGTGACCCTGGCTACTTTTGTTTGCTCGGTCAATTATGGTTGAGCAAATCATGGCTTAATCGGTAGCTGAAACAGTCAGTACCTCAAGATAACTATCTTGATAAGGATGGAAAACATTAAGGGCCAGAAACTTGCCTGCAGAACTCTCTGCTGCTAGAAAGTGCTCTAAATTCTTTCTTAATTTGATTCTACAAATGGGGCAAAAGTACAGGTAGTCCTTGACTGACAACATTTTGTTTAGTGACCGTTCAAAGTTAAAACGGCATTGAAAATAGTGACTTATGACCATTTTTCACACTTATGACCGTTGCTCACACTTATCGCCATTGCAGCATCCCCATGGTCACGTGATTTACATTCAGATGCTTGACAACTGACTCGTATTTATGATGGCTGCAGTGCCCCGAAGTCATGTGATCCCGTTTTGCGACCTTCTGACAAGCAAAGTCAATGGAGAAACAATTGAACAATTGCAATGATTCACTTAATAACGGTGGCAAGAAAAGTTGTCAAATGGGGTAAAAACTCACTTAACAAATTTCTCACTTAGCAACATAAATTTTGAGCTCAGTTGTGGTCGTAAGTTGAGGACTACCTGTAATGCATTACTAAAATGCAAAAACCAAGATTTTGATGGCTGGATTGTTCTCAGTCTGGGGATCTTCTGTAAATCTGGGAGATTTACAGAATTCTTCCACATCGACCACACACAAGCACATCTCATACAGGTAGTCCTCGACTTACAACAGTTCATTTAGTGACATTCAAAATTACAATGGCACTGAAAAAAGTGAGTTATGACTGGTTTTATGACCATTGCAACACCCCCATGGTCACGTGATCAAAATTCAGACACTTGGCAACTGGTTCGTATTTATGATGCTTGCAGTGGCCTGGGGTCATGTGATCCTCTCTTGCAACTTTCTGAGAAGCAAAGTCAATGGGGAAACCAGGTTCACTTAAGGACCGTGTTACTAATTTACCAACTGCAGTGATTCACATAACAACTGCAGGGAGAAAGGCTGTAACATGGGGCAAAACTCACTTAACAATTGCCTCGCTTAGCAACAGAAATTTTAGGCTCAATTGTGGTTGTAAGTCAGGGATTACCTTTACAGAAAATGTACAGTATGTGAGTGTTCTAAATAACCTTTTCCCAGTCCCTAAGTTCTCTCTCTAAGGAGAGTCTTGCCATTTTGCCATCTTGCCATCAGAAAGCTCAAAGGAGCTGCTGATACAGTTCTACAGAGGAATTATTGAGTCTGTCATCTGCACCTCTATAACTGTCTGGTTCGGTTCTGAAACCCAACAAGACAGACACAGACTTCAGAGGATAATCAGAACTGCAGAAAAAACAATTACTGCCAACCTGCCTTCCATTGAGGACCTGTATACTGCATGAGTCAAAAAGAGGGCCGGGAAAATATTTACTGACCCCTCGCATCCTGGATATAAATTGTTTCAACTCCTACCCTCAAAACGGCGCTATAGAGCACTGCACACCAAGACAACTAGACACAAGAACAGTTTTTTCCTGAATGCCATCACTCTGCTAAACAAATAATTCCCTCACTACTGTCAAACTATTCACTAAGGCTGCATTACTATTACTATTAGTCTTCTCATCGTTCCTATCACCCATCTGACTGTTGACTGTAACATGTTGCTTGTATCCTTACGATTTATATCAATATTGATTGTTTCCTGATTGCTTATTTGTACCCTATGACAATCATTAAGTGTTGTACCTCATGATTCTTGACGAATGTATCTTTTCTTTTATGTACACTGAGAGCATATGCACCAAAGACAAATTCCTTGTGTGTCCAATCACACTTGGCCAATAAAGAATTCTATTCTATTCTATTCTATTTAAGTATCATTTAATTTTACCAGGCTTTTTAAAATGCCAGCTGAATAACTTACAGATAGTCATCCCTTAACAATAGCAATTGAGCCCAGGAACTCTGCTGCTAAGCAACAGAGTTGAAAAGTGTGATGTCCCGTGACTGCACCGACTTAGAACAGCAGTTGCGGCAGTTCTGGTTGTGGAAGTTAAGCACAACATCGCATGACTGACTTGTAACCTCCCGCAAGCTTCCCCGTAGACTTTGCTGGTTGGAAAGTCAGCCGTGAAGTTTGCAAATGCCGATCATGTGACTGAGGGATGCTGCGACTGTTGTAATTTTTTTAAAATAAAGTTTTTATTGTTTTTCTCCACAATACATCCATAAATATACCTTAATTCATAACAAAATACACATAATTATATATTTCCATTTAATAAAACATAAACCAATATCCTAATTTGCACCTTTTATACTTTTATTACCCGCCTGTTTTCCCCTTTATATCATATCCCTCCCCTTCCTCTCCTCCCTCCATTTTCTTTCTCCTTCTCTCCCACTTTCCTACTTCCCTCCTCTCCCCTTCTCCCCTTCCTTTTCTCCTTCTTAACCCTTCCCTGAGTGTGTCTAGTCACATTCCATCTTATAGTTAACAGACAGGTAACTTATGTCCCTAAATCCATTTAATTATCGGTGCATCTCTTAAACTTGTTTCCCCCCCCTATCTATGCATATGTCTTATGTTTTCCTAGGTATATTAACTACTATCTTAATGCTGCCTCCTGAATTACCTAATTTTGTCACCTGGATCTCCCGCCCCCTCCCTCCGACTGTTGTAATTGTGAGCCAATTGCCTGAGTTGTGATCACATGGGACACTGCAGTGGCCACAACTTTAAGGACCGGTTCTAAGTCACCTCATTCAGTGCCATTGTAACTTTGAACAATTGATGAATTAGTGTTTATTTAAGGAGGACTACCACTCTTTAGTTGCTCTGTTGTAAGAATTACTGTTGGCTGGTATTTACTGATCCTTCCCCACCCTGTGTCTTTAGTTATTTTGGCTGGCAGGCTCCAGGAGAAGGGCGTTCTCTGCCATGGCTCCTGCCCTGTGGAACATCTTATCTCCTGAGGTGAGATTGGCTCCACCCTCCTGACGTCTCGTAAGGGCCTTTAGATCTGGCTCTGCCAAGTCTTAAGGAGGAGGAGAAGCTTCATACTGGAGGTAGTTGACTAATTAAAACTTAATCCCACCTCCCCACACCAGTGTGTCCAGCTCCTTCCTTTCTCATCTGGTGTTAATGGCTGGTATTTGTTAATGATTTTATCCGCTGTGCTTCTACGATTGATGATTTTAATGTTTCTAAATGCTTTGATTCTTCTATGTTTTAAGCCACTCATAGTCATTGGATATGAGGTGGGCGGCAAATAAATGTCATAAATAAATGTCATAAATAAATGTCATAAATAAATGTCATAAATAAATAAATGTAATAAATAAATTCCATAAATGAATAAAGGTCATAAATAAATGACATAATAAATGACATAATAAATGACATAATAAATGACATAATAAATAAGTAAATAAATAAATAAATAAACAAATAAACAAACAAACAAAACAAACAAACAAACAAACAAACAAATAAATAAATAAATTTCGTTGCTTGTTCAGAACAGCACTGGAAAACGATGCTGGCAAGCCATAATTTAAAATATTATCTTATTTTAATCAGAAAGGTTCGGGCTTTGGTATTTATTTTATACTGTGTCTTCTACTTTTGCAATTCAAGCTGTGCCTTACATCAACACAATTAACAAGCCACAAAGCTGACGGGCAATCCCTCTGCAAGGGCACTCACCTTCTAAATGGTTACGGGAGAGATACTTCAAGCCTTCATCCAGCAGGATAACTGGCAAAGAGATTTGCAGCACTTTCTCCCATTGAGGCCAGCTAAGTGGGATCACCTGAAAGATCAGCTGCAAGATAAGAAAATGATGCGGATTACGTCCTTTACCTTACGTCAAGAGCCGTGGTGGCGCAGTGGTTAGAATGCAGTATTGCAGGCTAATTCTGCTGACTGCCAGCAGTTCGATGCTCACCAGTTCAAGGTTGACTCAGCCTTCCACCCTTCCGAGGTCGGTAAAATGAGGACCCAGAGTGTTGGGGGCAATAGGCTGACTCTGTAAACCACTTAGAGAGGGCTGTAAAGCACTGTGAAGCGGTATATAAGTCTAAGTCTATCTCTCTGGTCGATGTTAGTAGGAGGACAGAGATCGACCCCTAGACCCCTAGTTTGCGGGGTGCCTCAGGGCTCGGTCCTCTCCCCCCTCCTATTTAATATCTACATGAAACCACTGGGTGAGGTCATCCAACGATTCGGGGTGAGGTATCAGCAATATGCTGATGATACCCAGTTATATATCTCCACCCCGCGTCAATTCAGTGAAGCAGTGGATGTGATGTGCTGGTGCCTTGAGGCTGTGAGGGTCTGGATGGGAGTCAACAGGCTCAGACTTAACCCAGACAAGACCGAGTGGCTGTGGATATTGCCTCCTAAAGACTATGTCAACTGTCCATCCTTGGCTCTTGGGGGGGGGGAGAAATTGTGCCCCTCAGAACGGGTTCGAAATTTGGGTGTCCTTCTAGACCCACAGCTGAAATTAGATCAACATTTGACAGCTGTGGCTAGGGGGACATTTGCACAAGTTCGCCTGGTGCACCAACTGCGATCCTACTTGGATCGAGAGGCTCTCCTCACAGTCAATCACGCCCTTGTCACCTCACGATTAGATTATTGCAACGCGCTCTACATGGGGCTACCCTTGAAGAGTGCTCGGAGACTACAATTGGTCCAGAATGCAGCTGCGCGAGCTGTCGTGGGTGCACCTAGGTACACCCACATTATTTCAATCCTCCGCGAGCTGCACTGGCTCCCTATTGGTCTCCGGGCACAATTCAAGGTGTTGGTCATTACCTTTAAAGCCCTATATGGCTCAGGGCCAGGTTATCTTTGAGACCGCCTTCTGCTACACAGCTCCCAGCAACCGGTGAGATCCCACAGAGTTGGTCTCCTCCGGGTCCCGTCAGCTAAACAGTGCCGACTGGCGGGCCCGCAGGGGAGGGCCTTCTCTGTGGCTGCTCCAGCTCTCTGGAACCAGTTACCTCCGGAGATCCGGACTGCCCCCACTCTATTGGCCTTCTGAAAAGCAGTAAAGACCTAGCTTTTCCGGCAGGCCTGGGGCCGTTGATCTCGCGGTTGTAATCGTCGAGATCCGACCATGAAATGATATGCATGGATCTTAAATTGTTTTAATGTTTAAGATGTTTTTAATGTTTATTCTGTTGTTAAGCCGCCCAGAGTCCTTTGGGAGTTGGGCGGCATATACATTTAATAAATCTAAATCTAAATCTAAGTGCTATTGCTATTGCTATCTTCAAAACTCAGTCTGGGAATGTTGTTGCTTCTATAGTGTTCCAAAGAGAAAAACCTGAAGGACACTCAGACATGCTGAAGTACCAAGAAATTTCAGGATGGGCATCATTTTGGAATAAGGAACCATATGCAACTTTTTGGGGAAGAGGTGTGCCCCCTCCAAAAAAACCAGGTGCAGCTACTGTTCATTTGTATTTTTACATTCTTTTGTTGTTTCACACCAGGGGTGGGTTCCTAATTTTTTTACTACCACTCTGTGGGCGTGGCTTATTATGTGGGAGTGGCTTGTCAGCCATGTGACCAGGTGGGCGTGGCTTCTCGGACTGCTGAAGGGAGGGGAACTGAGATAGGTCCTGCCGCCCATTCCCCCTCCCCTCAGCAGCTCAAGAAGCCTCAAACGTGCAAAAATGCCTGGGATCATCACCATGCGTTCGTGGCTTCTCGGACTGTTGAAGGGAGGGGAATGGAGATAGCTCCTGCTGCCCGTTCTTTCAGCGTCTCACGCGCTCCCTCAGCCATCCTCCCCTGCTTGGACTCACTGTGGGGTAGGAAGGCAGCGCATGCGCAGTGCCGGAAGCTCGGCTTCTGGGCATGCACAGAATATTTTTTTTAAAAAAAACTAAGTTTTTTAAAAAAAATGGCGGCACCCAGGCGCCGGCAACCGACCGCACCGGTACTGTGACGTCACCAGTGGGCCGCTACCAGTGCTATAGAGTGGACCGCACCAGTAGGAACCCACCACTGTTTCACACCATTGTTTCTCAACCTTACCAACTTTAAGACTGATGGACTTTACTCCCAGAATTCCCCAAGGCAGCCATTCTGACTGGGGAATTCTGGGAGTTGAAGTCTACAGTCTTAAATTTGCAAAGGTTGAAAAAGACTGCTTTAGCGTCTCATTTCTGTGTGTTTTCTGCTTCAAAAAGGGAGGAAACCCTGCTGCTGATTTTTGGAAATGTTAGTATCTGAATTCCCCCAACTGTGATCTGAAATCCTGGGATTCTGGGATCCTGAAACCAACATTGCCCACCATTGCCACCAGGAATCCAAAGAGAGCAGTGGAGACAGGATGTGGCTGAGTGAGATCCTTCTAAATCCAATTTGGGCGCAAGAGACGCTACTTACAGGCAATGGCTTCACGTACAGAATCAGGAAATGCAGAGCCATAGATATGACAATGGCTCCCAGGAGCCAGATGTTCAGCCAAGGAGGCATCCTGAGCAGCGACTGGTTTTCAGACACACTGTAGAGGAGACAGAAGCTAATCATGCATCCCCAATTCCTTAGCTTTCTGAAGGCATCTACATTTTAAATTCCCCTGGTTTTCCCTCTATGTCATGGGCCCCCGCCAGGGGTAGTATTCACTTACCTTCCCTACCGGTTCGCAAATGTGAGCGCACAGGCCTCATCCGTGCATGCGCAAAGCCTTCTGCGCATGCATACAGCATCAAAAACGCAATGTGCTAATGTCCGGGCGGGGCCTCCCGCAGTCAGCCTACTGGTTCGCCTGATCCAGATAGAACCGGCTGAATACCACCACTGGTCCCCACCAGGGGTGAGTTCTAACTTACCTCGCTGCCGGTTCGCTTCCTCCTGTGATGCGTGGCTGCGCCCCGTGGGCGCATGCGCGCTTTGCGCAGTGCCAACCCCCCCCAAAAAGCTGAAAACAAAATGGTGACACATGCGCAGTGCCGGAAACACGGTTTCTGCGCATGCGCAGAAGAAAATAAAACCCGGGAAAAAAATCTAATTTTTTTAAAAAAATAAATAAATAAAATTCAAAAAAAAAAGATGGCGGCGTCCATGGACCGACACCAACAGAACCGGTTCCATGACATCATCATGACGTCACCAGTGGCTTGCTACTGGTTCAGGGGAACCGGTCCTAACCGGGAGGAACCCACCTCTGGTTCCCACCCTCCGTGGGTGCCGCCATCTTGGATTTTGCTTCTGCGCATGCCGCCCTGAGTCCCACGGGATTGGGCGGCCTATAAGAACGTCTATTAAATTAAATTAAATTAAATTAGAAGCTATTTTTTTATTGATGCGCACATGGCGCGACCCTGAGCGAACCGGCAGCAAAAGGATCCAGAACCCAACCCTGCATCCAACTGTACCTGTTGAGTGCGTTGCACATCTCAATTGTCACCAGCACTGAGAGCGCCATGGTGGTTGGGTAACGGGATTCGAAGATTTCACAATCAATGCCTTCGAAGATGGGGTTGTCTTCCGTGCATCTCATGAAGTTCCTCTGTAAGGAGAAAAACACAACCTGAGGCTCAGTGGCTGAGAGGTGTGGCTCAGAGATTAAGGTCTTCCAAAGCTTGCAGTGGCCTAAAGACTTCAAATGTCACTGGGGATAGTCATTATCTAGGAGGAAATTTACTATCATTTTAATGAAAACGTGGGCTATTTTATATTGTGATCTTGATCGGTTTTTATTACAAACAAGTTGAAGTCCGTAAAGCATAATAAATGAAAAACGTAAGTCCCTGCACGCAGCAAATATTACAAGCAATAGGAAAATACTATAATCTTTTCAAAAGGTAAGGAGTTTTGCCATCTAGATCAGGGGTCTCCAACCTTGGCGACTTTAAGACTTGTGGACTTCAACTCCCAGAATTCCTCACTTCTGGGAGTTGAAGTCCACAAGTCTTAGTTGTTGCCAAGGTTGGAGACCCCTGATCTATATTGCACTTACTCCTATAGGAAAGTCAGGTTGCAAATCTAAAGATTGATCAAAGCTCAAATAACTCTGAAAACATGTGGAACAGAAAAACAAAGTTTAATAGCCTGTGAATAAAGAAAAATTATGCAATCCTCTTGGGAGTTTTCCACAATTCATCACCAAGAACTCCTGTTCTGTGTTAACACAAAAGCTCAGGGAAAAAAGGTCAGTGTTTGATTTTTAGATGCTACATGTCTTCCTGCAGGGATGTTTTCTTGCTCTGTGTAAGATTTGTCACTGGCTAAACAATCTAAAGCATCATATTCTGGACATTAGCAAAAGTAGGAATTAACAGGTTTCCTTTTTTATGCAACTAGTAAATTTTTTCTCCATGATATCCATAAAGATTCCCTACATTACAGAAACTCCTGCTGTTTCCACAACCCAGTGGCAATCAATAGATATAAAGAGGAATGAATCCCTTGAAATGAAAAGGAATTCCTATGGAAGAACTTAATAAAATAAACTTAAAAAAATTCAAACATGATGCTGTAATATCAGCGGTCTAAATAAATTAACAATAATATCTTCACCTTCTTGAAGCAATAAGATAAAAGTTAATATGTATATGTATGTAAGGATGTGTGGCTATATCCTTAAGGAGCTATATCTGTTCCTGGCCTCACCCTGATAATGTCTACTTTTACTCTGAAGCCACGTTTTTGGCTCTGGATGTAACATGCATCGCATCTCTGCAAGATATAAAGATGCAAACTGTGTTTTTCCCAATTTAAATCTCTAACTTACCAGTTGGTGAAAGGTAACGTGAGGTCCTTCAGCATCGTACAAGAACCACCATGTAGCTGCACCTACAGTTGCAAACCCAACATAAACTGCAAGGGAAAAGGAAAATTAAATAAAGGAATGGGACTAAGTTAAATAGCTTTTTGGTCTTTGTTTTATATGATGCTTATATCAGGAGCCAGCCCAACCCGTTCTGTCTAACTACATTCCAACCACCATCACTACCTGGTACATTTCAAATAAAAGCCCAAAATCATTGGACATTGTTGATTCGGTCTATACCCTGCTTCAGCAAAGAATCTAAGCAGCTTAAACGTTACCTGTTTCATTCCTTAATATCTATATACTACTAAAACTCTTGTTATCATGACCTTTAATTGGGTGAAAGGATGCATTGTACAGCAACAATTTTTGAACCAAGGTACCTCAATTAGGCTAACTTAAAGAATGTGTCCAAATCTGGGACCCATAACTCCTGAGTGAATAAAATTTGGGAAACATGTGGCTGCTTTAAGGGTACTGGTAGCTGCCAGGCTCTTGCTGCCATTTTGTAATGTTTATTTTCAATGTTCCGTGGCAGTTTCTTAGTCAGTCACACAATCCTCCATTCCCTCCCCCATCCAGCAACAGCCACTCACTTGCTTTCAGGGAAGGGAAGGGAAGGGAGGGGAAGGGAAGGGAAGGGAAGGAAAGGAAGGAGGACGATTTCTGATGCTCCCACTGGAGAATTCTAGGATTTCAAATCCACTCATCGGGAAGGTAAAATGTCCGCTCGGGGTGAGGGCATAAGAACTGAGGCGAGACGAATCAAAAGCCAACAAGCCTTTATTAAGGCTAACAGAACAGCAACTAAAAGCAACCAGCAACAACTCAGTAGAAAGCAACCCGTGCCTCAGTCACGTCTGACAGCTCTTTTATAGCCGGCTGTCAGACGCGCCAGCCAATAGGAGGCCGGTAAACTCCCGCTTCCAAACAGCGCCCGCTCTGGCCAATCAGGAACAGTCCTGAGGTAAACTGGCGTCCTGAGGGGACGCAACAGAAGGCACCCAAAATAGGCATTAAAAATGTTCTCACCTCCAATTGCAAGGTAGCGGAAGAACAACCATCCACTAATGAGAGGTTCTCTAGGGTTCCGGGGCAATTTATCCATGATGTCAAGGTCAGGAGGATTAAAGCCGAGGGCCGTAGCCGGCAGCCCATCAGTCACCAAATTCACCCAAAGCAACTGGACTGGGATCAAAGCTTCAGGAAGGCCCAGGATGGCTGTCAAGAAGATGCTGAAAATGGAATACAAATATATATTTTTGTGGCCTTCAGCAGCAAAAATGATAAGGAGTCTAGACTGTATGATGAATGGTTGCAAAAACTAGGTATGTTTAACAAAGTTAAGGACTGGGGTGATATGACAGCAGGGTTCCAATATTTCAGGGGCTACCACAAAGAAGAGGGGGTCAACTTATTGTCCAAAGACAGGACAAGAAGCAATGGATGGAAACTAATCAAGGAGAGAACAAACCTAGAACTAAGGAGAAATTTCCTGACAGATAGAACAATTAATCAGTGGAACGATTTGCTTTCAGAAGTTGTGGGTGCTCCAACATTGGACATTTTAAAGAAGAGATTGAACAATCACTTGTCTATAACAGGAGTGCCAAACTCAAGGCCCACGGGCCAGATCCTGCCCACAGGGTGCTTAGATCTCGCCCGCGGGCCTATCCTGGAAATAGCATAGGACTGGCCCGCGGTGCCTCTGCTAGGGAAATCAGAGCTCGGGAGGGCCACGTGCGGCCCTCCTGAGCTCTGTTTTTGCTGGCAGAGGGTTGCAGGAGGTTGTCCCAGCCGAAAACGAAGCTGATGAGCCAGTTATTGTTTGCAGAGCGCTTGGGCCACAGGTGCCCCCAACACGAGTGACATCAAGCTGGCCACGCCCATCCTGGCCATGCCCACCCCCGCCCCATGAGGTCAAACCCAACTCTGGTGTGGCCCTCAATGAAATCGAGTTTGACACCCCTGGTCTATAATGATAAAGGATCTCCTGCATGAGCAGGGTGTTGGTCTAGAAGACCTCTAAGGTCCCTTCCAACCCTGTTATTCCATGTTATTCTGTTATTTTATTAGGGAACGACTAACTATTTCAGATTAAACCAGAATGTTTAAATCCTTGGCAAATTTTTATAATGTGACACAGAGCTAGACAGCACCAACAGAAGCCCTTAAAGAATTAACAATGGTACACCCTGAAAAGCTGCTTTCTGCAACTACATCCTATTCAGTGGTGGGTTGCTCCCGGTTCGGCCCGGTTCTGTGAACCGGTAGCGCCGGCAGCAGGAGACTCCGCCTATCCACCCAGGACACTTCTGCACATGTGCAGAAGCATTGTGTGCACGCGCAAGTGCGCACAAACCGGTAGTAACGAGTTTTAGAACCCACTACTGATCCTATTGCACCTTTGCACAATGTTTGCATAATATACAGTTGGAACACACTGTACTTTCAAGGCAGCAGATTCAAATTATACAATGCAATCCAATACTAGAAGCATCAGATCAAAGATACTCAGCCAACATTAACTAGTCCGGATGTAATTTTGGGGTCACTCAGTCACTTTTTGTGAACAGTATTTTCAGTTGGAGCTGCAAAGGCCCATTTTTACGTTCTAGGTTCCAGATGCCACCTCTACCTTTTACTTATGTTTTGGACAAGTTGCGGAGCTCTCCGCCTCACCAGTTTGATTCCTCTGAAATGGGGACTTTGTGCTCAATCATGCTGGCCACAACAGCGGATTTGTACACGGGCATGTAGACTTTGAAAGCCATTTTGTGATAGTGTCTACAGAAATTCTTCATGCTTATAAAGTGCACATCCAGCCTCCCACATTTGGGGACTGTTTTCCTCACTGAACTTTGCACCAGCTCAAATGGAACATTTTTGGTTTTAAAACTGAATGAAAGCAGAGGTTCCCAGATCTGAAACTGAATGCCCTCCCCAAGAAATTTTTTGACATAGTTTGCTATTATTTCTGTTGAATTTTCCAGCAGATCTGCTGGAGAATTGCCTCTTAATAGCAATAGCAATAGCAATAGCAATAGCACTTAGACTTATATACCACTTCATAGTGCTTTACAGCCCTCTCTAAGCGGTTTACAGAGTTCAGCATATTGCCCCCAACAATCTGGGTCCTCATTTTACCCACCTCGGAAGGATGGAAGGCTGAGTCAACCTTGAGCCGGTGAGATTTGGACAGCTGAACTGCTGAACTGCAGTGCTGCATTTTAACCACTGCGCCACCTCGGCTCTTAAGTTGCAGTTGAATATATGTGGGGGGACATATAGACCCCCCCAGGGTTCTAGGACTCTATTCCTGCCATCTCCAACCAAAATGTCCATCACCAATAGAATATATGTACCCAGAGTTGAATGGTGGAGTCCTTGATGACTTCACCAAACTCAGAAAGCACCAAGATCTCCATGGAATGTCCAATGTTTGTGATGGATGAAATCTGCAATCCCATAACTATTTTCTCTACACTTCATTATTTCCTGTTCTGACCAGGGCTGCCTTAATGCTCTTACCACACGACTTCTCCAACATTAGAAGAAATGAGGTAGCGGATGAACTGCTTCATGTTGTTGTAAATAGCTCTGCCCTCCTCCACAGCAGCCACAATGGTAGAAAAATTATCATCGGACAAAACCATTTCTGCAGCTGATTTGGCCACCGCTGTTCCGGAGCCCATTGCGATACCAATTTCAGCTTTCTTCAAAGCAGGGGCATCGTTCACTCCATCACCAGTCTAGAGAAAATAAAGTTAATTTTGCCCAAAGATTTTGTCAGAGTATGAATATTCATGGACTGGAATAGATCAGCCAATGGGGACTAAATGGAGACATGGTTACAGGGTCAGCCAATGAATAGGCATGGCAACTAAGTCAGCCAATGGGAGCTGAAACAGATCTGAGTCTGTGCTAAGAATTGAAACTGAAACAAGTCTGGATTTGTTAATCTGCTCTGAACTGGAAACTGATCTCTCTACTTGTTACCAAAGAACTCTGCTACTGGTATTGTAAATTCATCTGTTATATTGTATATAAAGAAGTTAATAAATCCTGCTGAATCAGTTTACCTGTGTGTGCTTTCTGGATTTAATTTCTGCAACAAACTCTTGATAGATTTGCGTAATCCAGTGTCTTGTTTGGGAACTATTTCCAACACTGGTCAACCTGATGCCTCCAGAAAATCAGAAGATAAATGAACTCAAAAGCTAGTTTAGCCTGTCAAAATAGCAATGATGGACAATTCTCTACTAGTCTATCTATATCTTTTTGATGTGTTATTAAACTAGGTATCTTTATATTAGTTTTTCCTTACCTAGTCCACTCCAGATGTGATGGATTAGGAATTTCCCAAATTCCCAGCCAACATGCCGAAGAATTCTGGGAATTGAAGTCCAACGTATCTGGATAACACCAGATGTAAAGACTAAACCTTGGCAGTTTGATGTTGGACTGGACTTCAACTCCCAGAATTCCCCAGCCAGCATGCTGAAGTTGAAATCTCCAAGTTGCCGTAGTTGAGAACCAGTTGAACTAGACTATAGATACATTCTCATCCAAGGAAGGAGAAAGAAACCTGAAGAATACACGCAACCCTATTTACTTAGTTACGGTATTTGATTTATATCTTGCTTTTCATCTACACCGCCATGGCTACCTTCCAATACCTCTAAGGAAATCTGGAGGATCCAAAGACGAAGAGGGATCATCTGAACTCACCATCGCTGTGATTTCATTGAATGACTGTAAGTATTCAACTATCTTGGACTTATGCGCAGGCTCTACCCGGGCGAAGCATCGAGCTGAATGGCAGGCATTGCTTTGGGCGTCTGGTGAGAGATCGTCAAATTCTCGGCCCGTGTAAGCTTTGTCGGCCACCTCCTCGGTCTCTGAGAAGATCCCAATCCTCCGGCAGATCGCCACGGCTGTTCCTTTGTTGTCTCCGGTGATCATGATGACACGGATGCCCGCTTTCTTGCACATTTTGATAGCTGACACCACTTCCTTCCGAGGAGGGTCCAGCATTCCCACGCAGCCAACAAAGGTCAACTTAGTCTGCAGGCAAAAGGGAGTGAGGGAATACATCTTTCCAAAGTTTGATTTTCTACTTTCCAAACTTTGGATCTAGGGAAAATGTTGTGTGGAGGTGACTGCTGTTGAAACAGTAGTGGGTTCCTGCCGGTACGGTAAATAGCTGTTGTTCGGCACAGAGCCAAAGATGCTGCTGCCGTTTGCGGCGCGGGGGCTTTCCCCGGGCGCTGCCGCCGCCTGCATGGACGCCGCCAATTGCGTTCTTTTGCCCTCTGCGCATGCACAAAGCGTTCTGCATGCACAGAGGGCAAAAGAATGCAATTGGCGACGTCCATGCGGGCGGGGAAAGCACCTGGGGAAAGCTCCCGCGCTGCGAACGGCAGCAGTGTCTTCGGCTCTGCGCCGAACAACAGCTATTAACCGTATCGGCAGGAACAGGCAGGAACTCACCTCTGTGTTGAACCAACAGAAACCAGACTTAAATGGTGCCACTTCTCCTCAGAGCAAACTAGCAACTTTGTTGAGATGTTGATTAGAATCTGACACCTAGAAGAGGAGAACCTTAAAGCCATGTGCCTCCCCACAATAACCTCAGAAACCCCTGCACAATTCCTCTTGAAATGTATTGGTGTGAACTATTTTTTAAGTGTCAAACTTATTTTACTGTATCGAAGTCAGACTTAGCTTTTCAGTGTAATTTGTGGCTGGTTTATTTATAGGGGCGGATAGATTCTGCAAGGGAAGGATATTTGTTCTTACATTTGGGATGCAGTTTTGCCTTCCTTTTTGTGAGCGTGATCTCAACAGCCTTTACCTAAAAGGTTACCCAGCCTTCTTCCAAATGTATAAAGATACACCTTTTGGAAGATTCCTTACAATCCACCATCATGAACTCCCCTTGTGGAATCATAGAGCTGGAAGAGACCATAGAGCAGTGTTTCTCAACCTTGGCAGTTTGAAGATGTGTGGACTTCAACTCCTAGAATTCCCCAGCCAGCTTTGCTGGCTGTGGAATTCTGGGAGTTGAAGTCCACACATCTTCAAACTGCCAAGGTTGAGAAACACTGCCATAGAGGTTATCTAATCCAATGTAAGACCCACCAGAGTATCATCCAGCCTCTTTTAAAACCTCAGCGAAGAAAAACTACCAGGTCACATGGCAGCTTATTCCACTGTACAGGGAGAAAGTTCCTTGTGCTGTTTAATCTGAATCTCCTTTCTTGAAGTTTTAACATTCTGGTCTTGCCCTCTGGACAAAAGGAGAAAAAGTCAAGTCCCTTCTCCCACCTCCAGATATCGGAAGACTGCTATCATCTCTCATCTCCAAATGATCTTTTCTGTACGCTAATCCTCCCTAGAGGTTTTAACCATCATCCAGTAGAGACCCAAAAATCAGCAGGCCGGCGGGAGGTGCGCAGGCATGCGCGGTGGAGCTGAACTGGGTGTTTGGCTCACATGCCCGCAGAGATGGCTCTGCATGCCACCTGTGCCATGCATGCCATAGGTTCACCATCACGGCTATAGGGCACTGCACACCAGAACAACTAGACACAAGGACAGTTTTTTCCCAAATGCCATCATTCTGCTTAACAACTAAATAGCAATAGCAATAGCAATAGCACTTAGACTTATATACCGCTTCATAGTGCTTTACAGCCCTCTCTAAGCGGTTTACAGAGTTCAGCATATTGCCCCCAACAATCTGGGTCCTCATTTTACCCACCTCGGAAGGATGGAAGGCTGAGTCAACCTTGAGCCTGGTGAGATTTGAACAGCTGAACTGCTGAACTAGCAGTTGCTGAAATAGGTTGCAGTGCTGCTTTTAACCACTGTGCCACCTCGGCTGAGTAATTCCCACAACACTGTCAAATAATTTACTAAGACTATTACTATTCTTCTTCTCATCTCTTCTCACTTATGACTATAACCATGTTACTTGTATCTTTCAATTTATATTGTTTTTATTTGTCTCCTAGTACGATTTGATAGCTTATTAGTAACCTTGACTATCACTAAGTGTTGTATCCTTTTATTCTTGATGAATGTATTTTATTCTCCTTATGTACACTGAGAGCATATACACCTAAGACAAATTCCTTGTGTGTCCAATCACACTTGGCCAATAAAGAATTCTATTCTATTCTATTGTATGCCAAGCATCCAAATTTTGATCCCGTGCTGCAAGGGTCACGAGTGTGAAAAATGGTCATAAGTAACTTTTTTCAGTGTTGTTGTAACTTCGAACGGTCATTAAATGAAGGGTTGTAAGTTGAGGGTTACCTGTATGGGGCCTATAAAGACCCTCTCACCCACTTACTTCATAGTTAACAAACTGGCTGGAGTCATCGAGACGCATGTCCTCTTTCCGAGGTGGATGGTCTCTTGTGGCCAAGGCGAGACAGCGTAGAGTGTCGATGCCGGTACCCCATTCCCGGATCTTGGAGAGGATCTTCTCTTTGATGGAAGAAGTCAAAGGGACTTGGTTTCCGCCGACACGAATGTAACTGCAGCGCTCAATGACACTTTCCGGAGCGCCCTTGAGAAAGAAATGAAATGAAATGTCTAAACTGACCTAGACGATTAAGCAGGTAAATTCTTGGAAAGCGTGTGTGTAATTTTAAACCCTGTAAATCTTGGGTTGGGTGAAGCTTTGCCTTCCACCCAAACATTTTAGCCTAATGTTGTTTATTCATCTAATCTAAGAGGAAATTAGTAAACACTTGAGCAGTAAAGAAATGAAGGGCATTCAACATACTTGGAAGTTTATTTTATTTTCAATTTATGTCTGTGATCTGATTAGCTTACATTTGAGAATGTGATGTCGTGCACACTACTCAAAGGCAATTTGCTAGGCTGTGTGAAAAATAAATGTTTCTTCCTGCAAATAGTAGTCCATGTATTAGGTCAGAATGAATCTCTCTCCAAATAAGCTCTGCATTGAAAACTAATCAAAGAGCACCCCCTAGTGGAAACACAAGACTTTAAGGGAATCTCTAGGACTCTAGGACAGTGATGGCGAACCTTTCGCTGTGCGGAAATGGCGCGTGCATGCTCATCAGGGTCACACTCCGGAAAAGCCAAACTTCCGGGTTCTAGCACACATACATGCCCAATGATCAGCTGGCGGGTGCACATGCGCAGGCCAGTTTTCGGCACTGCCATGCGCGTGAAGGGATCGCACTCTGGAAAAGCCGAAATTCCAGGTTCTGGCATACATGCACACCGGACAATCAGCTGGCTGGTGCACATGCGCATACTGGTTTTCGGCACTGCTGCACACACGAAGGACAACTGATACGCCGCCCTGAGTCCTCAGGGAGTAGGGCGGCATAGAAGAACACTAAATAAAATAAATAAATAAATAAAATCATCGTGTTGCGCATGCGTACCAGAAACCCAGAAGACAAACAGGCAAGGCCGCGCATGCCGGGCGACATGGCTTCGCCTGCCTCTTTGGGCATGCGTGCCATAGGTTCGCCATCACGGCTCTAGGACATTAAGTCAACATTTATTTTGAAACACAAAAACTCATTCTTTTTCAAGATGTGTCAAAGATATCAGAGAAAGGGAAGAAAGAGTGGAAAAAAATCTGACAGGCACAAATCATTTCCTTATTTAAAGCAAAACCATTTTGCTTCTAAAGAGACAGAGTTCAATCCTCTGCAGCAAAGATGGGCAACTATGGCTCCTTTAGGACCTGTAAACTTCAACTCCCAGAATTCCTGTGCTAGCATGATTGGCTGGCTGAGGAATTCTGGGAATTGAAGTCCACAGATCATAAAGGGGCTATAGTTGCCCACCCCAATGCGCTCTACAGTATTGTTTTTCAAACTTGGCAACTCTAAGATGCCTGGACTTCAATTCCCAGAATTCCTATTCTGGCTGAAGAATTCTGAGAGTTGGTCTATGCATCTTAAAGTTGCCAAGTTGAAAAACACTGCTCTAGTCCCTAAAGGAGTTCCTCCTCTTGACACATCACAGCAAATCCATCAATGCTTTAGGGGGCAGTGCTGAGGAATTTGAGGGGAATCTAAATTCTAAAAATGTGAAGTACCGTATTTTTCGGAGTATAAGACGCACCTTAGTTTTTGGAGAGGAAAATAGGGGGGGAAAATCTGCCTAGCAGGTATTCATCTGGCTAGCATCCTTAGTCTGGTCAGCTTCAGCACATTATTTTATCCCGTGGTTAGGACTTAAAAAAACCTTCTTCTGAAAGAATAACAATGAAAGAACCTGCAAGCCAGTAAGATCTGGGAAGATCGTTAGCACCTGGTTAGGGCTAGAAAAAAACTTATTCGGAGCAGCTTCAGCACATTATTTTATCCCCTGGTTAGGACTTAAAAAAACCTTCTTCTGAGAGAATAACAATGAAAGAGCCTGCAAGTATAAGACACACCCAAATTTTCAGCCACTTTTAGGGAGGAAAAATGTGCGTCTTATACTCCGAAAAATACGGTATTTTAGGAATAAAGAAAACTATCCTAAGGATGGGTGTGGGGAAATGAAGAGACAAATGAGAATATGTAATGAGGACTGAGCAATGACTATGGAGGAGAAGAAGAAATGTAAAACACAGAGATGGAATGGAGCAATGGAACATCCTGGGAAAAAAGCGTGGCCTTTGGGCTGAGATCCTGGGCAGGGATATTGCTCTGTAACATTTTGCTAAGATCCATGCCTCCAAAAAGTCCATAGCAACAGCAATCCTTGCCAAGCCAGTGTGTGTCCCATTAAAAAGTGAAGCACCCTATAATTTATATTATTTATTATACTTAATATTATAAGAAACTATAGTGACATAGATTATAAAGACGGAACGGAGTAAAAAAAATCATTGGTTTTTTTTTATAAGAGAATAATGCAATGAAATAATGAAAGAAGATAATGGAGTTATCGGGTGGTATGAAATATTTAAAAAAGTAGAAGGGAAATAGAGTATAAGAAATAGAGTACACTACTTTATGTTGTATACAAATAGATATGTGACGAGGTGGTGCAATGGTTAAAAGCAGCACTGCAACCTTCAGCTGATTGCTAGTTCAGCAGTTCAGCTGTTCAAATCTCACCAGGCTCAAGGTTGACTCAGCCTTCCATCCTTCCATCCTTCCGAGGTGGGTAAAATGAAGACCCCGATTGTTGGGGGCAATATGCTGAACTCTGTAAACCGCTTAGAGAGGGCTGTAAAGCACTATGAAGCGGTATATAAGTCTAAGTGCTATTGCTATTGCTATATGTATAAAATGAAGGGAAAATTGAAGAGGAAAATAAATTGTAAAATTTAAAATGTTTAGCAACGCGAAATTGTTGAAAAGAAGGAAATTGTAAAAATTTCTGTGTTTGTTTGTAATTTTAAAAAAAGTTCAATAAAAATTATTTAAAAAAAATAAAAATAAAAAGTGAAGCGCCGCCATAAAACCACACTGCCATTTGACTTGTCGAGTCCAATGCATAGAGAAAGCCACAGCAGCAGCGCCTCTAACTGTCCCTTCACCACAGGAGGACCTGGTGCCAGCTGTTACCTTGACAAAGAGCTTGGCGCTCGAGGAATTGTGACTGGAGGCCACAGGTGTGCAATACACAGACATGGACTTGCGGTCGCGGGAAAATTCAAGGGTGCATTCCTTCTTCATCAGCTTTTTGATTACCTGTAAAAGGGGGAGGGGAGGGAAATGACAATAGGGAACCATCAGTCTCAACCACAGAAATTGTCCTTGAATATATATTAACATTTTTGTTCAGCAATTGTTAAATGTGAGATAGAGATCAGCATTCTAGATACATAGATCACAAATGCAGAGTAGCGTCTGCAATATACTGTCTATGTCATGCATGTTCTTTTCAGAGTATTATATTTGTTCTCAGCCGTAAAGGATCAGAAGGAAAAACAAATGAAAGGCCCACTTTGTCTTCTCTTTGTAAAAGAGCCAAGGTGGCACAGTGGTTAAAGGCAGCTACTGCAGGCTACTTCAGCTGACTGCTAGTTCAGCAGTTCAGCTGTTCAAATCTCATCAGGCTCAAGGTTGACTCAGCCTTCCATCCTTCTGAGGTCAGTAAAATGAGGACCCAGATTGTTGGGGGCAATATGTTGAACTCTGTAAACCGCTTAGAGAGGGCTGTAAAGCACTATGAAGCGGTATATAAGTCTAAGTGCTATTGCTATTGTCTGGGCAAAAGGATATCCTACAGAAAATGCTGGTTGTTGCCAAAAACAGTGTTGTATTTGCCTGCTCTTTTTGAGTGTGCACAGGAGGGATTTTTTTTTTTAAAAAAGCTACATTAAGCCTTTCAAAAATTTAATACCCCTCTTCTGCTTTTTATTTCATGAAAATATCATGCTCTGAAGGTTGATACTTTGTCACCAAAGTTTAGTGGCAGGTTCTGGAAAACCTCCAGAGCAGACGAACTGCATTTGGTCCATTACTTGCCAATTCCAGCTCCAGACCTTTCTTGCCAAGCCAAAATATTATGGCATTGAAATAGACACTTGGTTACATAGCCTAGGAATATTGTGCACCCAGCATAGAGGTCTATCTATTTATTATCTAACAGACAATAAAGAATTTGCAAGTTAAAAACAATTCTGGATATATTTACAAGGCTGTTGTAGGCATACCTACACGAATGGGTCACCGACGAATGTCAAGAAAATCACCAAATTTAATATTTAGTTATTTGTGGAGTTATTGGATTTATGTCCAGCTTTTCCATTATGCAAATCCTCAAGGCCGCTTCCAACAATTAACACAGCAACTGGCAATGCCTTAGTGCTCTGGAATTGTCCCATTTTCTCCCCTGCAGAGAACTGCAGCAATGGTTTATGGCTAGGATTAAACAGTGGTGAAATCCAAATTTTTTTACTACCTACCGGTTCTGAGGGTGTGGCTTGGTGGCCATGGTGTGGCTTGGTGGGCATGGCTTGGTGGGCGTGGCAGGGGAAGGATACTGCAAAATCTCCATTCCCACCCCACTCTGGGGCCAGCCAGAGGTGGTATTTGCCAGTTCTCCAAACTACTCAAAATTTCCGCTACCGGTTCTCCAGAACCTGTTAGAACCTGCTGGATTTCACCCCTGCTAGGAATAGGCTTTTATTGGGCAAACCATGGTTAAACATGATCTGCGAGTCCCCATTTAAAGATTGCAAATGCTGTGCTAAAATTTCTTCTGTTTCTACCCTGGAGAAATTAACCCCTTACTCACAGTATTGCAGGCACTGGCTCTTTCTACTTTGGAGAAACCACCGGTGTCTGTATTGAAAACATTCATCTTCTCGACAAGACAGGTCAAGGCTGTTTCTGTCGCTTCGCCCACCTTTTCATAAACTTTCTTGGACTAGAAACCGAAAGGGAAGGTGCACTTAAAACAAAAGCAAAATACATCTCCTGCAGTGGTAAGCACTGCAACCTAGTTTGTTAGAACTTGATTATTATTAGTTTGGTGAGGAAGGATGTTCAAATCTCAATGTTAAAAACAAAAAACAGTAAAATAAAAAGTCTGATGTAATATGTCTGCTTAACATGTAGGTCAAGGGTCCCCAAACTTGGCAACTTTAAGACTTGTGGACTTCTGGAGAATTCTGGGAGTTGAAGTCCACAAGTCTTAAAGTTGCCAAGTTTGAAGACCTCTGATGTAGGTAGAAAAAATTAATTTCTAATTAATATATCTAAAATGTCGAGATAAAAAAATAAATCTTAGAGGTGACGAATCTTTTCCTTTGGAAACCAATCCTTGATAAAATGAAACGCGAGTAAAAATCTAAATAACAAGATATTTATTTCAGTACAAAATAATATAAAAACCTAAGAACTACATTTTTACGATGTAAGATATCCTCCTTCCAGGGAGGATAGCAGCAGCAGAATAATGGAGAATGAGAATGGAATGTAACACTTGCGCAGTTCACTCTTCACGTGACTGCTTTGATTTGCTAAGAACCTCTGGGTCATAAAGTCTGACATATGAGTATAGCTGACAATCAAAAATCACCTCGTGACATAAAAGGACATATTATTTCTACACTGGAAATGGTAAAACCCCCTTTTTTTCTTTTTCCACTTTTTCTTTTATCTTAATTTGTAGGATTTTTATCTTTCTATTTTTAAACTTCAAGAAAATTATTCAAGTAGGATATACTTTTTTGCGTGCTATTTTTTCCCTGAAAATTAAGATTGACGCTTATAACATACTCATTTTTGCACATCAAAAGAAATGACAAATTCGTTTTAAAAGTGAAGCCTTCTTCAATCTGAATCACAATTTCCTTCAGCTCCAGGCAGACTTCGCAGTTCAAAGCGGCGAAAGCTCTTCTGGGAACTGTAGGCTGAGCTACTGTATGATTTTCTTCCTGATTTGATATATAATATATGAGCAATGGTGGCGCAGTGGTTAGAATGCAGTATTGCAGGCAAACTCTGCCCACAGTCTGTAGTTTGATCCTGATGGGGCTCAAGGTTGACTCAGCCTTCCATCCTTCCGAGGTCGGTAAAATGAGGACGCAGATTCTTGGGGACAATGTGCTGGCATTGTAAACCACTAAAAGAATGCTGTAAAGCACTATGGAGTGGTATATAAGTCGAAGATTGTTAATGCTATTGCTAATAAAAAAAACTCACCTCATTATAATCCAGCGAGGAATCATTGCAAAGGGCACAAATGGTTGCAAGCTCTACTAGGCCATCAAATTCTCCACACTTAACAGGGTTATCATTCTTTAAGCTGCCATTTCAAAAGGAGAATAGGGGAAACGAAGTAAATTGTTATCTGACTGGCAATGAAGAAGCTCATATCCTTTGCAACCCAAATGCAGTAATCAATATAGCAGGGCAGTACATTGATTTTTAAAAAAATATTTATTAATAGTACTATATCTTACCATAGCTTTCCTAGAAGAAAATTATCAAAGAGACTTATGATAAGTTCCATAACTGACATAACAGGTAATCTGTTCCGGCAGTCATTCAGTAACATATTTCTACAAAATATAGTTTTAAACTTTTGTCTGTCTCAGCCAGCTTCAGGTACTTAGCCCTGACTGTGAAACTGAATTCAAGAGAAAAAAAAGCTTTAACACAATGGTAGAGCTTCGGAAGATGCTGGAAGTAGCAGAAGCAATGGAGATCCAGAACGATTATTTCAACAGAACTATGAAATCATCTTCCCAGTGCCATTGGCTGGGTGCTGCTTCTCAGGGCTGATGTAGGGTCTCCTGCTTGGGCAGGGGGTTGGACTAGATGACCTGCAAGGTCCCTTCCAACTCTGTAAATCTGTAAAGGGCTCAGCATAGATCCTGGAGTCTATCTGAAAAGGACTTTTGTTATGCTTATAGGTGGCCTAGTGGTTAAGATGCTGGGCTTGTCAACCAGAAGGATGACTGTTTGAAACCTAAGCATTGTGTGATAGGATGAGTTCTTCTTCCTGCCCCAGCTCCTGCCAACCTAGCATGTTCAAAAACATGCAAATGCAAGTAGATAAATAGCATATTTTTCGGACTGTAAGACGCAGCGGTGTATAAGTCACACCAAGATTTCAAAGAGGTAAGTAAGAAAAAAGTTTTTGTCCTCCCCGGCCCCAGGAGCATTCTGCAGGCCTCCCAAACCCTCTGTGCGCCCTGTTTTTATGAAAAATGGGGCATGCAGAGGGTTTGGGAGGCCTGCAGAGTGCTTCTGGGGGCTGGGGGAAGGCAAAAACCGGGGCGTTTTTACCTTCTCCCAGCCCCCAGGAGCACTCTCCAGGCCTCCCAAACCCTCTGCACACCCCGTTTTTTTGAAAAGCGGGCCCATTTTTCACAAAAATGGGACACGGGGGCGGGGCTTCGGAAGGCCAAAAATGGCTGCATTCAGTGTATAAGACGCACCAACATTTCCACCCTCTTTTAAAAATATGGTAGGTACCACTTTGGTGGGAAATTAACAGTGTTCCATGTGCCTCGGTATATAGTCATGCTGGCCACATGACCACGGAAGCGTCTTTGGACAATGCTGACTTCCTTGGCTAAGAAATGGAGATGTGCACTGTGCCCGCCTTGAGTCAGAAACGACTAAACAGGAGAATCTTTTACCTTTTCTACCTATAGATAAGACAGAGAATGCATGTTACCTTCTGTTTCAAAAGAAGTATCTCAAAATAAGTGGACCACCTAGTGTTAGAAAAAATTATTTTGAAATTACTTTATTTCCAAATAAACCTACTTTTTGTGCTATTTATTTATTGCCTTTTTTTTGTTAACAGGGGAAATAAGGAACCATTCCAATTTGCAGGTCTCTCTTCTGAATTCTAAAATGCCACCAACTGGCTAACGCTACAACATTTGATTCTCTAGGACACTGTGAAACCATAAGTGAGGGGGAGGAAAGACATAGGGATCCAAAGGGAATGTGAGGTAGCAAGAGCGAAAAGAATATTTTTGATGATTTGGAGAGCTGTTGCCAAAGTCAGAGCAGACAGAAATGACCTAGATCAGTGATGGCGAACCTTTTTTCCCTCAGGTGCCGAAAGTGTGCACGCGTGCACTATCACGTGTGTGCGTGTGCCCACACCCATAATTCAATGCCCCCGCCCCCTGCACATGTACGCATGACCCCCTGCACTGCCCCACCCCGTACATGTGCGCATGACCCCCCTCACCCGTTCCCAAGTTCCGATGGGCCCGATAGGCCCTTTTTTTTTTATTTTAAAGACTGGGTCTCACTGTATTGCTCAGGCTGCACCGGCTATTCACAGTCGCTTTCCCACTATTGGAGCTTGAAGCGTGCTCCATCTCTGACATGGGCCGGTTCAACCCCCCAACACTTAGGGCAACCTTGATGGCCCTCGGCGCCTCAGTGGCCGACAATCCCCAGCTAGATTGATGCCGAAATTAGTGCCTCGGATAAGCCGATAGCCCAGACTGCAGCCCCGAACTTGTGAGCTCAAGCTATCCACGCCAGTCTCAGCCTCCAGAGTTAGCTGGATTACAGGCTCGCGCCACCACAGCCCGGCTGATAGCCCGTTTTTTATCCTCCCCAGGCTCCAGAGGCTTTCTTTGAGCCTGGGGAGGGTGAACCTCCCCGCCCACCCGGAGGCCCTCCAGAGGTCGGAAACGGCCCATTTCCCAACTTCTGGTTGGCCAGGTAGGCCCATTTTTCGTTCCCACGCCCGGCTGAAGGCCCTCCGGAGGTCGAAAACGCCCTCCCAGAACCTCCGCACAAGTTGAAAATCAGCTGGCCGGTGCGCACATGCGCGTTGGAGCTGAGCTAGGGCAACGGTTCGCGTGCCAGCAGATATGGCTCCGCGTGCCACCTGTGGCACGCGTGCCATAGGTTCGCCATCACGGACCTAGATGGATCCCAATTCAAGATAAAGGAATTTTATAGAAAAGCAACAATTGCATAATGGTGGAGCACAAGCAATGCAAGGAGAAGATGCCAGCAGAAGAACCTTTCAGATGGGAGAAAGATCCGATCTGAAAGCCACTGGCAACAAGTTCCATCTTCCAGTCCTCCAAATGTGTAAGAATTAAAACTCCCAGGATTCTTGGCCAATATGATCATAGCTGATGATAATGTTGGACATTCTGGGATTTGAGGTGTAAGCAGAGAACAGCAAGTTAGAGAAGGCTGGTTTAAATACCTGAAACTTCAGGTATTTAGTGACAATCGAACTAGATGGATCAGCAATTTGGTATCTCCTTCATAAACATCACTAGTCTCTTATTATTCTGAAACCTTCCCCCCACCAATGCCCTTTACTCAGGTCTTCTCACAGGCACATTTGCTGATTGACCCAGCTGCTGTGGCCTAGAGGTAGAGCTCTTGCCTCACAATCAGGAGGTTGTGAGTTCGATCCTAGGTAGATGACCTGCAAGGTCCCTTCCGACTCTGTTAATCTAATCTAATCTAATCTAATCTAAACAGCTCTCTAAGGTTTTGGTTGGCCTTCTCATCTTTTCCATCTGGAGGTTGCTGGGACTTTTCTCCTGCAAAGGACATGCTCCGCCTTGGAGATGTGGCTGCTGCATAAAAGGAGAGGAGCTTTGCCCATATTGTAGGCTGAGGCCCACCTCTTGAGAACTTCTTATGGGAAGGCCAGCTTCCAATTAGCACATGTGCATGCACACACACACAGATTTGTCCAGACACATTCCTGTGAAAAAGCCTTTTTAAAGGAATGTCGGAAGAAGGCCGTCTGTCAGTGAGTGGCTTCTATGAGACTGACAAATTGTACCCTTTCCCTCCATGTCTTGGACAAAGTACAGCTGTGATGGAAAAGCAACTTGCTAATTAAAGGCACACAAGAATCTTCACAGGAAAGAAGAGTTTACATTTCCAAAAGAAGAGACAAATTAACACCTTTCGGTGCTGAAATGATCCTAGGGAAGCAGAAGTAAGGATGGTAAGTGGGGAGGGGGGATCACAGTCCTGTTTTTTTCTTATTTTTAAGCCCTTTTGATCATTAAAAAAAGCCTAAGTATCTCACAAAAATCTAAGAATTTTCCCCCCCAATGGAACACATGTTTTAATTCTGTGCCCCCGTGCCATTATTTAGTTGAATTCATTCCTTGGGGATGACTCTACATTGTTTTGTTTTATTTTGAACATGATTCACATACTTTGTGGGGTATATTCACATACTTTGTGGAGTATATGGTACGACACTCCCCCCCCGCCTTCCCTTATTTAATGCGATCCTGTCAAGCGGGATCTCACCACCATGTTGGGCTTCCAAAACTAATCAAGGTATGTCTCTCTCTCCCCCCCAGTTTACCTCCGAGACCGCCTTCTCCAACATACCTCCCTAAGACCGATTAGAGCCCACAGAGTTGGGTCTGCTGGTGGTCCCGTCAGCCAAACAATGTCGGCTGGTGGGCCCACGAACGAGGGCCTTCTCTGTGGCAGCACTGGCTCTCTGGAATACACTACCCCCCGAGATCCGCATTATTCCCACCCTGCCAGCCTTCAGAAAAGCAGTAAAAAACATGGCTTTGTCGACAGGCCTGGGGCCAATGATTTTAATACAACACCGATCACTCTTGGCCCCATGAATGATTTATTGTATGGGTTTTTAAATTGTGGTTTTTAATGTTTTTAAATGTTTTAATATCTATTGTTTTTAATGCTTTTTATATTTGTTGTTGCATGTGAATTTTTACTGTTGTGAGCCGCCCAGAGTCTCTGTGGAGTGGGCGACATACAAATGCAACTAATAAATAAATAAATAAATAAATATTGCATCCCAATTATGGAACACCATTCTTTTCCACTTCTGGTTGGTGCTGAGACTACCAGTATTTTTCGGACTATAAGACGCACCTTTTTACCCCCCAAAAGAGGGTGAAAACTTGGGTGCGTCTTATACACCGAATGTAGCCCCACCCAGCTAACCCCACCCTTTGTCCTCTGCCTCCCAGCAATTTACCTCCTTGCAGCAAACAGAAGAGAGCCTGTTAAGCCAAGCAACTGATTATCAGCTTCCCGACCCTCAGCTGATTGAGGCTGCAGGCAGGCCATGTGCTAAAACTGAAAGTGAAACTAAAGCTGCAAGGAGGCAAATTGTTGGGAGGTAGAGGCAGAGGCAGAATTTTATTTTCTTGTGCTAATCAGACTGCTGAAACTGGATGACACAAGGAGGTAAGTCAATAACTATAAATGTCTGTAGAATGTTCAAATTATTAGACTTATTTTTTAAAGACTGCTTTATTATAGTTCTAGACAACTTAAGCTTTTAAAAATAAATGCTTGATCTGAAGAGGTTCAGTGCTATTGTATCTTCTTTTAAATAGCAGAGAATAATGTATACTTCCAGAAAGCCACATCAATTTTAACAGCATCTGTACAAGTATAGTCTGAAATGTAACAGTGTCCTGTTTTAGCATTAAGATAAGGCAGCTAGCTGAGTTAAACCCTGACTTAGTCATGTTTGGAGTAGATCTATTTAAATAATTGGGAGGAGTTAGTGTGACTACATTTAAGAAAACTTTCTGGCATTAATATAATGCCATAATGTACATTTCTCCAATTCTTTGCTATTTCTATGGGTCAGGCACACATGCAGAGAAATACACAGCAAATAGTGTATATCATCTGTACTGTTTGCTGGGAGGCAAATTGCTGGGAGGCAGAGAATTTTTTCCCCTTGTTTTCCTCCCCCAAAAATAAGGTGCATCTTATACTCCAGTGCATCTTATATTCCAAAAAATACGGTAATTTGCTTTTAGAGCTCAGTAAAGGTCTACCTGTTTACTTAAAGCTTTGGACTGAGCTGATGATCCTGGGATTGTTAACTGTTCCCATTTTACGGTTTTCACTTTATCATTATATATAGTTTTCCTGGCTTCTTTTATTGCACCCTGTTTTGGGGTTGTGTGTAATAAAAAGTAGGCTAAACATGGCCATAAATAAATAAATAAATAAATAAATAAATAAATAGTGCAACTGGCTATATCATATTAGTTTGCTATATTAATAGATTTACTTGTGTGTGCATGTAAGGTTTTGGGGGGGTGAACCTGACAAAATTCTATAAAGATATAGAATCCTGTGATTGACCTGCATTTTTCAATTAACACCTAGAACAGAGATTGCTTAGACAAGCTAGATCTTCCTATTTAGTCTTATGAGCTGTGAAATAACAAACTTCCAACTCTAATCCCAATCAGATAATTATCTCTCTCTTTTGTTGTAGCAAGTGCCCAATGACTGAGAGACACTTAGTCTTCATTAATGTATAACCTTTGCTGATACCTAAGCTGAATAACTCTGGGGATGGAGGGGAAAAAGAGATGCTGCAGGGCTATAAAAATTGTTCAACTAAAGCAACCCTCTTGTGAGTCGAATTCTGGAGATCTGCAGGAGAAGGATAGGCAGTGCCTGCAGGTGGAGTCAAGAGAGGAATCAGCCTGGAGCCATGAAGTTCTCAAAAACACTCTAAGTCCAACCTCTCTTGAATTCCATTAACTCTTCTTGTTGTTAGTCGCGAAGTCGTGTCCAACCCATCGTGACCACATGGACAACGTTCCTCCACGCCTTCCTGTTCTCTACCATCCTCCGGAGTCCATTTAAGCTCACACCGACTGCTTCAGTGACTCCATCCATCCACCTCTTCTTCTCTGTCATCCCCTTCTTCTTTTGCCCTCAGTCTTTCCCAGCATTAGGCTCTTCTCCAGTGAGTCCTTCCTTCTCATTAGGTGGCCAAAGTATTTGAGTTTCATCTTCAGGATCTGACCTTCTAAAGAGCAGTCAGGGTTGATCTCCTCGAGGACTGACCAGTTTGATCGACTCGCAGGAGTCTTCTCCAGCACCATAGTTCAAAGGCCTCAATTCTTTGGCGCTCAGCCATTAACTCTTATCTAGTGCCAATTTAGTGCTGACCATTAGCTGACTAGATTCCTGGGTATAGATGTAGCAATACATCAGCTTAATTGGACTTAATGTGTGGGTCTTGATTTTGTTGCCTGACAAGACTGTCTCCACCACTTGGGGTTCACCACTGCAGATAGCAATAGGCCCTTGATGCAATACATAAGTAAATGAAGAAGCTTCTTGGATGAGAAGTGACACGTCTTCAAAGAAAAGAAAAACGAAAAGCCAGAAAGTCCAATTGCCTCTTGAAAAAGTACCTTTGGGACAACCATGACCTCGATGACTGAGAATCTCCATAAACATTTAAGTAATGGGGACAATCACGGCCTTGAGTTATTTGTAAAAATTACAAAGGCAGGATATACATAAATAAATAAATACAATTTAAACAAACATGATGCTTTTTGTTTTAGTCCTGGAATCTCTTTTAATATTGTAAGCCACCTGGAGTTACCTGTGGTAAGATGGGTGGCCAATAAATTGGATAAACAAACAAACAAACAAACAAACAAACAAACAAACAAACAAACAAACAAACACAAATCCTCCTGCTTTGGCATCTATTCTAAATTAGCTGGCAATTAAAAAAATTCAGAAAAGATTGAAAAACAGCACAGCAAATGGAAAACAATGATATCACCTGACAAACACAATAGGATTGTTTTTCTTTTTAAAATGAGTTTTGTATTAATTTTTACATATCATTTCAAAGGGAGCCAGTTTGGTGTAGGGGTTAAGACACTAGGTTAGAAACCAGAAGTCTGTGAGTTTCAGACATGCCTTAGGTACAAAGCCAGCTGCGTGACTTTGGCCAGTCATTCCCTCTCGGCTCTAGGAAGGAAGAAATGCCAAACTACTTCTGAAAATGTTGCTAAGAAAACTGCCAGGACTTGAATCAATTTTCAAACATTGGGAAGATTTTACATCTATGCTTCACAAGTTCCAACAACAAGGGTAGAACCACTCACATTTGTCCCTCAGGGGTGTAGGTGGACCCAGTGATGGTGAACTCATGCAAGCTGCAGTGACTGTCCTTAATCTTCTCCACAATGAACATCTGCAATAAAGGGAGAAAGAAAGAGAGAGAGGAAAAATTAAAAGACTGCACTGTTGAAGGGCTAGTTACAAGTCACAAATAGTTTTACAGCATTTGTACATTGCTTTGTTATTTTGTACATTGCTTTGTTATTTATTTATTTATTTATTTATTTATTTATTTATTTATTTATTTATTTATATTTATTTATTTATTTTGTCAAAACATGTACAAGATAGCAGGTATGGTATAAACATAAACAAAAGCAAAGTAGGTACAGGTAAATTTGGACAATAGGACAGTAAGACAGGGACGGTAGGCACAATGGTGCGCTTATGCACGCCCTTTATAGACCTCTTAGAAATGGGGTGAGGTCGACTGTAGACAGTCTAAGGTTAAAGTTTTTGGGGTTTGGGGAAGAAACCACAGAGTCAGGTAGTGCATTCCAGGCATTGATCACTCTGTTGTTGAAGTCGTATTTTCTGCAGTCGTATTTGGAGCGGTTTACATTAAGTTTGAATTTATTACGTGCTCGTGTATTGTTGCTGTTGAAGCTGAAGTAATCATTGACAGGAAGGGCATTTGGTATATGATTTTATGAACTATATTTAGATCAGATCGAAGGCGACGTAGTTCTAAATTGTCTAATCCCAATATTTCAAGTCTGGTGGGATAAGGTATTCTATTGCGAGCAGAGGAGTGGAGGACTCTTCTAGTGAAATATTTCTGGACTCTCGATTGTATTGAAAAAGGAGACAATTTTGACAAAGACCTCTCATTTGAGACTGCAATCAGATACAATCACTACATGAATGATGTTCAAATTTGCAGCCCTCACTCCATCTTCTCTGGCATAATACAAGCAGTCCTCGATTAACAACTGCTCATTTAACAATGGTTCAAAGTTACGACGGTCTTGGAAGAAGTTACCTGTACTCACACTTATGACTGTTATATCACCTCTGCAGTCATGTAATCACATCTGGGGCACCTGGCAACTCACTCGCATTTACAACCCATCACAGTGTCTTGCGGTCAGATAATCATGATCTGTGACCTTTTTTGCCAATTTTCAGCAAAAAATGACCATCGGGGAACCTGGATTCCCATAATGATTGTGTGATTCACGTAACAACCACAGTAAAAATTGTTGTAAAATCCGATCTGACTGAATTTATGACTGCAATGACTTTTATGATGAAAATTTCAGTCTCAACTGTGGTTGTAAGTTGAGGACCACTTGTAACAAAGATTGCATTAATATAATCTTACAATAAAATAGAATTAGTAATCTGATTGTATTTCCTGTCTGATCCACTTGGTAAGGCTGACACCAATCTTGAAAGTTGGAAAGTGCAAATCTCCCTGTAATATCCTTCCCCCTCCGTTTTTATGACATTGTAATCCCTTAATTTGGGGTACAGTTAGGACGACTGGATAGAGCTGAGCGTTTACTAGCCGGATGCCCTTCCTGATGCCTATGTGGAGTTTGCAGCAGATATTCTAATTTCCTTTATATTCTAATTTCCACTCTAATTTCCTTTATATTCCAAGAAATTAGGGTGGGTCTCTTCTGGGCCTCTTGCCCTGCCCACTATCCAGCTGTAGACTATGCTGTTTCTTAACTTATTGTTATCTAGGCAGTATCTCTGGGCCCAGTCTTCCTACATATAATTACAAACTTATATGGTGTATTTTTCATTTTGGCACCCCTTAAAAATGGTATCTAGGCAGGGGTGGGCTGCTGGGGGTTTGCAGGGGTTTGGGAGAACCTCTAGCTAAGATTCTGTGCTGTTTGGAGAACCCCCAAATCTCACTCCTGGCTGGCCCCGCCCACCCCACCCCTCCCAGGAGTCACCATGCGGCCCATTTTGGATGCAGGTAAGTGCAGGGCACGTGCGGAGGCTCAGGGACGGCAAAAAACAGGCCTACCGGAAGTTCAAGAAATGTCCCATTTCCGGCCTCCAGAGGGCCTCCGGAGCCTGGGGAGGCCATTTTTGCCCTCCCGGAGGCTCGAGAAAAGCCTCCGGAGCCTGGGGAGGGCAAAAACGCCCCCCCGGCCATGGTGCAGGAGGCCGACTAGGCCATGCCCACCATGCCCACGCCCACCCAGCAACCGGGCAGAGAACCCCTTGCTAAAATTTTTGGAGCCCACCCCTGTACCTAGGCAACTGTCTAGATTGCCTAGGCTTAGAATTGGCCCCTCTATGCCCTTTAAAACACAGTTTGCTGTATTGAGAGATGAGACCCAAGGGCAGGTTATCAGGGGACAATCAGTGGGTGGGTGGGAATAAAGCCTCAGCCTGCTCCCACATTGCACCAAGGGAGCCGAAAGGGATGATGTCATTGCAACTCAATGCAATCTGATTCCTGTTCATGTCAAAATTTATTCTGCTTTTATCAGAGTCTTAAGCGATTCCCAGCACATGGGAATGTTCACTGTTGAGTTACCACATTTGTCAAATTCTTGAGTAACTAGGAAAGGACAGTGTTTTTTTTCCTCACGGCCTCCTCTGATTTAGGGCTTTTACTACTGTACCCGTGATAACAATTTCTGCTGTTGTTTATAGTTTTAAAATGTAAAATCATCATCTAAAATGCTTGCAATCTCTCAATACATCATTTTAAATTCATGAGTTGATGTGCTGTCCACTGGACAGTGTCCAGTGTTGAGATGCAGCGTTTGGGAGAAAATGCAAAATCTGGTGATTATAGATAGTCCTCAATTTACAACCCCAATTGGGATTAGAATTTCCATTGCTAATCAGGGCAGTTGTTGAGTTGTGTCTGATTTTACAACCTTTACTGCCACAGTTGAGCAAATCGCTGCAGTTATTAAATGAATCACGAGGCCATTAAGTGACTTTAAAAACTTTCGCTTGTCAGAAGTTGACTGGGAAGGTCACAAACGGAGATCACAGGCCCCCAGGACATTGCAACTGTTGTAAACACATACTGGTTGCCAAGTCTGATCGCTTGGCAGTGAGTGTGCCCGAAATCTGATCACATGACTATGAGAATGCTGCAATGGTCATAAGTGTGAGGATGAGTAGAAAATCACTTTCTGCCTCAGAAAACAGAAACAGAACTGAGATGTGGAAAAGGAAAGGAAACGGCTTTTGGTTAAATGTTTGACTGCCAGGTCATTCCAGGACCTGAAGATCCTTCAATCACAAGTTTGGACTTTTTATTTTATTTTATTTTATTTATTTATTTTTGTCAAGTACATGTTGGTAATATACATAGATATAACATTGTTTATATACCTAAGATGGGTACTGATAAGAGGGAACATTAGGACAGGGACGGTAGGCACGCTGGTGCACTTATGCACGCCCCTTACTGACCTCTTAGGAATCGGGTGAGGTCAACAGTGGACAATCTAAGAGTAAAGTTTTGGGGTTTGGTGACGAAACCACAGAGTCAGGTAGTGAATTCCAGGCATTTACCACTCTGTTGCTAAAGTCATATTTTCTACAGTCAAGTTTGGAGCGGTTCACTTTGAGTTTGTATCTGTTATGTGTTCGTGTATTGTTGTGGTTGAAGCTGAAGTAGTCATTGACACTTCTGTTGATCTGGCCTAGAAGAGAATGAAATGACCTAGCCCAGGGGTGTCAAACTCAAGGCCTGGGGGCCAGATCCGGCCCGCGGGGTGCTTCGATCTAGCCCGCAGTGCCACCCTGGAAACAGGCCCGTGGTGCTTCTGCCAGTGAAAATGGAGCTCAGGAGGGCCGCCCGTGGCCCTCCTGAGCTCCATTTTTGCTGGCAGAGGGTTGCAGGAAGCCATTGCAGCCGAAAATGGAGCTTGGGAGCTCGTTTTCGCTAGCAGAGCATTCGGGCCACCACAGGGGCCCCTGACATGAGTGACGTTGAGCTGGCCACGCTCACCCTGGCCACGCCCCCTTCCCCCCCCCCTGAGGTCAAACACAACCCTGATGCGGTCCTCAATGAAATCGAGTTTGACACCCCTGACCTAGCCAGTTAATCAGCTAAAAGCAAACTTTTAACAACTCTATATTTTTGTATAGCACCTCCTGCCTGTCCTATCCCACAGATTTTTGGGATCCCCGTGGAGGTTTTGTTTACTGAGAATGGGTTGTTGCTGTTGCTGAAATCTGGTTAACTTTCCAAACAACGAGAAAGCAGTGAAGGGAATATGATGAATGGGGAAAAGCGCCTTGGTGCTTAGTTGCTAAAAACAAAAACCAGCACTGCAATTTTTAAAAACATGTAAAAGAAAAAAAGAAACACAAAGCAATCCCTAAAAGCCCGAACTCTTGCTCTAAAATCTCCTACATCCTACCTGATATTGCTTAATTAATGGTTCCAGCCTATTTCACCTGTGGCCTACAACTGGGGTTGCTGGAAACTGTGGTTTAGTTGCCTGCAGAGAGATTCACTCCTGATCTCCCTTATTTGTTCTTCTCAATATCCTGGCTTTTAATAGCGGATTCAGATGATTGTATACCAGCCACTTGCAAGCGAGGTGGAGGTTCCCTCTCTCAAAATAGTAGTTTCTAACCAGTGGTGAAATCCAATTTTTTTAAACTACCGGTTCTGTGAGCGTGGCTTGGTGGGTGTGGTGTGGCTTGGTGGGCATGGCAGGGGAAGGATACTGCAAAATCCCCATTCTCTCCCCACTCCTGGGGGAAGGATATTGCAAAATCTCCATTTCCACCCCACTCAGGGGCCAGCCAGAGGTGGTATTTGCCGGTTCTCCGAACTACTCAAAATTTCCACTACCGGTTCTCTGAGCTACTCAAAATTCCCGTTACCGGTTCTCCAGAACCTGCTGGATTTCACCTCTGTTTCTAACCAAATGAGATGATGTTTTAGCTTGCCAAAGTATATCTGTTCCTGAATTAAAAGAAAATCATATTAAACAGGTAGTCCTTGACTTACAACTGTAATTGACCCCGCAATTACGGTACTAAGTCATGATGGTTGCTCAGTGGCTCACCACAGCACGACGCCTAATTTTATAACCTTTTGTTGCAGTGGTCATTAAGTAAATGCGCAGTTGTAAAGTGAATGCTGTGGTCATTAAGCAAATCCATTGTTTTCTACAGGGTGCTTTCTTGCTGGAAACTGGAAGTAAAGCCAGTTTCTGGCAGTTACAATTGCAAACAGCCATACATGTGGGCCAGATGTCAAGTGCCCCAAATGTGGGGAGACAGCAGTCAGAATTTGGAATCCAGGTTGTAAGTACTTTTTTCTGGGCCTGTCATAACTTCAAATGGTCCCTAAGCAGGTCATAAGTCGAGAACTACCTGTATGTATATTTATCCCTCTTGGAAGCAATGGGAATTGAATCTACAAGGGGCATGAGATAGAAAGACATTTCAAGCTCCGGTTCCTGAATGTTTTGATGCTATGACCATGTTCTGGCCTCTTTAGCCTTGCAGTAATGGGCTCCCTTCTGCTTAAATGCTCATCTGCTTGTCACAGTGTGAATATTGTCAGTTGTATGTCTATGTAGGGTGATGCACCCCTATTCTAATATTATGGTATATTCCAATACAGGCAGAACACGTGATACGATCTTTGTTACGTCTCCAGGAGCCTTGGAGACAGTGAGCGACTCCGCCCATTGGCTGAGTCCGTGCCGGCTTCCAAGCGGGAGTTTTCGGAAGCCGCTATTGGCTGCCGTGCCTGACAGCTACATATAAATAGCGGCTGAGGCGTTCCTGCATTCCGAGTTGTTCTGTTACACTTCTACTGTTGTATTGAATAAAGAGTTGTTAGTAAATGAGACAAGCCTCCTCCTTTGTGACAACGGCGACGGACACAACAATCTTGTACGCATGTCCACATTCCTGATCCACCATTAATCATTTTTGACTTGGCTCTTGACCGGAACGGTCGCGTTTTCTTAGCAAAGATGTAATTATTCAGGATTTATTGTTTTTGTACCGAAATAAATATTTTAATCTCGGCTTTATTTCTAACTGTCTGAATTCCAAGCAAAGATCCAAATCGCCTCTATGAGATTTATTCTCATCTCTCAACACTGCTGTCCAGGCAAAGACAGCTGGTTCTCTTAGGTATTTTAAAAGGTTCCTGTTTTGAATGTTGCACGTTCATCCCTTTTGATTTGTTTCTGAACTCATTGTGTCAGTGCGTGTGGCTTTTAACAGAGTTACCACAAATGCTCAAATGCCGTGCTTTTTGGAGCAAATGGCAAGGCTGAGGACTTACATGATCTCAGGCAGGTGAGGCTGGCTGGCTATGGCTGAGCATATCAGTTATAAATAAATGGGAATGTCACAAAAGCATCTCCATAATTTAAAATAAACACAGAGCAGTTGGTGAATTTAGAAATTAACATTTTTTTCTTTGTATATTTACTCTGCTCACACAGCAGCATTATTTATAGGCACGTGCTTCTTTCTTTCTTAATGTATCTTATTCCAACCTACGCCACACAATTTTGGAATAATTGTTTTTTTCACTTTCTCACTTCTGTAAACCCATCTCCTTTCCTGACCCCGTAGCCCTCTCTGTATTTTCTTGACTGTGGTTACTCCTGCACCAGTCTGGGCGTGTTAAAGTCAACCCCAGTTCAGGGTTCGGCCTACCACATATGGAAAGCAGTTCGGTATCCTATAGCAACCAAGCTTGGCACGCTATTTCTTCTATCAACAAAGAGCAAATGCAAGCGAGGATGACGCTGAGGATTCACCATGGAGAGATCTGATCATGTTCTCCTGTCTGCGCCCTTTTGCGTGTGGTTTCATTCCCCCGTTTCATCAGCAGGTAAACAGAGTGGCGGAAATAGCAGACGGCTAATCCCCAAACCAGATAGGAAAGTATTTGATGCCAAGAGCCCTTTTAAAAGAGATTTGGAGCCTAGCCACCCACATGCAGCTTTTGTAGACACACAAGGGCCCATTTACCTGAAAAGGTGTATGGGTACATGCTGCACCTGCTCCAAAGCTCCACTGGCCAAGGACCAAACTGCCCACTCATCCAGAGATGATCATTCTCGCAACTTTAAAACACCCAGAAACTGCAGTTATACCTAAAGTTGCTTTCATTATATCTGGTCTGACCTAGGCTTCACCAAATCATGAAACAAGACTCCTTGTCCCGAAAAAAACCCCTTTTTATTTGGCTAATGTGAATTCCTAGTGTTGAATATTAATAAGGGAGTGAAGCCGAGGCTTCCGAGGCTTCACTCAGGTCCGCCATTACGGCGGGAAAAAAAGTTGAATCTCATTGGTTGAGCCGTCTGACAGCTCCCTATAAAAGGGCAAGCTGTCAGACAGGCAAGTTGCTGGGTTGTATTGATCTACCGAATAAAGAGCTGTTGTTGTTGAAGAATCAGCGTCCTGCCTCTTCTATCCCCCAATTCAACACCTAGCATTCACATCCAGCAAAGTCCCGGCAAAAAGTCTTTCAAGGGTGAATTGCAACAACTGAACTTATCAGTCCTTGGATAGTTGCCAGGCCGATAGGGTCCAGGCGCAACACTATACAATGAAATACTTGGCAAGGAGTCTCTGTGAGGCACAAACTCAGATAAGCAAATCTTCACACTAATAAATGAACTAATTGTCTCCTGCAAACACCACTCCCCTTTTCCCCTTATTTAATCCCTATGGGAGGAGCCATTCAGCATCCACTTGTGCCTTTACTCCCGAGTCGACCCGTTCCATAATTGTTCCCTTCTGCTGACAGCTCTGCGCATGCGCACATCGGGAACAGGCTCCAGCTGTTCTTCTGCCCCATTTATCTCCGACTCCAAAGGTAGCTGATAACTGTCGGACAGCTCTGGTCCAACCTCTGCCTCCGATGCAGAGCACTCATCAGAGCCTTCCCCAGACTCCCATGTTCCTCCCCAACCTCCTCACCGTCCGAGACTGCCATCAGCTCCGCTGGCCACTGGCGGGCCACAACAATATCACCAAAGGTTCTCTGAATAAGGGTGACCCGAACAGACTTGCTTAACACAGGCAGAAACTGTTTTATTTAACCATCTTCATAGAAAGGACTCCCCCCATGCACCCCACCTGCACTTTAAAAAGAGGTATATTGCAGACCCCGTCAGTCAAAGAATTTCTCCTGGCAAGGTCCAGGAGAAAGACACTTTTCTGCCATGGCAACTACCCTCTGGAATATCATGCCCACCGCAGGTGAGATCTGCATCCATAATTTTGGCCTTCTTAAAGGGCTTGAAGGGCTCCGTCAACTGATGTGGGGCCCCAATGGGGAGTAACATCTTGGAGATGATTAATGAGGGTTAAAGAGCCTTGATGGTGCAGTGGTTAAAGTGCAGTATTGCAAGCAAACTGTCCACAGACTGAAGTTTGATCCTGATGGGGCTCAAGGATCGTGGGGGCTGAAATCCAATATATATCTGCTCAGGCTTCCATCCTTCCAAAGTCAGTAAAATGAGAACCCAGATTGTTGGGGGCAATATGCAAATAATGCTTACACAGTGCTGTAAAACACTATGGGGTGGTATCAAGAGGTGGGATTCAGCAGGTTCTGACCAGTTCTGGAGAACCGGTGGCGGAAATTTTGAGTAGTTCGGAGAACCGGTAAATACCACCTCTGACTGGCCCGCTCTCCCATCTATTCTCTGCCTCCTGAGTCCCAGCTGATCGGGAGGAAATGGGGAGGTGGCGCAGTGGTGAGAGTGCAGTACTGCAGGCTACTTCAGCTGACTGCTAGCTGCAGTTCGGCAGTTCAAATCTCACCGGCTCAAGGTTGACTCAGCCTTCCATCCTTCTGAGGTCGGTAAAATGAGGACCCAGATTGTTGGGGGCAATATGCTGACTCTGTAAGCTGCTTAGAGAGGGCTGTAAAGCACTATGAAGCGGTACATAAGTCTAAGTGCTATTGCTATTGCTATCCTTCCCCTGGAGTGGGGAGGGAATGGGGATTTTACAGTATCCTTCCCCTGCCACGCCCACCAAGCCATGCCCACCAAGCCACGCCCACAGAACCGATACTAAAATTTTTTGAAGCCCACCACTTGTCCGCGGTATATAAGCCTACTGCTATTGCTAATGGATTAGACAGATAGCACCTCCTTGTGCATCCCTTCCTCTCCATCTTAGTCAATTGAATTTTAGCTGAATTTTAAGTTTATGGTCTTTATTTACAGTTTTAATGCTGTATATGGTATTTTTATTGAATGACTGTAAGCCGCCTAGAGTCGCCTTGGCGAGATGGGAAGCATAGAAGTTTAATAAATAAATAAAGAGTTCTTTCTGTCAGGAAATCCCTCCTTATTTCCAAGTTGAATCTTTGAGGAGCTTCCACCCATTGCTTCTTTTCCTGCCCTCAAGTGCTATGAAGAACAACCTCCTCTTCCCTGTGACAGCCCTTCAAGTATTGGAAGACAGCTATCACGTCTCCCCCCAGAGTTCATACCGTCCCTTCCCCTTCTTTGCCATATATTTTTCTGTGTGCATGAAAGAGTATAATTAGTACGAACAGATAAGGATGCATTAATTTTGTCAGTGGGTAGCTTATTTTACAAGCAATTGATTTTAATTGAGAGTCATTAATTCAATTAGTATACATTCTTTCTACTTTAGGGTTTATTTTTAGTGTAACTTCTTGGAAAATATATATATATATATATATGTGTCTGTGTGTGTGTCTCTGTGTGAGTGTGTATCCACACACTTGTGTAAGTGTGCCGAATGTACTCATTTATTATGGGGAGAGGAATTTCATTGGCATTGGCAACAGGTTAATGAAGTAGGGAAATATAAAGTAAGTACCGTATTTTTCGGAGTATAAGACGCACCTTTTTACCCTCAAAAAGAGGGTGAAAACTTGGGTGCGTCTTATACACCGAATGTAGCCCCACCCAGCCACCCCCACCCTTTGGCCTCTGCCTGCCAGCAATTTACCTCTTTGCAGCAAACAGGGCAAAGCACAAAAAGAGCACAAGAAGAGATAAACTGCCTCCCGACCTACAGCTGACGGAGGCTTGCAAACCACGTGGAAAAATGAAACTAACTACGGTGGCTGTAATGTGACAAATTGCTGGGAGATAAACTGCTGGCAATATTAGACTGCTGAAATTGCAAGAAGGCAAGCTATAGTTGTTATGGCTCAGAGCTCGAGCTCTTGCCTCACAATCAGGAGGTTGTGAGTTCTATCCTAGGTAGAGGCAGATTCTGTTAATATGTTATTTGTTAAATGTTTGTAGAGTATTCAAAGTATTCAAATTATTTTTTAAAGACTGGTTTATTATTGTTCTAAACAACTTAATAAAATGAAGAAGCTTTTTAAAATAAATGCTTGCTCTGAAGAGGCCCAGTGCTATTGTATCTTCTTTTAAATAGCAGAGAATACTTCCAGAAAGCCACATCAATTTTAAAGATCTGTAAAAGTATAATCTGAAATGTCCTGTTTTAGTATTAAGTATTAGTATTAAGTATTAGTATTAAAAGAAGGCAGCTGAGAAACCCTGACTTAGTCATGTTTGGAGTAGATCTATTTAAATAATTGGGAGGAGTTAGTGTGATTACATTTAAGAAAACTTTCTGGGATTAATATACTGCCATAAATGTACATTTTTCCAATTCTTTGCCATTTCTATGGGTCAGGCACACATGCACAGAAATACACAGCAAACAATGTATATCATCTGTGCTGTTTGCTGTTTGCTGTTTGGCAAATTGCTGAGAGGCAGAGCCTTTTTTCCTTGTTTTCCTCCCCCAAAACTAAGTCTTATACTCTGAGTCTTATACTCCGAAAAATACGGTAAGTAGGAAAGATTCTTGTCCATGTCTATATTTCTTTTTCTGATTTTTTATTTCTTTTGGGGTTGAACTGACTTCAATTCAGCATCATCACCTTTTCAGAGAAATACGGTGAATATCTTGCTAATTAGCTGAGGATTCAAATAGAAAGATAAAAACAATTTGCTTAATCGAAAAGGCCACCAGGAGGCACCTAGACACAAAAGCTCCCTTATTCCCTTCCCACCCCCCTCAGGACAGATTAAAAGATAAGGAGGAGGAGGATTAAGTCAGTCACACAGTCAGAAACACAAATAATGCCTAGAAATATTAGCTAAGAACGTGGCACCCAACCCAGGGTGAGGGACATGTCTATAAACAGATAGCTTTTCCAATTCTCCTGAGCAAAAATGGAAAGCATAACTGGCTGGGGGATTCTAGGTCCATCAAGTTCAACTCCATCTTCAAGTTTCCAAGTATTAAATCGGTGTGACAGGGCTGACAGGAATGGAGGCAGACTCAAGAGATGAACAGCAACAGCAAACCTTTATTTCAGCACCACAGAACAGAACAGAGAACAAACGGCTTGACAGCTCCTTTTATACTGGAGCTGTCAAGCTCTGAGCCAATAACAGGGCTCCATTTTCCCGCTCGCCGGCTGCTTGCGTCAGAGCCAATCAGGCTCGACTAGCAGCCGGTGCGGTCGTAACTGTGAGGACTTAACACCAAGGTTGAAAAACAATGCCCCAAATCAACAACCAGTTCTAATTCCTATTCCCTAATTCCCCAAACCCCAAAAACTTCAACCTCAGATTATCTACCATCGACCTCACCCCATTCCTAAGAGGTCGGTAAGGGGCGTGCATAAGCGCACAATCGTGCCTACCGTTCCTGTCCTAATGTACCCATATATTCATACCTCTTTTACTCTTATTCATGCTTGTGATATTACATATATATTCAATCATGTTTTACCGTTTAAGCTTTGCTTATAATCATATATGCTTGACAAATAAAACAAATACAGTACAAATACAAATAATTCCAACAACAAGAATTTAGACCAGGCTTCCTCCAAACACTGCCATATAACAATAGCAATAACAATAGCATATTACACTTATATTCTGCTTTATAGTGCTTTACAGCACTTTCTAAGCAGTTTACAGAGTCAGCATATTGCCCCCCAAAATCTGGGTCCCTTCCTCATTTTACTGACCTCAGAGGGATTAGCAGGCTGAGTAGATATATATTGGATTTCAGCCCCCATAATCCTTAGCCAGTCCAGCCATGTTGCCAGGCATTGTGGGAGCTTCTACCTCACCCAACAGAGGGGAGAAAGCTGATGAAATCAATGGCAATAGATTCCTTTTGATCTCATAAGATTGCTGCATTTGGAAACTGAGAATGGTTTCTTTGCACTCACATAACATAAGGAGATGAAACTTTGTCAGTTCATCAAATGGCTATCATGACAGGGCCACCATGCCTGGGCTGCAAGTATCCAGATGACCACTAGATGGCAGGAAAGAGAGTTCCTAAGCTGCCTTCTGTTGCTTATTCAGATTTTGGCAGTTCAGAGTTGATATTTGTGTACAGGTAGTCCTTGTTTAACGACCGGTCGCTTAGCGACCATTCAAAGTTATGATGGACCTCCCTAGAACCAATTACAGCCCATTTTCGTAGTTCCTATGTCTGCAACTCTCTCCCCTTGTAGTCACATGATTACATTTTAGGTATTTGCCAATTGGCTTGCATTTATTGTTTGTAGGATCTGAGGTCATGTGACTGTGATTTTTGTGTTTAGTTCTAGTTTCCAGCAAAAAATCTCATCCTTGGGGAAAAATGGGTTTGCTTAATGCAGGGGTCGGCAACCTTAAACACTCAAAGAGCCACAAAGGTCCGAACCGGAAACCCCCCGTTCAATTCTGGAGCCGACCAGAAGTCCGGTTCCCCCACCATAGTGTCTCCTCCTAGTGCGGTGTCCTTCTTCCTCTGCCGACTGGAAATCTGGTTCCCACACCATAGTGTCTCCTCCTAGCACAGCGTCCTTTTTCCGTTGCCGACCAGAAGTCTAATTCCCCCACCATAGAGTGTCCTCCTGTGCGGTGTCCTTTTTCCTCTACCGGTCCTAACCAAAAGCCCTATCAATTGTGGAGCTGACTGGCGACAGGGAGCCGCAGAAGAGGGATGAAAGAGCCACATGTGGCTCCACAGCCGCAGGTTGCTGGCCCCTGGCTTAATGACTGCTGTAAAAACAAGAAGTAAAAGCGGGTATAGTGATGTGGCCATCCGCTTAACAACTGCCATGACTTACAACTGTAATTCTGGGCTCAAATCAAGAACTATCTGTATAATGAAGAATAGTTATGAAGCCTCACTTTATCGTAAGTCTAGCACTTTTCCCCAAGGATGTGCCCTGCTGACCCATTTTTCCCCAGACATGTGTGAACTTTTCCAAAAAAGCCCAGGAATACAGCTGTCGATTATTTTGATATCCTAAAATAGTTTTGGGGACCATTTAGGGCCGGAAGCATTCTTCGAATTACAGATGATGTTGGAAGCTGCTGTTTTTCTGTGCAGCATGCTAGCTTTTATTGCTCCACAATACACATTTCTAATGACTGTGTGTAGGTAAAGATCCTTCCTTTTATTTGACGATTTTAGCTTGTTATGAGCTGCCTTGGAAAATCTGCTTTTCAGGGCAGAATGCCAATTTTATAAATATAATATTTAAACATTTAAGGTAAGTTTCCATTTTAAAAAAAAAAAATGAAAACATCTTTCTTAAACAAATAAAAGTTTAGGTGGAGCAGGAAGCAGGAACTTGGCATTCAGAACAGACTCAGAAGTATGAGCTGGTCAACAGAAGAACAGGTTGTTATGCAGGAATATGATGGGTGGGGATTTTTAAAGCAAGCATTTACTTTTAGATTGGGACTGGTGGCTATTGATGCCCTTTCAAAATCATAAAATCAAATATCATGCCCTGTTTTAATTCCAATATGTACTAGAGAAAATGGCTTAAATGATCCTGAGTTGCATTAACAGAGGGATACAATCTAGAACTAGGGAGGTACTAATACCACTCTATAAAGCCTTAGTTAGACCACAACTAGAGTACTGCATCCAGTTCTGGTCACCACACTATAAAAAGATAGTGAAACTCTAGAAAGGGTGCAGAGGAGAGCAACCAGGATGATAAGGGGACTGGAAACTAAAACATACAAAGAGCAGTTGCAGGAACTGAGCTTGGCCAGTCTGGCAAAGAGAAGGACCAGGGGTGACATGATAGCAGTGTTCCAATACTTGAAGGGATGCCACAGAGAGGAGGGGGTCAAGCTGTTCTCTATGGCACCAGAAAGCCAAACAAGGAATAACGGATGGAAGCTGACCAAGGAGAGATTCAACCTGGAAGTGAGGAGAAACTTTCTGGCGGTGAGAGCGATCGACCAGTGGAACAGCTTGCCTGCAGAGGTTGTGAGAGCTCCAACACATGAGACTTTCAAAAGGAGATTGGACTGCCATTTATCCGAAATGGTGTAGGGACTCCTCCTTGAGCGGGGGGTTGGACTAGATGACCTACAAGGTCCCTTTCAACTCTAATAATAATCTAATCTAATCATAGATTCTAACTATAACTTTGCTCTAATTTTAAAATCAATTTTAGAGGCCTGATTCTCAAGTAAGCTCACCATTTAGTATGTACTGTACTATTCAGTGAAACAGGATTATTATTATTTTTTGGACATCTTAGAAATTCTTTCAACAAGGTTCACTGATTTCAAAAGGATGTGGACGACTTCTTAAACATGTCTGACTCCCATAGGTAGATACAGATTTCTTGAGGGCTTTTTTTTTAGTTTTTATTTCTGCTCATTAATTAGGAAGTGTGCTTGGTAAATTATTCATCTGACTTTTACAGGCATCTCTGTGAAATTCCTAAGGAGGGCTGTGCTGTGAAAAGCGGGTTTGGGAAAGTTTAATTTTTTTAAGGGAAAGGAACGAAGTATGCTATAATAGAACAGGGGTGAAGACCTTTCCTGCTGTTATTTTCGCTCACATTCCTTTAAGTATATTTCGTCAGTGGGTGGACTCAGAATTGTTGACAGGTTGCTTGGTGTGTATGTGTGTGTGCATCAGCGGTGGGTTGCTCCCAGTTCGACCTGGTTCCATGAACCGGTAGCGGTGGTGGCGGGAGGCTCCACCCACCTGCCCAGGACGTTTCTGCGCATGCGCGCATGTGAAAACCAATAGCAACGGGTTTTAGAACCCACTACTGGTGTGTGTGTGTATTTACTGCTCTCTCTAAAATATAACAATAAAATATAACAGCACAGAACAGCAGATGAGCTGGTATTCTCAACCAATTTGGGGTACCAAAGGGCTTTTAACTTAGGGGCTCAGGATACTCATCCCTGTTTGAGAGACTTGGAAGATAGAGCAGAAGATTGATAGATGACTATCTCCAACATCTTGCACAGACAGAATGTAAACAAAGCATTTTGCATTTGCCAGAGACGGAAGACAAGGAGTTTCCAATAGGTAGAAACTGAAACAAATGAAGTTCTTCCCTTGACTCTTAAAATTGGTATGTCTAGGAATGTGGTACCATGTGGTTTCTCTCAACATACCTTTAGATCAGGGCTCTCCAACCTTGGCCACTTTATGACTTGTGGACTTCAATTTCCAGAATTCCTCAGCCAGCATGGCTGGTTGAGGAATTCTGGGAGTTGAAGTCCACAAGTCATAAAGTGGCCAAGGTTGGAGAGCCCTGCAGATTGTCTCCTTGACAAAACAACGCTAAATAAAAATAGCCCTGCCTATAAAATCAGAGAAGAAGCAGGAGGGGCAGGATGATTCACGTTGCTGACCACAACCTACACATTCCTGCAACAACTAAGCTGGGAAGAAGAAGAATTAAACTGATTGATCAAACTTAGATAAAAGGCAGAGCACACCCTGGAAGGCGACCTACAGGTTTGGCCATTAAATAGTCTTTTAATTATTTACATCCAAGGGCGTAGATTCTTATATTAAAAAGGAAGGTATAGTTTCACATGAAGAAAAACCTCTAAGGTCAACCTATATAGGACACCCAGGACTTTGCAGCCAAAAACCTTGAAGACATCGCCCCGTGGATGTCTGGAGAGTGTGGTAAAAAGAAAGGTAGAGAAGGTGGAGACGAAGCTGCACCTAGTTTCATGTGCACCATCATGCACCTTGACATTTCTGATCATACCCCATGGACAACCCCGCATCCCCCCAAATCTTCAATATTCATTGAAGATTCTAGCCTTTTGCCTTGGGGAGATGTGAAGAAAAACACTATGTGACAGATAAGAATTTTCCTATCAAGAGGTGATTTAGGATCTTGCTTCCCTGAAGTCATTCGTACTTAGAAAATAAAACCGAGATTCAATTCTAATTAACAAAATATTTATTTCAGTACAAAAATAACAAAAGAATAAACCATTAATAAGCTACATCTTCTCAGCTAAGGATTTCACGTCTGCCTCAGGCGAGGCATCAAAGAGAAGGAAAGTAGGAGGAGACAAAACTCCTGGAATGCATGCATGCGTAGTAAAACATATCACATGTCTGCTTGATTAGGAAATACAATAAACCTAGAAATAGTAGAGATGCACAACTGGCAATTATTCACATTGTGACACTATGCATAACCAGTGGTGGGTTCCTACTGGTGCGGTCCACTCTATCGCACCGGTAGCGGCGGGCTGGTGACGTCACCAAGAGGTTACCGACCCGGTGCAGTTGGTTGCCGGTCCCTAGGAGCTGCCATCTTTTTTTAGAATTTCTGGGCTTTTTTTCTTCCTGCGCATGCGCGGAAGCAAAATCGTGCGAGGGGGCGCGTGTGCACACAAAACGTGGTGATGCGTGCGCAGCGCACTGGTAGCAAGGTAAGAGAGCAACCCGCCCCTGCGCATAACTCTATCTAAACCAAGCATTACTCTTGCTGTCTAATGTCCAGGATCAATAAAAGACAAGACACATTCAAATAAGTGGCTTATTAAGTCCTTGTCTTCACAGGTTGTCCAATCTAATCATTATTAGCTTGATAATAACTAACCATTAATGTTGGGGGCAATATGCTGACTCTGTAGACCGCTGAGAGAGTTCTGTAAAGCAGCGGTCTCCAACCTTTCTGGCTTGGCAGAGGTGGTGGCAGTGGCAAGATGGGATGGTTTCATCTGCGTGCGCCACTTTCACAAATGCAGCTTTGGATGCATGCGTGCTCACCTACCACTTCCACGGCCTGGTTCTAAACAGGGGCCATGGACTGAGGGTTATAAAGCACTATGAAATAGTATATAAATCTTGTCAATATTGAACTGGTTTGCTTCTTTCAAACCTTAACACTTTTCAACTTGCCAATGAACTGGAAGGAGGAAAGGAAGGGGGAAATAGAATGCTGAGAATGTGTGCATGGATCGTGAGAGCCTGGCAACCATCAAGGTCACTACTGAAGGTGCTTGAGAAAGAGATGGATTGTTCCCATAATAAAAGGACGTCTCATAATTGGACAATGCGATTACCCAGAGGTGGGGAGAAAGGGAAGCTATTGTTTAACTAGGCAAGCCTTTGTGCGGGAAAACCAGAGCTGGTTTTGATTATTTAGTACCAAAATGGTGTATCCAATAAAGTTTTACTTCTGGGAATTCAAAGCTCCCGAGATTGTTTCCTTATTTTGGGTTCACTAGTTGGACAGTTGACATTGCTAGTGCTATTTATACAATTAAATACATTTTTATACAGAGATGGGCAGCCTATAGTACAAGGTTTTTTTTTTCATTCTGATCCACAGACCCACCATTCCCCATATTTGGGAAACCATGCCATCAGTTTTCAACAATTACACCCAAAATTAAGGGGGAAACAGAAAGAGAATGACTTGCTTGAGTGATGGAGCCATCATGTCAACACAAAACACATTACTTTGGCCCTCCCCTCTCTTACTGAATGCATGAACAAGTTGCCCATTTTGGACTCTGCTACTTGTAGCTCTCCCAATGTTTTGGACTTCAATTCCCATCAACCAATCAGTGGCAAGAGGGGGTGGTGGAAGCTGTAATTTGAAATTGCTGGAGGAGTCGTATTTAAACTATAAGGGAGATGGATTTATATTTTATTTTCTTGGTAATAATCCTCTGCCCCTTTGAGTCAATATTTCTGATAAAGAGAATTCATAAATACAGGGACAAATTCAGGTCAAAATTGATCAGCCTATTGATCAACCTCAATACTATTAATGACTTGAGACAATATTAAGATTGCAAAGTTCAGCTTGATAAATCAGAAACTATATACTTAAAGGCAAACCTCAAGAAGCCCACAAATAAAATGGAGCTTTGCTAAAATGTTCTCAGTAAGTCTTTCCTTTTACTCAGTGATTTCCTTGAAATGAAATTATTCAATACTGTATCTACAAGTTTCACCAACTGGCCAAATAATAATAATAATAATAATTTTAAAAATCCAGTCACGTACAATAATTATTGAATGTTGTATAATTTAAACCTTAAAATCACCAAAACCACAAACCACAACAGCAACATGCTATTATTCTGATTTTTATTATGCTTCTGGGTTTCTGTTAGAGAAGATGGTGAGTTGCAGATACAAATATGAAGCACTGAAAAACAGGATGCCGTCCCTCCATTCTGGATGAGTTACTGAAGCTGATGTGTTAACTTTTGAGGCATAGGCTGCTTACATGTCGTATCTACAGTATTTTTGAGTTGCCCAGAGTCAGGCAGCATACAAATGTAACTAATAACAATAATATATTTTGCATCATATTCAGAGCAGGGACCACAAGTTCCACACTTGCTCTAAATGCACATGCTAGAACAAATTATATCATTGCACTGCCTGCAAACTTGCCTTGCTTGGCAAGGCTGAATTTTGCATCACTGACAATAGATTGTTAGACAGTTTATGTGTTTGTTCATTTATTTTTAATATCAAGAACCTCATAGATATTTTAAAAGACTGTACAGACAGAGCAGATATATCAGGGCAGAGTAATTACTGCTAGCCCTTAGCAGGATGGAGTAAACTGAAAACAGAATAACTGAAGTGTTAAGAAAACTTAATGGCTGGATCAGCTTCACTGGGACCCATGACAGTTCCATCTTCATCTACATCTACTGCCACTCTGGCTACCTACTGCAACCACTACCTCTGTTTGCCATTGCTTCTGAGATCTACTACTAGCTCCACTGAGATACCCTTGTGTTTAAAACCTATTGTGGGCAATAATACCTCTAGCAATATTTGCTGCCATCATGAGTGCTTCTTAGGGTCGATTGACATGTCACATTTACTATGAGAAAGAGGGTAGCATTTCAGGATAAAATCTTGTGTCAAAAACTTGGACAGTTGCTCCTTAGGGTTTCCTGAACCATTTCTGCCTCCAGTCTCTTGGAATATCACTGGGAATGAGGACTATGGAAACATTGCTATGACTTGTCTTGCTGTGACCAAGGAGACCCACAGACTGTGGGGAACAGGAGTGATTCTAAGATTTCCAGGCTGTTCTTGTCAACACTGCTTTACAACAGCGATGGGAAATTGGTGGCCTTCATATATTGCTGAACTGAATGCCTTAGCATGGGCTGGATCGGTGTTTCTTAACCTTCTTTCTTTTGGGACCTTTTAAAAATTATGGAGGACATCAGATAAGCATTTGTCTGTATGGCTTAGATTTATCTATATTTACCATATTAAAGAGGGCGTAGTAGCTCAGAGGTTAAGACAATGATCTTGTAAGCTGGAAAGCTGACAGCTTGGGTTCGAGACCAGAGTGCTGCATGACACAGTTCCTGCCATCCTAGCAGTTCAAAAGCATACAAATGCAAGTAGATAAAATAGGTACCACTTCAGTGGGAAGGCAGTGGTGGGTTCCTACCAGTGCGGTCCACTCTATAGCACCAGTAGCGGCCCGCTGGTGATGTCACAGTACCGGTGCGGTCGGTTGCTGGTGCCTAGGTGCCGCCAATTTAAAAAAATAATAATTTTTAAAAACATTTTCTTCTGCGCATGCCCAGAAGCCGAGTTTCTGGCACTGCGCATGTGCTGCCTTCCTACCCCACAGTGAGTCCAAGCAGGGGAGGATGGCTGAGGGAGCATGTGAGACGCTGAAAGAATGGGCGGCAGGAGCTATCTCCATTTCCCTCCCTTCAGCAGTCCGAGAAGCCACGAACGCATGGTGATGCTCCTAGGCATTTTTGCACGTTCGAGGCTTCTCGAGCTGCTGAGGGGAGGGGGAATGAGCGGCAGGACCTATCTCAGTTCCCCTCCCTTCAGCAGTCTGAGAAGCCACGCCCACCCGGTCACATGGCTGGCAAGCCACATCCACAAAATAAGCCACTCCCACAGAGTGGTTGTAAAAAAATTAGGAACCCGCCCCTGGTAACAGTGTTCTGTGTATCTCAGCATATAGTTGTGTTAGCCACATGATCAAGGAAGTGTCTTCACACAACGTTGGTTCCCTCAGTGAAGAAATGGAGATGAGTACTGCCCCCTAGAGTCAGACACGACTGGACAGGGGAAATCTTTATCTTTACCATATTAAATCTTTACCTTTACCGTATTAAAAATTAAAAGAGATGCATTCACTGCCACTTCTCACAATTGTTTGATGGTTTGATACTGTATTATTTTTCAACAGAGACTGATGAATAATTTTGATTTTGTGGACCTTTGAAAAGGTCTTGGAGGAGCCCCCAAGGTTCTCATGTTGAGAAACACTGGGGTAGACATTGAAAAAAAGGAAATAAATGGGGACATTGGTTGTCTATCCCTGCCTTACCTTGTCCAGAACAAGACTAAACTTTTTTTTTCAAATTGCCTCAAGTTATACAGTGCTGAGGGTAGGGCAGAAGTTAACATGTTTATCAATAAATATAATTACACATGGAAAAGGGACTGCTCCATGGCACCCAAGCAAATATTTAACCTTCTTATGTCTGCAAATTTATGAACAACAGCTATATTCCTTCCCATTAAATATTTGCCTCTGTTTAATAAGGGAACTCCTGAAGGTTAAACATTAATTTTTGTCTTCATCCTAGGATTGTTTAGTGCCTGGGGTAATAAATATTTAGCTAACAGAGCCATTATTTGACTCACTAAAATCCAACCATCAACTATTTTTTTATTTTAGCAAGTCAGTTATTCTTAGTTTTGGCCTAGACTCTGAATACTGTATTGGTTCTTTTCCAAAGTGTCAGGCTCTTTAGTTCATTAGCACCCAATTAAAGAAGTACTGGTTTGCCTATTAATCAAAATGCATTACTGACTCTACAACATTTGCTCTAAATAAAGAAGTCACACTTTATGAATACAATCTAATAAAATGGTATATTTACCAAAGATACAGTGGAAAACTTAAGAATGCAGAACTGCAGCCTTATACTGTATAACAGAGGTAGATTCCTGCTGGTACGCTCTTACCTGTTGGTCACCGCAGAACCGAAGAAGCCGGTGGTGTTCGTGGCGCGGGACTTCCCTAAAGTGACCAGATTTTTTTATTTTTAAGCGGGACGGGGGGCGGGCCCACCTGGGTGCCGCCATTTGAGTTTTGCCCTCTGCGCATGCGCAGAATGCCGCGCATGCACAGAGGGCAAAACAACGCAAATGTCGGCGTCCAGGTGAGGGGGGGAGGCGGGAGGCCTTTCCTCGCCTCCCACCTCCCCTTCGGGAGCCGGCAGTGGCTTGGGCTGGCAAGCGACGAACGGGAGGCGGGAAAAGGAGGCAGCCGGCAGCTTACCTGTTGCGAGCTCCAGGCTTCCAAGCGCCACGGTCTCCCGGTCGCCCGCCCGGCCCCAGGGCAACGGCGGCAGCGAGGTGACGGGGGGAAGGAAGGGGAGGGGGACGAGGAAGGGCTGTTTGCACCGCCGGAGGGGCCGCTCGTGAGCTCAAACCGACGATGGCAGCGGCAATGGCTCCTCGTCCCTCACCCCTCCACCTGCATCCCAACAGCAGCGGCGCCTCCGAGGGCGGGGCTAGGGATGGGGCGGGGGAAGGAGAGGAGGAGCAGCCCCCCTTTCCCCTCTCCCCAGCAGGCAGCTGCCTCACTGAAATTCCGCTTTGCCTGACTTGCTTCCGGTACCTCTCTTTTGTGCTTCCCCTAAGGTGACCAGACGTCCCACTGTTTTGACATTCTTTCCAAAAAAAGTGACTTTTTGGAAAGAATGCAGGACGCGGGACACACGCTTGAAAAGCGTGTCTGTCCCGCCAAAAGCGGGACGTCTGGTCACCTTAGACTTCCCCCTCCCGCTTTCCCCGCCCACCGCCATTTGCGTTCTTTTGCCCTCTGCGCAAGCAGAACGCTTTGCGCATGCACAGAGGGGAAAAGAACGCAAATGGCGACGTCTAGGCGGGCGGGAGAAAGCGGGCGGGGGAAGCCCCGCACCGCGAACGCCACCAGCTTCTTCGGTTCTGTGACGACCAACAGGTAAGAGCGTACCAGCAGGAACCCACCTCTGCTGTATAAACTTTCATTTATATGAAATAATTCAGTCACATTTTTGATAGCCATGTTTTCTATGCTAAGATAACTCCTTAATGCTTTACTTAGACTGGAGACTGGACTACTTAGCATTGAATTTGGCAATAACATCTTACTGGCTCAAAATCAATCTTCTCTAGAGCTACTGTTCTTTTTACTGCAAAATATCTTGCAGTCCGAATGGTCCAGAAGTGTAGCCAGCAAATTTCTCCATTTGGGAATGTCTGTGATTGGATAAAATGGTTATCAAGCAAAACCTGGAAGATAGGAAGCTCAAGGAATAAACTTGTAGCTGCCCCAAGGCTAGGCCGACTTTATAATGACAGAAGGAAACTACAACCCACACAATACTTACACAAATTACTATGACCCAAATATGGCCAGGTTTTCTCTAAAGATGCTTCAATGCTCTTCCTTCTGCAATCATAGGTGGAAAATGCAAACCACCTCTCTGCCTTTGTTGAAATGAAACCATAAAATATGTCTTCCTGATGTATAGATTATATAAGGGATTACTGTATACTCCCAGCTAATTCAACCCTTATTAAATAGGCTGCCTGGCTGTTCAGATCAATGGTATTTAGAATGTTTCCTAGTATTTAAAGAAATAAATAATACTCATTACAATTTATACAGTACCAAAAACATATTGCTGGTTAAATCCAATCCCTGATGAGGTCAGTATTATTTCTAGGAAGGGGCTTTTCCAGAGAACAGGCACCATGACAGAAAGGCAGGGCTTTCTGGCCTTACACTCCATAATTTTCCAAAATTGAGCCATTATTCATAGCTTCTTCAGAAGGATCAACTCAGGGTGACTTAGGTTGGAGCAGGCTAGCTGGCAAATACCCAGATGCCAAGCAATATAAGGGCTTTGTAATCAAAACTAGGAACAATAGGTTGCTAATGCAATTTGACTTGTGGTTTATGTGGGGCACACAAAGTAGATTAATAAGACCAGGGCGGCAGCAATATCCAGGCTTCTGAATCAGTTGCACTTTTGGGATGATCTTCAAAGGCAGCCTCATGTTGAGCACATAGATGTTCAACTGAGGCTAAGAAGATTGGTATGACAATTTCAAACCAGCCCAGAAACTAGATCAAGGAATCTAGTGAAGGGTCCAGATGGACAACAGGTCAGTCAGAACATTGGAAGATTACCCAATTTGCCTTTACCTCTACTGTCCGACTTAATGTGCATGCACTTAACATCCTGAGCCACGATGGCGCAGTGGTTAGAGTGCAGTATTGCAGGCTACTTCTGCTGACTGCCGGCTGCCTGAAATTTGGCAGTTCAAATCGCACCAGGCTCAAGGTTGACTCAGCCTTCCATCCTTTCAAGGTGGGTAAAATGAGAACCCAGATTGTTGGGGGCAATATGCTGATTCTGTAAACTGCTTAGAGAGGGCTGTAAAGCACTGTAAAGCGGTACATAAGTCTAAGTGCTATTGCTACTGCTATCCTGCCAAATGAAGAGCAGAGCGACTGATCAAATGAAGAGCAGAGCTCCTAAGTGGTCCCATAAGAGCAATGCCACCCTATTGCTTCAAGCTCATGGTTACTGCAGGATTTGAAGGCCAGAAGGGCAGATCCCCAAGATCTTGTCTTTACCTCCAGGAATTCTCAGGAATACACACCATTCATCGACAATCAAGTCATGAATCAAAATGGATCTGATGTATATCAACAGCAACATGAGCTGAAGTTCACCAGCAATTCGACCATAAGGACCCAGGATTGAGTCAACAAGCTAGAAATAGAGATAATATTAAACTGTTGATCTCACTTCCCTCATAACACCTCCCCAACACCCCCATGTCTCTCTCAGTCTGTCACAACCAGAGTTATACTACTTGACCTCTTCTGGTAACATAGTTACCTACACAATAACCAACCAACCCACACACACACACACAGACTCCCACCACAATGCACCATATGCAATTATTCAACTAGAATAAAAATTTCACACTCAAGAGACTTGTTCTTTTACAGGAAAAGCAACTATCTACATCAATAAATCAAGTAAATACTGTAGCTCTTTCTTCATGAAAACTCAGGATGGTTAGTAGGAGGGTTTTATTTATTTTATTCCCCCCAAAGTACCCCTTTGAAATGGTCTGGACTGAAAGGTTTTGACTGGCCCAGCATCTCTCAGTGAGCTCCATGGACCAGTGGGGCTTTCAATCTATTAATCTTAAATGAAGTCTAAAATGATTAAAGTGTAATGTTTTCAGAATCCTGAACTTATCTACGTATATACTACTGAAACTCTTATTGTCTGTTACATTCAACTGGGTGAAACGATGTATTATAGGACAACATTTTTTGAACCAAAGTACCTCAAATGGGCCAACTTACCAGATGTGTCCAAAATCTGGGACCCATAACTTCTGTGGGATTGAAAATTTATGGTTGCTTCAATGCTGCTATGGTGCCATGCCACCACTTGGAAGTTCAGTAGAACTTGCTCTAGCCCTCGGGACACTAGGTAGACTCTCTGCTCTTTCTGCTACTGGAGATCAGGTGGATTGGCCTGCCCTAGCCCTCCAGAGATTTGGTAGACCAGTCCCACCATCAGTTGTGGAGCAGTCAGCTGTGGTCAGGCCAGCAGGAAGTTGGAAATCGCTCCTGCTCCCACTGGTTTTTTTGCCCTTGATTACTCCGTTTCTCTGTTTAGGTAGGAAATACCGTATTTTTTGGACTATAAGATGCACCGGAGTATAAGACACACCAAGATTTTGAAGAGGTAAACCAAAAAAAAAAAAGTTTTTGCCCTACCCGGCCCCCAGGAGCACTCTGCAGGCCTCCCAAACCATCTGCGCGTCCTGTTTTTGCGAAAAATGTGGCGTGCAGAGAGTTTGGGAGGCCTGCAGAGTGCTCCTGGGGAGGGCAAAAACACCCCCGTTTTTGCAAAAAATGGCCCTTTTTCGCTCGTTTTTGCCCTCCCCAGGACCCAGGATCACTCTACAGGCCTCCCAAACCCTCTGTACACCCCATTTTTGACGCGTGGGGTTTTTGGAGGCCAAAAATGGCTGTATTTGGTGTATAAGACGCACCAACATTTCCACCCTCTTTTGGGGGGGAGGAAGTGTGCCTTATACTCTGAAAAGGTATTTGTGAAATGATGACCCAATGGGTCATGGATTGCTAGTTGGATTGTAAACATATTTTCAGGCTGCCTTTTTCCCAGGCAGGAGTCTGTGGTTAGGAAGGGGGAAGAATTATGTTTGGCAACTACCAGAGTCCTGAAATCGGAACTGTTATAACTACTGTATTACTACTGTAATATACCTAATAGTGATTGATGTACTGGTACTGCATTATGACCACCTTGGAAGGAATTAACACTTGTGGGATTTCCTATTTCAGTGTCAAAGTAACATGGCTGCTTTGAGTACAAAAAACTGAAAATGGAACATTTCTAAAAACTCATATGTGCCCTTATTTTCTTCTCTGCTAGCCACATTTGTCAACTTGATCCTATAATCTAAAATAATCCAATTATGCTTTTATTCTTTTATACATTGCTTCTGAATGCTCTGTTTTATTTATCATCCACGGGACTTGCATCCTATAAATGGGAGACAAACTCTGCTCCAAGTGGAAGATCCAACAGGTTCCTAACAAACCTAGCAGACAATTTTGTTGCCCAAAAAGTAAAGAAGGGAACAAGGGGATCAGTTATATTGGACTTAATTCTCACTAACAGAGATGAAATGATAGAAGGTGTTGAAGCTAAAGGAACCTTGGGGGCAAGTGATCATGCAATATTGGAATTCAACATTATGCAAGCACAAGCAGTAGAACAAAATCAAACTAGAGTCTTGGACTTTAAGAGAGCTAATTTCAATAAACTTAGAGAGAACTTGGGAAAGATTCCATGGATGAGAATCCTCAAGGGGAAAACAACTCAAGAAGCTTGGGAAATTTTGAAAAGTGAGATTATAAAAGCCCAGACTAGCACAATACCAATGAAGAAGAAAAATAATAGGTCTCAAAAGAAACCAGCATGGCTGCATAAAGAACTCTCTGACAAATTGAAAGACAAACAGGACAAGTATAAAAAGTGGAAAGAAGGGGAAATAACTAAGGTAGAATACCAGCAAATAGCCCGAGCCTGTAAAGATGAAGTGAGGAAAGCTAAGGCTCACAATGAACAAAGGCTTGCGACAAAAGTAAAAAGTAACAAAAAAAGCTTCTTCCAACATATTAAAAACAAGAAAAAAGTCAAGGAAACAATTGGTCCATTGCAGGGAGAAAGTGGCAAGAAGGTGGCAAGCAACAGGGAGAAAGCAGAGCTACTTAACTCATTTTTTGCATCTGTCTTTATACAAAGGGAAAAAACAGTCCAACCTATCAAAAACAGCACCACAAAAAACAGATTAGGAACACAAGTTAAAATAAGGAAGAAAATTGTAAGTGAACACCTGTCTACCCTAGATGAGTTCAAATCACCAGGACCAGATGGATTACACCCCAAGGTTCTGAAGGAACTGGCAGATGAGATCTCAGAACCACTGAACTATATCTTTCAAAGATCCTGGAGCACCAGGGAACTGCCAGAGGACTGGAAAAGAGCTGATGTAGTTCCCATCGTCAAAAAAGGGAAAAAAATAGATCCAGGAAACTACAGACCTATCAGCCTGACCTCAATACTAGGGAAGATTCTGGAAAAGATAATCAAGCAACGAATTAACGAACACCTAGAAGCAAACAAAGTAATAACCAAAAGCCAACATGGGTTTGTCAAAAACAGATCATGCCAGACTAATCTTATTGCATTCTTTGACAAAGTGACAAAATTAGTGGACCAGAGGAATGCTGTCGATATAATCTACTTGGACTTCAGTAAGGCATTTGATAAAGTAGACCATAACCTACTACTAGATAAAGTAGAAAAATGTGGGTTAAACAGCAACATCAGCAGATGGATTCAAAACTGGCTGACCAACCGCACGCAATGTGTAGTGCCCAATGGAACTGAATCTACATGGAGGGAAGTATGCAGTGGAGTACCCCAAGGCTCTGTTTTAGGCCCAGTACTCTTCAACATCTTCATCAATGACTTGGATGAGGGGATAGACTGGGAACTCATCAAATTTGCAGATGACACCAAACTGGCAGGAATAGCCAACTTTCCAGAAGATAGGCTCAAGATACAGAAGGATCTTGACAGACTTGAACATTGGGCGCTATCTTACAAAATGAAATTCGATGGTGAAAAAAGTAAGGTTCTACATTTAGGCAAGAAAAACAAAATGCACAGGTACAGTATATGTGGTACCTTGCTCAACAGTAGTAACTGTGAGAGGGATCTTGGAGTCCTAGTGGACAACCATTTAAATATGAGCCAGCAGTGTGCAGCAGCTGCCGCCAAAAAAGCCAACACAGTTCTAGGCTGCATTAACAGAGGGATAGAATCAAGATCATGTGAAGTGTTAATACCACTTTATAATGCCTTGGTAAGGCCACACTTGGAATACTGCATTCAGTTTTGGTGCCCACGATGTAAAAAGGATGTTGAGACTCTAGAAAGAGTGCAGAGAAGAGCAACAAAAATGATTAGGGGCCTGGAGGCTAAAACATATGAACGGTTGCTGGAACTGGGTATGTCTAGTTTAATGAAAAGAAGGACTAGGGGAGACATGATAGCAGTGTTCCAATATCTCAGGGGTTGCCACAAAGAAGAGGGAGCCAAACTATTCTCCAAAGCACCTGAGGGTAGAACAAGAGGCAATGGGTGGAAACTAAACAAGGAGAGAAGCAACTTAGAACTAAGGAGAAATTTCCTGACAGTTAGAACAATTAATCAGTGGAACAGCTTGCCTCCAGAAGTTGTGAATGCTCCAATACTGGAAGTTTTTAAGAAGATGTTGGATAACCATTTGTCTGAAGTAGTGTAGGGTTTCCTGCCTAGGCAGGGGGTTGGACTAGAAGACCTCCAAGGTCCCTTCCAACTTTGTTGTTATTATTATTATTATTAAATGTAGTAAATAAGAAACAAGCAAATAAACAGGGCGTAAATGTGTTTGATTTTGGTTCTTTTAAACATGCAGCATCTGACACTCATCCCTATGATTTTGGGGGAGACAAGGCGCTGGTTTGCTACTTGCCAGTCATACTAGACCCAAGAAAATGCCACCCTGGCACGCAAGGGCTAAAAACAGGTTCCTCGAGAGATGAGCTGTTCCTCCCACCACCTCATTAGTAAGTGATGCTTCCACTGCTGGGTATGACCCCCATCAGCTTATCATCCAACGGCTTGCTGCCTCCCCCACATTGGATGCACAAAATTACTGCAGACCATTCACGAGGCTGCATTGCTAAGGAAACAGTGAAGAGCCACCTCCCCTTCCCCCAAGTCCAAGAATTAATTTGCCTCCTGATCCCAGAGAAAAGCATTTATGCAAATACTGCATTTGCCAGCTGGAACAAAAACAAAACTAGAAAGAATGGTAATCAAGGTGTGCTTTAAAGGGGAACTCTCCAACCTGCTGTTTTGTTTGCGGGCAAACTTTTTGCAACCGCATCGGGCAGCTTACGACTTTCTGGAGGATTAGGGCAAAATGGAAGCTAGCCTTCTCAGAACATGCACAGCTATTGGCTGGCTGGCTGGTTCACCTTTCCTCCTGGATTCACAAAAGCAGGAGCCTCTGATGGTTCCACAATTCATTCTTGAGAACTGTCGCTGGTTAAAGTGAACAGCGATGGATAAATGGGCTGGGCTGCACATTGTTCTACACCATATTATAGTTTGTTCTGTTCGGAGATTTAGAGATTTGCAAACCAGATGAGAATCCATGATTCATAAAACCATGGTTACACAAACCCTAATTTAGAAAGCAGTGCAAAATATATACATTTAGTATCCGGTAATATGCGAGGTAGTTTTCTAGGATAATGGATGGATAAAAAGAACATATCAAGAGTGCCTCTGTTCGTGCATACAATTTGCCTTTCATTGAAGCTAGCCAGACCCTGAGACCTTTAAGTGAGAACAATTTTGAGGGCTGTTTGTCAGAATATGTAACATAGATTAACAGAGTTGGAAGGGACCTTGTAGGTCATCTAGTCCAAACCTCCCCCCCAAGCAGGAGAACCTACACCATCCCCGACAAATGGCAGTCCAATCTCGCCTGGAAAGCCTCCAGTGATGAAGCTCTCAGAACTTCCGAAGGCAAGCTGTTCCATTGCTTGATTGTTTTGTCAGAAAATGTATCCCTATTTCTAGGTTGAATCTCTCCTTGTTCAGTTTCCATCCATTATTCCTTGTCTGGCTTTCAGGTGCTTTGGAAAATAGCTTAACCCCTTCCTCTCTGTGGCAGCCCCTCAAATATTGGAACACTGCTATCATGTCTCCCCTGGTCTTTCTCTTCACTAGACTAGCCATGCCCAGTTCCTGCAACCGTTCTTCATATATTTTAGCCTCCAGTCCCTTGATCATCTTGGTTGCTCTTCTCTACACTTTTTCTAGAGTCTCAACATCTCTTTTATATGTAGTAGATAAGCATTTCCTTTTTCACACATTAGCTACCAGGGACACACAGGTTATGTAAGCAGCTCTAAGATCTGCACTTTCATTCTCCTCTTGCCAAACACATGTCAAGGTTCTTTCTTTGTTAGCTAGAATTCAGAATTACTCTATGTGCACCCAGATTAGAAACTTTTAAGGTGGGGAATATGGAACTTAACAGCAAACACCCAATTAACTTGCTCTCCTTTATACTCTATAAAAACAATGCACTTGATCACAGTTGATCACAGTTCAAGGCACAACATTAAATCCTTTTAGACTTAAGATATAAATTCAGCATTTCAATTTAAAATTCCTGGCCAGCTTGGAAGGAAAGAGAGAAAAGTATAAACACATATGTTTAATGAATCCAAGTAGATTATCCATTACATTTATTTATTTATTTATTTATTATGGTGTTCTTATATGCCGCCCAACTCCCGAAGGACTCAGGGCGGCGTACAACAGAAAAAAATACAGGACACCAATTTATAAATAACACATTAAAACGAGATATATAAAAATGGCAAAAATGATAATTATGATCCGCAAAAAGCTGCTTCCAGACCCGATTTATGGATCCCAAACTATCTCCCAAATCTTAAAGCTCTTTTTGACTTTTCCTCCTCTTTTCATCTTAGTTGGTTCTTATAAGAATTCTGAAGTTTTAAAATCTGGTGGCTGAGAAGCCTTCTCTTTTTTTTCTTCCCCATTCTTTTTCCTTGTGTGTACAAGGCCAAGAACAAGGACGATATTGTTTGATATTGAAATATAACCTGTTCCTGGAGTATTTGGGGATCAATGGTGGAACAAGAGTTTCCAAATAAATCCATTTAATAAGTCCTCCTTTCTCCTGGATGGAAAAGATTTAAATTCCTGCCCTCAGTGGGAGTTTGGACCCGAGACCCAAGTGCCCCTTTCCAATTCTGTAAATCTGTTGTGATACCAGAGAGCTAGTTTTGTGTAGTGGTTAAAGAAATCGGGGGATTTTAAGTTTTAGTCCCGCTTTAGGCATGAAAAACCAGCTGAGTGACTTTGGCCAGTCACTCTCTCTTCAGCTCAACTCACCTCACAGGGTTATTGTGAGGAAAACAGGAGAAGAAGGAGTATTATCTACGTCCACCGCCTTGAGCTATAAAGTTGGAATAAAAAAATCAAATAAATGCTATGGACATAGGGATTGTCTTCCTCTACCCCAGGGGTCACCAAACTTGGCAACTTTAAGACTTGTGGACTTCAACTCCCAGAATTCTCCAGCTGGCTGGAGAATTCTGGGAGTTGAAGTCCACAAGTCTTAAAGTTGCCAAGTTTGAAGACCTCTACTCTACCCCAATAATTCAAGCATTGTCATGGGGGGTACAGCTTTTCTATTGGGCTATGCTACCTCCATTTTTATATCTGTTTTATAAATGTGGATGTTGAGAAATGTTGCTGTAGAAAACCTAGTTGGCTACTCCAACTCCTTGGTTTTGCTGGCAAAGCATACCAACAAATACAGAGCAAATAAAAGTGACCCCTTCAAATAATCAAGCTCCTTAACCAAGGGGTGGGCAAACTACAGCTCTTTGAGGACCTGTGGACTTCAACTCCCAGAATTCCTGAGCCAGCCATGCATGGCTGGCTCATGCATGCATGGCTGGCTCAGGATTTCTGGGAGTTGAAGTCCACAGGTCCTCAAAGAGCTGTAGTTTGCCCACCCCTTAACCAAACTAGAAGCAAACTGAGAATGCAGAAATTAATTTGGCACTGATGTCTACTATCCCACACAACTCGATGCTCAGGACTCACCCTGCAGACGGACATCTGGTTGGTCGTCAAGGTGCCTGTCTTGTCAGAGCAAATGACTGAAGTGCATCCCAGGGTTTCCACAGAGGGGAGGCTCCTGACAATGGCATTCTTTTTGGCCATCCGGCGGGTGCCCAGTGCCAGGCAAGTGGTGATAACTGCAGGAAGTCCTTCAGGGATGGCAGCCACTGCCAAAGCCACGGCGATCTTGAAATAGTAAATGGCACCGCGAAACCAGGAGCCGCCATGCACGGGGTCGCTGAAGTGGCTGATGTTGATGACCCAGACTGCAACGCAGACAAGGGAGATGACCTTGGAAAGCTGCTGGCTGAACTCATCCAGCTTCTGTTGCAGAGGAGTCCTCTCGGGCTCCGTGGCCACCATCTGATTCCTGATTTTCCCAATCTCTGTGTACACTCCAGTGGCAATGACAACACCAACAGCTTTGCCTGCAGCGATGTTGGTTCCCTTATGAAGAGAAAAGATATATTTTTAAATTATTTGATTATTATTAGAAAATTTATATTGCCGCCTATTCGCACATGGCGACTCAAGGCGGCTTACAGGGGTATATTTCGATTTGCGATATGCGATTTCTCTTGCCTCTTTCCCTATTGTGGATTGCCTCTTTCTCTCCCTGGGGGGGTAAAGCAGGGCTATCAGGCATTGCTTTGAAGGTATTATTGTTATTCCTCTCCCTTTTCAGAAGTTACAGGTGGCTCTCCAGTTTGGGTCTCCTGATATAATCTGACAATGTCCAAAAGGTATGTAACCAGAAAGATTGGACTATCAGAATGATGACCATAGGGCAGTGATGGCGAACCTATGGCACACGTGCCAGATGTGGCACGCGGAGCCATATCTGAGGGCACGCGAGGCATTGCCCTATGTCAGCTCCAGTGCACATGTGTGCGCTGGCCAGCTGATTTTTGGCAGAAACAAACTTCCGGTAGGCCCGTTGGGTCAGTTTTTTGCCATCCACAGGCTCCGGAGGCTTTCCTGAAGCCCAGGGAGGGCGAAAACGGCCTCCCCTGCCCTCCCGAAGGCCAAAAATCAGCTGGCCAGTGCGCATGGGGGGAGGGGGCTGTGCACACATGCACAGGGAGAAGGCATTGCATTATGGGTGTGGGCACGCGCGTGTGTGCTATCGTGCGCACACGTGCCCTTTTGGCACCCGAGCAAAAAAAGGTTTGCCATCACTGCCATAGGGCTAGATCAGCAGTGGGTTGCTCCCAGTTCCGCCCAGTTGTGCGAACCGGTAGCGGTGGCAGGAGGCTCCACCCACCTGCCAGGGACGCTTCTGCGCATGCGCAGAAGCAGCGCGTGCGCTAACAAGTAGCAACGGGTTTTAGAACCCACTACTGGGCTATATATAATCCTTAGATTAACTTCATAATCTATCTACAAAACAGTTCAGACCTTCTATGCAGCTGGCTGCACAAGAGGAAAAAGGTAACAGAAGGAGAAAATAAAGGACAGCATCAGAGAGAAAAGGAGTTACTTACCTCCCAACCACATTTGTTTGTCTATGGGTTACATATTTATTTTATTTTATTTTATTTATTTGTTTGTTTGTCAAACATGTACAAGATAGCAGGTATAGGTATAAACATAAACATAAGCAAAGTAAGTACAGATAAATGAGGACAATAGGACAGTAAGACAGGGACGGTAGGCACGATGGTGCGCTTATGCATGCCCCTTACAGACCTCTTAGGAATGGGGTGAGGTCGACAGTCTAACTCTAAGGTTAAAGTTTTGGGGTTTTGGGGAAGAAACCACAGAGTCGGGTAGTGAATTCCAGGCATTGATCACTCTGTTGCTGAAATCGTATTTTCTGCAGTCGAGTTTGCAGTGGTTTACATTGAGTTTGTATCTATTGTGTGCTCGTGAATTGTTGTGGTTGAAGCTAAAGTAGTCATTGACAGGTAGGACATTGTGGCAGATAATTTTATGAACTACATTTAGATCAGTTCGAAGGTGACGTAGTTCTAGGTTGTCTAAGCCAATATTTCAAGTCTAAAAACATATCTAAATTTTATCTCTGTTCTTTTTTTGTCTGTGACATCACCCATTGCTGGCTTCAATTTTGCCCACTCTCCTGTTGATCACCTCCAGGGCAATGCAATTCTCAGCATTAAAAAGGTTGGCTGGCCTTCATGTACAGGTAGTCCTCGACTTACAACTATAATGGAGTCAGCCCATAATTGGGTTGCCCACATGACCGATCTGATTTTGTGACCTTATTGATGGCGCTTGTTAAGCAAATCAATATGGCTGCTAAGTAAATCCGTGATCATTAAGCAAATGCTGCATTCATTAACCAAACTCATTGCGGCGTTCAGGTTTTCAACAAAAATGTTATAAATTGCAGTCACGTGACCACTGGATGCTGCAAGCAGTCATAAATGTAGACAGTTACCAGTGAACAAAATGTAGTTGTGTGCCTGCATAGGGGGAGGGGGGAGGAAGTTGGAAATTTGGAACTGGATCATAAATACTTTTCGGGAGATCCACTGTAACTTCAAGTAAGTTGAGAACTACCTGTACTAACTGAACGAGAAGGGACAGTCCAAAGAATTTGCTACACACTAGAAGGCAGTTGCAGGGAAGAGGGAGGTATTATTTCTCCAAAAACAAACATCCAACAAAAATATGTAGAACATCAGATATAAATTATTCTTGGCTGTGCTGCTTTTTTATTCAAAAAACAGTGAATCCTATTTACCTATTTATAGGCTAATATAATCTACTTAGGTTTCTACCATTTGTCAATCATATACGGTGATTCCCCAGAGACACCTGACTGAGAAGCTTCATGCCAGAAGCAAGGCAGGCTTATAAGGTGAGCTGAGGGCACTTACAGAAAAAAGCATGTTCTTTTTATCTTGGTTAACAGCCCTTGGGTCTGGGATCGGATCAGTATGTTTAATGATGGAGAGAGATTCGCCTGCAGAAAAAAAGAGAATATTAAAATTCATTTTTCCTTCAAAAGTTAAGAATGACTTGTCTAACAAGACGTTTCAAGTTTGGAATGAACTTGAGTCACAAATTATATATACAGCCAAGTATGCAGCCCAATGTTGAGATAAGAGGCAGGGCAAGACTAGGAAACGCAAGAAGGACAGATTTGTCCTAATTTCTACTGCTTACTAGGCAGGGGTGAAATCCAATTTTATTTACTACCAGTTCTGTGGGGATGGGAGTGGCTTGGTGGGCGTGGCAGGGGAAAGGATATTGCAAAATCTCCATTCCCACCCCACTCTGGGGCCAGCCAGAGGTGGTATTTGCCGGTTCTCCGAACTACTCAAAATTTCCGCTACAGGTTCTCCAGAACCTGTCAGAACCTGCTGGATTTCACCCCTGTTACTATGATAAGGTATCTAGTGTTCCCCAGATGCTTTGGATCAGAGGTGAAATGCTCCTGGTTCGGGCGGGCCAGTCAGTCGTTGTAGAGCTGAGAGCGATCACAGCGCAAGGCTTCCCCCACCCGCCTGGACACTGCTATTTGGGTTCTTTTACCCTCTGTGCATGCACAGAGGGTAAAAGAACCCAAATGGCGGCATCCAGGCAGGTGGGGGAAGCCTTGCGCTGCGATCGCTACCAGATCTACGACGACCAACTGGCCTGCCCGAACCGGGAGCATTTCACCCCTGCTTTGGACTATAAATCCCACCTGCACCAACAAGCATGCCACCTAGAGGCCACAAATAGGTCTATCTAACTTTAGAATCCAAGCTGGGTCTGTCATTGAGACCAGAGCTTTTGGACTCATGCTAGAACCCATCTTCAGGGAACTTTTCTCTCACCAGAATGTGAGAGACACATTCTGGTGAGAGAGAAGTTCTCTGAGGATGGGCTCCAGCATGAGTCCAAAATCACCGACCCAGACTGGATCCTACAACATTATCCTGGGACATGTATATTTGCCTTCATTTATATCTAACTTTAATCTGTGGAAAAGCATCCCATACAAATGATGATGATATTGTTAGGATTTTAGTGCTTTTATTTTAACCTTCATTTAGGGCAGGGGTGTCAAACTCAAGGCCCATGGGGTGCTTAGATCTGGCCCGCGGGGCTGCCCTGGAAACAGTGAAGGACCGGCCCGCGGTGCCTCTGCCAGTGAAAATGAAGTTTGGGAGGGCCATGTGCGGCCCTCCCGAGCTCTGTTTTTGCTGGCAGAGGGTTGCAGGAGGCCGTTGTGGCCGAAAACGGAGCTCGGGAACCCATTTCACTGGCAGAGCGCTCGGGCCGCCATAGGCGCCCCCGACACGAGTGACGTCAAGCTGGCCATGCCCACTCTGGCCACGCCCCCACCAACCCCCCCACGAGGTCAAACACAACCTTTTTTTTATAAAAAGTTTTTTTTATTTTTTTAAACAAACACACATACAAACAAACAATGCATTATCTCTGAACAGAGTATTGGCCGACTCAAAACACTTATACAGCTTATAACATCCCCAAACACAATTTATACATTTCAATTTCTGCCATAATATTCTTTCTCTGTATTTTTTTTAAATTTTACTTTCCTTCTGTATTTTCTAATATTTAAACAATATTACCATTTGCCCTAACCCCGAATATTTCTTTCCCCCCTTTTCAGATTGAAGCCCTGTCACATTCAATATTGTCTTTACTTTTATTTTTGAAATCTCCTTCAATCATCCAAATTAATTATAATAATATAATACCATCCAATTTTGCTCTTCAGCAATCTTTCCATCTTTGAAAACAATAAATTTCTTTAGAATTGCTTTTTATCTCTCCTTTTTCAACTGTACATCATTTAAACAATAATCAATATATTACACTCACAAATACTAATCCAACTCCAATCTCCTTCAATAACCAAAATTAATTATAATAATATAATACCATCTAATTTGCTCTTCAAATATCATTTTATAAGCAATAATCAGCATATTACACTCATAAATATTAATCTATATATGAATCACTTATAACTATAGATATTACTTCGACTAAATTAATTTATTACCATCCTAACTACTAAAATTCAAACAATTTTAAGTGTATATCACATTTCCTTTCCTCCTTTATATTTCATTTATCATGTCAACTTATTCAAATCTTGCAATTACACACATTAATCATAATACAATTCACATAAGTATCATCTTCCCCATTCTTTTCCATTAGTTATTCCCTTAACCATTTCCCTTTAGTCCCTCCTGCACTCTACCTCTTAATGTTTTTCTCTCATCCTCCCATTCATCTTCCTTTCCCCCCTTTTTTTCTTCTTTTTATAATTATTATCTTTTCTTCTCTTTCTCTTCTCTAATATTAACATCCCTTACTCGTCTAATTTGCCCTAAACTCCCATCTGATTTCTTCCCTTTTTCCTTTTCCCTTTTTTATTTCACCACTGATAATCCCAGTGTAATCATCTAATTTTTTTGTACCTAGTCACTTCACCCTTTCTTTTCTCCCTTTTTTCTTTCCAATCTCTCTATCTTTACCACTGTTAATCCCAGTGTAATCATTAAGCCTTTTCCCTTTTCTTCTCTTTAATGGGTTGCTTTTAGTCCCAGTGTCATAATCAGTATTTTTGTCTTCAATATTAAGTTCTTGCTTCTCTTTCATGGTTTCTTTATTCACATGGGTATGTTCTGAAATAGTTTCTGGTTCATCAGACTCAAATGGTCCATGCATGGTTTCAATCATTTCTTTCAATTCAGATTTTAGTGATACATGCATCACTTTAATAATTTCAATTAGTTCCTGGGACATTTTGTTGCTTTCACAGTGTTTTTTCTTCAATTTAAAAGTCTGCTAATTCACCTTCTTTGATTTTCAAATTCAAGCAGTTTGAAAGAAAGCAAATCCTCCTTAAACTTCTCACAGCTTGCAAGTCAAGGACACTTTGTATTAAAAAACAACAGTTTTTCAGCTTCCAAATTCTTTGTTATAGTTCTTTTTTCCCCACCAGTAAGTGTCTCTCTCCAATCCAAAATTCCGATCAACAAAGTGGCAAGGTAAACAATTTCTGTACTAAATCTTCGTTAAAAATATTCCAAATTTTAAAGATATTTCCAAACTTCTTCCACAACTATTTCTTTTCAGGTTTCTTATAATATTTTACTTATCTCTCTCTCCATTCTGGGCTGGTACTCAAAGTTCTGCTTTGTTCATCTATCTCCATTAAGATTCCCCCATGCCAATTAGCCGCTGTTTTCACGCCGGGAATAGCTTTTAATTTTTTTTTAAACGTTTCTTTTTTTTACCTGTGAGTTGGCCAATCACTCATCCGGTACTAGTACTCCGTCCAAATCACCGCTCTTGCACCAAACTTATTCCGGTTGCCCCAGCTTCATGATGGCCACTTGACCATCGCCCCCGCTGCCAGATCAAAGAGTTTCCCTCCAACCTCCGAGGAACTTGCCTGTACCTCTTGGTCTTCCGAGGTGCCGCTTCTTCTTCAACGTCCCTACAGGACGGATCTGGCCCAAAGACCCTCCGACAACGGTTTGTCAGCCTGGATTTTAGCCGGGCTCATCAGAGCCTGCTATTTCCAGACTGTCTCGCCGCGACGCTTCCAGTTGAATCGAGGTCAAACACAACCTTGATGCGGCCCTCAATGAAATCGAGTTTGACACCCCTGATTTAGGGCTTTCCAAATTTCACTTCTACCTATGTTCAGAAATACTTTCCCCCTTGTGGAATAGAATGCCTACCTGTGAGAATGGATTGATCTACTCTCAGAGTTGTGGACTTGATCTCAATGATTCGGATGTCAGCAGGCACTTTGTCACCAACTAAAAGATGGTAAAATAATGAGACAGTTTGCTATTAAAAAGGATGTGTGTCTGAAATCCAGCTTCAATCATTTACAAAATAACGAGAGATTTACAAAGCAATGTTTAATAGGTATTTCCAATGCTTTGAATTTGATTCCAAAAAGATGCTTCAGAGAATGTGGAGATGTGACACCTGTTTACAACTCTTCTGTAAGTTATCTTTTGCTCCTTTTCCCAGGAGATAGCAACCACTGAAATCCCAAGAAATGATGCAGCTGCTTTAAAGAGCTCCAGACAGGTGCATTCTGAATTTGAAGTAGTTCAATGTTAATTGCAATGTTAATGTTTAATGCAATGTTTACAAGTTTGTGTAAACAATGCATTACGAACTCTAGCTGACCAGATTATGTGGGCTGAAGTTAAATACCCAGATTCACTTCCCATTGTTTTAGGAGATTTTAACAAATCTAACTTAAGGAAAGAGCTACCAAAATATTTTCAGCCTGTCAATTGTCTCACGAGAGGCAAGAATACTTTAGACCACTGCTACAGAACATTAAAAGATGCTTATTGGTCATCACCACGAGCAGCTGTGGGACACTCTGATCATTGCATGATTCACCTTGTACCTGCTTACAAAGACTTAAGACCATGAAACCAACAATTAAATCAGTGAGGACTTGGACTGAGGAGGCAAAGCTAAAGCTACAGGCTTGCCTTGACTGCACTGATTGGAATGTTTTCGAAGATACCTCTGCAGACTTGGATGAATTCACAGATACTGTAACATAATATGTCAGTTTTTGTGAAGACCTATGTATGCCGACCAGAAACCTGTGAATATACAGCAACAATGAACCTTGGTTCACAACTAAACTTAAGCAGCTACGTCGTACCAAAGAGGAAGCCTACAGAAAAGGCGATAGAATGTTGTACAATCAGGCCAGAAACATATTAACGAGCGAGATCAGAGCAGCAAAAAGCTACGGAATCAGTTGTCAACAAATGAACCAGCAAACATGTGGAAAACTCTTAAAAATATCACTGGTTACAGCAAACCTCCTTCCAATGCTGAAGGAAATCAGCAACTGGCAGATGACCTGAATTTGTTTTACTGTAGGTTCGAGAGAAAACTACTGCCACCTATCTCCACAATATCCATTTCAGTCAGGGGTGGGATTCTACTGGTTCGGACTGGTTCGGGTGAACCGGATGCTCCGATGATCAGCTGGGAGCAAACCAGTTCACTCCGATGATCAGGTGGGCCCGCCCGCCCACGCGCTTTACTGACCTATATCTTCTCAGCTGATTCGTGCGGCAGAGCGCGATCACTGAACCGGTTGTTAAACCGGCAGAATCCCACCACTGATCTCAGACACACCAACAGCAGCCAAGCCTCCTACAACTGACCCCATCCCATTGGTCCCCCACCTCTGGTGATTACAGCAAATGAGGTGCAAGGTCTATTTCACAGACAAAAGCCAGGAAAAGCACTAGGCCCAGACAAGATAACTCCTTCTTGCTTAAAAGCTTGTGCTGACCAACTTCACCCGAATCTTTAATAAATCACGAGAGATGGGCTATGTTCCTTCTTGCTTCAAATGCTCTACTATCATCCCAGTGCCGAAGAAACCCTCCATCAAGGAACTGAATGACTTCAGACAGGTTGCTCTAACATCTGTAGTTATGAAAACCTTTGAAAGGCTAGTGCTGGCCCATCTGAAAACCATCACGGATCCACTGTTAGACTCCTTACAATTTGCCTACTGAGCAAATAGATCGACAGATGATGCTGTTAATATGACTCTGCACTACATCCTACAACATCTTGAATCTCCAAAGACCTATGCAAGGGTCCTCTTTGTAGACTTCAGCTCAGCATTCAATACCATCAGTCCAGATATTCTTCTAACTAAACTAAATCAGCTAGCTGTACCTGACTGTTGTGGCCCGCCAGCAGCCCTTGCAGCTGGTAGCTAATTCTGACAGTGAAGAGGCTGATGTGGTGATGCGCCAGCGGCCTGTGCAGCTGGCACCCAAGTCGGACAGTGAGGAGGCTGGAGAGGACTCGGTGCCAGAGGCGGAGATTCAGGCAGGGCCTTCAGAACCTCCAGAAGCTCCCATCAGTGACGAGGAAGAAGAGGAGGAGCCTATTCTCAATGCACGGGCACGCAGAGCTGCCAAAAGGCAGGAATGGTTACTCAGGAGGAGGTCTCCTCGGGAGTAAGGCTTGGGGCTAATTGGCCACTCCCCTAGTCTATTTAAGGGATGACGATGAAGGAGCCAATTTGCAGGAAACAACTTTGTTCATATTCCTTCGTGTCTTGACTCCAGAAACGTCTGATTGGCTCTTGCCAACCACTGTAAGATTGCTGTTATCTACAAGACTGTTTACTCAGAATTGAGTTATTATTTCGTTGACTTGTGCTGGCTGTTAATGAAGTTGAATTAACAGCCGGTGTTCAGAAAAGACTGCTTTAAACTGTATTTGTGTTTGACGACTACTGAGAAAGCTCATTAGTAGTCCTTAATTAGTAAACTAAGGTTTGTACAGATTTTGGGTGTGCTGCGTTTTCTGTGGTCCGTAGCTGGGGCAGAACACCTATGTAAATGGATCATAAGCTTCCTAACAGAAAGGAAGCAGCAGGTGAAGCTAGGCAAAATCACATCAGATACCTGTACAATTAGCACAGGGGCCCCTGCTAATTGTACAGGGGCCCCTGTACAATTAGCACACAGGGGCTGTGTGCTCTCTCCACTTCTCTTCTCTCTATACAACAATGACTGCATCTCAAAAGATCCCTCTGTTAAAGTACTGAAGTTTGCAGATGATACAACAGTGATTGGTCTCATTCGAGACAACGGCGAATCTGCATATAGACGGGAGGTTGGACAACTAGCCTTGTGGTGCAACGGGAACAATCTTGAACTAAACAGACTCAAAACCATAGAAATGGTGGTAGATTTTAGGAGAAACTACCGCCTCTTACAATACTAGACAACACAGTATCAACAGTAGAGACCTTCAAGTTTCTAGGTTCTATCATATCTCAAGACTTAAAATGGACATCTAACATCAAAAATGTCATCAACAAAGCACAACAAAGAATGTTCTTTCAGCGCCAACTCAGAAAGCTCAAAATGCCCAAGGAGCTGCTGATTCAGTTCTACAGAGGAATTATTGAGACTGTCATCTGCCACCTCTATAACTGTCTGGTTCAGTTCTGCAACCCAACAAGACAGACACAGACTTCAGAGGATAATCAGAACTGCAGAAAAAACAATTGCTACCAACCTGCCTTCCATTGAGGACCTGTATACTGCACGAGTCAAAAAGAGGGCTGTAAAAATATCTACAGACCCCTCACATCCTGGACATAAATTGTTTCAATTTCTACCCTCAAAACAACACTATAGGGCACTGCACACCAAAACAACTAGACACAAGGACAGTTTTTCCCCGAATGCCACCACTCTGCTTAACAACTAATTCCCACAACACTGTCAAACTATTTACTAAGACTGTATTACTATTATTCTTCTCATCCTTCCTATTACCTATCTCCTCCCACTTATGACTATAACCTTGTTGCTTGTATCTCTATGATTTATATTGTTTTATTTGTTTCCTAGTATGATTTGATTACTTATTTAGTAACCTATGACTATCACTAAGTGTAGTATCTTATGATTCTTGATGAATGTATTTTTTTTGTTCTTTTCTTTTTATATACACTGAGCATAGGCACCAAAGACAAATTCCTCGTGTGTCCAATCACACTTGGCCAATAAAGAATTCTATTCTATTCTATTCTATTCTATTCTATTCTATTCTATTCTATTCTATTCTATTCTATTCTATTCTATTCTATTCTATTCTATTCTATTCTATTCTATTCTGTTCTAAAAATGGGGCATTTATCTTCCAATAGGTTTGTTTTCCTTAAAGATAAATATGTGGACAGTGGAAATTTGGATTAGGAACAGACCTGATAGAGACAAAAACTTTACTTTAAAAAATATATCATTGCATACCATGTAGAATGGCATTTTTTTTCCAGATCAACACTTCTGCAGTTATTTCTAAAAAAAATTTGTTCAAAAACAGCACTACAAACTATTACCATATCCATTCGAAATTGTCCAATTTTTCTGAGAGGGGAAATACTTTTCATTACTTGGGGGATAGATGGGATAGTATTGGCCATATATTATTTCTTTTTCCTAAGGTCTTTGACTTTTTTTTAATGATTGCCACAAATGGTTGCAACAGCAATTGTGTTAATTGCCTTGCAATGTTCTAGATTCTTCCTTCTTGGCACTGGAAGTAGAAAATGGTGGTTTCACAAACTCTGATAGAACTAGTCTCAAAAAATTATAATCTTGGCTGATAAAGATCACAGACATTTTTTTTGCAGGGAAAATGGTATTCTGAAAAAGTTTAGCTCACTTCTAATTCAAATATTGTTTTGCTTTTATTTTATTTTAACTCAGGTGTCCACACACCCCATCTCCTGTGATGGAATATTGTCCAGATTTCCAGGAGGGAGGGAATGAATTTCATAGGGGCAAGAGACAATACTGTTTCTGTGACAGAAAGAGGGTGAAAATGGCTCCTCCCTAATAATTTCCAGAATATATATTTTATAGGGCAGTTGTCTACTTTTGTTTGGTAAGATTCTGTCTATAGGAGAGGAATAATAGAGAAAACTGTTTAGAAGAACTGCAATGTATTGTTCTTGGATTTTGGAGCCTAATATCTCCCCCAAATAAAAATAAAAACCATTGAAATCTGTAATGAGAATACTGAAATCTCCTGAGATCAGACAAGATAATGTCAAAATCTCATTCATTCTCACTGAAATCAGCTCTTTATTTGGGTGCCCAGGATATTATATAAAATGGGTCGGTCTGTCTGTCTGTCATTATTTATTTTCCAGATTTGGGCCTGAAAAAGTTACTAGCTTCTGTTTCAGTGCTATTTATTACTATAGCTATTCAACCTTTGTCTGAATAATACTATATCTTAGGTACGATATGTACCTAAACAATGTATGCATTGTAAGAATAATGACATATTTTTGCCTCCACCCCTTTTTTTTTCTTTTAGATTCTAAATTCTTTAAAACAAATATCTGTCATATCTTTTATAAAACACAGAAACAATACAATATTAATAAATCATCCTCGTCATTAACTTCTCCAACACTAGTAAATATTCCTGATGTATATTTTTATAAGTTTCAGTATTGGGAGTGGCTCTTTTGAGTATTCTTTTAGCTTGCCAACTACTTTGAGAGATCCTTTTTCAATAAGAAGATGATGCCCATATAGGAAACAACCCAAAAGCTAGAACAAAAAAAAATATAAAATAAAATCATGGCATCTTTTTAAAAGACTACAAATGTATTTGTTATAACATGGATGCAAGGTGCCATCTGTGCCATCCAAGATGCTATAAGATTATTTGTTTAATTTAATTTATTGTATTTCTATGCCGCCCAACTCCCGAAGGACTCTTGTTATGTTTGCTGCCACAGACTAGCATGGGTAAACTTCTCAAAAGTTCCCAATAACTAATAAACCTTTATTATAGCATAAGTAAAGTACAGCTGCTGACATTTGAAGGCAAATAAGCAGAAGGCCTATTTCGTGTGGATCTTATGATATAAGAACATAGGTCAACATTAGATACACAAGGCAAGCCAATGGCTGAGATTGTACCTGCTACCTCCACAATATCGCCTGGGACAATGTCTCGAGCTCGGATCCGTTGCACTCCGTTCCTGTCTGCTCTGATCACCTTCCCCATTTCTGGTTCATATTCTTTTAGGGCCTCAATTGCACTCTCAGCATTCCTCTCCTGCAAAAAAAAAAGGGCAGCTTTTTAAAATTGGAATCTTTCCAACTTAGAAGTCCCCCGAACAATCTGAATGTCTCAGAAGGGAACGCTTTTCCAGTTGAGATTAAAATAAAAGAACTACCCCCATCCAGATACAGATGGTATCTACCACACGCAGGGCCTTTTCAGTGACTGCCCAGGAGCGCTGCTGCATATCTTGTTTTGCAACCCTACGGACTAGTATTATGATGCTATTCTGCAACTAGAAAATGTCCACTTGGTGTGTTGGATTGTTGAACCAGGTTCCTTTTGTTCTGATTGCATTGTTTCATATTGGATTATTTTGATAATTCTTTTATTTCTTTTAAATGACTATTTTGGAAACATTAGCATATGTGCATTTGGAACAAATTTGTCCTCAATTGCCTTCTTTAAAAAGTTGCCCCAGCTATTTTTGTAACCTCGTTTACTTTCGAAAATATATTTCCAGCCAATGTCAATTTGGCATGTGTTCAATAAAAATTGCATTCTCTTCTTTGTTTGTATCAATTTGTGAGGAGAGAGGATGGTATGCAAGGCTAGAGATGAAAATGATCTTTGTTTTTAAATTAACTCCCCTAAGTTAAACTACTTGGATTAATATCTAGACCAACGTTTATTTTTCAGATTGCAACATCCAAAACAGTACAGGGAATCTCTTAGCTTAAATATTATACACAAACTATGCAGAGGAAATTGGCATAAAGATAAATACAAATCTGTGTGAATGTCTTTTAAAATTGGCAGAATTATGCAGGAACTGAATGGAAAAGATGAATGGTTTATTTGAAGGGCTGTCACCGAGAGGACTGGGTCAAACTATTCTCCCAAGCACCTGAGGGCAGGACAAGTAGTAACAAATGGAAACTTATTAAGGAGAAATCCAACTTAGAACTGAGGAGGAATTTCTTGTCAGTGAGAACAAGTAATTAGTGGAATGGCTTGTCTCCAGAAGTTGTGGGTGTTCAATTACTGGAGGGGAAGGGAGGGGAGGGGAGAGGAGGAGAGGAGAAGGGAAGGGAAGGGAAGGGAAGGGAAGGGAAGGGAAGGGAAGGGAAGAGAAGAGAAGAGAAGAGAAGAGAAGAGAAGAGAAGAGAAGAGAAGAGAAGAGAAGAGAAGAGAAGAGAAGAGAAGAGAAGAGAAGAGAAGAGAAGAGAAGAGAATCATATCATCTTGATGGAGATTAAGAGAGGGGAAAATAAAAGAAAGATCAAACAACGTTGTTTAATCATTATTAAAAAAATCACTAAGAGGGAAGCTGGCCAATTTTCAAAGGAATCCAGGCTTTCCATCAGACGTCTTCAGCCATTCCCACCAATTGACTGTTAATTTCTTTTGAAAAGCAACTTCTATGTTAAATACCTCCAATTCACAGAAAATGGGGAGTGAGGGAGATTTTTCTCCTCCATTTGGCAGATACTATTGGAAAAAATATGTGAAACTGACACAAACTGGATTCAGACTTGCAATTATATCAAACTAGTAGCTGGATACCCATGCTTCGCTACAAAACTATGTGATTGGGCTTGATAAATTGACAGTTAAAGCAGTTGGAACAGAGTTCTTTTCAGGTGGGGAGGGGGAGTAGAATGTCTAAACTCACAGGCTACAGGCTGGATGAGTCATGCGCTGGCCACGCCCAGTTTAGCAAAGGGGTAGCATCAGAGCGTGTTAATATAAGGCAACTGGCAGTTGGAACAGAGTTCTTTTCAGATGGGGAGGGGGAGTAGAACATCTAACTCCTTAGCATCAGAGCATGTTAATATAATACTGTATAAGAAATACTAATGATCTGATGGTCATTTCAAAAAATCCTTTCTTAGCGAGCACCTAGAAGCCAAGAGGAACATATGTGCCAAGTTTCAAGTTTGTAGGCTTTAAAGTTCTGGAGATTTCGTGATGAGTGAGTGGTATTTGGCTTTTATATATATAGATAACTCCTAAAACACACCTGATCCTGATGTGAATTGGCTACAACTTGCTTCCTCCCACCTGAAGACACATCAAAGCAGGTAGGTGACCAACCCGTTAACATACCTGCCAGACTCCTACCACTGCATTAGCTATGAGGATCATAATGATCACAACAGGCTCCACAAAGGCTGTGGTGGTTTCTTCTCCTTTCTCAAACCAGGCCAGAATCTGCAGAGGGAAGGAGAAGGAGGGAACAGGGAAGAGACATGGAGGGGAAATTTAGACAACCACATCAAAAAACAAATAAGATGAAAGGCAGCCATGGTTGAGGGCTTCGTTCCATCCAAAAGAACTGACCAAAACAAATTTCAGATGTTTTTTTTAAGAGAAATTGTTGTTAGTCATTAGCAAGTTTGTTTGAGAAGACAGAACATCTCCTCCTACGATGAGGAGAGGACATTTGAATATATACATCCATGCATATGGAGCAGTGCATTATGAAAACAAACTTATGTTGCCTGTGGAAGAGGTGCAACTTTTAGAGATCTTACCTGCTGTTCCGCTTAAAAAAAGGTGTGATCTTGCTTGTAGTTATTTTTGAAACGCACACACACAGATTAGCTTATACTTTAAATCTATCATCTTGAATTTTCATATGAATCAGACCAGGGGTGGGCTTCAAAAATTTCAGCAATAGGTTCTCTGCCCGGTTGCTGGGTGGGCGTGACCTAGTCGGCCTCCTGCACCATGGTGGGAGGGGGGCGTTTTCGCCTTCCCCAGGCTCCAGAAGCTTTTCTCGAGCTTCTGGGAGGACGAAAACTGCCTCCCCTGGACTACGGAGGCCTTCTGGAGCTTCCGAGAGGCCCGTTTTCCCCCCTCTCCCTCTCACTTACCTCGGATCCAAAATGGGCCGCGTAGAGACTCCTGGGAGGGGCGGGAGGGGAGGAGAACTTCATAGAATGAAAGTTTCCAATCCCCTTTCCTCCCCAAATCTCAAAGACACCTTCAATCCCTAAATGCCACTCTAGATGTTGAAGGAAGGGGGCTGAGGGATAACGTCAGAAGGGACCTGCCACAAATTAGGATTCTAAATTCAATTAATTGAAGCTGGTTCCTGGAACAAATTCTCAGCCTTTTCCTTCCCTAGCAGCTCTACTGCAACTCGTTTTGATTTTTCAAGACAACTTTTTTCATAGTATCAAAACAGAAGCTGGATCTGAAAAGACCACTGAATTTGCTTAATAATTTGTTTTATTTATTTATTTTGTCAAACATGTACAGTATAGTAGTTGTTTGTATAAACATAAGTAAAAAGTAACGATAAAAGAGGACAATAGGACAGCAGGACAGGGACGGTAGGCACAGTGGTGCGCTTATGCACGCCCCTTACAGACCTCTTAGAAACGGGGTGAGGTCGACTGTAGGCAGTCTAAGGTTAAAGTTTTGGGGGTTTGGGGAAGAAACCACAGAGTCAGGTAATGCATTCCAGGCATTGATCACTCTGTTGCTGAAGTCGTATTTTCTGCAGTCGAGTTTGGAGCGCTTTACATTTAGTTTGAATCTATTGTGTGCTCATGTATTGTTGCGGTTGAAGCTGAAGTAATCATTGACAGGAAGGACATTTCGGTATATGATTTTATGAACTACATTTAGATCAGATCGGAGGCGACGTAGTTGTAAATTGTCTAATCCCAATATTTCAAGTCTGGTGGAATAAGGTATTTTATTGCGAGCAGGGGAGTGGAGGACTCTTCTTGTGAAATATTTCTGGACTCTCTCGATTGCCAAGATTGAGAAACAATGAAACAGGCAATAGAGAAAGGTTTTGAGGAATCTAGTATCCATGACAATACAAAGTCATTGCCATATTAAAAGTGGGTATGGTTGCAGTGTACCTTTTGATTTTATTTGTATTTTTATTGATGCTTTAATTGTTGTGTGGCTCCTACACATGTGAGATGCGTAGCTATCCACCTTGATAAAAATCAAAATAACATTCTTCCATTCAGTCACCATCCCATGATCTACATCAGGAAATGATTCTTGTTGTAGCTTTCTGCAGTCTCAACTAGTAGAGTGCAGAGTGAGGCATGCTGGGAGATGTAGTGCCCACAAGATCATTGGCTGTCCAGATGTAGTCTACCACGTGTTGCAGCTTCCATTGAGGCAGAAAAAGCTTGGGAAATGTAATCTGAAAATTGGGTGGTTTTTTGAAAGTGATGGATAACAAAAATAGACTAACTTCTTCCAGCAAATAATTTTCTCAAGTGGAGGGAAGTAATTGGAATCTCCTGTAGCTACACATCTGACATTAAAAAAAATACTTCAAATCAGTGGTTACTAAATAGAAACTTCCTCAACACTCTTTAACATTAATTTGTGGATTTTTTTTTACCTTTTTGCTTTCAGCCAAACATTCCTGGACAATATTTCTCAGTTACCTAGTTGCAAAGTTTAATTTTCCTTTTTCTGATGGAAAGTCAGCTCAAAAGACAAAGGAGCTGGTCCCTATTGAGTTAATGATACATTTGAAAACAGAACAGACTGAATTAAACAGGCTGTTGAATCCCCACTGATCAGGATCCACATTGTGGGTTTTTCACTTTCTATTGGATTAAGCCTTTGATGTTCATAAGAAAATAAAGTTGAGATGAGAGAACAGAAGCCCAACAGGATACACACTTATTCAACTTATTATAATCCTGCAGAACAGGGAGGGAGGAAAATAGAAAGGGAAATATTCTTTCAGACTTTGTATCCCGTTATTTGAAAAGGGAGTCCATCTCTGGAAATACACACTTGATTATGGCATGGCTATCTACCCACTTCTTGGTATATCCTTGCTGAATTAGAGATGATGGGACCCGCAAAGGGATACTACTAAATTATCTTTGTAAGGTAGGATGGCTACAATGATACACAGTGCCACAGGCTGACATAATGATATTATATTGGCAGTTTTGTTAAGATATTCATGAACTGGGAGAGCCAATGGTAACAAGGTCAGCCAATGAATAGGCATAGCAACTAAGTCAGCCAATGGGAGCTAAACACATCTGAGTCTGTGCAGAGAATCAAAACTGAAACTAGTAGGCTGGGCGTGGCTCAGCCCACTGTACTCTCTGTCCACTCTGAACTGAAAGCTTGTCTGCTGCTGGAAATGAAACTGCTTGAAACTGTTGCTACATTGAAGAAATAATCTACTTGTGGTATTGTATATATATATTATTATGTTTATAAAGAAGTTAATGAATCCAGTTGAATAGCAATAGCAATAGCAATAGCACTTAGACTTATATACCGCTTCATAGTGCTTTACAGCCCTCTCTAAGCGGTTTACAGAGTTCAGCATATTGCCCCCAACAATCTGGGTCCTCATTTTACCCACCTCGGAAGGATGGAAGGCTGAGTCAACCTTGAGCCTGGTGAGATTTGGACAGCTGAACTGCTGAACTAGCAATCAGCTGAAGGTTGCAGTGCTGCTTTTAACCACTGCACCACCTCGGCTCTGAATCAGTTATCTGTGTGTGCTTCTGGTTTTGATTTATGCAACAAACTCTGATAAGTTTAATCTTTAATCCTTCCTTTTTTAGCTGTCCATAATTAGTACCTTTATTGATCCACTGCTTCTCTTCAGAGACCTTTAGATCACTCACTCTAATACAAAACGAAACATGAGGATTGATGAGACCCAAGATGGCCTTTTTGAAATAGAGACAGTCCTCAACTTACGACCACAATTGGGGCCACAACTTCCACTGCTAAGTAAGATGGCTGTTAAGTGAGTTGCGCCAGATTTTATGCCTTTTTTCTGGCACAGTTGTTAAGCTGCAGTTGTTAAGCGAATCCAGCGTTCCCCATTAACTTCGCTTGTTAGAAGCCAATTGGGAGGGTCACAAATGGCAATCACATGACCCCAGGATGCTGCAACAATCATAAATATATGTCAGGTGCTAAACACCTGGATTCCGATCACGTGACAGGAGGGAATGCTGCAAAGGTTCTAAGTGTGAGGACCTTTTGTAAGTTATTTTTTTCAGTGCCACTGTCACTTCAAACAGTCACTAAACAAATGGTCGTAAGTCAAGGATTACCTGTAGATGGAAGTAGTAGCCAAAGAACCCCCCAAACAAAAGAAAAACGCAAAAGAGTCCTTTTTTTAATCTTTAAAGGAGATACGAAATGCTTTCTCAAACAGGAAGGGGATGGGGTATCCTTCCTTATGCAATACTGCTTTAAGGCAGGATTACACATTTTTTGTGCACGATTGGAGCTCACCAAGCTTGTGTGGCTTTGTTTTAATTTGATAGCATATTGTCTAGTTTTTTGAGGGAGAGGGAGTAATTAAGGATAATAGGTCTGTTGGCCATTCCACGGCCTTAAAAATTCACACAAGTAACACGCAACCTAATAAAAACTAGAAAAAGAAGTCCTGAAAGTTGTTTTTGTCCAGGGAGGTACCGTACTACAAGCAGTGGTGAGCTGCTGCTGGTTCTGACCGGTTCGGGCAAACCGGTAGTTCCGACAATCAGCTGGCCCCGCCCACCCGCCCCTGTGTTATCCTGTCCCATATTTCCTTCTTTCTGGCTCAGCTGATCCGTGCGGCGCAGCTGATTTCTGCATCTCTGCTGTTCTACTTACCGGGGCTGGCTTAGAAGGTAAGCAGCTGAGCTGTATTTGCTGTATTTTAAACGCTGCGCACAAGTGCGTTACCGGTAGGTGTGCGCGCGCACAAAGCGCACGATCACCGAACTTGTTGTTAAACCGGTTGCAGCCCACCACTGACTACAAGGCACAGGTAACCCCTCTGCCATTGCTCAGAAATAAAATAAAAGTCTTTATTTCTTTCTTCCATTCCTGCTTTTAGCATGTGGATAACATTTAAGGGATTTTTTTTCATAAAATACCTTGCAAATTGCATTACAGATATGCAAATTATTTAGGCTAATAAAAACCAGGCAATTGTGAAATTAAAAATAGACACGAAATGTCCTTTGGCTCGTTCTTCTTAGGGTTCCTTCACAAGCAAATCATGATAAGAAAAAAATATCACCTGAGATTTCCAATACAATTCATGATGAAGCACCCTAGCCTTCTCTGAGTTGAGCTTGACTCCTGACCTCTACATGGATGTGTAGTTTTCTTGACAACAATATGGCAATAGTTTATTACTGCCTTCTTCCAGGACATTTTTTCAATTAAATCTACTGCACTGGGTTTCTTAAGTGATCTCCTATTTAAGTACTAGTCACATCTGGTTTTGCTTTGCTTTCTGGAATCAGCCAAACAGGTTGTCTTCTGTAGTGTGAAGGGACTCAATATATGGGTACAATAACAGACCACATGAGCTGTGGTGGCGCAGTGGTTAGAATACAGAATTGCAGGCTAACTCTGCCCACTGCCAGCAGTTCGATTCTCACCGGCTCAAGGTTGATTTAGCCTTCCATTCTTCCGAGGTCAGTACAATGAGGTTGTACAGATTGTTGGGGGCAATATGCTGACTCTGTAAACCAGTTAGAGAGGGCTGTAAAGCACTATGAAGCAGTATATAAGTCTAAGCGCTATTGCTATATATCAGAAAGTGGTAGTTCAGACCAAAGGGCAGGCTTGGAGTCTCTTTAGAATCATAGAGTTGTAATGACCTACGAGATCACCAATGCTCTGCACACTGTAGGATTTGTTACTCCATCACTAACAGATGACTATCTTGAGAGGAGCAGAATGCAGAGGCACTGAGTCAGCCCATAGTAAGGTCACCTCATGTTGTTTTCAGATCTTGCATCAGATCATGTTATTGTTCTGCCCCAGCTACGGACCACAAAGAACGCAGCACACACAAAGTCTGTACAAACCTTAATTTACTAATTAAGGACTACTAATGAGCTTTCTCAGTAGTCGTCAAATACAAATACAGTTTAAAGCAGTCTTTTCTGAACACCAGCTGTTAATTCAACTTCAACAGCCAGCACGAGTCAACGAAATAATAACTCAATTCTGAGTAAACAATCTTGTAAGATAACAGCAATCTTACGGTGGTTGGCAAAATGCCCAGAAGCAATTTGCAGGAAAAATGCCAAGAGAGAGAACAAGAGCCGATCAGACGTTTCTGGAGTCAAGACATGAAGGAATATGAACGAAGTTGTTTCCTGCAAATTGGCTCCTTCGTCATCATCTCTTAAATAGGCTAGGGGAGTGGCCAATTAGCCCCAAGCCTTACTCCTGAGGAGACCTCCTCCTGAGGAACCATTCCTGCCTTTTGGCAGCTCTGCATGCCCGTGCACTGAGAATAGGCTCCTCCTCTTCTTCCTCGTCACTGATGGGAGCTTCTAGAGGTTCTGAAGGCCCTGGCTGAATCTCCGCCTCTAGCACCGAGTCCTCTCCAGCCTCCTCACTGTCTGACTCGGGTGCCAGCTGCAGAGGCCGCTGGCGCATCACCACATCAGCCTCTTCACTGTTGGAATCAGCTACCAGCTGCACAGGTTGCTGGCGGGCCACAACAGTTATAATTTACATTATATTTCTAAGTCTTCTGTATCATTTAACAGGGTACATAACCTGCAACTTTGAAGGCTTTGGGGCTCTTCTGCAGTCTTCTGGCAAGCAGCCCCTACAGCTACACGCGCCAGTACACGGGCTACTTTGATGCATCTTTATCCAAACACTTTTCATTTCTTATTTAAGCAGGCATTTTGCCCACAACAATACATAATTGAAATTATACAGCGCATCCTATTTTCTCTTTTCCTGGCCTCCATTTCTGCTCTTCCCTCTGCTGTCTGCTTGTCACTAAGTGAGATCTGCTTATAAGGTCTATGTATGTACTTCTGTGGGTAACAGAATTTCCCACTGCTATTATGAGACATATGAAATGTTAAAACAAAAATCTGGAGGCGCATACTTTCTATAATCTTCAGCCTATGTATATTTTCAGGGTATGTTACTTATCTGCTCTCTCTCTCCCTCCCTCCCTCCCTCCCTCCCTCCCTCTCTCTCTCTCTCTCTCTCTCTCTCTCTCTCTGTGTGTGTGTGTGTGTATGTGTATGTGTATGCATGTATTTATATAGCATGTGTGTCATGGGTAAAATATACTTTGTTTTGAGAACAGGCAACAGAATTTCATTTTTAATGTGGGCCAGTGTGTTCATAGTAAAAAATGACAAGGTTATCTTAATCTAAACAAGATTCTGGTTATTTACATGCGAGGTTGCTCAGTAAATCCAATTAAAACAAGGATTCTCAAACTTTTTATATCACCTCTGAGAGTTTGGTAAAACCTATAGTCTCTCCTAAGAAAAAATGTTTTTGAATTTAAACACATTAAATAAAATACACAGATATAGATTGTTTTATATCTATGAGGAAAGTAATCATATTCAAATACAGATATTATTATTCAAAAATGACACATACATTATTAGTTGTGCTTCTTTATTAATCTTTTATTAATCAATAAAAAGATAGTACCCTTTAAAGCTATAATGTGAGATTTAAGAGCATTTCTGAAGTCTACCAGCCATATATTAAATCGTTGCCTATATACATTTTTGAACAAGAAGCTATGCTATGATATTTCACTCCTAAGCCCACTAGAAAAATCAAGCTTTTTCTGTGAGATTAGCAACTTGTCTCCTGGTTAGGGCTGAACCAGGTCAGCATCTGTATTTGTATTCATGTTCTATGACAGGGGTGTTAAACTCAAGGCCCACGGTGTGGGCCAAATCTGACCCGTGGGGTGCTTAGATCTGGCCCGTAGGGCCACCCTGGAAACAGCAAAGGACTGGGCCGCAGTACCTCTGCCAGTGAAAATGGCTCCTTTTTGCTGGCAGAGGGTTGCAGGAGGCCGTTTCAGCCAAAAACAGAGCTTAGGAGCCTGTTTTCGCTGGCAGAGTGTTGGGCCACTACACGCACCCCCGACACGAGTTATGTCGAGCTGGCCACGCCCCCTGGCAGTGCCCCCCCCAGGTCAAACACAACCCTGATGCGGCCCTCAATGAAATCAAATTTGACACCCCTGTTCTCTGAGTTGAACATTTAGTTACTAGCAAATCATTTGAAGAGCTTCATTTGTTAATTTTTAAAACTTTGTTTTTGACTATAGTTTTTATATCATTTTGATTTGTCAACCGCCTAGAGGCACGCAAGTGAGATGGGCAATATAGAAATTTGATAAATAAATAAAACAAATCTCAACTGAGGTAAACATACTTACAAAGGAAACGAAAGCAGCCAAGAGTAGGATGCGTACTAGGAGATCTTCAAACTGCTCCAATATTAGCTCCAGAAGTGATTTTCCTACAAAGTTAATTCAAATATCTTGTTAGAATAATAAGAAATCAGCAGAAAATAAGTAAAAATCAAGAACGTGGGGTCATAACCTCAAACGGAGAGGTGGGAAGTTCAAAAGTGTTGTTGGAAAGTATTACATCACAAAGAGAATAGTAGAAACTTGGAACCAACTTCAGCTGCTGGTTCAATTATCAGTAACTGAGTTAAAACATGCTTGGGATAAACATATGTCCATCATCCGACAAAAATAAAAAATAAAACAAAGATTAATAATTTTTAAAAATAATAATTAAAAATTTAATTAAAAAGACATTATAAAGACAAATACACTCAAAAGGCAGACTTAATGGAACATTAGGTTTTATTCTGCCATCGGTTTTCTAAGTTTCTATCCCAGAAATCCCCTTACATATGTATTTAAAAAGTAGGATGCATAAGGAAAACTATAGATGAAACTAATTATGTCAGAAAGGGGGAAAATGCAAACTTAGGTATGCTTCTACCTCCCTCTGACAACAGGAGACTTATGATGGATCTTCAAAAGCAAGGAATTGTTCTTGAATGGCATTTTTAAATGTATATAAACCAACATGAACACCAATAAAAATCTTGGCACAGCAAAAATGTAACATGTCAGGCAGGGTTGGGTTTTAACTTACCTCACCGTCAGTTCGCTTCCTCCCGCTCCATGTGGGCGCGTGCACATTGCACGCCACACGGCTATGCTGTGCAAGCAAGCGAGCACATGCTTATGTGCAATGTCGAAAACCAAGCTTCTGCGTATGCGTAGAAGCAAAAAACAGCTTCTGCGCGTGTGCAGAAGCCAAAACCAAAATGGCGTTGCCTATGGCACTGCCATTAGAGCTGGTTCGGGGGCGTGGCCAACTGGCGATCGCTCCCGGTTCAGCGAGCGGGGGGGGGAGGAATTCCCGCTACCAGTTCTATAGAACCGATCCGAACCGGGAGCAACCCACCTCTGATGTCAGGGAGAAAACTAGAATGTAATCAATAATACTAGCTATCTCATTTTTTATGCAGAGGAGTAACACCAACGGAGGAATACAAAGAATGGGACATTTAGACAAACGGAGTCCAGACTACAGCAGGCCCTTTTGTCACAACTTGGGACATTAGTGCAAGAACCATTCATTTTATGGTAAACATGCCCACCATATAAAGATATAATTCATGATAAAAGATAGATAAAAGAGAATATTTGTAGCTCAGGGATGAAATGATGAGTCCTTGGTGCTCTCTGAGCTTGGTTGTTTTGTTGCAGATGTTTCATTACCCAAACAAGGTAACATCTTGAGTACACTGGTGATGTTTCCTAGTTTCGTTTATGAAACATCTGCAAGAAAACAACCAAGCTCAGAGAGCACCAAGGACTCATCATGGTAAACATGATCATCAACCTCTCAGACTGATTACATAAAGCATTTCCCATCCAGATCACACTGGTGGGTATTTTAAATATTATCACTTTATTCATCCCATGAGTGGCAAAAAAGCAATACCTTTTTTGGTGGGTTCTACTTACCTTCCCCACCGGCTCGCATCGTGGTGGAAGTGCACGTTTTGCGTTCGCGAACCGGTAGCAACGGGTTTTAGAACCCACTATTGCTAGAGTCACCTCGGTAAGATGGGGGACATAGAAGTTAAATAAATAAATAAAGAGATAATCAAATGATTGCAAATAGGAATCAAGCTTACCTTCTTCAGCTGGAAGTTCTACAGGTTTCCAGTGGGGGGATCCACAAAGCGCAGCCAGTGGGAAGGAAGGAAAAAGAATAGAAGATTGTTGATTTGCAGAGATATTGACTTTACCCAGTCTTTCAGAAAATCCGTGTTTTAGTCTACAAATAATTAATGATTTTGCAAGTGCTAAAATGGAGGAAAAAACACCCAATTTTTCTGCCATCCCCCAGAGTTGCCTTGCAGTGAGATGAGTGGCAAAACTAATTTAATAAATAAATAAATAAATTCACCGAACTCACTGTAGTGCCACCAGACAAATGGATCTGACAAATACTAACAAATGGATCTGACAATTTCAAAATCTGAACAGATAGTCCTTGACTTACCATCCCAAAATGTCTATTGTTAAATGAGACATTTGGTAAGTGACTTTTGCCCCATTTTATGACCTTTCTTGCCACAGTTATTAAGTGAATCACTGCAACGGATAAGTTAGTAACCTGGTTGTGAAGTGAATCTGACTTTGTTGCCAAGCATCTGAATTTTGGTCACATGATCATGGGGCTGCTGCAAAGATCATAACAGTGAAAAACAGTCATGTCACATTTTTTTAGTGCCATTGCAACTTTGAACGGTCACTAAACAAACTGTTGTAAGTCGAGGACTACCTGTAATGATATGCCACCCAGTGCCCATAAACCCATGCTATACCATCACTATGCCACATGAATAAAAGAGAAATTATAGCATGAAATTGGCCTGCACCAGTAGTCGGTTCTAAAACCCTTTACTACCGGTTCGCGCATTTCCTTGCGCACGAGACATCCCGGGTGGGTGGGCGGAGCCTCCCACCGCCAGCGCTACCGGTTCTTAGAACCGGGCAGAAACCGGGAGCAACCCACCGCTGGCCTGCACATAGCCTTTTCAGCATAATTTTTCAGCATAGCATAGAAAAACTCAAAGAAGTAATGCAAGGTCAGAACAGTGGTGGGTTCCTACTGGTGTGGTCCAGTGCACAGCTCCGGGAGGGACCCGCCGATTGCCCAATTTGCGCGCGCCGGCTCCGGTACCGTCTACCATCTTTTGGGGGGAATTTTTCGGCGATTTTTTGCTTCCGTGCATGTGCAGGAAGCAAAATCATGCGAGTGGCATGCGCGCATAGCGTGCATACGCGCGCAACATGGCAGCGCACCGATAGCAAGGTAAGTGCAACCCGCCCCTGGGTCAGAAGATGTGGCCCATAAAATAGCGAAGAGTCGGACACAACTGAATGGAAAATAATCATCATAATCACGCAGGGGTGAAATCCAGCAGGTTCTGGAGAACTGGAAGCGGAAATGTTGAGTAGTTCGGAGAACTGGCAAATACCACCTCTGGCTGGCCCCAGAGTGGGTTGGGAATGGGAATTTTGCAGTATCCTTCCCATGGAGTGGGGAGGGAATGGGAGTTTTGCAGTATCCTTCCCCTGCCACGCCCACCAAGCCACATCCACAGAACCGATAGTAAAAAATTTGGATTTCACCACTGGATCACAAGCTTTTCAAAATGCCATCTTTGATGTCCAAGCGCCCTGGATATATGATGGGAAGCTGGCTGGAAGCCAGAAACGACTTTTCTATTTCCCATCAAGTAAATACAAGCAGGTTTGGATCAATAAATCAACCCACATGACGTGTTACTATAATCCCTAAGACCTTCATCTTCTTTTTCTTCTTTTTGGCATCTGCTAAAAATGATACATAAGATTATCAAAACTTTATAATTCTAATCTAACCCATCTAATCCACAAAAACTGCAGCCAGAGTTGAAATAACTATGACACGGACAACTTTTCACCTGGATTTTCCCAAGCATATTTTCCCATCTTTGAAAACCATAAGAGAATTCACAAATAAACTAATGAAAGCCTTCATTCTAAAGTTTTGTGTTTATTGGCAAAAGCGAAGATTACATCTGGCTGACTTGTAATATAATAGGATTGCTTTGAAAGCATTGTATTTACTTATTTCAAATTTCAACGTGCTTCTATCCTTGTTGTAGGAATTTTTCATATCATTTTGGACAGGTAAGGGGGAATGTTAAACTTCAGGGATCTACCTACCCCAACCAAGCTGGCTTTTTGTAAGAATCAGTCCTTTGCTATTGCTTTTAAATGCTTTTAATTGTTTCTATTGTTTCGGAATTGTAAGCCGCCCGGAGTCATTGATTGAGTTGGATGGTGATAGAAATTGAATGAATGAATGAATGAATGAATGAATGAATGAATGAATGAATGAATGAACTGACAGGCAGACAGACAGGCAGACAGACAGACAGACAGAAGAATAAGGGCCTACAAAATATTGCTTCTCCCATTTTTTAATCCTCATAGTAGCCATATGAACTAGTGACCTAACCTAGGTGTTTTTTTTAAATATTATTTGTTAAGTCATAAATTTTGGGGTTTCATAAAACCCTAAGCCATTCACATTGGATTACATGCTTATTATTATTATTTAGCGTACGATGAGAACGTGACAGAAGAGAAGTAAACATATATACACAGTTCAAGGGTTACATGCTGTAACAGTTGGATAGACACATCATACTGAGCTAAAATTAAACATTAATTTAATTTAATTTAATTTATTAAATTGATATGCTGCCCAACTCCCAAAGGACTCCCAAAGGAAACATACATCACGTCTTAGCACAATGGATGAATCCACACCACAGGTGGTATTCAGCCGGTTCGGACCGGTTTGGGCGAACCAGTAGTAGCAACCCCCGGCGCTATGCTGTCCTATTTAGGCACGTTTTGAAGCTGTGCGCATACGTGCAAGCCATGCGTGCAAGCAAAATGCATGCGCAGAAGGCCGCATCCATGCACGGAAGGCGTGCGCACGACCGAAGTGAGCATGCACGTGCTCTCACATTTGTGAACCGGTAGAGAAAGTATGTGAATATCACCCTGATCTACACACATCTAAATTTAGCCAGTGAGCTTGATGTCTGAGATGTAGTTTGAACCTAGAACCCTCTTCTCTGTCCTGGTCTCCCATTGTTAACTACAAAACCATGCCAACAACACAAGTCTTAGTGATTTAAATGCATCATAATTATGCATGAGTTTTATTTGAAGATAAAACTCTTAAATATGACATTTCGGGGGGAGGGGAGAGAGGAACTGACATTTTAAATGCAGTGTTTTGAGCTTTTTTCAAGAAAACCTTTAGACTGCTACAGAAACACAAGCGAATAGATAAGAACGCTCAAAAGCATTACGGGATGATACTCATCAGATTCACCCACTCTCATGTTCCTCTTAAGTGACAGTAAATATTTCATGCAGAGCGTTGGAAAAAATATAATTCAACAGGAGGGGAGGAATTAAAAACTCTGGGTTCCACAAAGCTGCTCATTTGCACTTTTAAAACATTCACATACACGTGGACAACCTCCCCCCTCACACGCACTTTGATTAACATTCAGTAAATGAATTCACTATTCATAGCAGGCCCCCAAGTGACTCACAACTGCAGAGAAACTACAGAATAAAGCATTTCACTGCGGTTAGGGAGCAATTTGATTTTCTGCAGAGGAAGCGAGAGCACCAAGGCTGATAACCCACGGGACACTTGGCAGATACTAACTCTGTAGCTCTCAGTATGGTTACCCTTGTAGGCAAGCCGAGAACTAGAGACCTTTGTCTAGTCTCTACTTTTCATATGCATTGAAATAACTCCCATCCTCTCTAGTCACATAAATGTGAGAAGCCTATGGAGATACATTCAAATCATGGTTGTCTCAAAGGTGCTTTCCCAAAAGGCAGCTGGACTTTCTTGAAAGCAGAGGGCTAATGACCGACCCACAGAATGCTAACGACCAAATGACTGCAAAGAATATAAATCCTTCCATTCCCCACATTCAGTTAGAACTGAAGAAGCTTCTTGGATGAGAAGCGAAACGTTTTCAAGGAAAAAAACCAAGAAAGTCCAGTTGCCTTTTGGAAAAGCAAAAGGGATGGGTGTGAGAAGATGATGGAGAGGCCCCCAAAGTGTTAGGACAGGCGAGCTTCAATCTCACTGGAGAGGCCTGATTTGTGCAAGAGAGAAACAAACAGTTTCTCATTTCTATTGAAATTTTAATTTTCTCTTGCAGGCCAAAAAACAAAACAAAAAACACAGCAGAGGTTAGAAGGAATCAAAACTTTCAACCACAGGGGAAATATCCTCATTCACACAGAGCCAGAAAGCTCAGCTCTGGTGCCTTGACTGGTATTCCCTCTGTATAGATTCTGACAGCTGGAGTTCAAAATTGAATACAGACAACAGTATGGGATAGAAAGTCGAGGTATCGTCCACAAGGGGAAGCAAAAGAGAAAGGAAATCTGTTAGGCTTGGATTAGGAAAGCATCAGGCAAGAAGACTTGTAGAACGGGGAAGCATTTTAAGGGGAGAGCACTGTTAGTACCGTATAGGGTGGATCTTCCCAACCATAGCAACTTTTAAGGTGTTTGGACTTCAACTCCCAGTAATCCCCAGCCAACGATGTGGATGGACTCAGTTACCTCCACTCCTCTGCTCGCAACAGAATTCCTTATTCCACCAGACTTGAAATTTTGATCTTAGACAACTTAGAGCTACGTTGCCTTCGATCTGATCTAAATGTAGTTCATAAAATCATCTGCCACAATGTACTACCTGTCAATGAATATTTCAGCTTCAACCGCAACAATACACGAGCACACAATAGATTCAAACTCAATGTAAACCGCTCGAAACTCAACTGCAGAAAATATGACTTCAGTAACAGAGTAATCAATGCCTGAAATGCACTACCTGACTCTGTGGTTTCTTCCCCAAACCCCAAAAACTTTAACCTTAGACTGTCTACAGTTGAGCTCAGCCCATTCCTAAGAGGTCTGTAAGGGGCGTGCATAAGCACACCATAGTGCCTACCATCCCTGTCCTTCTGTCCTATTGTCTAAATTTACCTATACATACTTTGCTTTTGTTTATGTTTATATCATGCCTGTTATCTTGTACACGTGTGGACAAAATAAATAAATAAATAAAAATAAAAATAAATGCTAAGTCCACTGTTGGAAGAGCCGAAAGACCAGGTGAAGGATAGATCGTCATGGAGAAACCCTATCTGTGTGGTTGTTAGGAGTCAAAAATGACTTGATGGCACATAATCAACTGAACTGTGATGTTATTGTTGGCAGCTGTCCCAAGTGTTGTTAGGGTGAGGTTCAAATGCGAGCAAAATAAATAGAACGTACGAGACTGTGCATAAGTGGTAGGGTTCAAGGTGGGAAATCCCGAACAGAAAAAAACACACAGTTTATATCTGTAGGATCACATGTCTTTAACTGTATATGTCATATCAGCAAAGGCCTTTTCCGCCCATTCTCAAGCAGGAGGAAGAAGGCCTCAGTCACAATTTAAATACTCTTATTAAGAAAATCAATTTCAAACAGTTTCGTTTGCAATGCTGTGGTCTCTTGGAAACAGATGGGCTGGGGGAAAAAATTCAATCAATCAGAATAGAGCTGGAAGGGACTTTGGAGGTCTTCTAGTCCAGCCCCCTATTCAAGCAGGAGATCCTACACCAGGGGTGTCAAACTCACGTCGTCACATTGTCATCATGTGACATATCGCGACTTTTTCCCCCTTCGCTAAAATGGTGGTGGGCATGGCCAGCGTGTGACGCATCCGGCCTGCGAGTTTGACATCCCTGCCCTATACCATTTCAGACAGATGGCTGTCCAGTCCCTTCCCAGTGATGAAGCACCCACAACTTCTGAAGGCAAGCTATTTCACTGGTTAATTGTCCTCACTGTTGGGAAGTTTCTCCTTAATTCCAGGTTGCTTCTCTCCTTGATTAGTTTCCATCCATTGTTTTTTGTCCTGCACTCTGGTGCTTTGGAAAATAAATTGACCTCCTCCTCTTTGTGGCAGCCTCTCAAATACTGGAATACTGCTATCATGTCCCCATAGTCATTCTTTTCTCTAAGCTAGCCAAACCCAAATCCTGCAACCATTCTTCATATGTTTTAGTCTCCAGGTCTTTAATCGTCTTAGTTGCTCTTCTTTGAACTTTTTCCAAAGTCTCAACATCTTTTTTGTAATGGGGTGACCAAACCTGGATAGAGTATTCCAGGTGTGGCCTTACTAAAGCTTTATAAAGCGGTACTAATACTTCACGTGATTTTGATTCTATGCCTCTGTTTATACAATGAAGGATTGTATTAGCTTTTTTGGCTGCGGCCACACACTGCTGACTCATGTATAAGTGATCGTCCACTAGGACTCAAAGGTTCCTCTCACTGTTACTGTTTTGGAGCCAAAAATTAGGTTGACTTCATAGTCTCTTTAGTTACCAGAAAAGCCATGTTTAGCTAGAATCACAATCACTTGAAGTTTTAGTACCACTTTATAATGCTTTGGTACGACCACACTTGGAATATTGCATCCAGTTTTGGTCGCTACAATATAAACCAGATGTCAAGACTTTAGAAAGTGTGCAGAGAAGAACAATAAAGAACTGGAGGTTAAAACATATGACGAACAGTTGCAGGAATTGGGTATGTCTAGTTTAATGGAAAGAAGGACTAGGGGTGACATGATGGCAGTGTTCCATTATTTGAGGGGCTGCCACAAAGAAGAGGGGATCAACCTATTTTCCAAAGCACCAGAAGGCTAGACAAAAAGCAATGGATGGAAACTAATCAAGAAGAGAAGCAACTTGTCCTCAGCTTACAACTGTTCATTTAGCAACCAATTCACTTGATGATAATATGATTCACTTATTGTGAACTATGGCAAAAAAGGTCATAAAATCAGGTGTGACTCCCTTAACAACTGCCTATTTTAGCAATGAAAATTCTGGATCCAACTGCACTCATACCTGGAGGATTACCTGTAGTGACCTGGTTCCTGGGCCTTTGTGGGTGGGGGCAAAACATGCTTTGTTGTGTTGCAATGCAAATTCTGCTTCTTCTGTACTTGCATTGTGATTTAACAGATTAACAGAGTTGGAAGGGACCTTGCAGGTCATCTAGTCCAACCCCCTGCCCAAGCAGGAGACGCTACATCTGCTTCTACCTAGGATTAAACTCACAACCTCCTGATTCTGAGGCAAGAGCTCCACCTCTAGGCCACAGCAGCTGATGTTGCATGGAAATGTGTAAGGGGCTTGTGTGTTAGATCACTTTGTTGGATTATGTACTTAGCTATAAAGTAGAGATGCTCAATTTTTTTCTGGACTAATCCACTTGGTTTACCAATGCTACACCGACGGGAGGCTCCAAAAATTAGTGAACGAGGCAATCATTTTCCAGTTACGTATTTATTACATTTCCTCTTTTGTTATGTTGCTAGTTACAATTTAGTTACACACACACACACACACACAGAGAGAGAGAGAGAGAGAGAGAGAGAAAGAGAGAGAGAGAGAGAGAGAGAGAGAGAGAGAGAGAGAGAGAGAGAGAGAGAGGGAGGGAGAGAGAGAGAGAGAGAGAGAGGGAGGTCTGCATGCAATTTTGGCAAGCTCTAATTTGTGCTCAACTACCATAAACGTAGCTTACAAACCACCATGAACTCACTTTGTTTGCTTCGCCTGATAAATGAACCCAGGAAAAGGTCAACGCTTTCCAAATTAAACCAACATTGCTTAATCATTTGAAAATATGCATTTCCCCCCCCCCATTAAAAACTGCTTTGCTTATTTAATCATCATTTTAGATCAGCATTCAATAAATGTTATTTTAACTTTGAACGAATATGGTAGAATCTGCCAGAGCCGTGCATAGGTCAAGTCTGTCTGAGATTAATCTGAAAAAAAAAAAGATGACCAGGGAAACTTGACGTACAAGTACATCTGCTATTTGACTAGCACTGACATTTCGGTTATTGCCAATTCAAACAAATAGTGAATATTAAAAACATTTGTTTATAGAACTAATCTATAAGTATATGTTCCTGTTTTGTCACAACAACAAAAAAGAACAGGAACTGCAACCTGACCACAGGACGTTCTGTTGAATCAACAGCACTAGTACACAGATATCTCCAGACTAATCTTTGCAATCATAGGGACTAGAATCTTTAACTATCAGTGAAAATTGCTTTTGGGAATGGAAACTATCATGCTCAACTGAGGACTTTCTTAGGTTGTGAGCTGATGCAGTATTTCAAAGACAAACTTTTCAGGAAAAACAATAACACTTGTATTCACATCATACAGCTAACCAGGAAGATCATAAATCTAGCAGCTACATTTCTGAAAACTTCTAAATATTGGTTAGTTTATTCTGGCTTATTCTACTTGGTAAATTCAACCCACTGTTTGAGTTTATAGTACTATATGAATCAAGAAAAAACTGTGTGGTCATTCATTGTGTACTATATGAATCAAGAAAAAACTGTGTTAATTCAGTAGTCTGAGTAGAAATTGAATGCTTAATTGTTTCATTTTTTAAAAAAATGCAGGCTCATAATTGGTTTTGCTCCATAAATTTTGCATTGAAGGGCAAAGATCTCTGGTGCTGAAAATTAGCAGGAGGGGCAAATCCTTTTCCCAGCAGCTGCCAAGAACCCATGAATATTTCCTTGAATCAGGAGAAAAAAAAGCTTCATAGGCAATTCAGTGAAGCTTGAATATGTAATGATGTCTTCAAACATGTATTATCAATCAAACAGAACTTTGGGTTGGCCTCCTCTTCCAATGCTGTATGATTAAAGAGACACAAAGAACAGAACTAAGCACCATGGTGTTCTTAGTACTCTCTGAGCTCAGTTGTTTGCTTGCAGATATTTCATTACTCAGCCAGGTGCATTCCATTTAAAAGAGACAAACAAACAAACAAAAACTTAGGAAGGAAACAGGAAGAACACAGTTCCTCCAACATCTAACACTCAGAGAAGCAGGGATCAATACAAGACAAACGATCAGGCAGAAAACAATAATCAAGAAATCATCAAGGAGGAACTACTCCCACCAAATCTGGCAGAGCAAGCATATAAACAGGCAGGAAACCCCACACTCTCTTGCACTGATAAGATTATCTAAATGGGTAATAAAACATCTGCAAACGAACAACTGCGTTCAGAGAGTTCAGAGAAAATGGTCTTGAGTACAGAGCTACAGTTGAAATCTACAAATATCTCAGTTCCTTGAGTGTACACCAAGCAAGATTTCCTCAGCGTAGACATGTAAGAAACTTGGTTACAACAGAAAAATAAGACAATAAAGTTTGTATTCCCAGAAAAATTCAGAAAATAGAAGAGGAAGTAAATAAGAGTAAGGAAACTAATAATGTTGCTTTTTTCAACTCTAGCTGCAAGTTAAAAAAAAAAAAAAGACCAAGAGCACTTTTTGGAGACAAAAACTGAAGACAGATTCAAAACCAACTGACTCTTGCAGCTTAATTCATTTTGGAAGTGTTTCACAACATATCCAAGTAGCCACAAAAGGAAGCTACAGCCCAGGAAAACAGTTGGACGTTAGCACCCATCTCTGCCGATTTACCGAAAAAAATGTGACAAGGTCCTTGTTCTTTTAGAGTCAGATAAAGCAGGCTGCAAATGGCTGGTGGGAAAAACTGAAGAAGGAGATGGCATTGCAGCAATGACAGTTGATGTTACTGGCTGGGGACGAGGGAACTAGGAGTCCAATGCCCCAAGTTGGGGGGTGGGGAGCAGTCTAAAACAACAAATTTGCCCGTGTGGATTGTACCAGTTGCTCAATTCTTAGAATGTTTTCCCAAAGCTCATGTCACCTGCCTACGGTACTTCCTTTAAGTTCACAATATTTCTTTCTGTGTGAAGATAATTGTTTTCATGCAGTGTGTAACTCTCAACTCATAGAATTTGTTTTAGAGAAGAATTCTAGTTTTGCACTTTCGACACTAGCCTTCTTAGCAGGTTTGTTTGTTTGTTTAACTTACATGCTGCCCATCTTGCTATCAAGAGCGACTTGATATATGTTGGAAGTGTGGAAGAACTTCCTTTTGTGACTATCGGGTACTCTGCTCCTGGGGGTGACGCTGTTGTGGGCGTTCTCACAAAATGACTACCCTGAGGGGTCTGCCCAGTGGAACTATTTTCCAGGTCCTCCCATACAAGCTAGGATGTTTCTACCACCCCTATTTATCTTTGCCTTTTTACTTGGGAAGCATCTTTCTTAATAAAATCCTGAGTTTTATCCACCCACTATTTTAACATTCTAAGAGCAAGTGGGGCTCGAAGGTGTTCTTGGAGATAAAAACGATCCAGGGATCTATGAGATAAGAGTTCATTAGGTGCCATCAAGTCCAGCTCAACTCTAGGTAACTGTCAAGACAAGTGCTTGCTATCTTGGCTGTCACGGTGTGAATATTGTCAGTTGCATGTCTATGCAGGTGATGCACCCCTATCTAATATTATGGTACATTCCAATACAAGCAGAACACATGATATGATGTTCATGTACGCATGTCCACATTCCTAAGCCACCATTAATCTTCTTCTACCTTGGCTCTTGACCTGAACGGTCGTGTTTCTTAGCAAAGATGTAATTATTCAGGATTTATTGTTTTTGTACTGAAATAAATATTTTCTATTAGACTTTTAATCTCGGCTTTATTTCTAACTGTCTGGATTCCAAGTAAAAGATTCAAATCGCCTCTATGAGATTTTATTCTTATCCCAACATTGGCTGTCTGATCTACAAATTTTGGGAAATTATCGACCTCCGAGATAAAAGTGTTAATTTTACATATTTTGATTAGATGAATTAGAAAACAGGTGATAAAGATGCTGGTTGGCCAAAGTTTTCAAGATATCTCACAATAAAGATTTATACACAGGCGAGTATATTTGCCTACAAGGGAGGGAGGTGTCTAATGATCATGATGCCTCGTAACTTCTCGACAAAGTATGATAGAACAATGAAAATGGTACCACATAGAAGTGTATAAATTCATTTTCACTTTGAGAGCAGCAAGGAAGATGATTATGAAAAGCAAGTGGGAAATTTGCTTAGGTTCTATAAAGCAGCGGTCACCAACTAGTGGTCCGTGGACCACTGGTGGTCCGTGAGAAAATTTTGGTGGTCTGCAGAAAAATTATTTGCATTTTTTATATTGCACTAAATCAGGGGTCCTCAAACTACGGCCCCTGGGACAGATACGTGCAATGAACGTTTGTGTTGCTGTAGAGAGTCTTCCCCTTTGGGGTCTTTTTGTGCGGATCAGAGGGAGGAAGAAATTCCGACCTGGGGTCTGCTTCAGCCTCCTGGTGGGGGCTTTGGGCGAAGGCTGGAGGGAAGTGCCGCTGGTGGCAAAGAACCGGAGGGCCTTGTTCCAGTGGGACTGCATCATGGCCTGGAACTGGCTGACCATCTCAGCCTGCTGAGCCTCCAGGTGCTGGCACCTGGCCTTACACTCCTGCAGGTCTTCTCTCTGTTTGGAAAGCCTATGCTCTTAGTCCTCAGTGAGGTGCTTCTACTGTGCCTCCTTCTCGGCCAGATCCAATTTGAACTGAACCAGCTGTTTTGCCAAATCTTTCTCATGGTGGCTGCTTAGCTCCAACAACTGCTTCCTGTAGGGGGCCTAAGGAGCCCAGGTGGGGAGGCGAGGAGTGGCTGGGAGGGGAGGGGCAAGTAGAGTCCGGTGAGGCGCCCCTCAATGTGAGTGACATCGAGTTGGCCAAGCCCACCCAGTCACATGACCAACTACCCACCTGCCCACCCAGCTGGACATTAGGCAGATCATATTAGTGGTCCACGGGATTTAAAATTATGAATTTAGTGGTCCCTGTGGTCCGAAAGGTTGGGGACCCCTGCTATAAAGCACTCGGTGCAAACATGTCACTGAAAATTCACTTCTTACTCTCGCATTTAGATTATTTCCCTTTGAACTGTGGGGCAGTGAGTGATGAGCATGGGGAGAGTTTCCACCAGGGTATCGCAGGCATGGAGAAAAGATACAAAGGGAAATTGAGTCCGCGCATGGTTGCCGATTACTGCTGGAATCTTCCCAGGGATGATCCTATTGCAGTTCACAAGAGAAAAGCCAAAAAGTGCAGTTTAGATACCTAATAAAGATGGAACCTTGTCGTTTAATCTGATGTTAGATCTCGTCAGTTTTTCATGCAAATGTTACATGAAAAACCAATAAATGAATGGAAAGTTATGTTATGGGTATCAGTAAAAAAAATGTATAATGATTGGTGTGGCACCATTCTCATTGCTATATCACATTTTGCAGAAAAAATTATGGAGCATAATCTCACCTCCCCCTCATAATTTTGAATTATTTGGATGCAATTTTGAACTGAAGCTGTATCTTGGAAACTGGAGCCAATTAATAGAATAGAATAATAACAGAGTTGGAAGGGACCTTGGAGGTCTTCTACTCTAACCCCCTGCTTAGGCAGGAAACCCTACACCACTTCAGACAAATGGTTATCCAACATCTTAAAAACTTCCAGTGTTGGAGCATTTACAACTTCTGGAGGCAAGTTGTTCCACTGATTAATTGTTCTAGCTGTCAGGAAATTTCTCCTAAGTTCTAAGTTGCTTCTCTCCTTGATTAGTTTCCACCCATTGTTTCTTGTTCTACCCTCAGGTGCTTTGGAGAATAGTTTGACTCCCTCTTCTTTGTGGCAACCCCTGAGATATTGGAACACTGCTATCATGTCTCCCCTAGTCCTTCTTTTCATTAAACTAGACATATCCAGTTCCTGCAACCGTTCTTCATATGTTTTAGCCTCCAGTCCCCTAATCATCTTTGTTGCTCTTCTCTGCACTCTTTCTAGAGTCTCAACATCCTTTTTGCAAGGATTTTGCGACCAAAGCTGAATGCAGTATTCCAAGTGTGGCCTTACCAAGGCATTTATAAAGTGGCATTAACACTTCGCGTGATCTTGATTCTATCCCTCTGTTTATGCAGCCTAGAACTGTGTTGGCTTTTTTGGCAGCTGCTGCACACTGCTGGCTCATATTTAAATGGTTGTCCACTAGGACTCCAAGATCCCTCTCACAGCCACCACTATTGAGCAGGTACCACATATACTGTACCTGTGCATTTTGTTTTTTAGCCTAAATGTAGAACCTTACTTTATAGTCAGGACTTAATTTTCCTTTACTAGTGACCCAATTCTGGTAAAATTAAGCTACTTTCATTTCAGAGGCTTTCTCTTTGCAGATCAGTGTTATCTTTTCCTGTTTGCCAGAATGCAAGACCTTTTTTGCATGCACCTGTTGAGTGCAGAGTGTGTTCTAGCCACTAGCACATACCAATTATCCAAGGGACCAGAGAGTTCGGCTGTAGCCTTCAAAACTGCCATAAAGGAATGTCCAATTTAGCTGGTTCACTGAGCAAGTTGGTGCTCCATTAACAGGGATATATGGCCCTTTATGAACACTGTACAGGTAATCCTCGACTTATGACCACAATTGAGCCCAGAATGAGACATTTGTTAAGCGAATTTTGCCCCATTTTATGGCTTTTCTTGCCACATTTGTTAACTGCAGAATCACTGCAGTTGTTAAATTAGTAACACAGTTGTTAAGTGAATCTGGCTTCTCTATTGACTTTGCTTGTCAGATGGTCGCAAAAGATGGTCACATGACCCCGAGACACTACAACCGTCATAAGTACATGCCAGTTGCCATGCATCTGAATTTTGATTGTGTGATCATGAGAATGCTGCAACAGTCATAAGTGTGAAAAAATGATCATATGTCAATTTTTTTCAGTTTTCAACTTTGAACGGTCACTAAATGAACTGTTGTAAATTGAGGACTACCTGTACATTCTTCCAAGGTGAGTAGAAAGCAAATTGCCATCCCAAATGAAGTGAGAAGGAAGGGAAGCAGAGGTAGGACAACAGGGGATGTTAAAAAGAAAAGAAAAAGTAAAGTAAAGTAAATGTAGCAGGAGGGACGTTCATTTCTATCTTTCTACAGGTAGATACCCCCCCTCTCCCTCCCTCCCTCTTCCCCCCTCTCTCTCTCTGAAATGAAATTTATAATGGAACAGGAAGAACCACAGTTGTCAGATGTAAGCAAGACAAAGAACAGTAACTCCCTGACAGTATCGTTATGGGGACACTGCTTCTCGCCAAGACATTTTTTAAAAAATAAACTGTTATTTTAACCAGCTACATTTCAGCCCACACATTGATGAGAGAAACCACATCTTATATATGCTAAAAGTGTGTGTGTGTGTGTGTGTGTGTGTGTGTGTGTGTGTGTGTGTGTGTGTGTGTTGCATGTATCTCTCTGTGTATGAGATAGAAGAGGGGAGGGGAAAGGGGATACCTGTCATTTCTCAACCACAGTTGACAGCTTAATGCAAAATTTCATACTGCCAGCTTTTCCTTCAGTTCCTCATTCCCAATTTTCATCCGGATGAACTTGATGGAACTCTTCCTTTCTCCCCCCCCCCCAAGAGCTGTGTCTTTTTTCAAGGGAAAAAATGAGCTGCTCCAGCAATGTAAAAGAAAGGTGAACAATCCTTGATGTTTTTACATAAAGACGACAAATGGAATTCAGTGCTGGAAAGTCCTGGAAAATAAATGAAGTGCTGGATGATTAGACTCAAGAAACTCTAGTCCCATCCTCAAAAAGGGGTACAGAAGAGACTTGGGAAAGTGATGTTAGTTGTTATGCAGGTATATTGGGTAAGGGGTGTATGGGGTGCTCAGGGAGGGGTAGCACCTCTGGTGTAGGGGCATGTCGTGTCCTTTATGGCACCTCATTTTAGGGCAGCTTTTAGGGCAGCTAGTCAATCTTGAAAGCCCCATGAAAGTTTGAGAGGCCAACATTATTCCAGTGACGAGGAAGTGAAAACTGCAGGGAAAAAGTGGCTCAAAGAACAGTCAACAAAATTTTACGAGGCAGGGATACATGCTCTCATTCGAAGGTGGAACATTGCTATTGAGAGAAATGGTGACTATGTTGAGAAGTAGGGATGTGATCCACAGAGGATCAGCTTCATTTTGATGTATGCTACATGTTCCTGTGTTGGCAATTATACCTGTCCTAAAGAAAATGGCATTACATTTTGACTCACCCTCATATGTTAACCAGAACAGAAATTTTTAGTGGGGTTTCATAGGACTCCGTCCTTGGCCCAGTGCTGTTGGGACTACTTTTATGAACAATCTGCACAACTGAAGTCCATCAAAATAGGGACTGGGAGTTTTCTTCTCATGGCAAGGCTTTTAAAAAGAAGTCTATGTTGCTTATACCTTTTGCCTTTATTCCCATCAAAGCTCTTATTTAGGGCTGGCTGGAAGATAATTCAGAAAAGAAACCCCAATCTGTAAAAATCTGAGTTGGAGATCAGGGAATCAGACTGCAAACTCAAGACTGGTAGAACTAGATGTATAAAGTTTTTAATTTACTGTAGTTTAGAAAGTATAATTTGAGCTAGGACTTGGTTCTAAGTGTGGAGTGTTGCAGACGATCTCGGTTGAGAGAACAGGTAGTTGAGATCAGTATCTCAAGAAGCAACAGCACGTTCCTCCTTCTGTGATTTTCAACTTCCTTCTAGTTCTTGGAGCTTGATCAACACAATAAAGACTTGAATTCTTAATGAATAAGGGACATTCATGGCTTGGAATGAATGTCCCTTATCACACATCCACCAAACTGGAATTTTACAGAAGTTTCTAGGAGCAGGGTGGTGGGTGGAGAATTTAGAAACCACCTTCATGGGATTCAGCAAGGCCCACTGTACCACATCCTATAGGTGCATGTGCACCCCACTGCTCTCGTTTTCAAAGGTTTAAAGAATCCAAACCTGAACTTTTAGGGATTTAAACTATACAAACTGTTTAAACCATTCTGGAGGGCATATTTTACAAGTTCCTGCCTCCCGGCGTTGTGGGTGCTCCATCACTGGAAGCAGTGGTGGGTTCCTACCGGTGCGGTGCAGTGCGCCGTTCTGGTAGGGACCCGCCGATTGCGCAATTTGTGCACGATGGCTCCGGTGCCATCTTCGCCGGTCCGTCGCGCGGTGCCATCTTTTTTCTGGAATTTTTGGGATTTTTTTGCTTCCTGCGCATGCGCAGAAGCAAAATCGCATGAAGGGATGCGCGCGCGTAGCAAGCGTGCGTGTGAAATGAGATTATGCACGCGCAGCGCGCTGGTAGGCAGGTAAGAGGAACCCGCCCCTGACTGGAAGTCATCAAGAAAAGATTGGACAGCCATTTGTCCGGGATGCAATAATATCTCCTGTCTTGGGCAGAGAGGTTGGACTGGAAGACCTCTAAGGTTCCTTCTAGCCAGAGGTGGTATGCTGCCGGTTCAGTCCGGTTCAGGCGAACCAATAGCGCTGACTGCGGGTGGGCCCGCCGACCCACCCACCCAGACATAATGCAGTCCTATTTAGCCACGTTTTATGGCTGGGCGCATGCGTGAAAGGCGCGCATGCAGGTAATGAGCATGTGCGAGAGGATGTGCGGATGTGCGCATGCATGCACGCTCACATTTGCGAACCGGTAGGGAAGGTAAGTGAAAACCACCCCTGCTTCTAGCCCTGTGATTGTATGAATCTATGTGTTCAGCATCAACAGCTAGCTCTGCTTTAATTGTGGTAAGGCCTAGTGGAGTTGAGGCTGCACTTTCCCTCCTACAGCACAGAAGGGGAGTTGAAGCCCCTTTTTTACCAAGATTTTTTTTTAGTTGAAAGTCTCAAGAGGAGATACACACACGATCGTGCCTACCGTTCCTGTCCTAATGTACCCATATATTCATACCTCTTTTACTCTTATGCATGCTTGTACTATTACATATACTGTATATTCAATCATGTTTTACTGTTTATACTTTGCTTATAATCATACATGCTTGACAAATAAACAAATACAAATACAAATATACAGATAAATGGGGGCAGAACCCATACCTTTCCTGAAAGATGAAGCTACTTAAATAGCCCCATCTTTCCAAGCAGACTGTTCTAAAGTTAACCAGGAAGTATTTTTTCTACTGCTATCTGAAATCTGCTTTCCCTGGAATTTCCATCCACTGATTCTATTGTGAGGGCGAGCTATTATTTTAAATCTTAACAAATGCATCTTAAAACCATCATGTTTTTCACCCAACAAGGATGTGAACAAGAGAGCTGAAGTATGAACTAATTATTATCAGAAACACAGCTCCACAGTTGTTTACACTTCCTTGTAATTTGGGGAAAGGATTTCTGCAGACACCTGTCCATTTAAAAACACCTATGAAGTCTTGCTCTGAGTACTTATTTTTCAAGGAAGAGAGTGATTTTAGTTGTTATATAGTCCCCAGCTTGTAAAACAGCAAAAAAATCTGTGTTCTCTCATTGACATTCTTCCAACACCAAGTTTTAAAAATATTTTTTTTAACCTAGATTTTGACAGTAGGTTTGCAATTTGTCTCCAAGCCATTGTTTTGGTTTTTGCTCTTCTTTCTTTCTTTTTCCATTCTGCTTTACTCTTTATAGGTTTTACATTCTTAAGTAAATCATGCTTTTCCATCCATGCATCAGTCACCCTCACCAGAGGTGGGTTCCTGCTGAAGCTGCCCGATGCGCAGCTCCGGTAGGGGGCGGCCGATTGCACAACCGCTCCGGAGACCTCTCTGCCGGTCCACTGCACCGTCGCCATTTTTTTCGGTGATTTTGGGTCGATTTTGCTTCTGCGCATGCGCGAAGTAAAATTGCGCCAAAATCTCGCGAGGCGACGCGCGTGTGAGATTTAGGCGAGATTTTGCCTCCACGCAGAAGCAGAAGCAAAACCGCACCAAAATCTCTCTCTTGCGTGCGTCCCCTCGTGAGATTTCGGCACGATTTTGCTTCCACGCATGTGCAGAAGCAAAATCGTGCGAAGCATGGAGATGTGCGCGCATGGCTCCGGCAGCAAGGTAAGAGAGCAACCCACCCCTGACCCTCACCTAAACATGAATGTAGAGTAACATCAGAAAAGTAGTAATGTTACACTACAACCACCTCTCTCAATCTCGTACCATTTTGAGAATCCTAGGATTGTAGCTCTTAGAATTCTCACCCAGTATGGTAAGAAGAGGAGGGTGATGACTGTTAGTCTGTTGAGATTCGCAGTCATCCAGGTCATGGTTGTCCCAAAGGTGCTTTTTCAGGAGGCAACTGGACTTTCTTGTTATTTCTTTTGAAGACATTTCGCTACTCATTCAAGACGCTTCTTCAGCTTCCTCAGTCATCTAATGACGACTATTAGTTTTGGTCTCCTCAAATTCACAATTTTCAAACCAGATTTTGAGGATTCTTTGAAGAGGTGAGAATAGTTCCCACCCATATTTATATTTAAACTAGACTTGTTAAAATTTGTGAATATGTAATTGTACCTCTATGGGAAGATAAACTATGATTTAAAATGAATGAAATTATTGAATATGTATAATTTTAGAATTTGAATTTTTTTATTCCTTTTTTTATTTGATAGAGTACTGTTTTTAAATAGAACAAAAAGAAAGGATAAGGTTTTTTTTGTTAGTCATATGGAAATTAGGGAGTAAGGAAAAAAGGTGGAACAATGAATAAGAAGACAAAGATGTTTAAGAAGCACTACGGCACAGATTAAGGAAGTTACAGCTAAAAGAGTTAATAGTGGTAGTAGAAGGGAATAAAAGCGGTTAATTTATTTGGAAGATGATTTGGGTATCCGGATGGCGAAATTAGACAAAAGAGGAGGTAGCAATGATTAAATGATATATACCGAAGGTTAATATATAATTGAATGGATGTATTCTTATTTTTTATTGAAGGTATATATGTTGTTATATACATGTATTTGTTGGTGGAGGAAAAAAAATAAAAATGTTTGCAAAAAAAAAAAAGAATAGTTCCCACCCTTTTGGCTTTCAAGAAGGATAACGTGATTATGCCAGTTGGCTTAGGGCCCTGAGGGGATGCTCACTGCTGGAGCTGGTTGACGGAATGGAACAATCTGCTGCGGCCAACTCACCATGGTAAACTGGACAATTTAACATGGGATATCTCAAGAGAGGGACAAGTAGAATTGCAGCTCACCCCAACTGTGAGAACTTCTAACTTGAGAAGCAAGTTAGACCTAAAGCAAAGACAAGGCCCGCTGCAATTGACTTGTCCCTCTCTTGAGTTATCCATATTGAATTCTCCCAAGGCGAATTGGCCGGGGCAAGTTATCCTGACCTAGACCATTGGTTGACGGGTAAAAAGACCACATCCCCGTGCCATCTGTCTCTTAGTTCTTTTGTATAGCTTAATTTTTTTAATTTGCATACTTTTAATATTTTAATTACTTTTTTATTTATCTTTCTAAGCCACCTGTAAGCCACACAGCGTCATCTTACAGGGCAGAATGGGCAGGATAAAAATTAAATGAATAAAGACATAATAAATTTTGAACATGGGAAGAAAATAAGGGAAAACAAAAATTATATTTTAAAAAATTGTGCCGAGTACGGATAGTCCTCGACTTATGACCATAATTGAGACCAGAATTTCTGTTGTTAAGCAAGGGGATTGTTAAGTAAAGTGTGCCCAATTTTATGACCTTTTTTGCCACGATTGTTAAGCAAATCACTGCAGTTGTTAAGTGAATCATGCGGTCGTTAAGTGAATCTTCTCCCGTTGCTTGTTGGAAGCCAGCTTGTGAGGTTGCAAATTGCAATTACATGATTGCAAGACACTGCAACCATTGTAGATACACAGCAGTTGCCAAGAGCCAAATTTTGATCATATGAATGTGGGGATGGTGCCACGATTATAAGGAGTACTTTTTCCAGTGGTGTTGTAACTTTGAATGATCATTAAACAAATGCTTGTAAGTCGAGGACCACCTATTATGTTGAAGAGGGGTTAAAACCAAAATGGAACTAAAAAAAAATCAGTTGACATTCCTGTAAGAATTCCTGTAGCCACCATCTGGCTTTTGGGGGGCAGGGACACCATGGGAACAGGGGTGGGTTCTAACTTAGCTTGCCGCCGGTTTGCTTCCTCCCGTGCCACGTGGCCACACCACACACGTGCGCATGCGCAGTGGCAAAAATTCTCAACCCCCCCCCCCAAAAAGCCCAAAAAAAGATGGCGGTGCATGTGCAGTGCCGGAAACTCGGCTTCTGTGCATGCACAGAAGAAAAAAATCAGCAAAAAATTCCAATATATATATATATATATATATTTAAAAAAAAAGTAATCCAAAAAAAAGATGGCAACGCCCACGGATCGGCACCGACAGAACCAGCTCCGTGACATCACCTGCGGTTTGCTACCGGTTCTCTAGGACCGGTGTGAACCGGAAGGAACCCACCTCTGCATGGGAGGTGCTTCTAGAGACATCCAGAGTGTACCTGGGCCTGTATATATGGAAGATCTAGGATTGGATCCTAATAGCTGTGATTGAAACTCTGTGCTCCGGCTGTCATTGAAATATCAGAAATTTTAGACTTGGATGCATTGATTTTTTTAAAAAAATGTTTGAAACCATCAAATATTTCTCCTTTTTCTTCAGTCACGACAAGCCAACTAATTCTACTGTTGCCATGGTTATGGTACAGGCCACCATCAACAACTAATTAATTCATCATGGCCAAGATTTCTTTATGCATTTAACATCAAGAAGACTAAAATGCATCTTTCCATGGGAAATCGCTAAAGCCCAACTCATTAAAAAAAGTATACTTTGAATTTTTAATTTTAAAGGTGGGCACTTGCAGTTGAGGAATTTGGTTGAAGGAAAAGAAGGTTTTTTTAAAAATCTGTATCAGTTTCTAAAGTGTTGATTGTTAAAACCACTTTGTTCCCAAATTCTGCTTTATATATTCTGCATGAAGATCTGTACTCATTTATGCATACAGTGGTTGAAGAAGAAATGTACATTCCATTCTAATATCGTCATTTTCTAAGCATTTTGGAATGCTTTTAAAGTTAAAAAGAGGAGTTGCAAGCTTTGAGTAAGCACCTGTACAAAAGAAATGTACTCCAATTTGGACATTAAATATCCCGTATCAAATGGATATTTGATCCTGGAGCTCATAGTCTAACAATCTAACCACAACACTGCACCGATTCCTCAGAAAAGTTTCCAAACTTAAGTAATTCCAATAAACAAATCTTTATTTTAGACATTTTATACATGGATATTATGGTTTCTACCACAAATCAGTTTTCTTAAGCTTTGCATCTTTCCAAATCTTAAAGATTCTGATTTTTAGACATCAGCAGAACTCTAAGTAACAATTCAAGAAAAAAACTCCAGTAAGTAATACAGAAATAAAGGCCCTTTGTTTCTTCTCAGCTGTTCAAACAACCATTTGCTTTTTACCCCCAATTCCTCTTTAAATTTAACAAAATAAATGGTCCAATTGGAATGTACATACAGGTAGCCCTAACAGTTTGTTTAGTGACCGTTTGAAGACCACTGAAGAAAGGGAGTTACAATTGTTTTTCACACTTAAACTGTTGCAGTGTCCCATGGTCACACCATCCAAATTCAGATGCTTGGCAAATGACTCATATTTATGACCGCTGCAGTGTCCCAGGGTCATGTAATCACCTTTTTTAAAATGAAATTCTGACAAGCAAAGTCAATGGACAAGTCAGATTCGCGTTACTAACTTAACAACTGCAGTGATTCACATAACAACTGTGACACAAAAGGTCGTAAAATCGGGCAAAATTCACTTAACAAGCGTCTAGCTTAATAACAGAAAGATTGGCCTCCATTGTGGTTGTACATCGAAGACTACCTATATTAGTACAGAATGTACATTTATTTGTAATGCACCACTTTAACTATCTTATGATCTCTGTTTTTTCTCGACTTTAATGCTGCATGCTAGCCTGACCAGCCTAAACCTCATTAGTGAATTAATCCATTTTCTGGATTTGTATGCTATAGTGCAGGGGTCTCCAATCTTGGCAACTTTAAGACTTGTGGACTTCAACTCCCAGAATTCTTTGCTGGCTTTGGAATTCTGGGAGTTGAAGTCCACAAGTCTTAAAAGTTGCCAAGGTTGGAGACCCCTGCGATAGTGCATCATAAACTAACCAAATGCACTAGATTTATACAAATGCTAACCCTCAAAAATGTATCCAATGTTAGTGTTAATATTAACCAAGTTTGGCTATGTTTTGCAAATACAGCTGGGAGATTTTGAGCTAATCTGATTACCGTATTTTTCGGAGTATAAGACGCACCTTTTTACCCCCCAAAAGAGGGTGAAAACTTGGGTGCGTCTTATACACCGAATGCAGCCCCAGCCAGCCAGCCACCCCCACCCTTTGGCCTCTGTCTTCCAGCAATTTACCTGCTTGCAGGAAAGAGGGAAGAGCCTTTAAAGCCAAGCAAGTCAGTAGCAGTTTCCCGACGAACAGCTGATTAGGTTTGCCAGGTGGAAAAATGAAAGTGAAACTAACTGCAAAGAGACAAATAGCTGGGAGAGATTAGACACGCAGGTTTTTATTTTTGCTGAACTGGCTGCAAAGGGGTAAGTGAATAACTATAAATGTCTGTAGAATGTTCAAATTATTAGACTTATTTTTTAAAGACTGCTTAATTATTGTTCTAGAGCCAGGGGTCTCCAACCTTGGCAACTTTAAGACTTGTGGACTTCAACTCCCAGAATTCCACAGCCAGCTTTGTTAGCTTTGCTGACTGTGGAATTCTGGGAGTTGAAGTCCACAAGTCTTAAAGTTGCCAAGGTTGGAGATCCCTGTAAATCTAGACAACTTAACAAAATAAAGAAGCTTTTTAAAATAAATGCTTGCTCTGAAGAGGCCCAATGCTATTGGAGCTTCTTTTAAATAATAGAGAATAATGTATACTTCCAGAAATTTTAATTAATTTTAACAGCTCTGTACAAGTATAGTCTGAAATGTAACAGTGTCCTGTTTAGTATTGGAGTTTAGTTACCTTGGAGTAGATCTATTTAAATAATTGGGAAGAGTTAGTGTGACTACATTTAAGAAAACTTTCTGGCATAATGTACATTCCTCCAATTCTTTGCTATTTCTATGGGTCAGGCACACATGCACAGAAATACACAGCAAATAGTGTATATCATCTGTGCTGTTTGCTGTTTGGCAAATTGCTTGGAGGCAGAGGCCTTTTTTCCTTGTTTTCCTCCCCCAAAACTAAGGTGCGTCTTATACTTCGGTGCGTCTTATACTCTGAAAAATACGGTAAATGTCCTCTGCTGTGCGACGGTTTTCATGTGAACAATGTGGGAAAGGCCTTGGGAGACTGGGCAAAGAGACGCTGCCAAGAGATAAGAGACAATACAGCCCACAGCTGGTCTTTGGGAGGGACAAGTAGATCAGAAAAGACCCTCCCTAGTTTTTGTCAGGGGGCAGAGTAAAGGAGACAGGAGGGCAAATTGTACTTTCAGACTTGCAAGATTGATGTTGGGCTGGCAGGGTAAACCAGATAGGAATCACAACCAGGTGAGTTAATTTTACTTTATTACAGGTAGTCCTCGACTTAGAACAGTTCATTTAGTGACCAAGAATAGAATAGAATAGAATAGAATAGAATAGAATAGAATAGAATAGAATAGAATAGAATAGAATAGAATAACTTTATTGTCACTTTGAATGTACACTAATCGGCATACATTAAAATGAAATTTTACATTAAAATGAAGCTACATCACTGAAAAAAGTGACTTACGACCATTTTTCACACTTATGACCATTGCAGCATCCCCATGACCAAGATTTGGATGCTTGGCAACTGGTTCATATTCATGAAGGTTGCAGTGTCCCCAGGTCACGTGATCCCCTTTTGCAACCTTCTGACAAGCAAAGTCAACGGGGAAGCCAGATTCACTTAACAACTGGGTTATTAATTTAACAACTGCAACGATTCACTTAACAACTGTGGCAAGAAAAGTAGTAAAATGGAGCAAAGCTCACTTAACAAATGTCTCACTTAGCAACAAAAAAATGTGGGCTCAATTACGGTCGTACGTCAAGGACTACCTGCATAATAATGCTACATTGGCAGAATCTTGCAAGTCTGAAAGTGCCATTTGCTTTCTCTCTCCAAGGCCTTTCCCACATTCCATTACAGTGTGTAAAGTAGAGAACAAAAGCTCCGGGCACCAGGATTTACAGCCTTTCTAAATGATGATGGGAGATGCAACAGTTGAAGAAAAGATCAGAAGAGTTGCCCAGATCTCTGTAAAAGATAGTCAAGTAGGTGGACATGTGTGAAATTCAGCAGAGACAAAAATAATTTCGTTTGGTACAGATGGGTAAGTAAGCAACTAAGCCACATAGCAATTTTGTTGTGCTTTCCTCCCAACCTGAAACCAGGAAGAAACCTCGCCAGCATAAATTGCAGTGACCTCCCAGCGTGTCCTTAATAAGCACCTAGAATACATGTGTGACACTGTAAAGGGCAACAACTGATGATTTTTTTTCTGGCTGAAATCTGAAAAAAATCTGCCATCGATTGTCGTACAGAATATTTGTGCTAAGATAGCTGAAAGTTTTGAGTACTCCATCCACCCATTTCTAAATTTTTGCAAAGGATTTTTGACCTCTTCACCTACCAACCACTAGTGGGCATCAAAGAGTTTATCTCTTAAGAACCAGATAGTAAAAGTTTGAATTTGTGCAGCTAATTCAGTCACCGCATAAATTTTCATGAAGCTGGAGGTCAAGAAAGGGGTTTCAGTGTGTGTAAAAGACATGTTCAGCTGTGGAATGCTCTCAAGCCCAGTTACATTATTTTTTCCAGTGATTATTTGATCAACCACCAATCAGCCACTAGGTGGCAGTAAAGAGTGTTTGCTTCTTATGGCTGCCAACTAGTGGGCAATTGGATTTCTGCATCCAAAAATCTAACCACTTGATAAGTTGAAGAGCTGGAGTTTGAGAAACCACTCATTGATTCTCATGTGAAATCACAGCAAAAATAAAGCTCGGATAAATAAAATAGAGGAAAAATGTACCTATTTGTCAAAGCCATTTTTACCAGGTTATATTCAATAACGAAGGGAACATTTTAAAAGAACGTTCCTCTTTTAAAGGGATGGGAATTTGAAGGATTCCTTTGGAAGGGCTCAAGCCTACAAAAGTCCAAGACCTGATTCTTGTCAATTACAGTTTTAATTACATCTGTTAAGCTACAGATGAGCTAGAGCAGGGGTGTCAAACTCAAGGCCCGGGGCCGGATTTGGCCCGCGGGGTGCTTAGATCTGGCCCGTGGGGCCACCCTGGAAACAGCAAAGGACCAGCCCGTGGTGCCTCTGCAAGCGAAAACAGAGGTCGGGAGCTCCGTTTTCGCTGGCAGAGGGTTGCAGGAGGCCGTCACAGCCAAAAACAGAGCTTGGGAGCCCATTTTCACTAGCAGAGCATTCGGGCCACTAGAGGCGTCCTGACACGAGTGATGTTGAGCTGGCCATGCCCACCCTGGCCACACCCACTCTGGCTCCCCGAGGTCAAATACAACCCTGATGCGGCCCTCGATGAAATTGAGTCTGATATCCCTGAGCTAGAGAGACAGTTTGGTTTAGAGGTTAAAGCACCAATCTAGAAACCAGGAGACTGAGTTCCAGTCCTGTCTTTAAGCATGAAAGACAGCTGAGTGACTTTGGGCCAGGTGCTCTCTCAGCTCATAATTTCAGGATTTCTAATTCTCTAGAGCAGAGGTCTCCAACCTTGGCAACTTTATGAGGTGTGGACTTCAAATCCCAGAATTCCTCAGCCAGCCATGCTGGCTGAGGAATTCTGGGAATTGAAGTCCACACCTCATAAAGTTGCCAAGGTTGGAGACCTCTGCTCTAGAGGATGGGTGTAAAACTTGCAGCGTCATGTTGCCGTCATGTGACCTTTTGCGATGTTTTTCCCCTTTATAGAGCTGGCCTGTACCTGCCGTGCAGGGGCAGATTGCTCTCTTACCTCGCTACTGGAGCACTGCGCATGCATTGCCACATTTGCTGCGCGCATGCGCTTCCTACGCACGCGCCCCCCACATGCGATTTTGCTTCCGCGCATGCGTGGAAGCAAAATCTTGCTGAAATCTCGCAAGGGGATGCGCGCGCGCAATTTCGGCGAGATTTTGCTTCTGCGCACCTTTTTGCCCCACAAAAGAGGGTGGAAATGTCAGTGCTTCTTATACACCGAATACAGCCATTTTTGGCCTCCCGAAGCCCCGCCCTTGCATCCCACTTTTGTGAAAAATGGGCCATTTTTTGAAAAATGGGGGCATTTTTACCTTCCCCCTCCCCTAGGAATGCTCTGCAGGCTTCCCAAATCCTTTGCATGCCTTGTTTTTGCAAAAAAAAAACACGGCCAAAAAACAGGCCGTTTTTCGCAAAAAAGGGGGTGTTTTTGCCTTCTAATTACCCCATCTAGCATGACTGGAGGAGGAATTCTGGGAGTTGAAGTCCACTAGTCTTAAAGCTGTCAAGTTTGAAGACCCCTGGGTTAGGGGTGCAAGGGTCTTCAAACTTGGCAAGTTTAAGATTTGTGGACTTCAACTCCCATTCCTGAGCTAGCATGACTGGAGGAGGAATTCTGGGAGTTGAAGTCCACAAGTTTTAAAGCTGTCAAGTATGAAGTTTGTAAAAAGTGTACATGGTTGTAAAAAGTATTCTGCTATACTGGTATTTTATTAAATAATATATTACTACACCATTTGGTTCAGAATACTTTTTTCCTTGTTTTCCTCCTCTAAAATCTAGGTGCATCTTATACTCTGAAAAATACGGTATATGGAGATGTTCTTTTGACTGAGACAAACTTTGCATTGCATTGTTTTATTCCATTTCACTGTTTCTCAATCTTGGAAATTTTAAGATGCCTGGACATAAACTTCCAGAATTCCCTAGCCAGCCAAGCTGACTGGGGGATTCTGGGAGTTGATGTCCACACATTTTAAAGTTCACGAGATTGAAAAACAGTGTTCTACTATAAGGAGAACTCTAAATCCTTTTGGCCAAGATGCTAGCTGGTAAAATACAACTTCTCACATCATTTTCACAGAAACTATTTCTTCTTTTAGAGTTTCACAGTCACAGCAATGAAATTTACCGTCATCCATATTACTGCAGCTTTTGAGTGTACTTCAACCCTACTTTAACCTAAAGCTATGAATAACTGAAGGTGTGCATGGAAATAAGTAATTCTCTTAGGAAAAGTGGGGGCTTTCTTTCTATCTTGGTGGAAGCTAAGCTCTTTGACCATGATGGGATTGCTGGGTCTTAAGATACAAATGTTGAGAACTACTAGCCTAAGAAAATGGTTGTTGACCAGATTTTAGTTGGGAAGAGCCAAAAGATAAGTTTTCCTCCAACAAAAGCAATGGTGGTTTTCCCATGTTTTGTAGAATGACAGAAGCAGAGGTGGATTCCTCCCAGTTTGGACCAGTTTGCCCGAACCGGTAGCAACCCACTGGTGATGTCACAGAACTGGTTCAGTCGGTGCTGGTCCGTGGACGCCGCCATCTTTTTTTAAAATTTATTTTTATTTTTATTTTTTGAATTTTTTCCGGTTTTTTTTTCTTTTGAGCATGTGCAGAAGCCGAATTTCCGGCACTGCGCATGCGTCACCATCTTATTTTCAGCTTTTTTAAAAAAAAAAATTCGGCACTGCGCATGCGCATGCACGAAGCGTGCACGCGGCCATGCAGCGTGGCCACGCAGTGCGGGAGGAAGCAAACTGGCAGCGAGGTAAGTTAGAACCCACCCCTGGACAAAAGTAACCAGTGAATCTTCTTATATATTTCTAAAATGGGACTGTAAATTAGCTCTGTTCATTTATGCCTTGTCTGCCTCCTTTTCTCAACATTGAATGGGCTCAGAAGCTAAACACATTCATGCCAAGTCAGGTTGGTACTTAGATGGGAAAACCCCAGGAAATCCCACAATTTTAGTCTAGACTGAGAGGTTGAAAAACAACACTTAAGGCGGCAATGGTCATCCAAATCCACAGTGCTGCCAAGAAAAATAAAAGGACCTACCTATGTAATTACCAAGAGTCAAGATCAACGTGAAAGAAAATATTTTATTTTTAAGAATTTGGCCATGCAGACTTCAACGTAAACTCTTTCCCCTCTTCATAGTCCCCCCTGTTGTTTTTCTATCAATTTGCTGCCTGATAAAGAGATTTCAAAAACTGGCCCATAATTTGTGCCTTTTGAATTGATCCCAATATAAAGAATTAGTGTTTCTTCTACAGCAGACTTTATGACTAACTATTAGAGATTATGCCACAATAAAAGAAAACAGGAGTGATGTGGGAAGTGCAGGATAAGGTATATGGCTCATAGCGCATGTGCACATCTATAAGAAAGTGGAGGTGGTGTGTGTGCGTGTGCGTGCATGCGTATGCTCAGGCATATTTGTGTGGTTTGATGCTCGTCATGAAGAGGTGGGGACACTTGCAACTTTAAAACTTTTCTTGGAAACCACATACACACACAACTATTGCAGGTTTAAAAACGGTTAAGCAGAACAAAGTGGAAAAGAGCTCCTTCATAGGTTCTTCTCTTCTTCTTTTTAATTGGTGATGCCAAGGAGAGGACTTCCTCATTGCAAAGAGCATATTCTGTCATTTTGCTGTAACCAACTGTAACTGACTGTCTTTGCTGTAACCAACTGTAACTGACTGTCTTTCAGGGTATTACAATTGTTCCTCTGGATTTTTAGTTCTTATCCAGCATCAAGCAAGTAATGCATTTAAGAATATAGCAGCACTTCAGTTTTATCTGTCCCCAGGTTTGGAACATCTACAAGCTCTCCTCTCCTTATTTCAGACAGGCCACTTGGAGCAAGAACAAATTTATCCCTTTAATTTTATTAGCCTTCATAAACTCATCAACTTCAGATCCACGTAACATCCTAATCAAACAACCACATTACATGTTCCTTGACATGTCAACCCTATCTGCAGTATTTCTTTGGCCAACCTAGGAGAACCTCAACTCTAAGCCCCAAGAACACCCTTCAGGCTGTAGTGCCAGTCTGCCTGAGCATTTGGTCCACTGATCCCTCACAATGCTGTTCCTGCTTTGGGTTAAGTTAGCCCTGATGTGAAGACAATCACATTACAGAAGCTCTGAGACAATCACGTTTGGAAGCTCTGAGCTTCCACATTTATTCACTGGCCTATTAATAGAAAGGTTATTCTTCATTAATAGAATTTCAAATTAATCTACTGACACTAAGATGAAGCAATCAAACTATCCAGACTAAGGGCTAACAGCAGAGATTAAAAAAAATACTGCAGATAGTTGCAAAAATAATATCTCTTATTCAAAGCAATAAACTCTCAGCAATAAGCCATAGCAATGAATGAGGTCTAGCTGTACTAGATCTCCTGTGCTTGCTTTTTTTTCCTAACTACCTCCCTGCCCTGTTTTTTCCTGTTGCATTGGCAAGTTGGCATGCCAACCAGGGTGTGAACCTTCTCTGCTTCCCCACAGAAAAGCGATAGGCCTAAAAAGGTCGGGATTTCCCTGCATGTAAGTTATAGCCAAGGAACTCCTTAAATAGCCAGACAGCTCTGAAGCCAGGCAAAGTTGCAGCAGGAGTGGAAGTAGATGAGGCGTATGGAGGAGGAGACAGTATTTCCTCAGCTCCTCACTTGACGTGAGAGATAAGAAAACCAAAACCGACAGCGCAGATCTTGAGGCAGCGGGACCAGAATGGAAAAGAGATTACGCAGTCAAAAAAAAAAGGATGCCTTCCCTTGAACTTTGTCTTGTCCATGCAAATGCAGGATTTGACTGCGCTTTTTCAGCTTCGGATTATTCCCTCCATCCAGAATCGTACAAAGTCAAAGATGCAAATTCTGAAATCATGATGATAGCAACCCAGCAACAGACTTATTGAGAAATATTTTAAAAGAGAGGAAAACATTATAGAATACCAGAGTTGGAAGGGACCTTGGAGGTCATCTAATCCAATCCCCTGCTCGAGCAGGAGAGCCTATACCAGTGATGGCGAACCTTTTTTGGTTCGCGTGCCAAAAGGGTGTGTGTGCGCACGCTAGTGCACGCACACGTGCCCACACCCATTCCCTCTCCCCCCACGCATGCGCACAACCCCCCCACACTGCCCCCTGCGCATGCGCACCCCCACCCCACCCCCGCACAAAGGCCTTACCGAAGCCTGGGACGGTGAAAAACGGCAAAACGGGCAAACCGGAAGTTCGGAAAAACGCACTTCTGGTTTGCCCATTGGGCTGTTTTTTGCACTCCGGGGCTTCAGGAAGCTTCCCTGAACCCTCTGGAGTGCTAAAAACAGCCCAAAGGCAAACCGGAAGTGCGTTTTCCGAACTTCCGGTTTGCCTGTTTCAACATTTTTCGCATTCCGGGGCTTCATGAAGCTTCCCTAAACCCTCCCGGAGTGCAAAAAACAGCCCAACGGCAAACCGGAAGTGCATTTTTCCAAACTTCCGGTTTGCCCATGGAGCTGACAGGGCAATGCCTCGCGTGCCCTCTGATATGGCTCCGCGTGCCACCTGTGGCACGCGTGCCATAGGTTTGCCATCACTGGCCTATACCATTTCAGACAGATGGCTGTCTGGTCTCTTCTTGAAAGCCTCCAGTGATGGGACACCCAGAGCATCTGAAGGCAAGCCCTTCCACTGGTTGATCGTTCTCACTGTTAGGAAATTTCTCCTTAGTTCTAGGTTGCTTCTCTCCTTGATTAGTTTCCATCCATTGTTTCTTGTCTTGCCTTCTTGTGCTTTGGAAAATAATTTGACCCCTTTCTCTTTGTGGCAGCCCCTCAAATGTTGGAACACTGCTAACATGTCTCCCCTGGTCCTTCTTTTCGCTAGACATACCCAATTCCTGCGACCGTTTTTCATATATTTTAGCCTCCAGACCCCCAATCATCCTTGCGGCTCTTCTCTGCACTCTTTCCAGAGTCTCAACATCTTTTTTATATTGTGGTGATCAAAACTGAATGCTGGGATCCAAGTTTTGTCTAGCTCCATGTCACAGTAACAAAAACACAACAAAAAGGAACTCCCAAATCAATCCCTGGGATTAAATAAAATGATTTTGCAATTAAGGAAAAAGGGGGAGACAGAGAATATGAGAATATTACAGCAGGTTTTGGGTAAAAACAATCACAAAAATAAACTGAAACTGAAGTTGAATATATTATTATGATCCCTACCCCTACCTACCACCAAAGGGTGAGATTTTTCTGGGGTTGCAATGTTTGCTCATTCATTCCACCTGCAAGGTCACAGGATTTTCTTGACATTTTATATTCAATTTATTTACCCTTATGTAGCTTAAGGGAGGTGGAGGTACTGCTTTAAAACTCTGACATTCAAACCCCACTGCTTCTAAAGGAAATCTGGGTCCCTTTGGGGTTGAGTGAAGTGGAGTCTATGACTCAATTGAATATTCTGCCTCCACCCTCTGGCCCAAGATAGATAAGCAGATTAAATAAATGGCTAACTTTTAACAATTATTTTGAAAATCTACTATGTCTCAAATGAAGGAAAATGTTAACTTTAATTTTAAGGACAGAGAGCAGAAAAGCAGCCAGAATTTATATATTTGCCTTCAAGTTATATTCCTTCAACTTTGACAACCAAACCACTGGCCCCTTATTTCCCCCCCCTCCTTCTTCAACCCTTTTCCAGTTTAAATTAATTAAATGGGGCTTAGGCCAATTCATGGTGGACATGGTAATCAGTGGTCACCAGCTGGTGTGGACAAAGCAATATAAATCTGAATTGCTTCCAATAGGATGTTTGGATCATTTTGGAAGTGTTTCAAGTTTGAAAGGGAGCACTTCAAACTCAAAATAGCTATTTCAAACAAGAGGTGTTTTCAAAATGGCAAAGACAACCCATTTTGAGCTTGAGATTGTGGTTTGTTTCAACCACAATACAACAATAGTTACTAGACTTAATCATGGCCTGCCCAGGCACATCTCTGAAACCGTCTGCTTTCAAACTCCTGTTCTGCTTCTGAACTTCTCAAATATAACACAGAAGGTGCTAATCCGTGATTTTGTTACTCTATGATTTGGGCAAAATGATCCTAATCCATAAAACTGTTTTTATACAGGTAATTCTCATTTAGCAACAGACTTATTTAGTAACCATTTGCAGTTACAGTGGTAATAACTTTGCAAGCAGTTCTTGTATTTACGACCTTCACAGGTCTGTAAAGCAAAGGAAAGCTGAGGTCAGATTGCAAGTCCAGTTGTGGTTTCACTTAACAACCAACTCATTTGGTGGCCATTCACAGTTACAGTGGTGATAAAAAAAGTAACTCTGCAAACAGTCCTTGCAGTTATGACCTTCACAGGTCTATAAAGCAAAGGAAAACTGAAGTCAGGTTTCACTTAGCAACCACTTTGCTTAACAACCGAGTTGCTGGTCCTAACTGTGGTTACCAAACAAGGATTACCTATAATCTATATGGTAGGCTTTGCACATTACACTAAGGCAGTGCTTCTGAAATAGTGGGGCGGGCCCCCCTGTGGGGGCGCGGAGCGATGCCGGGGGGGGCGTGTGACCCCGGGGAATGTGCTTTTTTTTTGCAGCAGGGAGTAGGGGGGGGGGGTTGCACAGAACAATAGCACACAGCACAGAACAGGAAATACAGTATAAAGTGCAGATAACAAACCCTTAAGAGATACCAAAAATATTTAACAGGGATGAAAAGAAAGGAGGAGAGAGACAGAGATAATGAGACAAACATAAGTCTCCCGAAAGCTAAGATGAGGAAATATGACGAAGCGTATGTAGCACTTGGCTTCACTGTGACTACGGTGGGAGACGAGGAAAGACCGGTATGTTTACTGTGTCTAAAAATGTTGGCAGTGGACAGCATGAAGCCAAATAAATTAAGGCGTCACTTAAACACATTACACCCCAATCACGCTGATAAGCCGCTTGAGATTTTTCAGTGAAAATGTGCCGAATATTGCAAACAATTGTCCCGGCAGAGAGTTGGGGGGGACGACGACAAAATGTTTACTTCTTCCTTGGGGGGGGGGGGTGTAACAGAAAATAATTGAGAAGCACTGCATTAAGGCCACGATGGCTTGGCTGGTATAGAGAAGGCACTGCTTAAGAACCAATGATGTGGTTCTAAATAATGTAGGTTTGAGCAAGAAGCATTCTGTTAATTGAGATCAAAGGCTCCATTTCTTGTCCATCAGGCACTCTAAAGTCCCAGTTGCTGATTCTCATGCCAACAAGAAAACTACCTGTTTGCTGTGCTCATTTAATAAGATCAAGATAAATGTTAGAAAAAGCTGCAGCTGCAGCTGAAAACCAAGAAGCAAACCTACAACTGGAACATGGCATCAAATGTTTCAACTTACTTACAGGAAACCACAGCACTTCCCCTGCTATTGGGCTGGTGAACTTAAAGGGAGGTCTCCCTTAAGAGGTATTTTCCATCCCTGCCCTTGTTTATACATACACCCTAACCTTTTGTTTTGAACTCCTTTCACCTTTGTTTGCCACCAGAGTAGAAGTGGAGAAATTATGAGCTGCTTCCTTCTCTGGCTTCTTCCTCTGCCACTCGTCTTGAATATCAGCCTGGCACAAACTTGGCTGGCCCTCTCTGCTGCCAGCCAGCCCTTCGTTTGGCAAAAGGAACCCCAGAAAATGGAGCTGAACCCAAAAAGGGAACTTCTTCATCTAACTCAGCTTCAAGGCTGCCTGGAACTCTTTGATAGCAATCCAAAGATTAAAAGTGGAAATTAAAAAAAAACCAAAAACCTCAAAGCTTGAAAAGCTCAGAAATAGAACAAAACTGTTGACATGAGGTTCCTCTTCATATAAACCTCCATCATGGAAAAAAAAAGAATAATTAAACATAAACAAATAATCTCTTTCTTTCTGAATACTGGAATTCTCCTAACTCACTCAACTCCAAGTTCTTTGTTGCATCACAACTACATAGAAAAATAACTTGGTCCAAATCAAATGCCAAATTACACAGAGGAATTAATCAGCTTACCAAAGAGGAAAACCAGCTTCTTGCCCCGTCATGCTGTGGAAAATATAAAGACAATAGAAATTGGACCAGATGCTAGACTAGAAACATTTTCCCCAGAGAAGTAAAACTAATCAGAAATACAGATTAAGGGCTTCAGCTTTTTTTCCAGTGGGCATGATTTGAATTTTGAGACCAAGATGTGATTCCTTTCACAAAATGGCTACCTGAATGCTGTGGTCTGTCACAACTTACCCCCCTACCCTTTCCCAACCAAAGAGGGGCATCTTTTCAAGTGAAGCAAGTAACTATGTTACCCATCAATCTTTATTTATTTTTACTTATTTATTTTTGTCAAGTACGTGTTGGTAATATAAATAGATATAACATTGTTTATATAGATAAGATAGGTACTGATAAGAGGGAACATTAGGACAGGGACGGTAGGCACGCTGGCGTGCTTATGCACGCCCCTTATTGACCTCTTAGGAATCGGGTGAGGTCAACAGTGGACAGTCTAAGGGTAAAGTTTTGGGGGTTTGGTGACGAAACCACAGAGTCAGGTAGTGAGTTTCAGGCATTTACCACTCTGTTGCTAAAGTCATATTTTCTACAGTCAAGTTTGGAGCGGTTCACTTTGAGTTTGTATCTGTTGTGTGCTTGTGTATTGTTGTGGTTGAAGCTGAAGTAGTCGTTGACAGGAAGGATGTTGTAGCAGATAATTTTATGAGCTATGCTTAGGTCATGCCGAAGGCGACATAGTTCTAAGCTTTCTAAGCCCAGGATTTCAAGTCTGGTTGCGTAAGGTATTCTGTTGCGAGTAGAGGAGTGGAGGGCTCTTCTCGTAAAGTATCTCTGGACACTTTCTAAAGTATTTATGTCCGATATGATAAATGATAATTATTTATTAGGTAATGATGATGATAACAATGACCTGAAAATAGAAGTAGAATGACTGTGGCAATAGTACTAATAGTAATAGGCACCCAAAAGATCTGGAGCACCACTTGAATAGCATCGGCATTGACAAAATCCCCATCAGTCAATTGCAAAAGGCAGCCATACTTGAAATAGCTTACATCCTGTGATGATACTTTTAACACCATCGAATAAACACATCTGCCTATGCCAGACTCATGGGAAGGACTCAAGAGCTGGATAAAAATTTCAAATTGAACTAAACATCTGGCTTGCTGTGCAGCAACTAACTATATAATAATCATAATTTAAATGTATATATCACCTGAATCCCGATGACTCTGGGCAGCTTACTATCATTAAAATATTTAAAAATAAAGAACAATAGAAAAAACAACACAAGACAAAGTAAACTCAGCAGGGGAAGGGAAGGAGGAGGGAGGGAGATGCTGCACATACTGACTAAAGCATGTTGGAAGATGAGATGGGATCCAAAGGGAAGAACAATGATTATTTATTAAAATATCATTTATGTGGTTAATCAGCTGTAGGCAGTAAATTATATCCATTTACAAAGACAAATTGGGTTCAGTTCTAATTGGACATGGGAAGGAATGGAGAGAGCGCCAGTGTGGTGTCAAGTACATGCATTAAATATTTGATATTTTATAGAACAAGAGTCAGTTTCGCATAATGGCTAGAGCAAGAAACTGGGAGACTGTGAATTCTAGTCCTGCCTTAGGCATGTAGCCAGTTGGGTGACTTTAGGTCAGTCACTTCTACTCAGCCCTAGGAAGGAGGCAATGGAAAACCACTTCCAAAAATGTTGCCAGGAAAACTGCAGGGACTTGTCATGTAGTTACCAGGAGTCGAGACTGACTCAAAAGCAAAACAACTAAAAATAAGGACAGGTCACAACATTCGGTACGTCAAGCGTAGCTGGCTTTGCTCCTATCATCCCATACTATCAGTCATGAAAGGTGCTGTGAAACCCAGGAAGTCTAGGACAGGGGTCTCCAACCTTGGCAACTTTAAGACTTGTGGACTTCAACTCCCAGAATTCCTCAGCCAGTCCACAAGTCTTAAAGTTGCCAAGGTTGGAGACCCCTGGTCTAGGAAGATGAGAAGGAGAACAGTTCTTATAATTTGGTGGCTCGTGATGTAAAAACTGGAGGAAAGTGGAGACATGCATTGAAACAGAGATGTATTGTTGTATGAATAAAAATATGTATAAAATTTGGATATCCAGCATTGCTCGTGATGTACACAACACACGGAGATATTTAGGATTAGCTGATGATTTGCTTAAATTGAATTTGCAATGGAAAATAATCAATGGCTCTTCAAAAGGAAGCTTCACATTTTGTGGGGTAGAGTTCATTTTACTACACTTCCCATCTGTAACCAAAGAGAACATGAATCAGATTACGTCACAAAGGGAAACTTTTCTGAACCAGCCATTTTCAAACTAGGATGTTTAGGGAAGAAATTCTTGGCTCCGGCAGCTGCCAAGAATGGGAAGTAACAGACAAATGGTGTGGCTTCAGAATCAATGTACTTAGCACTTTAGCCTAACTTATTTTTGGTTCTGTTTGCTTGTGCAATTTATTTATCCATTGCTATTGTATTATTATCCTTAGGAGTTCTAGATAACTTTCACAGGGTCCAAAAACTGTTTCCCATTCATGCCCCCTTTTTCATCCTTGTCTGTCACTAGTTCTGTTCTGTGCCTGGATTATTCTGAGCTTTTGGTGGTGATGGAGGTGATGGTTGCAGCAGTGGGGAAATTCTCCCAAAACATATGTTTTCCCTACAAAATATCTGGAGAAGAAGAAAAAATGCATTTTAGTTCTGCCCAATTGAGGGATATACAATTTTTATCCACCAAATCCTCTCCAGTGTAGCCCCTCCAAATTTTATCATTGAATTGAAATATTTAATATGATGACAGAGAAGCTTGTTAGTTGTATTTGAATGAATAAAGACTGCATTTAATCAATTTTACTCAATTGCCATTAAATCATTGTGTCCTGCCTCCAGCCACGTTTTGGGAAATAGATGTATGCATGCTTTCTTCAGATATAAAAGAGACCCAGATTGTAAGAGAAAATATCTGTTTCAATAATGTAAAAATACATACCTTGGAGATCAATTTGGGAATGAAATGGAATAATGAGGAAAAATATGCAGAACTGACACCAAAATCTTTCCAAGAGTGTTAGCTCACAGGACAGTGATGAGGATTAAAGTGTTGGGTTATAAATGATGCCTGGATTGGAGGTGTTATAAATAAATAATTCTTGCTTCAAAATCTTAAAAGCAATTATCCTTTTGCAGTTAAAATGTATTTAAGGGAAATCGTCCTGGCAGGGAGAGGAGCGAAGAAAACTGCTGTTAAGTACTCTTGGAAAAAATGGAAGCAAAAAAAATCAGAAGGAATCTTGTAGCATCTTTTCCAACTAACAAATAGAAGTGTATTTTGGACAATAAATGCAGGTAGTCCTCGACTTACAACAGTTCATTTAATGACTGTTCGAAGTTACAACGGCATTGAAAAAAGTGACTTATGATCGTTCTTCAAACTTACAACCATTGCAGCATCCCCATGATCATGTGATCAAAATTCAGACACTTGGCAATTGATTCATACTTATGACGGTTGAAGTATCCCGGGGACATGTGATCATCTTTTGCGACCTTCTATTAAGCAAAGTCAACGGGGAAGCCAGATTCACTTAACAGTCGTGTTACTGACTTAACAACTGCAATGATTCACTTAACAACTGTAGAAAGAAAGGTTGTAAAATGAGACAAAATTCACTTAACAAATGTCTCACTTTTAGCAACAGAAATTTTGAGCTCAATTGTGGTAATAAATCGAGGACTATCCATGGTCATATTCCAAGTTCAGCTCCAAGGTTTTGATGACTGCAATTAATAAGAAAGGGATATGGTTCACACAGTCACAGCACCCTGGACCATGGTTCACTGGCTTTGTCTGATTTAACACAATGGATTCATATGACCCCTTCAGCCAAAGAAGCCCAACCACATTATGGTTTATTATAATATGTGGAGCCCGGCAACCGTAAATAAGATCTTCCACTCTCCTGAGTATCATATCTGTTCTTCCTTGCACCTTTTATGGATTCCTTGCCCAAGAACTCCATTGGAGTAGCCTATTGTTGGTATCTGAAAGATGCCCCATTCACATACACAGAGTTTTCTTGTTTTTTTTAACGTGCACGCTCAAATGACTGAAGTTTGATTGCAAAATTTCTGAGCCCAGAACCAATTAAAGAACAACAAAAAACCTTGACTCACATAACTCGAGAGGGGAGGAAAAAAATCTTAGAAATTAATGAAAAGGACTAGGGGGTGACATGATAACGGTGTTGCAATATCTAAGGGGCTGCCACAAAGAAGAGGGGGTCAACCTATTCTCCAAAGCAACTGAAGGCAGGACAAGAAGCAATGGATGGAAACTAAACAAGGAGAGAACCAACCTAGAAATAAGGAGAAATTTCCTGGCAGTGAGAACAATTAATCAGCAGAACAACTTGCCTCCAGAAGTTGTGAGTGCTTCAACACTGGAAATTTTTAAGAGATTGGACAACCATTTGTCTGAAATGGTATAGGGCAGTGATGGTGAACCTTTTTTGGTTCGCGTGCCCACACCCATTCCCTGCCCCCCACGCATGTGCACAACCCCCCCATGCTGCCCCCTGCGCATGTGCACACACCCCCACCCCCGCACAAAGGCCTTACCGAAGCCTGGGATGGTAAAAAACGACGAAACGGGCAAACCGGAAGTTCGGAAAACGCACTTCCGGTTTGTCCGTTGGGGTGTTTTTTGCACTCCGGGGCTTCAGGAAGCTTCCCTGAACCCTCCGGAGTGCTAAAAACAGCCCAATGGCAAACCGGAAGTGCGTTTTCCAAACTTCCGGTTTGCCCGTTTCATCATTTTTTGCATTCCGGGGCTTCAGGAAGCTTCCCTGAACCCTCCGGAGTGCGAAAAACAGCACAACGGCAAACTGGAAGTGCGTTTTTCCGAACTTCCGGTTTGCCCGTGGAGCTAACAGGGCAACGCCTCGCGTGCCCTCCGATATGGCTCCGCGTGCCACCTGTGGCACGCGTGCCATAGGTTCGCCATCACTGGTATAGGGTTTCCTGCCTGAGCGGAGGGTTGGACTAGAAGACCTCCAGGGTCTCTTCCAACTCAGTTAGTTTGGTATCGTCTACCCATACTCATTTTAGACTTTTAGCACCAGGAATGTACAATATCTGTTTAAGTTCACTGTCAAATGTTCCCACTTTTAGAGGTTTTCCTGACTGCTTGCCTAAATTTGTTTCCATTAATTAATTCCAGCTTTGTCCTTGGGACCAATAAGGAACATACCTGCTTCATCTTTTACATGACACTCCTTTTGACAGGAACTAAATCAAGTAAAATTGATTTAGCAGTAAAAGTCTCTAAGATAAACATATTAAGCACTGGTTTTGTACTTGGTCTTCTCCCGTTACAGATCTTTCTCCGCTAGTTTTCTAGTGTTTCAAATATTCCACTGAATTCACAGACACACATCAAAAATTGGGCCTGTTATAGATAAACATAGGAAGACAAATTGTTTCTGGATTCTACCACTTTCTACTCTACCGGTAGATAGTAGATACTACTGTAGGCAGATTGTGGACTGAATTTTCCCAAGCAAGGATTCTATAGACATACAAAAACAGATATCAAAAGTGTCTACGGAGATTGTCAGTCATCCCATCCATGGTTGTCTCAAAGGTGTTTTTTCAAAAGGCAACTGGGTATTCTTTCTTTATTTTTATCTGAAGACATTTCACTTCTCATTCAAGAAACGTCATCAGTTTCGGCAAGATAGTAGGGGAAGGCTTAGAAATAAAGAAATGTGATCCTTCCATTTCCCCACCCACCCACCCATCCTGTCAGAACTAAGCCTTCTATCTCCTCCACTATTCTGTCAGAACTGATGAGGCTTCTTGGATGGCAAGTGAAACGTCTTCAAATAAAAACAAAGAAAGCAAGCCCAGTTGCCCTGTGAAAAAGCAACTTTGAGAATTGAGATATGAAGAAGAAGAAAAATCTTGCCAAAGCTTCCATCCCAATGCATGCTGGTTTTCTATCTTTTTGACATGAGATGGGGGCTGGAGAATAGAACAATCCATCATATTATCCCCCCACACAACCAGAGTCAGTATTTTCCTTTTCTCAAATGATAATGTTAAGTAGGCCTTGACAGAGATTGAATCAGAAAATGTGAGGTGTTATGGGGGGAGGGGGAGAATTAGTCAGCTGTGATTCAAACGTATTTCAAAACAAAAAAAATTCTATTTCAAGGTTCCCACTTTTTATGAAGATGCTGCAAGATTGAGACAGCACTCCTTTAAAAAAAAGAATTATTAACCAAGAAAAATGAAAATCCTGCTTTGTTCATCCCGAGTAACAAAATCTCCCTCAAATCTGCTTTACAGAGAGGGAATGACCTTATGCAACAGATTATCAGTTTCTACCGGAGAAAGCTGTTAAAAGTTTTCAGATAAGGCATTTTCCCATTTTTGAACTTGGAATTATGTAAGATATTGATCCAGATAAGGTGCTGCCTTTTTATACAAGTAGTCCTCAACTTAAACTGGGCTGTTAACAACAGTTCGAAGTTAGGACAAACTCCACAAAAGCCACTTAGGACTGGGATTCAAAATTCCAACGGCTGCTCCCTTTCCCCCCCCCCCGTGGTCACATGACCACATTTTGGTTGCTGGGCAACAGTACTGCATTTACAGGGTTTTTTTGCAGCATCCCACCGCCACGTAACTATGTTTTAGGCTTTTTGCCACAAATTGGCATTCACTTCTGGTTTCTGGCAAAAAACACTCGTTGCGGACAATGGATTTGCTTAACAACCACGGTTTTGATTAATAACCATGGATTTGCTTAACAATCACCAGAAAAAAAATGTTGTAAAATTGGGTGGGTCACATGATAACCCACTTAACAACTGGCATGACTTACAACTGTAATTCTGAGCTCAATTTCAGTCATAACTGGAGGACTCTGTATATAGTAGCAGGGCAAGGGCATGGCATCAAAGTCCACCTTCCTTCGCATTGATAATATTACTTGGCTGGGTAATGAAATATTTGCAAGTAAGCAAACAATGAGACTCAAAGAGCATGAAGGACTTCACAATGAGGATTACAAGCAAATTTATTCAGAAACCATGAGATGGAGAAAGTCAGAACAAGCTATAGTATGACTCTTGGTTAACATACACAGTTTTTTAAAGAGCAGACTTTTTTTCCCCCTCTCAGGTGTGCAGTTCAGGTAGTCCTCAACTTACAACAACAGCTGAGCCCAAAATTTATGATGCTAAGTGAGAAATTTGTTAACTGAATTTTGCCCCATTTTACAATTTTTCTTCCCACATTTGTTAAGTGAATCACTGCAGCTGTTAAATTAGTAACACGGATGTTAAGTGAATCTAGCAAAAAAAAAAATTCTGGGAAGATGAGGGAAGAATTTTTTTAAAGGCAGGAACCCAGGGAAACCTGACTGGATGAGCAAAGGCAGTTGGTGACTGTCCAGCAAGCAAGCAATTCTTGGCGCTCAGCTGGTGGCTAGAAAGGAAAGATACAGATTGGCTGATGATGTCAGATAGACTTCATACCAACTGACTCTCCAAGTGCTGAACTCTGCAAATAGGATTTGCTTGCAGCAGAAGTTCCAAGACATGATACGGCTAAAATCATAGGTTTATTGCAGACAAGGAAGAAGTTATATACACACAGAAGAATCACCTTCTGCAGTACACGGAAATTAAAATATGCCTACATTTCTCTCTCTCTCTCTCTCTCTCTCTCTCTCTCTCTCTCTCTCTCTCTCTCTCTCTCTCTCTCTCTCTCTCTCTCTCTCTTTCTCTCTCTCTGTGTGTGTATGTGTGTATGCATGTGTGTGTTTGTGAATTCCAATGTTTAAATTTTAGGCTTTTTCTACCTGCCCTTTCAAATCAATGGAAATTTAGCTACTGTCCTTCCAGACTTGAGATTAGAGACACTGGATCAATGTTTATGGAATGTGTCTACTTTGTGAACTTCATTCCTTACATACAGCTCTCCATAAAATGTGCAGAGACCCTATTGTATTAATGCAACTGTAGATTAAGAAAGGAGGTTTCAAAGGAAGATTTTGTTGTTTTTTTGTAAAAATTAATGCCATCAATTCACCCTGTCACAAGATCCCAATAGATCATTTAACCTATAATTACTATTCTAATGTATCCACATCTGCCCTTCTATTATTTATTTGTTTACATCCCGCCTTTATTACAGGTATTTTAATAAATAATGCAAGGGTGCAAACACACATTTTAATTTTTAAAGTCCTTCCACAGGTGTTCTGCCACACGGCTGGACTAGAGGTTCTGACACAACCAAAGAGGTGGCGAGGAAAATTCTTATGCGCCAATGGCAATGAAAGAAGGCCGCAACAAGATCTTCTAAATAGCAAGAGCAATAGCACTTTACTTATATACCGCTTCATAGTGCTTTACAACCCTCTCTAAGCGGTTTACAGAGTTCAGCATATTGCCCCCAACAATCTGGGTCCTCATTTTACCCACCTCGGAAGGATGGAAGGCTGAGTCAACCTTGAGCCTAGTGAGATTTGAACAGCTGAACTGCTGAACTAGCAGTCAGCCTGCAGTCGCAGCATTTAACCACTGCACCACTTCAGCTCATCAAAGCAGGGTTGGGGAATCATGCTGTTTTATGACTTGTGGACTTCAACTCCCAGAATTCCCGAGCCAGCCATGTTGGAGACCCCTGTGCTAGTTCACTTGATTTCTTTGCCTAGGCATGAGTAATAGATCAGTTTAACCGAAACGTTACTTGCAGCCCTGGTAGCAGTTGAGCCTATGTTGAACTAGATGTATCTAAGCAGAGATTGGATAGCCATCTGTTATTGAAAGCTGTAGTTCAGGGATTGGCAATCAATGGCTTTTCAAATATTGTTGAGGATTCCTGCTGGCTCAGGAATTCTGGGAGTTGAAGTCCACAAGTCATAAAAGGGGCATGGTTCCCCCCCCCCCTTCTAAAGCAAAAGAAATCTGGCTTGCAGCTTGTCTCAATGCTGGCATAATACCAAGCTAACACCTGCAAAAATTCTCTCTCCTACACAACTTTTCACAGATGGCAGAAGCCCAGTCCTTCTCCTCTTCATTCCTGTGCCTATCCCTCAGGCAATGTGGCATTTTGCTCCTTTACAAAAAGCAGTTCTTTTTTTTAAAAAAAAAAAAAACAACCAACAGATTGTTCAGTGGAGGCAATTATCTGATATAGGCAAGTGTCAAGCAGATTCACATTCTGGCCAGACACCCACATCCTATATTGACATCTTCCTAGTCATAGCCTAGCGGGCAAATTTCTGCATCAGCCTTTTCTAAGGAATGAGCATGCTGCATTTATCTTTTAAAATTATAGTTGTAAATCAGGAGATCCAGGTAATTTCCCCTTGTTATAAAGCTGAAAACATACAGCAGGAGGATAGTTTATAATGAAGTAGACCATTTGCCGTGTTGTTCTGAGGTAAAGAACATGTGGCCTTCCAGATGTTGCTGAATTACAATGCCCAGCATCCCTCAGCATGGGTCAGGGCTGTCAAACTCGTGGCCCGTGGGCCAGATGCGTCATGCAGTGGCCACGCCTATAGCCAGTTTAGGGGGGGGAGTCACGATACGTCACATTGACGATGCCGTGACAACGTGAGTTTGGCACCCCTGGCATGGGTCATGTTAAACAGAGCTGCTGTGAAGTCTATCTGGAGGACCAAAGGTCTCCGGTCTCTTCTGCCTTATTGAATCATAATGCTATAATGTACAACCCTAGTCTAACCAAATTCTCAGGGCAAGACTCAACTGCAATGGGAGATTCAATCTGTGGCACTCCAGATCATATTAAATTACACCATCCAGCATCCCTAGAAAGTATAGTAAATGGCAAGGCAGTCTAGTTTAACACTATTTAAATTGCCATAAGTTGCCAATCCTGAAGTACGGCTTTCATGACAGATGGCTATCCAATCTCTGCTTAGATACATCTAGCTCAATATAGGCTCAACTGCAGTCAGGTGCAAAAGACCAGGCCCCCAAGTAAAGTTCCAATTAAACTGACTTATTGCTCATGCCTATGCACAGAAATCTAGTCAACTAACACAGGGGTCTCCAACCTTGGCAACTTTAAGACTTGGGGACTTCAACTCCCAAAATTCCCCAACCAGCATGAATGACTGGAGAATTATGGGAGTTGAAGTCCACAAGTCTTAAAGTTGCCAAGTTTGGGGACCCCTGCTCTAGGCTGATTCCTCTTTTGACTCTGTCCCCAGGCTCTGCCACTCCTACAACTGCCTTGCTCGTTTGAGATCTGAACGGATGACTCTCAAAGAAGTGAAAACTTAATCTAAGGACCACAACAAGCCAAACAAGGAACAATGGATGGAAGCTGACCAAGGAGAGATTCAACCTGGAAGTGAGGAGAAACTTTCTGACGGTGAGAGCGATCAACCAGTGGAACAGCTTGCCAGCGGAGGTTGTGAGAGCCCCAACACTTGCGACCTTCAAGGGGAGACTGGACTGCCATCTGTCTCAAGTGGTGTAGAACTCCTGCTTGGGCAGGGGGTTGGACTAGGTGACCTACAAGGTCCCTTCCAACTCTAATAATAAATCTAAAATCACAATTTAGGCTGATGACCATTGCTTTCCCACTGGCACCCAAGATGACTGCTAGCTTTCCTTAGTGTGGCAGTGAATTCTGAAAGTTGCAGTGCCAACATGGGGCCCCAGCTGAGAAAAGCTTCCCTATTGCTTTTCCCGTAGAATTATTGCAAAATGCAATGCTATCTTGTAGGCTGCTAATTATTGGCATTAAATCTTAGTGAAGTCTGGAACCCCAGCCACCAACTGCCAAGAGGACTTTATCCGTTTGCACATTACTACACACCGAAAAGCCACACATCAAAAGTTCCTTCCTCCCATTCCAATAATGTCCTGCTCCTTTATACTTATTTTTATCCCATCTTGCCCTCTTTAGATGGGGTTAAAATATACACATAAAAATATGCACATAAAAAACTCTGAATGGCCAGGAAACAGCAGGCTCAGAACTATAAGCCAGCTAGAATCAGTGACAGGAACCAGGGGAGTTCAACTGAAAAGTAAGCGGGCTCAAAAGGGCAAGAAAAACGGATTTCCTTTCTGAAAGTCACTGACAGAACAATCAAAACATCAGAACTCACAACCAGGTAGTCTGGACCAGGACAATACAAGGAACAATTTTACGGAAGCAGGATTTTTACCATTCATTAAAGTGAAAAGATAATCTACTAATAATTTTCCACGCTCTTCCTTCAAAATCCATCTAATATGGGCTAGATGTTGGGTTACCTCAAAAACATTTGCAAATTGCCAGTTTTGTCCTTTAGGAAAAAAAATAATAGTGGTTTTGCAGGATGATTTAACAGCTTGTTTGGACAACCTGCTAAAGGTACATGGAGTTTCTTTCTGTTTTTGGCATAACAATCAACTATGGTTTAGTCAATAAAACATACCAAAACATAGAACCCAGTGGCTCAGTGGCTAAGACACTGAGCTTGTCGATCGAAATGTCAGCAGTTCAGCAGTTCAAATCCCTAGTGCCGCGTAATGGGGTACGCTCCCGTTACTTGTCCCAGCTTCTGCCAACCTAGCAGTTCGAAAGCACATAAAAAATGCAAGTAGAAAAATAGGAACCACCTTTGGTGGGAAGGTAACAGCGTTCCGTGCGCCTTTAGCGTTTAGTCATGCCGACCCCATGACCACAGAGATGTCTTTGGACATCTTCAGCTTTGAAATGGGGATGAGCACCTAGAGTCGGGAATGACTAGCACATATGTGCGAGGGGAACCTTTACCTTTTTAAATAAATTGCGGCTTAGCAGCCTGTACAAATTCAGCCATAAGATAAGGAGAAATCATCTCCACCAGGGTTGCTCAGTCTGGCTAGTGAATTCTGGGAGTTGAAGTCCACACCTCTTTAAAGATTCCAAGGTCTCTGGTCTTCACCTCACTGGTCTCCACCTCAGAGAGATTAAAAATCTAGAAACTCCTGGAGTGGAGAAAAGGGACGTTGGTACTCACCTGAGACATCCTTTCTCGTAGGGTGGAGCTAGCCTCCAAGAGTGGGTTAAATCTGCCCTCTAGCCAATAGGACCTTTTAATCTCTTTCTCTTTTAATCTCGGTCCTATTGGCTAGAGGGCAGATTTAACCCACTCTTGGAGGCAGCTTCACCCACTATGGAGAAAAATACACTTCACTTCCATTTCTTTTTCAGTAGAGCATCTGGGGCGTCTTCTTATTCTGCTTGGTACATAACAGAAATATGATAATATTCATATTCATATTCCAAAAGGATGTATAAGGGTCCATTTGGGATCAAAGAGCCTGTCCCAGGCAGCGGTAATCCAAAAAGTGAAGATGTCAGCAGAGATGGAAGTTTTGCTTTTTATATACCTCACAACTGTCATCTTTAATTTTTAATTTAATTTAATAAGCGTTCTTATAAGCCGCCCAATCCCGTGGGACTCAGGGCGGCGTACAACATGGGTAAGAACAATGCAATAAAAACATAATAGTTTAAAATTTGGGCGTCATACAAATCTATTTAAATAAATAAATAAATAAATAAAAACAGAACATTATTTTTAAAAAACATTCATTCATGGGGGAATTTGATCTTCTTTTTCACCCCGCCTGCTGGAAGAGCCATGTTTTTACGGCTTTACGGAAGGCCAGTAGAGTGGGGATAGTCCGGATCTCTAATGGGAGTTGGTTCCAGAGGGATGGGGCTCCCACAGAGAAGGCTCTCCCCCGTGGCCCCACCAACCGACATTGTTTGGCCGATGGGACCTGGAGGAGGCCCACTCTGTGGGACCTAACTGATCGTAGGGAGGTGTGTGGTAGGATGCGGTCCCGAAGGTATCTTCACTTTTCTATCATACCTTGTGGACACCCTTGGCCCCAGTAGTTCCAGAAACAAGACATCAAAATGAATCACCACATTACTGCACAAAGGATCCAATTTAGTGTTAATGTCATGTCTGATGCAAGTAGATAAATTTGCATGATGATGGCATGACGTACAAAAGCCATGGTGGTACAGTGTGTTGCAGACTAACTCTGCATTCCCACAGCCTAGAGTTCGATCCTAACCAGCTCAAGGTTGACTCAGCCTTCCATCCTTCCGAGGTCAGTAAAATGAGGACCCAGATTGTTGGGGGCAATATGCTGACTCTGTAAACTGCTTAGAGAGAGGGCTATAAAGCACTGTGAAGTAGTACGTAAGTCTAAGTGCTATTGTGATTGCTACATGTTGCCAGTTGCTGACTTTGCTCCCTACCATGAATGTGTGTGGCTGGCCACGGTCCTATTGCTATTGCCCACTGCAGTCGTATTCCCTGAGATCTGCACATTTCATGCCATGTTCATGCACACAGCTGGCACAAAAGGGTTATATGAGAATGAAGATGGGTCAGACTATATGGATGGATCGGACATTTCCCGTTTTGGGAAGTGAATCAGGATCAAATTCCCTTCCCTCTTTCATTGCTCCAAAATGGGATTCCAGAAAGGTATAAACTTGAGTTTTTCAAATGTTCAAATTTCAAATGTTTCAAATTCTAAAACCTGTGGGTTTCAACCACCATAATTTCCCCAATCCTGGGAGATGAAATCCATCAATCTCAAAGTTGCCAAGTTTGAAAAAACACTGGTATAATAAAAACATCTGGTCTTTTTCACCCAGCTAACAAAATTGCAAGGTAAACTCTGTGAAGAGACACAGCCAGTGTTGATACTAGTTGGCCATGATAATTACTATAAGAACTTATGCCAATTTTTCAATGTTCCGTCTCCCATTTCTTTTGTCTTCCTTTCAAGCTATGCCTTTTCAAGGACTGAGATCGAGGACAGTCTCATCTCTGATGGTTTGGGTTCTTCCTCAAGGTCACCTTAAAGTGCTTTTTTCCTGCCTTTGAAGTGACAGAAAGTACGCTGGCATGCGTTGCCTTGCCCTCATTAGCTGACCCCTTCTCTGTCCCAAGGAGGAGGCCAGGAAATGATGCAGTCTTGGCAAATTTAATATGGGACAAATTGTTGTAAGGAATATCCTTCTGGGTTCAGTTCCAAGTGGGGAAAAAGACACTGGATTCATGAAAGTTGCTTGGAAAGAAGGTTTAATGGTGGACAGGAGCACATGGCATGAGCCCCTGTACAGAAAAAGTAGATCACATGTTTCCAGATGTGGGTGAAGAGAAAAAAGGGCAGAAGACATGCTGAGTTCCTTGTTTTATACTCTCTGTTGGGTCCCACCTCTTAGTTTCCTGTTCCTTGTGTATATAATGCAACTGATTGGTGGTCAGGCTCCTAGAAGGCCATGCAGTGGCAACTCTATAGGCTTTTGTCTGACCCAGGCTTAGCTGAATGAAAGGGCCTTGGGCAAATCCTATTGTGGTTCTGTTATGCAGAAGACTTCCAAGCTAGGTGAGAGGAATGTGTGAGCTGGGCCCAGTCCTTAATGGCCCATTGGCAAAGGGTGGGGGTTTCTAAGAGGAGTCTTTTGTCTGCTTAAAAGCATGTTTCCAGGGATATTCTATAGAATATATTCTGCCTTTTAATATTTCCTAGGATATTTCATTTTTCTAGGAGAGGGTGGGTGCTAACTTCCTACAAAGTGAAGGAAAGGAATCGTTGGATTCCCTGAGCTTTGTCTGCCCTCCTCACCAGCCAGCAGGAAAAACATCCAGCAACTGTTCTCCTGAGCACAGGCTGGGTAGAGGAGGCGACTTCTGACAGATGGCAAGATGGGAGGGTTTAGCTAGTGTCAAATTTTGCTTCGTTTTGCACAAATGTTTTGTGCTCGCATGAAAAACGATTGTTGTACCTGGATTCAAGCCCACTCTGGAACAACCCTAAGCTTGGATTTAAGATTAGCCTGAAAACTAGCCAACGTGAGATGAAATAAAATGAAATGTAAAGGATAAAATATTGCAGGTAGTCCTCAACTTACAACCACAATTGAGCCCAAAATTTATGCTGCTAAGCAAGACATTTGTTAAGTGAGTTTTGCCCCGTTTTATGACTTTTCTTGCCACGGATGTTCAGTGAATCGCTGCAGTTGTTAAGTTTGTAACACGGCTGTTAAATGAATCTGGTTTCCTCATTGACTTTGCTTGTCAGAAGGTCACAAAAAGGTGGTCACATGATCCTGGGCCATTTGAACCGTCATAAATATAAGTCATTTTCCAACTGTCTGAATTTTGATCATGTAGCCTTGGGGATGCTGCAACTATGTGAGAGAGAGTGTGTGTATGTTGTCTTTCTCTAAAGGCACTGGCAAGGTTCATATATATATATACATTGTAGATGAGTTTGATTTGAGCATGGTGTGCTGCCCAAACTTAGCCAGTGTGGCTTGAGCACCACCATTTATGATTCAGCATCTTGTGGTATGCTCAAAAGCCACAGTTAGACAATCCTGGCTTAATATAGGAAATCAGGTGGTTTCAGTAAAGTAAAGAAGATCTGAGCTTTCCCTGCAGGTTTCCCATGCAGGCTTCTCGCTTTAGGCCAGTGCTAAGCGTTATTCGCTTGTTTTCTCTATTCATGGATTGTGCCGATTAAAAGAGGGTTTGGGTAGGATAAAGAAAGAATTATTGCCTTTTGAAATGGGAACTCAGCAGACTTACGTTTTCACTTGCTCTATAAATATAACAATGGAAATCCTTCATCAAAAATCCTGTGCTGAAAGATTATTTCTGTAATTCAATGGCGGGGGTAGGGGAGGTGGGGAGAGAAGGAAGGGGGAGATGGTGGAAATCACAAAAGCCATTGCTCTTTTCCAAGTGAATTTCAACGTGAGTGCAAAACAATAGGAAAATGTTAAAAGTTTTCATTAGCCGCTGTTGTTTCAATCATTAAGTTACACTAAACTCAGTCTTCCTTTGTTTTCCAAGCTACATTGATTATTCCAAAACAAAGGGAAATGAATGCGGCTTGACAATCTCTTTTCCCTACCATCGCAATCTCCAGGCATAAGAAACAACTGGCGAATTTCCAGTTTGGCTCTAGCATTCCCCCCCCTCCAGTTTTAATCCTACGGAAGAATGAATCTTAACACACGACAAGTACGTCATGGAAATACTCAAGAAAACTCAAGAAACCACAGCACTTTCAGCTGCTCTGAGCAACATGACAATTCACAACCACTTCAATTCAAACACTTCAGACATTTGCTGGAGCCTTGGGGAAGTTACACACTTACTGTACTTTAAATACAATGCTTTTATTAGCAATGGTTAAAAAAATGACACTCGGAACCAGAGTTAGAGGTAGGCACTCAGGACCTCCGTATAAGAGACAAATTGTTAGAGTCGTTAAGTCAGTGTTTTTCAATTTTGGCAACTTTAAGATGTGTGGACTTCAACTCCCAGAATTCCCCAGCCAGCACTCGCTGGAGAGTTTTAGGAGTTGAAGTTCACACCTCTTAAAAATTGCCAAGGTTGAAAAACACTGGGTTAAACTGTTGGACTAGGGGTGGGAAGACCTGGATTTTAGACTACCTTTAGCCATTCCCTAAATGCAGAGCTATAGAAGTCTTCACTTAAAAAATGGCCAGTGTTAAAACAATATTGCTGTTGCATTTAGTTGGTGGGCTCTTGATCTTGGCCCTATTCAAGTTTCATCCCTTGAAGTTCAGATGGTGGCTCTGTAGGATTCACCCAACCATTGCCGAACAGCTGAACTGCTGATCACAGTCAGCTAAAGTGGCCTGCAGTACTGCACTCTAACTGCTGCGCCACCTCGGCTCACTACTCCCAAGTAGTCTTTCCTTGAAAGCCAATCTATCTGGCCTTTCAACTTTCCAGCTTTATATCCTCCATCATTTCAGAAGAAGGCAATAGTAAACTAATTTCATATTGCTTCCAAGAAAGTTGCATTGGTGGGAAATTCTATGTTTTCTCTTGGAAGACTTATCCAGTCCAGGTTTCATTAAAAGACCCAGAACCACCAGGGGGAAAAAGGGAGGAGAGATATTATCCATCAACAGTTGTTATCTGGATAGAGCACAGCCATGCTGTTCATCTGATTAGGCTTCCCCACTAAGATGAGATATATTCAATTTACAGATACTGTATATATATATATTTTAAAAAATAGAAATCAGCACATGCAATTAGATAGAAATCTGTCTCTTTTGTTTGGGATGATGCGTACTACCCTTAACCATGCTTTTTTTTGGAGGGGGGGTCTTAGTTTAGTATAAGACAAATCTGTATTAATAAAGTGAAACAATTGCAGACCAAGATCAAATTTTGGTTGTTTCAGGAATACAGAAAGTCTATGGCTCTCTCCCACACACTGGCTCCCTTTTAATAACTCAGCCTATTATTACTGAGTAGGAAGTCTGGGATTTTATCTGCTCTGCCTTATTGACCTGTCTTGGTGTTACTGAATTATTACCATTTTATACCATTTATATAGTAAGACTCCTATAAAGGGGCCTTTGCTAATAACGAAAACTTAAGTTCTTGCCCCAAGGGACTTACATGCTAGAACTCAACACAAGGAAGATAATCATTCCAGTTATATTTATTTTATTTATTTATAGACCACTTTTATTTTTTTAAATAAATAACTCAAGGTGACAAAAATCTCCAATATTCCTTTTTTTCCTCCTATTTTCCCTACAACAATAACCCTGTGAAGTGAGTTGGGCTGAGAGAGAATGACAGGCCTAAAATCAACCAGATGACTTTCAGGCTTACGGTGGGACTAAACCCAGAGTTTTCTAGTTACTAGCATGGTGCCTTAAACCACTAGACCAGGGGTGTCAAACTCACGTCGTCATGGCAGTGTCACGTGACGTATCAGGACTCCCCCCCCTTCGCTAAACTGGGCATGGACGTGGCCAGCGCATGATGCATCCGGCCCACGGGCCGGGAGTTTGACAGCCCTGCACTAGACCAACCACTAGTATCAAATTGAATCTAGACCACTCTAAGAGAGACTTGAGGTGAAAGGAAAGTTGGGTTCTGATGATGCGTTGGAAAGCAGAAGATCAGATAACTTCAGGAGGTGGTTCCAGGCCCAATGGGTTGCAAGATAGAAATGACAGGGCAACTTAAAGGACAAGTAAATTGGTGAAGATTTGGGAAGGAATTCCAGGCAAAAAAGAAAAAAAAAAGGAAGACTCTTTGGGTAAGTATGTTTGTCAAAGGGATGTAAACTATTCCAAGAATCTTACTTTCAGAAGGACTAATTGCATTTGGGTGAACCTACCTCCTTTGGACTTGTGCCAGAGGTCATGTTTATGACCTATGCACAAGATCAATCAGATGACCAAACATTAGGGGCAGACTGTGGAATTCACACATGACATGCATTTGTTGATTATGTGCTATTCAAGTTGTTTTCAACTCCTAGTGACGTTTATTTATATATTTAATTTTTTATGGGCAGCTTATAGGTTATAAGGCAAATAGAAAAATAATTAAAATATATTAAAAATGAAGCAGATAGATTTTCCCAATGATGACCCCTCGGCTGGTCTCCCAAGTCTCCCAAGAGTGCACTTATAGCCACTAAAATCTGAGTCCATCCATTTTGTTGCTGGTTGTCCTCTTCTCTTTCCTTCCACCTTTTCCAGCATTAGAGTCTTTCCCAGGAAGCTGGGTATTCACATAACACGTCCAAAGTAGGATAATTTGAGCTTGGGTTATTTGTGCCTCTAGTAAGAGTTCTGGATGGATTGCTTTGATGATCCATTTGTTTGCTTTCTTGGCGGTCCTTGATAATCTCAGAAGTCTTGCCTGACAGAAAAGTTCAAAGACATCAATACTGTTTCTATCCAACTTCTTCAGTCTTTGCTTCCATAAAGTATCACAGTGAATATAAGAACTTGCACAATTCTGATCTTTGTAGATATAGTCACATCACGACATTTGAATATTTGAGTACTGAATTTGTTTTTAAAAGGACTTAGAGGAAAATCCACTTGTTGCTCCAAGATACCTTTACATTAAGTGGCTGGGTGGGATTCAATTTTTTTTTTACTACCGGTTCTGTGGGCGTGGCTTGGTGGGAGTGGCAGGGGAAGGATACTGTAAAATCTCCATTCCCTCCCCACTCCAGGGGAAGGTTACTGCAAAACTGGCTGTCAGCAGGTTAGCAGTTTGATTCTCACCAGGTTCAAGGTTGACTCAGCCTTCCATCCTTCTGAGGTGGGTAAAATGAGGACCCAGATTGTTGGGGGCGATATGCTGACTCTGTGAACCTCTTAGAGAGCGCTGTAAAGCACTGTGAAGCGGTATATACGGTAAGTTTAAATGCTATTGCCACTGCTAAGCAATGTGTTCATGTGACTTCATGCTTTATGACCGCATCACTTGGCTACTGATAGCCCAATCCCAATTACCATCGTTAACTAAAGACTACTTGTTTATATAAGTTGTTGGGGGATTGTTTTGCTGTAAAACGAGCACAGAAATGTTTAAAATAATACAAACTGTTTGTAGAGTGTAGCAAGATGTTTTCTACATTATTTTTAAGGTGAAATTCAACAGCCATCTCCCAGACATGAGCAACAATTACCCTTTGCATCTTCCTAAATGATGTTTTGCAGTGCCAAACATCGTAGGGGAGGGGAGAACATATTTCACCTGATCCAACTTCCTGTTTTTAGCTTCAACACAGCCTATTTTAAAAAAAGAAAACCTTGTTCTTACCCAATTCATATAAAGGCATAAGAAGCAAAAAGGAGGAAAAATTGGTAATTTTCAGAATGGAGCTACGCAGAGCCCCTTTCAGGAGCTATACAAGGCCCGATGCTTTTAACTCGTTTCTAAATGAACTAGAATTAGGCAGCAAAAGTTAACTACCCCAATTCACTGGCAATTCCAGATTACGAGAAAGGGTTACAAAGAGCTCTAAAAGAATCTATCCGAGCTTAGTGAAACAGCTTTGAAATAACAAATTAGGTTTACTGTAAGAATGCACAAAAGGTGCATCTTAGCACAAAAATCTGCAAACCAACTATCTTTCAAGGGCGTCTTAGCTGGCAAGGAATATATCAATCCAGGATGAGTCTGCTCAACAACAACAACAACAACAACAACAACAACAAACAACAAAACTGAATTCTTCGTTATTTATTTATTTATTTATTTTAGTGTTCTTATATGCCGCTCTATTCCCTTGGGGACTCAGGGTGGCGTTATAAGAGTCTGAAAGCAAAATTCCCATCATGGTAACATTCTTATATACATCTTTGGGGTCTCCCTAATTGGAGCACACAATACGTAAAGGTAGAGATGGAACAATCAAAATGATGCAAAATAATCCTCGAGTTATGACCATACTTGAGCCTGACAATTACGGATATAAGTTCTGATGGTTATAATGCAGGTCACGTGACTGGACCCAATTTTATCACTTTCTTTGCAATGGTCATTAAGCAAATATGGCAGCTGTAAAGCAAATGCCATGGTTATAAAGAATCCCATGGCCTGCTATGGGCTGGTTTTTGACAGAAACTGAAACTAAACACCTGTTAAAGGGCAAAACCATCATCAATCGCAGTCCCATGACCATGGGGCACTGCAAATGGCCATAAACACGAGCCAATTGTTGAGTGCCCCAAATATAGGCATGTGACTGCGGGAGGGGACAGACATCGCAATTTCAAAACCAGGTTGTAAAAACCTTTGGGGGAATCCATGCAGGGAGAAACAAATACAATGATACATGTGGCACACGCGCGCACACACACACACACCACTTCAGGAATAGTGACATCCTGTGGACTCACCCTCTCCTCCCTCCGTGGGCCAGAAAAAAGGGCTAACCTCAAATTAATTTTCCTACTGGGTCCGGATGATAGGAAAGGTCTTGGGGAAGTTATCCTTAGATCATTTGAGATCAGTTGTGGTGTGATCCTAGAATGACCAGGCTACTGAATTTATTTATCTATGAAATAAATCTATATGGCTGCCCAACTAACACACAGTGATTCCAGGTGGCTTACCTCATGAAAAATTCACAACATAAAAGCCTGCCACTGTTATGACTCCAAAGTGGCAACAGATACAATCATTCCAGCTATTTGATTGGTTCCAGATCAGCCTGGGGTACATAGGCTGCTTGTCAGAACCCCCTCTTTCCAAAAAAAGTAATAAGGCAGTGGCCAAATCGTATCTGTGAAGGAATGATATTGCATAGGGAGGGAGCTACCATGGAGAAGGTCCTACTTCTTGGTCCCACTAGATTGCATCACACTTGTGTAAGAAGCACTGAGGTGCTTCCGGGTTGAAAGAATTAGCCGGTGACATCACTGTTGCCTGGAGGATGCCCAGTTGGGGGCTCCTTTCATGTCCCCAGCAAGAGCTGGTCTCAAACATGGACTTGCTAATCTCCAATCCAGTGTCCTAACCATGCGAGCCTCTGTGCTCCTATGATCCCACTAGATGGACCTCCTTAACAGAGATGACCTGTCACATGTCCTGCTTTCTTGAAAAGAGACAGCCCTTCAAATAACCCTTAGCCATGTAGGACTTTAAAGATGAGACTCAGCAACTTGAACTGCACTCAAAAACAAATTGGCAACCAATGTAGCTTTCACAAAAGAGATGACACATGCAGAAATCTAGGCTTGTGAAAAACTGTACAGGATTTTGAACCATCTGAAGCTTCCGGATACTCTTCAAGGGGAGTCCCATGTAGAGTGCATCACAACAGTCCAAACAAGAGATGACCAAGGTGGGGTAACTGTGAGAAGGTCACGTTAGTCCACAAATAGTGCACAATGGACAGGTGTGCAAAGGCCCTCCTAGCCACGGCTGCCACCTGCTCCTCCAATTTGCATGATGTACCAGTACTTTAAATCAAATTGGAGACTCCTGCCTTAAATGATCTAAGACAGGGGTCCTGAAAAAACAAATTCAGCATGGCTCTTTTTTTCTGATTCAGAAACCTTTCAAACACTGAAACAAACAGACTTTTTCCAAAGAAAGAGACTGAAAGGGAGGGAAAAAGGTAGGGAGCAGAGAAGTGAATGTTTATGAATCAGACAGTTTAAGTGTGTACATTGGGAGGCTGGCAGGTGGGCGATGTGCAAAAATACAGAGAGCTGAGTTCGATGAGTCAGGAAGTCCTTTCCTTTCCTTTCCTTTCCTTTCCTTTCCTTTCCTTTCCTTTCCTTTCCTTTCCTTTCCTTGCCCTTCCCTTCCCTTCCCTTCTTTTCCTTTCCTTTCCTTTCCTTCCCCTCCCCTCTCCCCACCACGAGCTTAAATACTTCTGGAAAATAAGGATTTCACAACATCATAGACCGCAGTCTTTTGTCCTCTAAACATGTTGGCCTTTTGTTCCCATGCTCCACATCCTTGCAAGGGCTGATCAGCTTAAGGAATGTGTTCATAAGCTACAGATCACTACCCAAAACACTTTAAAGCTCTTTTAGCTACAGGTATTAACCCCATATAAAGCAAAACAATTCTCACAAAAATGCATAACTTGCCCAGGATATACTGCCATGGATCATACATCATAGCATGGCAGTATTTCCTTAGATGGGGGATCAACCAGTCAACGTTGTTGGGGATCATACAATACTCTAACAAGCCACAACGAAGGGCTCCAGCACCAATGATTAGTCTCTTGTGCGGCTACAAGTCACAATTCTTCAGGGGCAGTCTGGGCCACGGAATAAGGAGCCGAGGTGGCGCAGTGGTTAAAGTGCAGCACTGCAACCTACTTCAGCTGACTGCTAGTTCAGCAGTTCAGCTGTTCAAATCTCACCAGCTCAAGGTTGACTCAGCCTTCCATCCTTCTGAGGTCAGTAAAATGAGGACCCAGATTGTTGGGGGCAATATACTGAACTCTGTAAACCGCTTAGAGAGGGCTGTAAAGCACTATGAAGCGGTATATAAATCTAAGTGCTATTGCTATTGCTATTCAGAGAAATATTACCTGGGAACTTCACAAAAAAAACTTGATAAAATCCGGCTTTGTATATCGCAGTGCATCTTCTGCCATCTTAGCTTAGCTGCCAGTTAGAAAACATAAGATAAAGGAGGGCTGGGGAAAGGAAAATCAACATACAGTTATGCGAGAAGCACATGCTTTCTTCTTAGCAACCGTTTTATCACTTATTTTAAATAATAAATCTGTATCTTGAAAGTTCAACTGCCGAGTCACCAACTCCTTCAAAGCAACGAGATCAGCTTCTAAACTCCTTTTCTCGCTGGCAGTGAGGAGGCAATTATTTTTGGGTGACTAGGAAAAACATTATTTGATTTAAATTTAACTGAAGTTAACCAAAGTTAAGTCACAGGAAAGAAAACCTGACATCTTGGAAAAACTTAAAAGAGGAGATGAAGCCCTAGATAACTGGAAGGAAGCACTGTCTTCTCTCCCAAACTAATGCAACTTCTGTGGCCAAAAGAAGTTTAGTTTGCCATCCTATTGCCACTTCCCTGAGAAATGCAATTTAATATTAATAATTAATAATACATCCACTCTGGAAATTCAAGACAGCTTACATGGGCATCTCCCTGTTCTGACCTAGGCGTTCCCAAACCACGAAGCAGACTCCTTGTGCCGACAAAAAACCCTTTTTATTAAGTTACCGTGAATTTCTCTCATTCACATCCAACGAAGTCTTTCAAGAGAGCATTTACAGTCACAGACCTTATCTGGCTTGAAGAGTTGCCAGGCCGATATCTTCAAAACTTGGCAAGAAGTCTCTGAGAGTCTTAACCAATTAAGCAAACTAATTGTCTTCTGCAAACTCCCCTCCCTGTTCGCTCCTCTTTTATTCCATATGGGAGGGGGCATTCATTGTCTACCTGTGGCCTTACTCCCAAGTCGACCCTTGTTCCTTAGCTGTTTCCTTCTGGCAGCTCTGCGCATGCGCACACTGGGAACAGGCTCCAGCTGTTCATCTGCCTCATTGATGTCTGACTCCAAAGGCAACTGATAACTGTCAGACTGCCCTGGCCCCATCTCTGCCTCCGACGCAGAGCATTCGTCAGAGCCTTCCCCAGACTCCAAGACTGGCCCATGTTCCTCCCCAACCTCCTCACTATTCAAATCTGTTGCCAGCTTCGCTGGCCGCTGGCGGGCCACAACACTCCCTTCATTTTATTTCCATAACAATAACTCCACGAGGTAGTTTGGACTAGAATGGAGTAAAATGAGCTTCCAAGGCTGTGGATGGATTTGAACCAGAGTCTTCCTTGCCTTAGTCCAATTCTTGAACCACTCTGCCACATCTGGCCATATCTCAGCAAAATCTATTACAGGTAGTCCTCGACTTACAACGGTTCATTCAAATTTACAACTGCACTGAAAAAGGTGACTTATGAGCCAAGGTGGAGCAGTGGTTAAATGCAGCACTGCAGGCTACTGCTAGTTCAGCAGTTCAGCTGTTCAAATCTCACCGGCTCAAGGTTGACTCAGCCTTCCATCCTAGGTCGGTAAAATGAGGACCCAGATTGTTGGGGGCAATATGCTGAACTCTGTAAACCGCTTAGAGAGGGCTGTAAAGCACTATGAAGCGGTATATAAGTCTAAGTGCTATTGCTATGACCATTTTTGACACGACCATTGCAGCATCCCCATGGTCATGTGATCAAAATTCAGACTCTTGGCAACTGACTCATGTTTATGACGACTGCATTATCCCAGGGTCAGGTGATGACCTTTTGATGAGCAAAGGCAATGGAGATCCCAGATTCACTTAACAACCGTATTACTCACTTAACAACTGCAGTGATTCACTTAACAACTGCAGCAAGAAAGTTTGTAAAATGGGTCCAAACTCCCAACAAATGTCTCACTTAGCAACATAAATTTGGGCTCAATTGTGGTCATAAGTCAAGGACTACCTGTACAAGGAGCCTCCCTTCTGCGCAGAAACCCGCAGGCAATGAAAAAGGAAGCAAAACTCAGGAGTAAATCAAAATGCCTCTATCATCACATCTGCATTTTTTTTTCTTTTGAGGAATTCTCACCTCAAATAAAGAGCCTTTTATTTCCTTCGTTTTACACCTGTCTGCAAATTAAAGGGCGGGCCCAAAGACCGTTTTAGCTCCATTTTACATAAGAGAGCCTTTGATTCATTCCGGTTTTGGCAGACTGACATTTTTAGGGGAGAGGAGTGGAAAAACTGGAGCCCTCCCTGTTGGGTGGATAAACACTAAAGTCGCAAGCGGACAATCAGGCAGCCTTGCAGCTGAACGCATCCATCAGCTTTGCCTTCCAGCCTTTGGCTTCTACATGCATTGGCTGTCAGGGCTCCAAGTAATACACCCCTAGTAATACACTGAAGCTTCAAAATGGTCAGCTACGGGGTTGACATTGGCAGGATGGGCAACCAAGTCAAGGTGGCAGGCACGACAATTATTACAATGGCACTGAAACAGCGACTTCAAACCAGTCCTCACAGTGATAAAACAATAAGAAGGAAGCATGTGCTTCTTGCATAACTGTACGTTATTATTTATTTATTTATTTTATTTATTTAATAGATTTGTATGCCGCCCAACTCCCAAAGGGACTCTGGGCGGCTCACAGCATATTGAATACAAAATCTAAAAAACAGTTAAAAGATTTAAGAGCACGATTAAAATAATGTAAACAATTAAAACATTTAAAAGCATTTTTAAAAAACCCAATTTAAAAACCCAATAATGCACTCATGGGGCCAAGAATAATCGGTGTTATATTAAAATCATTGGCCCCAGGCCTGTCGACAAAGCCATGTTTTTAATGATTTTCTGAAGGCTGGCAGGGTGGGAATTATGCGGATCTCGGGGGATAATGTATTCCAGAGAGCCGGTGCCGCCACAGAGAAGGCCCTCATTCGTGGGCCCGCCAGCCGACATTGTTTGGCTGACGGGACCACCAGCAGACCAACTCTGTGGGCTGTAATCGGTCTTAGGGAGGTATGTTGGAGAAGGTGGTCTCGGAGGTAAACTGGTCCTAAGCCATGTAGGGCTTTAAAGGTAATCACCAACACCTTGAATTGCGCTCGGAGCCCTATCGGCAGCCAGTGCAGTTCGCGAAGGATGGGTGTCACATGGGTGTATCTAGGGACACCCATCACCACACGCGCTGCCGCATTCTGCACTAGCTGCAGTCTCCGAACGTTCTTCAAGAGTAGCCCCATGTAGAGGGGGGGGCTATTATTTATTATGTATTGTATTTCTATGCCGACCAACTCCCAAAGGACTCTGGGCGGCTTACAACAGGATATAGAAAATACATTTAAAAAATCACAAAAGATTAAAAAACAGTTAAAAATCACATACATACTCATCATTCAAGGCCGACCTCACAAATTGCGAGATCAATGGCCCCAAGCCTGCCGGAAAAGCCAGGTCTTCAATGCTTTCCGGAAGACCAATAGAGTGGGGGGAGTCCAGATTTCAGGGGGTAGTTGGTTCCAGAGAGAAGGGCAGCCACAGAGTAGGCCCTTCCCCGCGGGCCCGCCAGCCAACACTGCTTAGCTGACGGGACCTGGAGGACAGCAACTTTGTGGGATCTTACTGGTCGCTGGGAACTATGAGGTAGAAGGCGGTCTCGAAGATAACCTGGCCCTGAGCCATGTAGGGCTTTAAAGGTACCGTATTTTTCGGAGTATAAGACACACCGGAGTATAAGATGCACCTTAGTTTTTGGGGAGGAAAATAGGGGGAAACAATCTGCCTACCAGGTATTCATTGGGCTAGCATCCTTAGTCTGGTCAGCTTCAGCACATTATTTTATCCCCTGGTTAGGACTTAAAAAAACCTTCTTCTGAGAGAGTAACAATGAAAGAGCATGCAAGCCAGTAAGAGCTGGGAAGATCATTAGCACCTAGTTAGGGCTAGAAAAAAACTTATTCGGAGCAAGTAGAGCAATGAAAAAACCCTGCAAAGACTTAGGGCTGGAAAAACATTCTTCTGAGAGAGTAACAATGAAAGAGCCTGCAAGCCGGAAAGAGCTGGGAAGATAGTTAGCACCTGGTTAGGGCTAGAAAAAAACTTATTCGGAGCAGCTTCAGCACATTATTTTATCTCCTGGTTAGGACTTAAAAAAACCTTCTTCTGAGAGAATAACAATGAAAGAACCTGCAAGCCAGTAAGAGCTGGGAAGATCGTTAGCACCTGGTTAGGGCTAAAAAAAACTTATTCGGAGCAGCTTCAGCACATTATTTTATCCCCTGGTTAGGACTTAAAAAAACCTTCTTCTGAGAGAATAACAATGAAAGAGCCTGCAAGCCAGTAAGAGCTGGGAAGATAGTTAGCACCTATTTAGGGCTGGGAAAAAAGCCACATTCGAAGTATAAGACGCACCCAAATTTTCAGCCACTTTTAGGGAGGAAAAAGATGCGTCTTATACTCCGAAAAATACGGTAATAACCAACACCTTGAATTGAGCCCGGAGACCAATAGGAAGTTGATTTTCCTTTCCACAGCCCTCCTTTATCTTATGTTTTCTAACTGGAACGTATAACTGTTACAGCATTCTCCTTGGTCACATGATCAAAATTCGGGCACTTGGCAACCGGCATGTAGTTATGACAATTGCAGCATCCCCGGGTCATGTGATCACCCATTTGCAACCTTCCCAGCTGGCTTCTGATAAGCAAAATCAATGGGAGAAGCCAGATTCAGTCAACAACAACATGAGTCACTTAACCACTGCAGTTGTTCACTTAATGTGGCCAAAAAAAAAAATAATAACTGGCTGCACCTCACTTAAGAATCGCTTTGCTTAGCAACGGAAATTCTTGTCCCAAATGTGGTTGCAAATCGAGGATTACCTATAAAAGTAGCTTTAAACTGATTAATCAAACCTACTGAACAAGTCTGTTTTCTCTTCCAAATGTAAAATAAGGTGAAAGCCATTCATTACAATCTTGACTTTTGGATCTGTTTTGGTGTTATTTCCTCTGTACAAAATTAATAAATTTCCTCCAATGTTTTTTGTCATTTGTGTAGGGGGGTGGCAGCAGCTTTGTTTCTCACACAGGCAACAGTTGGGTCCAGGAGCTTGCAGACAATGGAAGAGAATGGCCAGGGCTTCTACAGCTATTGTTCCCATTATTTACAACAGGACCCCCGACAGGAACAGGAGCTATTCCTCTCACTCCTATGAAATGTGAAAAATCACCACCAACTGGGCTTTCTGCAAAGATCTAACCTCTATGAGAGCATTAACCGAACAATGATTTATTTTAGGTTGTCTCCCTTTGCTCTTTGAAAGTTTTCCAAAGATGTAGCCGAATGCAGCCTTCAATTACTCACTATAAATTCATGCCATGCTAAAGAAACCTTTTTTCAATTTTGTTTTTACAAGCGTGCCAGTAGTTTATAAAGAGGGCTCCGCTTTAACAACATCCATTCATCATAAACAAGCCATCTTTCATTCGGGCTGCTGGGATTACGTAGTGACTGGATTACACAGCAATATAGGCTATGGTTTACTTAACTATGATTTATGGAAAGGACACGACCTGTTAGGGGGCAGTCAGTTGGCAACCACGGCTCAGAAAGAAAGCTAAGCAGGGTTAGACCTGGGTGGTATTTGAATAGGAAGCATCTCATTCAAGTCCAGGACTGCAGACTAGATTGACAAACAGAGAAATAATCCAGAAGAAAGCAGGCATGCTAAAAAAGGGGATCCACAGATGATCACACACCCCACCCCAAAGGCTTTCAAAGTGCCATTTAGGCTACAGAGTACATCCTAGGGGGGCGTGCATAAGCGCACCAGCATGTCTACCGTCCCTGTCCTACTGTTCCCATTTATTCGTTCTTATTTCTTATGTATATACCTACCGTGTTTCCCCGAAAATAAGACCCTGTCTTATATTTTTTTAACCCCGAAATAAGCGCTTGGCCTTATTTTCGGGGAGGTCTTATTATTTTGGGGCACATGGCGCAAGACGGGGCTCCTCTTGCCATCTTACCTGATTTCCAGCTCTGTCTCCCGAACCCTAACCAGAGGAAATGGGCGGGGATTGGCTGTGCATGCGGTTAAATATTTTCGGGGATAATATTTAGAACTAAATTTAAAAAGGAGCAACGCTACCTAATATTGCATATAACTACAGCGGCTAGGTTAACATATGCACAGAGTTGGAAATCGGACAAGATCCCCACACCTTCTATGGTGATTAGAAAGGTATTAGAATGCTCTGAGATGTGCAAATTAACCATGGAAATACACGAAAAAGAAGACTCAGAATTTTATGATGCATGGAATAGATGGTACATCTGGTAAAAACAAAATAAAAACTTTAAAATTTGGTTGTAAAACAAGGACTATTTGTGATGAATCCGTAAATGTTCATAATCTCTCTTTCCTATGATAATTAAGTGAATTATATGTAAGTAAAATGGAAGAAATAGATCTGGAGAATGCTCCATGTGATTCAATTTTGTACAGATAGAAATAGATAAATATTAACGATGTGTTATTGAATGTTAAAAGGGAAATAAAAATATTGTAATGTGTAAGTAAAACTAGAAATACTGGAAAATACAACAGGAGACACAATGTGGTACAGATACTGTAGAATCAGATAAGTATGAATGAATATTATTGAATGTTAAAAGGAAAATAGAAATACGGTTACTTGGAAATGGATATAGAAATACGACGAAAAAGCTGTAAAAGTGATTAACTATTTTCGTGTTTGTCTTGTTTTATGCATTTTTTGTTTGTTTGTAGTGTTTGTCGTTTTTAACGGAAAAACTTAATAAAGAGTTTTTTAAAAAAATATTTTCAGTGAGGGCTTATTTTTGGGGGATGTCTTATTTTTGGGGAAACACGGTATACTTGTTTATACTTATATGTTAATATGTTATGTTCATACTTATACTTGCTTTCTCATACATTTATTTATTTATTTATTTATTTATTTATTTATTTATTTATTTATTTATTTATTTATTTATTTATTTATTTAGTGAGATTTATATACCGCCTCACAGTGCACGCACTCTCTAAGCGGTTTACACCAGTAAGCAATGTATATTTTACATTGCCCCCAACAATCTGGGTCCTCATTTTACCTACCTCGGAAGGATGGAAGGCTGAGTCAACCATGAGCCAGTGAGATTTGAACCGCTCACCTGCGGATCACAGTCAGCTAAAGTGACTTGCAGTACTGCCTCTAACCGCTGCGCCATCTCGGCTCCTAAATACATGCTTGACAAACTAAATAAACTAAACTAAAACTACCACCTCCCTTCTTTCATCTTCTAACGTACCCATCTTACTTTGGCTTCATCAAAGCTATTTGCAGATACTAAATATGACTTGGGTGGGAAGGGCCCGTCCCAAAATTTTTTGAAATGAGGCTAATATTGACTCAGGTGGAAATTTGCAACTTTTCTCCTCCATGAGCAAGTTCTATCCTTGTCTATATTTGGAGTAGCTTTCCTGAATATCAAATATTAGCTAAAGTATTATTTCCCATCTTCTCTAGCTTATCAAATCATTGGTTATACTGGCTGAGGACGATGGGAGCTGTAATCCACTCTTGGAGAGCACCAGATCAGGAAGGACTACATTCCCTTTCCAGAGGTCTCTAGAAAAACGTGAACTAAATTGGTCCTGAAAGTAAATTAGGAGCAAGACCCTGTTTCTTACCTCTCTCTGTGTTTGTCTGAATCACTTAAAGTTTAAATTAGAATGCTACTCAATGCCCCTTCTTTAATTTTTTTAAAGAAAGCTGGGTAAGACTTTGTTTCATTTTTAAAACAATACAAATATCTCCAGAAGAACAGTAAAAATAGCAGTGGCCACAAAAATAAATGTGTTTATCAAAAATCAGCAAGCCATTAAACACTGAACACCTGCTAAAATAATTACAGTTTTAGAATTAGTCTGAGCATGAAAATATCCCTTCTTTTATCCGTGGCTCCCTATTTGCTTCACAAATGGATTTATTAGAAGGACTGCCATCATATCCTTTTGCCAGAATGATATTCAGGGTGGCTGGCAAAGAGGAGCAGGGAGATATTTCCTGCCCACCAAGACAAACAAGGAAAAAGGTTGGGTGAGGGAAGAAAGAGAAGAGAAAGAAGGGAACCACAACCACCCATTTTCAATGGAGTTACCTGTGAAGGAAAATCTCTGTCAGAATATAGGTAATCCTTGCCTTACGACCACAATTGGGATCAGAATTTCAGTTGCTAAATGAGGCAGTTGTTAAGTGAGTCACACCCAATATTATGAGTGTTTTTGCCACAGTTGTTAAGCAAATTCCCTGAAGTTTTTAAGTGAATCATGCAGTCGTTAAGCGAATCTGGCTTCCCCCATTGACTTTGCTAATCAGAAGCAAAATCGATCAATGACTTTGTTGTTGTCTGTAAATACATGCCAGTTGCCAGTTGCCCAGATTTTGATCACATGATTGTGCTGATCAGCAATGGTCAAAAGACTGAGGACCAGTTATCTTCAGTGCCACTGTACCTTTAAATGGTTGGTAAAAGAATGATTATTAAATCAAAGACTACCGGTAGCAGTTCACTAAGTGAAAATCAGGAATGGATACGAAGTTGAGCTCTGTTCATTCCAACTACTGGGTGCCCTAACCTAGAATTGTTTATTAAATAAATCAAAAAGGCATCATTCCCAAAACGTGCAGGATTGAAAAATAAAAATTTGAAATCCAGGTAGTGCTCAACCTACGACCACAATTGAGCACAAAATTTCTGTTGCTAAGTGGGACAATTGTTAAGTGAGTTTTGCCTCATTTTGCGACTTTTCTTGCCATAGTTGTTAAGGGAATCATTGTGGTTGTTAACTCAGTAACATGGTTGTTAAGTGAATCTGACTTCCCCCTTGACTTTGCTTGTCAGAAGGTCGCAGAAGGAAATCACGTGACTCCGGGACACTGCAACCGTCATAAATATGAGTCAGTTGCCAAGCGCCTGAATTTTGATTATGTGACCATGGGGATGTTGCAATGATCGTAAGTGTGAAAAATAACTGTAAGTCACTTTTTTAAGTGATGTTGTAAATTTGAATGGTCACTAAACAAACTGTTGTAAGTCAAGGACTACCTGTATCCCGATAATTCAACATATTTTAGTCTGATATTAGGAAAACAGCAGCTTTTCTTGATTTCAGAAAAAAAAAGAGTAACAGAGTTGGAAGGGACCTTGAAGGTCTTCTAGTCCAACCCCCTGCTTAGGCAGGAAACCCTACACCACTTCAGACAAATGGTTATCCAACATCTTCTTAAAAACTTCCAGTGTTGGAGCATTCACAACTTCTGGAGGCAAGCTGTTCCACTGATTAATTGTTCTAATTGTCAGGAAATTTCTCTTTCTTCCGGAGTGTTAGATATTCCTGCTAGCTTGGTTTCGTCTGTAAATTTGATGAGTTCCCCATCTATCCCCTCATCCAAATCATTGATGAAGATTATTTGTTTCAGATGGGTTTTAAAGATGTCCAGGGCAGGACGGGGATGGGTGGGGGTGGTGGATTTCTCTGCAGATAAAACAAATGCTCTCTTGCTCATCGAAAATAAAATATGTCCCTCAGCCCAACTTGCATCTGGATCAATATGCTCAGAATCTAGGACAGTGTTTCTCCACTTTAGCAACTTTAAGATGTGTGGACTTCAACTCCCACAATTCCTGGCTGGGGAATTCTGGGAATCGAAGTTCATATATCTTAAAGTCACCAAGAATGAAAACCACTGGTCTGGAAGGAAGCAAAGAATGCCACTTAAGCCACAACTTATTTTTTCTGTGGGTGGGAAATTGACACACAAAGGAAGAAGCCTGGAAGATCAAACAGGGGGCAAATGAGAATAATCCAATAATATCTGTACACCACAACATACTACCTTCAAACAGGACAACTTAATAGTATGTACTGCTATTTATTTTAAACGTGTCCTTTAAGTTGAGCTGAACTCCCAGCAACTTAAACAGGAGCGGGTTCCTAATTTTTTTACTACCACTCTGTGGGAGTGGCTTATTTTGTGGGTGTGGCTTGCCGGCCATGTGACCTGGTGGGCGTGGCTTCTCGGACTGCTGAAGGGAGGGGAATGGAGATAGCTCCTGCCGCCTGTTCTTTCAGCGTCTCGCACGCTCCCTCAGCCATCCTCCCCTGCTTGGACTCACTGTGGGGTAGGAAGGCAGCGCATGCGCAGTGCCGGAAGCTTGGCTTCTGGGCATGCGCAGAAGAAATTTTTTTAAAAAAAATGGCGGCGCCCAGGCATCGGCAACTGACTGCACCAGTACTGTGACGTCACCAGCGGGCCGCTACCTGTGCTATAGAGTGGACCGCACCTGTAGGAACCCACCACTGAACTTAAAGGACAAATCCTTGTTCTATTTTGGCAGGAAACAGAAGTGATTGGCCATTGACTTCTGAGGCATTTTGTTGATTTCTCAGCCTAGCATAAATAGATTTCCCCGTGATCTCTCATTGAAGTACTAAGTTAGCCCCACTCCACTTTATTTATTTTACATTTTTTTTCTTTATTTCCCCCTAAATAACTCAAGGTAGGGAACATACACAATACTCATTCTTCCTCCTATTTTTCCCATAACAATCGTGTGAGGTAGGTTGGGCTGAGTGAACCTGATTGGCCCAAAGTTATCAAGCCAGGTGGGACTAGAACTCACAGTCTCCTGATTTTTAGGCCAGAATGCAAAGCACTATACCAAACTGACTCTCCAAACCATGTCAAGATTGGCCTAACATTCACCTAACATGCCAGGCCTCCACAGAAAAAAAACCTAATGAGGAAAAAAACCCAATCTCGTTTATTATGAGATGCATATGCAATGATTAACTTAAAATTATATAAATCTACCTATTATGTAAATCCTCCTATTTGCGATCAATTTATCACAACATGGTGAAACAAATCATAGCTTCACACCCTGATCAGGGCTGGGCACATTATCAACATCAAATGCACACATAAAGATATTTAGAACTGAGATGCAGGTAGGTTTGTTGTTGTTGTTGTTGTTGTTTGCTTTTGTTCAGTTATGTTCGGATCTCAGAGACTGCCTGGACAAAATCCCTGCAATTTTCTTGGAAAGTTTTTCAGGAATGACTTGTCATTGCCTCCTCCTTAGGGCTGAGAGAGTGTGACAGGCCCAAGGTCACCCAGCTGGCTTTGTGCCTAAAGGAGTAGAACTCAGTCTCCCAGTTTCTAGCCTAGTGTCTTAACTACTACACCAAATGGCATAGAATCAGGGGTGGCCAAACTATGGTTCTTTGAGGACCTGTGGACTTCAACTCCCAGAATTCCTGAGCCAGCCATGCATGCATGCTAGCTCAGGAATTCTGGGAGTTGAAGTCCACAGGTCCTCAAAGAACCATAGTTTGGCCATCCCTGGTAGATGTAGTTTAGCATTGAGAAAATAAAACTCAGAAGTTTCTAGTCCTCAAGGATACACCGTCATATAACACTTGCTTTGCGTGCAAAAAGAGCAGAACTAATCCTTTGCATCCCTAGTCTGCTAGGAAAGACTGCTTGGAAAGACTTTAGAAAACATCTGCCTGTCAGTGAAGACCAGCCGTCCCTAATTTTGCATGCAAATGAGCTGAAACATCACTGTTTCCACTGATATCTGGGAATGGTGGGAAGTCAGCTGCAGAATTCTGAGAGACGAAGTCCATGCACCTTAAACATACTTTAAGTTGCCAGGTTGGGAAACTACCGTATTTTTCGGAGTATAACACACACCTTAGTTTTGGGGGAGGAAAATAGGGGGGGGGGGAATCTACCTACCAGGTATTCATCTGGCTAGCATCCTTAGTCTGTTCAGCTTCAGCACATTATTTTATCCCCTGGTTAGGGCTGAAAAAAATATTCTTCGAAGGGAGTAGGAATGAAAACAAGCCTACAAAGACTTAGGGCTGGTAAAAAACTACTTTGTACGGAGTATGAAGCCGGGAAGATCATTAGCACCTCGTTAGGGGTGGGGAAAAAAAGTTTCAAAAAAGCTACATTCGGAGTATAAGACGCACCCAAATTTTCAGCCTCTTTTAGGGAGGAAAAAGGTGCGTCATACTCCAAAAAATATAGGTAATACTCTACATAGATCATGTTATGCTAGAATAGCAGACTAAGGCTCTGTCCCACTTTTTTTAAGGTTACCAAGATCAGTTTTGAACTGTGGAGGTACCACTGCTATAGATCAGGGGTTTTCACACTTTTTCAGGTTACAGATCCTGTTGGTTAAAAAGAGGGGAAATCAGAAACCCCTGAACATGAGGCAAAACTCTGGCGGTAGAAATATGGCTGCATTTGAGTGATTTCTCTCTCTCTCTCTCCTTAATCTCTAATGGAACCCCATGATGCACTTGCACAACGTAATTTGAAAAACCCTGCTGAAGACAGCTCAAGAGGAATATCTAGGAAATGATGTAGCTCTTTAAAATACATCAGAAAAAAATAGTTGCTTATTTCTTTATTAAATTTATAAAAGTACCCGGACATTTAAGGACGCAGGGGGAAAAAGGGTTCAGAAGATTCCTGATTTATATTCAAGAATGCACCCAAAAAATAGCAATTAAAACTACAATGACCCACTTGACCAACTCTGCCCCACCATAAAACTTTTGTTAATTGACCCTCAACGAAGATTAACAACATTAAATGAGAACTTCGTTAAACACATACAGTATGGTTTTTATGCCAAGTATTGATACACAAATCCAACGGGAAAAGTTGTTATCAATGAAAAGGCTTCATTGTGGTTTAACTTTTACCCAAAAAACATCAGTTAGGAAATGGGGGGGGGGAGGAATTTCTTATTAATTAAATTCCAGTGTTACTAGAAGGTTTTTTTCTTTTTTTTCTTTTCCTGAAGATCAAGGCAGGTGGAAAATTAATTGCTTCTTCACAGTTATTGGATCCCCAGCATTCTGAATGTATGCCATTTACATAATGAAAAATGATACTTTAAATTCAAAAAGGTATTTCCAGCTTGATCTAAGATTCAGACTTGTACAGGAATTTTATAAATTCCAGGGTTCACCCATACATAATTTAAAAATTACCTAATTTTAAGGCATCATAATAGCCATCCCCTCCACACACACACACACACACCTGCTTGCCATCCCAGCTGCTATGGCCTAGAGGTGGAGCTCTTGCCTCACAATCAGGAGGTTGTGAGTTCAATTCTAGGTAGAGGCAGATGCAGGGTCTCCTGCTTGGGCAGGGGGTTGGACTAGATGACCTGCAAGGTCCCTTCCAACTGTCTTAATCTGTTAAACACACACACACACACACACACACACACACCTGAAGAAGTCCACTACAGCTGATTTCCTAGAAACGAGGTATGCAAGCTTCTGAATTCTCCAAAACTTTGCAGAAAGAGTTTTGAGAAGTGCAGATATTACCCATCTGTGATTCTTTTTTCTCCTATGGACCATCATGGGTTTAATGAAGCCTAATTTAGACACATTATAAATATTCTTATTATATTATGATGGTTGCTGAGGAACCAACTTTCCTTAAGCTGAATGCTTGCTGATAGCTGGGGAGGGCAACTGAGGTTTTCTTGACCAGCTAAAATGTAGCTGAAATAAAATATTGCCCTAAAAGGGTTGGTTTGGGAGGAGTCTTGCCAAGAGAGAAATAAGATGGCTTAAATGTGGCAATGAAACATGCCAACGAAATCCAGCAGGGGCCAAAGACGCATTGAAGCATTCTTAGATTAAAAGAAGCATGGAACCAACAAGGAAGTTGAGGTTTCTTAGGTAGGAAAAGGGAACTTTTGTTGAAAACTTTATGCAAGAAAGTTTTGTAAAAACAGAAAAATGCCAGTGCCACGTCTATTAAAGAATTTCCTTCGAAGATTTTTGAAACTGCTTCCCTAGGACTCTTTGTGGCTCACAGAAGAGAGGATAACCATACAGAATTTCTAGCTTTTTATATATGTGTGTGTGTGTGTGTGTGTGTGTGTGTGTGTGTGTGTGTGTGTATGATTCGACAGAAAAAAAAATATATAACCCTTTCCTGGTGAAGAGCTGATAAGGGAAGAGAGCCTGTGGCCTAGAGGTTGAGCTGCTGCCTTACAGGCAGACTGCCCAGGTTCAAATCCCAGTAAAGCTTTGGCTGTCTGATGAGAGCTAAATAGCTCGAAATAGATCTATAATAGTCTCCCTTCATTTTCATTTATCAGCAAAAAAATGTTACACACACACACATACACACACACACACACACACACACACACACAAAATTTAGATGCTGCCCAAATTAGTAAGACCTGAAAAAAGGACAGTTTTTTATTTGTATTCTGCCTTTATTATTTTTACAAATAACTCAAAGTGGAGAACATATTCAACACACCCTCCTGCTCCTATTTTCCTCACAGCAAACAACTTTATGAGGTGAATTGGGCTGAGGGAGAGTTACTGGCCCAAGATCACCCAGCTGGCTTTCGTAACTAAGATGGGACTTGAACTCAAGGTCTCCAAAATTTAATCCTAACAATCCTTGTGTAGAGGAGTGTTTGTGTGTGTGTGTGTGTGTGTGTGTGTGTGTGTGTGTGTCATTTCAGCTTCCAGAGAATAACCAAGAGAGATGTAGAGAGTAAAGGCAAGGAAGCGCAGGGAGAGAAATCACTTCCATTCACCTCCAGGAAAAAAAGGGACTGAACTTATAGCATCCACATTCGGACGTTTACTCAATTTTTTTAATCAAATGTCAGCCATACAGTTTTATTAGCCCACTTTGAAGAATAGGATTCATGATAGGCTTAATTGTGGGAAAGATGGCAATCGACTCTCATAACCTTCTGCACTGACTCTTTATTTTGGCAGAGTGAGGGCACAGCGACAGAGAGGGGAAATTGGCAATGCACTGCCATAGTTTGGAGGTGCAAATTCAGAAGGGAACGTTGCAAAAGGTTGCAAAAGAAGCAATGAAAGGCCTTGACATGGAAAGAGTTGGAAAGCCTGCTGTCTGGACTGTCGTTACATCGACGTGAGTAATATTGGACCAGAATGGGTTGATGATCTGATTTACCCCACTGCAAAGAGCTTCACCAAGCTTCCCTCAAATTCATTAGAATACAGAGTACAGAGAAAAGCAACAAAGATGATTAGGGGACTGGAAGCTAAAACATATTAAAAACGGTTGCTGAAATTGGGCATGTCTAGTTTAATGAAAAGAAGGACTAGGAGTGAAATAATAGCTGTCTTCCAATATCTCAGGGGTTGCCACAAAGAAGAGGGAGTCAAGCTATTCTCCAAAGCACCTGAGGGTAGAACAAGAAGCAATGGGTGGAAACTAATCAAGGAGAGAAGCAACCAAGAACCAAGGAGAAATTTCCTGACAGTTAGAACAATTAAATCAGTGGAACAACTTTCTTCCAGAAGTTGTTGGTGAAATGGTATAGGGTTTTCTGCCTGAGCAGAGGGTTGGACTAGAAGACCTCCAAGATCCCTTCCAACTGTCTGTTGTTCATTAACCCATTTTGCATACTCATGTAAAAGTTAGCTTCTTCATGTCCACTGAACTTCATTCAGCTTTTCAATGAACCTCTTCCATGACTTTTTAACCTAAGAGGAAAATATGGTCACTCCACCAATCTTGTTCGCTTGTTCCAAAAACAAACTCATCTTCACGGATCTCAGGAGAAAAAAGCGGATAGCTTTTGCAGCACCAAAGCTAGCTGCCCAGCTTTTCGAAAGTGTTGCAAGTACAATACCCATAATTCCCAGACAACCCATGTAGGACTCTGGGCAGTGTAGTCCCGCAGCATCTTGAAGCGGGGAGACTGGCAGGGTTGGCGGAGTTCATAGTCCATGCTGCAGTATCTTGCAAGCAGCTGCTGGATGGGTTTGCACTTAGGTCATGCAAAAAAGAAGAGAAAACTTACTTCTCTTAGCAACCTACAATTCCAAAAACAGACCAGAGATGGGTACTTGTAGCAGTGATAGGATAACTGAAGGCTCAAGGAGCAATTCTGTCTACCGAAGACCAGAGGGTTCAATTCTATTCATCCCCAGTTAAAAAGGGGTTTAGTACCTGGGAAACATCTTTCAGTTTATGAAATATAACTGAGCCGAGGTGGCACGGTGGTTAGAGTGAGGTACTGCAGGCCACTTTAGCTGACTGTGATCTGCAGGTCAGCGGTTCAAATCTCACCGGCTCAAGGTTGACTCAGCCTTCCATCCTTCCGAGGTAGGTAAAATGAGGACCCAGATTATTGAGGGCAATATAAATATACATTGCTTACTGGTGTAAACCGCTTAGAGAGTTCTTGCACTGTGAGGCGGTATATAAATGTCACAAACAAACAAACAAACAAACAAATAAATAAATAAATAAATACTGCCTCAAACATTAGGGTCAGGATTATCCTTTTTCTGCATAATTCTTAAATATTTAGTATTTGGTATGTACTTCTACCTAAGCATCACGCAAGATCTATGATTCCCCATAACAACCCTGTAGGGAAGGATGGGCCAAGAGAAGGTGCCTGGCCCAAAGTTATGCAAGGAGTTTCCATGGATCCACTTCTAGGCCAACTCCTTAACCACAACGGCATTTCAAAGTTTCTTCTGGGTTTTGAGTCAGCGTTATAACCATCTTGCTATCCAAATTTGCTACCTACATACTCTTGTCATTCAGATGTACTGACTCACTCTCCGCTAGAGGAGGTCTGTTAACCTCTTTCTTCTTCTCTTAATTCTGAAAATCTTCTTTATAAATATAGATTATAAATAAATAAATAAATAAATAAATAAATAAATAAATAAATAAATAAATAAATAAATAAATAAATAAATAAATAAATAAATAAATAAATAAATAAATAAATAAATAGCTACCCAAATTTCTCATGAGCCCTGACCTCTCAGGCTTCTCAATTCACATATTGCACTAAGCCATACTTGGCTTTGTCATGGTTTCCCCGAGTAAACCACAATGACGTCCCAAAGGGTGGTTTCTAAAGAACAACGATTGGATTCACACAATACATGAAGCCCATGAAACTGAATGGCGGCTTAACCTCAGCATTCCTCTTATCCATTATCCAGATACTTAAAAGGGAGCTTCCGTGGACAGAGACAGTGTATCTGTAAAGGTGAGGCACAGGGGTGAGCGGAAACAACCACCACTACCGCCTCCGAGTGCTTCCAGATCACATTCGGCGGCGACCACGGCCATGATCTGCTAAGTCCTGTTTAAACGGCCCTTGAACCGTCTCGAGGTGACTTAGAAAGGGACCCCACTGCCCAAATTCACGAGGCCAGACTTACAGGGTAACGGGCTCGGAGATGCGACGCGACTGCGATCAGAAACCGGAGTTAAGGTCAAGTTCTCTCCGAATGCCGAAGAGCAGCAGCTTCCTGCCTCCCCCGCCCAACCCTCCTCGGGTGCCCGTGGGATTTCTGCTGCCGGCCGGCCGGCCACCGTGGGAAAAGTGATGCTGCCTGACCCTGGACTGGTCGACACGGTTCGGCAAGCCTCTTGTTCTTTTTATTTGGGGGGGGGCGATTCATTTCCTTTTTCCGCCTAAGCCCGTTGAGCTCCATGCACCACGCGTGCCGACCCAACCGGCAGCTGGAGAGGGCGACCACGACCACGACCCGCGCCCGGCTAGCCCTCCACATCGCCGGCACTATCCGAAGCGACCCTCCCTCCCTCCCTCCCTTGCCCCGCCAGCCAGCCAGCCCTGGCCGTTCCGCGCAACGCGGCGAGCTTGGTCGCCTAGACAGGCTTGGAGCCTCCTTACCGTTGGCGCCGTACTTCTCCCGGTGCCGTCGGACCTGCTCGGCGCTGAGTCCGCAACTCTCCCGCACCCCGAAACGCCGCAGGACTTCTTCGGCGGTCAGGCTGTGCGCGTTCTCCATGCTTTCTCCCGGAGCGGCTGGGAGCGCTCCTCGGCGCTCCCTTTCCCTGCCTTGCTGTCGTCGGACCGAACTCCGAGAGGCGGAAGCCTCTGCGCTCGGCTTGACGGAACGGCTCACAGCCGAGCCGGAGGTCCGAGCCGGCGAAGGTGGCAGAAAAGGCCGGCGGGGGCGAAGCTCCTCGACGGCGTGGCGGCTCCCGCGCTCGAAGCTCCTTTCGCCGCTCGAGCGGAGCGCCTCCGCTCCCTCCGGATCCGCCAACGCTGGCTGTGCGCGAAAAGGCTGCGCTTATGCGAGGGGAAAGCCGTGCCTGCTGTGCCGCTGGCCTCCCCTTTTCCTTTGGGAACCGCCTGCGATCTCCCGGGAAGACTCAAAGCCGGCGCGCCTGGCCGCCGAGACGGATCATCCCCGGGTTTCTTACTACGGCCATGCCTCGCCTTTGCAAAGTTACTTTCTCCCCGGCTGCTGCAGCAGAACTGCTTGACAACGCGCCCCTCCCACCACTTCCTTCGCTCTGCTCTGCCTTCTCGCCTTCCACCGCCAGGCTCGCCAAAGATCTTCTCCGGTCCCGCCTTGATCGACAACCTCGATCGCCTTCGACGGAACGCGTTGCGTATTTATTAATTACCCCCACTGAAAAGGGGCTGAAGCGGGATCGCCGCGCGGCTACTCCCTCTCCGGCCTTCCCCATTCACAAGCTACCTGCCTTCTTCTGATTGGTTCCGTGACGCCCTTGATACCTTCCTGCCCTGCTGCCATTGGCCAAAGCGGGAGTTCTTATTTGTTTATGGTCTTTTTTTCTTTTCGGACCGAACCGGGAATATGTTTTGCTTTTCAACGTTCACTTTTTTGTTGTTGTTGTTTATAATGCCCGCCCACCTGGATTTTAGATTTAGATTTATTATTAGAGTTGGAAGGAACCTTGTAGGTCATCTAGTCCAACCCCCTGCTCAAGCAGGAGTTCCTACACCATTTGAGACAGATGGCAGTCCAGTCTCCCCTTGAAGGTCGCAAGTGCTGGGGCTCTCACAACCTCCGCTGCCAAGCTGTTCCACTGGTTGATCTCTCTCACCGTCAGAAAGTTTCTCCTCACTTCCAGGTTGAATCTCTCCTTGGTCAGCTTCCATCCATTATTCCTTGTTTGGCTTTCTGGTGCCATAGAGAACAGCCTGACCCCCTCCTCTCTGTTGCATCCCCTCAAGTACTGGAACACTGCTATCATGTCACCCCGGGTCCTTCTCTTCGCCAGACTGGCCAAGCTCAGTTCCTGCAACCGCTCTTTGTATGTTTTATTTTCCAGACCCTTTATCATCCTGGTTGCTCTCTTCTGCACTTTCTCTAGAGTTTCAATGTCTTTTTTGTAGTGTGGTGACCAAAACTGGATGCAGTACTCTAGATGTGGTCTGACCAAGGCTTTATAGAGTAGTACTAGTACCTCTCTGGTCCTTGATTGTATCCCTCTATTTATGCAGCAATGGAGTGTAACGTTGGTGCGGTATGGAGAATTTCGGGTAACACAACACATTTTGTTCCCTTGGACTTGGACCAAACGGCATTTTTTTTCCTGGACAAAGCCAATTCTTTTGCGGACGTGTGTGTATATGCATATCTGTATCCAAGTGTCTCTACACTACATGTGCTTTCTAGTTGGGGTGCAAGTGAATTATATGTTGTAAAATACTCATTTCAAGAAACTGGTAACTTGCCAGTATTATCTCTGGGTCTCCCCCCTTGTTATGAATGTTGGAGATTTTTTTTTTTAATTTTTCTATATCTTTTTAACTGTGATGTTTTTATTGTAATAGATTTGGATATGTTGTGAGCCGCCCAGAGTCCCCCGGGAGTTGGGCGGCATACAAATCTATTAAATTAAATTAAATTAAATTAAATTGCATAGAACAGAAGCACAGTAAAAAGATTCATATAAAAAGAAAGATAACTTGAAGGTAAAATGGAATAAAACCACAGGGGTAAAACTGGGCTTTAATTCGTCATATAGCATTATGGCCAAAATGCATTGTGTAAAAGCCTTAATTAACCAAAGATGTTATGGGCCTATCTGGGGACATTGGTGCCATATCAAAATTCTGACTTGAAATGTAAAGAGTTATGTGAGTGTGCAACTAAGAGAAAGGGGAAGGATGTAAAATATATAAACGAAGTGACCTGATCCTTTAGAATGGAGTTGATGAATGTATGGAGAAACAAAGTTTTATAATGAATGAAAAGGCTAAAATGTATCCTAGAAAACTGCAGTGCATCTAGTTTGTTATGGCTGGGTGTGAAAATAGTTGCATTTCAATAGTGAATGGTCATGATGAAGGAACTAGAGGTGAGTTTGGGGAAAACCATGCAACATTGTGAACGAAAGTAATAAGGAGTGGCGTTAGGGAACAAAAATCTGTTAAGTAACAAGAAGGGATAGAGAAGAACAAGAAAAAGGTTGGACTGTTCAGAGACCCTAGAATTAATGAGAATTACAGTGGTATTTTGATACTCAACTACTCTGAAATTAGTCAAATTTTTTATTTTGAATTTTGAATTTTTGATTTTGATGTGAAAATTTTGCGCTGGCACTCATCGTTTGTTTGGTACTCAACGCATAAACTAGAACTTGTCAGTGTCGGCAGCCTTTTGACTCATTACGTAATTCCTTATGGGGAAAATGTGTTTGGTACTCAATGTTTTTGGTACTAATCGCACCTCCCAGAACCAATTAACAACGAGTAGCAAGGTACCACTGTAATATGATTGATGAGTATCTCCTTAGGAACAGGTTGGTATTGAACACTGTTTTAAGCAGAAGGTTATTCATATGTGATATTCTATAACAAGGGTGTCAAACTCAAGGCCCGGCGGCCGGATCCGGTCCTGAGGATACTTAGATCTGGCCTGCGGGGCCGTCTTGGAAACAGCGAAGGATCGCGCCGCAGTGCTTCTGCCAGCAAAAATGGGATCCCGAGCTCCGTTTTCAGCTGCCACGGCCTCCTGCAACCCTCTGCCAGTGAAAACGGAGCTTGGGAGGGCCACACAAGCTCCGTTTTCACTGGCAGAGGGTTGCAGGAGGCCGTGGCAGCCGAAAACGGAGCTTGGGAGCCTGTTTTCGCTGGCAGAGCGCTCAGGCCCACCACAGGTGCCCCTGACACGAGTGACGTCAAGCTGCCACGCCCACCATGGCCATGCCTACCCTGCCCCCCCCCCGAGGTCAAACACAACCCTGATGCGGCCCTCAATGAAATCGAGTTTGACACCCCTGCTCTATAATGTCAATGTTTTCATAGAAATGTATTGGGAATGCTTGTTTGTTAGTATTGACTGTCTCTGTGTTGTTGATTTTCCATGAGGGTGATGCCATGCTGTAAATTGGGAACCCAAATGATTTGCCATGAATGTTAGATAGATTATGGGATACAACAGAGATTATGGATCTGACAATTACAGCATTAAAGACCAAGATGATTATGTATGGCAGAGGAGATGGAGTGAGCAATTGCCATCGCATTTGTTATTAACACTGGTGAAACATTAGAGCAAGCGGATGGATTTGTGTGCCTTTCTAGCATGTTTACTAAAGAGAAAGGGGAAATGGGCATAGTAATTTAATGATATGCAAATGCTGGCAGAAAGGTAGCTGTGTGTGATCTGTTGCTAGGCTTAAATGTTGTCGAAAGAAGCTAAAATGGCTGGGTATATACTGAGCTAGTAAATGTCTCAGATAAAACAGATTTTTTTAAAAATTAGTCCAGTGTTTGTCAACCTTGATAACATTAAGATGTGTGGATTTCAACTCTTAGAATTCTCCAGCTGGCTGGGGAATTCTGGGAGTTGAAGTCCACACAGCTTAAAGTTGCCAAGTTGAGAAAGACAGGGCTACACAGATGAGGGTTAGATTTGATACCTCAGGGACTGTTCTTAGGAACCATAACTGGTAAAAATGGAACTTCCATGTTCATAGGCAGTATGTAGGTATGCATGTATGTATTTTCCACCTTTATTACTTTACAAATAACCCAAAGAGGCGAACATAACCAACTCACCTTCCTCCTTCTAATATCCCCCCACCACCACCACAACAACAACCCTGTGAGGTAAATTGAGCTGAGAGTGAGTCGCCTAAAGTCACCCAGATGGCTTTCATGGCCTAAGGCTGGACTTGAACTCACCCTCTTCTGCTTTCTAACCTGGTGCATTAACCACTAGACCAAACTGGCTCTGAAATCTCTGAATTCCACATACTGATCAGAGAGTGATCCAAGTCATACCCATATCTTATTATTATTTTATTTTATTTTATTTTATTATTTATTTTATTTTATTTTATTTTATTTTATTTTATTTTATTTTATTTTATTTTATTTTATTTTATTTATTTTATTTTATTTTATTATTATTATTATTATTATTATTATTATTATTATTATTATTTTATTATTTTATTTTATTTTATTATTATTTTATTTTATTATTTTATTTTATTTTATATTATTTTATTTTATTTTATTATTTTATTATTTTATTTTATTATTTTATTTTATTTTATTATTTTGTTTTGTTTTATTTTAATTTATTTTATTTATTTTATTATTTTATTTTATTTTATATTTTATTTTATTATTTTATTTTATTTTATTTTATTTTATTTTGTTATTTTATTTTATTTCATTTTTTATTATTTTATTTTATTATTTTGTTTTGTTTTATTTTATTTTAATTTATTTATTTTATTATTTTATTATTTTATTATTTTATTTTATTTTATATTTTATTTTATTATTATTTTATTTTATTTTATTTTTTATTATTTTATTATTATTTCATTTTATTTTATTTTATTATTATTTTATTATTTTATTATTTTATTTTATTTTATTTTATTTTATTTTATTTTATTTTATTTTATTATATATTTTATTTATTTTATTTTATTTTATTTTATTTATTTTATTTATTTTATTTTATTTTATTTTATTATTTTGTTTTGTTTTATTTTAATTTATTTTATTTATTTTATTATTTTATTTTATTTTATATTTTATTATTTTATTTTATTTTATTATTTTATTTTATTTTATTTTGTTTTGTTTTATTTTATTTTGTTATTTTATTTTATTTTATTTTTTATTATTTTATTTTATTATTTTGTTTTGTTTTATTTTAATTTAATTTATTTATTTTATTATTTTATTTTATTTTATATTTTATTTTATTATTATTTTATTTTATTTTATTTTTTATTATTTTATTATTATTTATTTATTTTATTTTATTTTATTTTATTTTATTTTATTTTATTATTTTATTATTTTATTTATTTTATTTATTATTTTATTTTATTGTATTTTATTTTATTTTATTTTATTATTTTATTTTATTTTATTTTATTTTATTTTATTTTATTTTATTTTATTTTATTTTATTTTATTTTATTTTATTTTATTTTATTTTATTTATTTATTTATTTTATTTTATTTTATTTTATTTTAACTCGTTTTCAAAAACAGCCACAAAAAGTTGTGCTGCTTAGCATCCAATAGATACACTGGAAAGGCAAAAATAATGGGAAAGCAGAGGAAATAAAGAAAATTTGGGAGCTTATTCATACAGTTGAGTAGCTTTCTTTCAACGTAATTGCTCTCATTTGAACAGACTAAAGAGGCTTTCTGGAAAAAATGTAATGGCCCCAATTTAATTCGGCAAACAAATATAATAAATAAATAAATTCAATTATTATGGAAATTCTGAATATAGTAAACTTTTTTGAAAATTGCCTTGGATCCAATTTCTGTTTTGGAAAATATTCTTCAGTAGTGGAGATCATCTGTCAGACGGATTTCTGGATGTAATTTTGGCAATAGCTATAGCTCAGCTATCAATCCTTTTAGCTTGCCAATAATATTGATTGGTTGATAATGGTTTGGGAGACAAGACAGCTGAAAAGCATAAATTAGTGTGTGGCATCTAGCTGAGAAATATATATTTCCAGTCATATCTGAGCCCATGATGAAGAAATTAGGACTATAGGTAATACACTAGAAGGCATAATAAAGACTTTTGCTGTGATAAAACAAATAAAACTCAGCTCTTTCCCCGATAATGTTAGGGAAGTTTGTATACATTTCTCTTTTTAATGGAAAATAATCTGATCAAACTGAGTGAGGATTTTTTTTTTCTTATTTGCTTCATCAGTTTAGGCGACACAAAGAAATTAGTGTCCTGTGAATCAAGTCTAATGTAATTTAATATACAGATTTAGATTTAGATTTAGATTTATTAAATTTATATGCCGCCCAACTCCCAAAGGACTCTGGGTTGCTTAACAACAGAATAATCATTAAAAACATCTTAAACATTAAAACAATTTAAAACCCATGCATATCCTTTCATGGCCGGATCTCGCCGATTACACTCGCGAGATCAACGGCCCCAGACCTGCCGGAAAAGCTAGATCTTTACTGCTTTTCGGAAGGCCAATAGGGTGGGGGCAGTCCAGATCTCCGGAGGTAACTGGTTCCAGAGAGCTGGGGCAGCCACAGAGAAGGCCCTCCCCCCGCAGGCCCGCCAGTTGGCACTGTTTAGCTGACGGGACCTGGAGGAGACCAACTCTGGAATCTCACCGGTCACTGGGAGCTGTGTGGCAGAAGGCGGTCTCAAAGAGGATTGGAGTAATGTGGGTGTACCTAGATATTAACTCATTTGAGAAAGGTTAGAGTCACTCTGTCATGGCCCCGTTGGAGCCTGAGTCCGCAGAGGAGGATGAGCCGGAGCTGAGGCTAATGGAGTTCGAGGAGGCAGCCCCAGGTTCCTTGTGCTTGGGACATCTTGCCAGCAGGGAGGAATGGGGGCAGGACAACCGAGAGAGGGGGGAAGAGAGGGCAGTCAGTGGAGATGAGGAATGATGGAGGTCAGGTGACGAGCAAAGACCGCCCCCTCCTGATCCCTGAGCACGGAGAGTGGAGAGGAGGCGGGAACAGCGCATGCCGACCAGGGGTGGGTTGTAACTTACCTTGCTGCTGGTTCACTTCCTCCTGCGCTGTGTGGGCGCATGCGTGCTTTGCGCGCGCGCATGTGCACTGCCAAAAATAATTTTTAAAAAAGCTGAAAACAAGATGGCGACCGCATGCACAGTGCCAGAAACTCAGCTTCTGCGCATGCTCAGAAGAAATTTTTTTTAAAAAAAATTCAAAAAAAAGATGGTGGCGCCCACGGACTGGCACCGACCGAACCGGTTCTGTGATGTCATCATAACGTCACCAGCGGGTTGCTACCGGTTCAGGCAAACCGGTCCGAAGTGGGAGGAACCCACCTCTGATGCCGACCCAATGACTCAGGAGGAGAGCGCCCTTCCCCTCTTCACAAAGCACACCTGGGGAATGAGACTTAAGGAGACACTGTGGGGAGGGACGTTTGTTGGGAACAAATTCTGAAGTCGTGGAGTTTTGTGTGCCATTGCCGGCATATGGAGTTTGCAGGACTTCTTGCTTTATTCCTTGCTTCATGGACTCATTGTTTTGGTTCCTTGCTTTGTGGACTCATTACTTTGTTCCTTTGCCTCACTGTGTGTGTGTGTGTGTGTGTGAGCACTTTGCTCCGGGACTTGCCATAAACGTGGAAGCATTTGGGGGAAAGTTGGAGCAATAAAGGAGAGTTTGAACTATCAGCTGGCTATGTTGCCTTTGTGCCTTGTACTGGGTCATCACACACTCCCTATGTAGACTGATTCATTTAATGACCCATTTGAAAGGAGGGGGGTCTCTCTTATACCCATATGTCTCTTAAATCCATATGTATATCATTTACGTCAGTCTATCCCCGTGGTGGCGAACCTATGGCACGCGTGCCAGAGGTGGCACGCGGAGCCATAGAAGCCGGCACGCGAGGGTTGCCCACCGGCAAACCGGAAGTGCGAAAAAGTGCACTTCCGGTTTGCCGGTGTGCTGTTTTTTGCACTCCGGAGGGTTCAGGGAAGCTCCCTGAAGCTCCGGAATGCAAAAAACTACAAAACGGACAAACCGGAAGTGCACTTTTTCGCACTTCGGGTTTGTCCGTTTTGTAGTTTTTTGCATTCCGGAGCTTCAGGGAGCTTCCCTGAACCCTCCGGAGTGCAAAAAACAGCATACCGGCAAACCGGAAGTGCGTTTTTTCGCACTTCCGGTTTGCCGGTTTTGTCGTCCCAGGCTCCGGTAAGCCTTTGCGCGGGGGTGGGTGGGTGTGCGCATGCGCAGGGGGCAGCATGGGGCGGTGTGCGCATGCGTGGGGGGGAGGGAATGGGTGTGGGCATGGGCATGCGAGCGCGCGCGAGCGCGTCCCCCCCTTTTTGGCACGCGAGCCTAAAAAGGTTCGCCACCACTGGTCTATCCTGTTTTGAATTAATTATGTAAATTGATACAAATAATATAAATGCCATCATTTGTATAAGTATGTATTTACACAAATGATGCAAATGAAGGCAAATGCTTATAATTTAGCTGAATTGCCCAGTCAACTTTGGATGCAACAGATTTGTCCATTAGTCCTCGACCTCCGACCACAATGGAGCCCAAAATTTCTGTTGCTAAAGGAGACATTTGTTAAGTGAATTTTGCCTCACTTACAACATTTCTTGCCACAGTCGTTAAGTGAATAACTGCGGTTGATAAGTTAGTAACCTGGTTGTTAAGTGAATCAGGTTTCCCCATTGACTTTGCTGGTCAGAATCAAAGGGGATCACATGACCTTGGGACACAGCAACGGTCATAAATGTGAACCAGTTGCCAAGCATCTGAATTTTGATTATGTGACCATGGAGATATTGCAAACTATGAAAAACAATCATAAGTCACATTTTTCAGTGCTGTTGTAACTTTGAAAGGTCACTAAACAAACCATTTGTAAGTCAAGGACTACCTGTATTTTGAAGTGATGTCCAGATGCAAATTTTGTCTATCGCATATGAAATTTGCCAAAATGGAGTCCATTAAGGCGAAGGTTTTCTTCTTCTTTATCTTATCTTTCTCTATCTTTCTCTTGTTGTTCTTCTTCTGTGACTTGACTGACAGAAAAATCAGTTTTGTGGCAGGCATTTTGGGGGCGGGGTGGGGTAAGGGAAGACCCACAACATATTTATAGAGTGTAAGGAAAATAGGTTAGATCAGTTACCAAAGTAACGAAAGGACAAAACATAGCTTAAGTCCAAAACATGCATAAAGTACTGTAGTGTAAGTGGCTCAGGAAAACACCTCTTTAATTCATAGTGGCTTAAGAAGGGGAGGAGACACAGTACACACCGACTTGCAAGATTCTGTTATTGGAGGCATTCTCAATAAAGGTAGTCTTAGTACAGTGTTTCTCAAATAGTGGGGCGGGCCCCCTGGGGGGGGCGCAGAGCAATGCCAGGGGGGCACGTGTGACCCCGGGGAAAATGTGTGGTCCCTCTCGATCGATTCCCCCAGACGGGGAGTGTTTTCCCAGTTGCACGCTGCTCCGAGCCCAGAAGAGAAGACGGCCAGGCGGGGCGGGGCGGCTGCATGGGTTCTTCTTGTTCTCGGCAGGCGCCGCGGTAGCCATGAATGGCGTGGCGAACCTGCTGCTGGACAAGGAGGAGCATCCTCTGCAGCTGGGCGAAAGCTTCAAACAGCACCCTAAAGCCTCCTTCCCTTCCCCAGCCAATAGTTTGCTTGCAGCTTATAATAAGTAAAATAATAAATATTAACACTAAAATTCCATTTGGGCCCAGATCAGAGAGTTGGGGGGGGGCGAAATGTTTACTTCTTCCTAGGGGGGGCGTAACAGAAAATAATTGAGAAGCACTGTCTTAGTACAGTGTTTCTGAACCTTGGCAGTTTGAAGATGTGTGGACTTCAACTCCCAGAATTCCCCAGCCAGCAACGCTGGCTGGGGAATTCTGTAAGTTGAAGTCCACACATCTTCAAACTGTCAAGGTTCAGAAACACTGTCTTAGTATAAGAAGAGTGAGGAAAATCCTCAGGGACGACTCACACCCTGGTCAGCCCTTCTTTATTCTCCTACCATCGGGAAGGAGATATAGAAACATAGGCAGCCGCACAAACAGACTGAAAACAGTTTTTATCCATGGGCTGTCAGACTCCTGAATTAAAAATAACTTTACAACAACATAGTGCGATTGACTTACGGGGCCGGCGCGATGTGCAATAAGTTCACATGGTGCAATATGACTGGGTGTTTGTTAGTAGGATTTACTGGTCTAGGGATTTTCTGTCTTTCACTGTGAGTTGTGTTGGGGGGTGCATGAAGGGAGGCTCAGCCAATCTCATTGTACACATGTTGTACTCTGACAATAAACGTTTGAATTGAATTGAATTGATAGAGGCCAGGATCTCTGAAAAATACCATATTTCTCAGTGTATAAGACGCACTCCCCCCCCAAAAAAAGTGGGTGGAAATGTCTGTGCGTCTTATACAGCAAATGCTGCTGAAGCCCTGCCCACCTGCCAGCCCCCACCCTTCGGCGTCTGCCTCCCAGTAATTTGCCTCATTGCAGCAAACGGCAAATAGCCAGGTCAGCTTCAGCAGAGCCTGATTTAGCACGAGCAGCTGATTGGTGGTTGGATTTGCCTCCTGGAATACCGCCTATCAACTGTTCCAGGCTGCGGGGATTGCCACAGCCCATCGCCGCCGTCGACGCCCATCACTGCCACCTATCGCCGCCTCCGCGCGCCCCATTTTTGGCCTCCGCACATCCCGTTTTTGGTCTCTGAAATAGGTGATGCTTACTCGCACCACTCCTCTGGGATCAGTGAAGCCTCACTTCGAAGTGAGGGAAGCATCATCAAAGAGGAATTGTCTGATGATGAAGGTCTGATCCCTGACCAGCCAGTCTTTACAGGCCTCTTTAAACCAGCTCTATTTGAAACGCTTCTACACAAAGCTAAACTTACAGCCAACATCAGCGTGTCCTCAAAGTCCTCGGGCCCCCCAGTGGGTATTGATCCAGCTGCGGGATTGTTCTCGGAGCCTGAGCCATAGGTTCACCATTACGGATCTAAGGATTAAAACATAATTTACCTTAAGGATGCATTCACCTGATACAGGTAGCAATAGACTGATGACCATAACAACATGCCCATCTTGATTGTAAGTCATGACGTTCAAAAATCAGGTCACCCACATGACCAACCTGATTTTATTCCATCCTCTTAGCTGTTCATCGATGCCATCAAGAGGTCCTGGGATCATCCATCTGCTGCCCCAGGTCCTACTTTGACCGAATGCAAATTCTACGGTTTGGGGCCAGAAGTGGAGGAGTTGTTACAGCTTCCATCTGTGGACCCCCCTGTAGCCAGTCTGGTGTCATCAACTATATTCCCCTCTGACGTGTCGGAAGGCCTTAAGCCTGATGACCGTAAGGCCGAAAACACGCTGCGTAAGTCCCACCAAGCAGCCGCTTGGTCTGTCAGGGCAGCTACAGCTGCGATGTTCTTTAATAGAACATCTATTATGTAGCTTAGGGAGATGCAGTCTAGATTGCGCCCGGAGGATTCATGCCTAAGGCAGGATTTAAATAAATTGTTGGCCGAGGTAGAGTTTTCTGCGGATGCGACGCTAAACTCCGCAAAATTTGCATCCCAGGCGATGACAGCTAGTGTCACCTCTCGCCGCCTGCTTTGGCTTCACCATTGGCAGGTGGATATGCGCTCTAAATGGTGCCTAGCTGCTGCTCCCTTTATGGGAGAGAGATTGTTTGGAGAATCCCTAGATTCAATTCTCGTAGAAGACAGGGACAAGAGGAAGGTACTGCCCCATGTACATCGACGGGCAGACCGTCGCCCTGCTCCATTTTATCGTAGGCAGCCTTTTCAGGCTGAAACTTCCTTTGGTGACCCCCAGTTCCAAAGGTCATATTTCCAGGGGGCAGACAGTTTTCCCAGTCGAGACGGCCCTTCCGGGGATCCGGTTCTAGGGTCTTTCGGAGATCCAAATGACTCCAGAGAGGTGACTCCCATTGGCGGCAGGCTACAACATTTCGTTGCCCAATGGAGTTAATGTCCATGGACACCTGGGCCTTGCAGACCATCCAGTTAGGCCTCATGATAGAGTTTACCAGTCGCCCCCCCAGCCGGTTCATCCGGTGTCCAGTTCCATCCAATGCCACCAAACGGGCACTGATGGAGGCGGAGATCCACCACCTCCTCGATATTTCAGCTATAGAAAGGGTGCCCCTGGGACAGGAGCGACTAGGATTCTATTCCATCCTTTTCCTAACTCCCAAGAGCTCAGGGGGGGAGGGTCATCCTCAATTTGAAGCGCTCAATGTGTACATAACTTACAAGCGTTTAAAGATGCAATCCCTCAGGTCCATCTTGGGATGCATCAGGCAAGGGGATTGGCGCACATCAATAGATCTCAAGGAGGCTTACCTCCACATGCCAGTACGTTTGTCACACAGACGTTTTCTGAGGTTTTGCTTCGCAGGGTCTTACTTCCAATATCGAGCCCTGTAGCATTCCAACCGGTCTCCATGGGTTGCAAGGTCACACCCCAGACTGTCAGCCGATGGCTAAAGGCCCGCATCGCCCGAGCCTACGAGGGCCAGTCCAGTCCAGTTCCCAGTAGGATAACTGTGCATTCCACCCATAGTGCAGCCACTTCCGTGGCCTGGGCCACACAAGCATCTATTGAAGACATTTGTTGAGCGGCCATGTGGACTACTCCTTCACCTTTTGTCAAGCATTAAAACTGGACATGTTTGCCTGGGCTGAGGCAGCCTTCAGCAGGTGGGTACTTCAGAGGTTCTGCTCCACTTCTGCTCCCCACCCTTCTCCCACCCACGAGACTTAAGCTTGGGTATATACCATGCTTGGACTCTCCTTAGCAGCGCACAGGAGAAGTAGCATTGGCTTACCTGAATGGTCTTCTCTGTGCGCTGCGGGGAGAGTCCAAACCCGCCCTGGCTTCTGGGTCTAGGGTCGCGGGATTTCTGGATTCCATTGTCCTGACTCGGATGGATATACACGCCTTCATTTGAAAACTGACTCATCACAGCTGGTGGAGCAGAGAGGGCATGTTTAGTTCAATTAATTAACTCAGTCCGCTTGACAACCGATGAAGTTAACCCATGCTTGGACTCTCCCCGCAGCGCACAGAGAAGACCGTTCAGGTAAGCCAACGCTACTTTCCACAATAAGTTACAAAGAGGACCAGAAAAAGGCTTTATATTCTTCCAAGCCAAGGCATCGCAGGGGGAGGGGGTCTAAAAAATTGAGATGGTGACCATGTGATCAAAGCCCCACCCTGTTTTATGCGCATCTCATATTAAAAGGGGGCATGGCTTCAGTTGCTACTATCCTCTTGCTTTATGGATGGCTGCTCCAGACCTTTTAATGTTGATCTTGCTTTAATCTGGAGTTCGTTCTTCATTTTTTAGTGTTGGAATGTACCTCTCCTTTTCTGTTCTGGCTTCACAACCTATGTGTTGGAAGCTCCCCCTCCTAGAAGAATGAAATATTTTGGGAAATATTAAAAAGGCAGAATAAAATATTTTCCCTAAAGGAGAAATGAAACAATCGTAAAGGAGGCAGAAACCAGCCCCAGTTTCCCTGCCCCAAGCAGAAACTGAGGAGGCCATCTGTTAGAAATGCAGATTTGGTAGTCCATTCAGAAAGACTGGGTCAAGACAGAAACTCAGATAAGCAACAAACAAAAGGTTGACAAAATTAGCTCAGACAAACTAGGATTTGCATTTCCTCTTTTGCCTATAGAGCCAGCTATGACCCCTACATAACCCCTATATGATCCCCATAGGAATCTAGAAGGTATAAAAACCACCCACCCTAAACTCCATTTTGTCAGCTGCCCAGAATCACATGTGGTTGGTGGTTCTGCTTCACCAATAAAGAGAACCTTTCTTTACAATCAGCCTCCAGCCTCCATTTTATCTCCAGTGCCTTTTTCTCCCGGCTTGGAACTGAACCAGATGGATTTTCCTTCCAACCTATGCATAGCTAAAAACTTTTTAGAAAAGATCAGAGTGGGCATAGGTATAGGGTTATCTATATTTTTAAATTTGTATTGTGCCTTTTTTTTAAAAAAAAATTCTTTTAAGGCTTAATGCTGCAAATTCCAATGTTTTTCATCTGAAAATATCAAGAAACTGTGCTATCGGCTTTCAACACCCTGAAGAGGCATTAGGAGCTGTAAAAAGAAAAGGGAGTTAATGTGCCTTTTTTTGTTTTCTGCTGAAAATCAGTGGAAAATTGCAAGGCTTTCATTTCACTTTTCACACCAAGCTTCAATGGCATGACAGATGGAAGCAAAATAAAATAAAACAGGTCTGGAGGAACCACATCTGCCCTGCAAGTCACAGGTTGCAACTTTTGACCTGCATCCAGACCCCTAAGGTGTGTCTCTTTTTACAATCTCCTTATATAGGCAGAGTATATCTTCCTTAGGAGCTTTGCAGAAGGCTTGTACTTTTTTTATTACCTATGGTTTTAGAAAGCACGCATATATTCGCAGGCATTCTTCCTTAAAGCTTTCAGACACTTGGGGGCTGTTGCTTTCCTGCCTTTTTATGGGCTTCCAAAAGAGACAGGGTTGGTCACCGCTGGAGACATAAAGCTGAAGTAACTGAGCTCCTGTTTGATCTGAGAAGTCAGTTCGCATGTACAATTCCGCTTAATTATTTCAGCTTTTTTTTTCTCCCCCTCTCAGCGTGCTATTTATTTTTGGAGCAAGGAAGCCATCCCTGTCTAAGCAAGGCAGAACCATAAACAGTGCGATGTTTTGTAGTTGAGCAGAAGTAATGGCCCCTGTCCAGGAAGAATGATGGCATCTGATTGAGATGGTTCCATAAATATTAGAGCATCTCCACCCCCTTACTTTAATTTGAGCTGGAAGTACAGATGATGTGTGAACGCTTTCCTTCAAAGAACGCAATTTGTTTTCCTGCACTTGTTCTCTGCCCCACACCTTGCGTTTCTATTTTGATATGAAAAGTGGGAGGAAGGTTCTGAGCCTCTGGAAAGCTGAGATGGAGGCAGGGGAGGAGGATGGGGCAGTGAGCAGCATTGTCCCTGGCGTGTTTTGGGTTTTATTTGTCATTGATCAGCATCTGTGACAATTCTGAACAGAGATGTTACATAATGCAACGATATTTGTGTTGGTGTTAGACTTGTTCTCTTGCCGTCTTGGCCCCAGGTTTCCCATAGGCACAGAACAGCTGGGCTGACAGGACTGGAATTATGACACTCAAATGTTTATTTTGATTGCTGCAAGGAACTTCAGGTAAAACATTATTTCAGAAATACTTAACACCCCCCCCCCCATCTGCAAGGTGGGACTGTTAGTGGCGGCATTGCAAAACTAGAAAAACAACAGCTTAGTTGATCTAATAGGTCAGGGGTGGATCCTATAAGCGTCTACACGTTCCTTTACTATACCCTTTGCTCTCTATGATGATGGGTGGCACAGACAGCTCAAAATTCCAGTCACTTTAAATGGGACTTTGGGAACAAGAAGATGTAAAGGAAATAGCACTTCGTTTTTGGCCTTATCCCTGATACCTAGCCCAGGGGCACAGAAAATATGGAATGTATGAGCCAAGGATTGGTTTGCTCATCTGTTTTTCTAGGTGATAGTAAGATTTGAGTTGCAACTCACATCTGGTTTTCTTCTCCAGGATGTTGCCTTTAAGGGTGCACCATGCTATGATTCACTCCACATCTGGATGGTCCAAGAAAGAGATGTTCCCCAACTCTTGTCTGCTGAGATCTAAGTACAGGCAGTCCCCAGATTAAGAATAAGTTCCATTCCTTAACTCTGTCTTTAACTTCCATTTCAGTGGTGGGTTCCTACCGGTCCGGTCCACTCTATAGCACCGGTAGCAGCCCGCTGGTGACGTCACAGTACCAGTGCGGTCGGTTGCCGGTGCCTGGGCGCCTCCATTTCTTTAAAAAAAAATTTTAAAATTGTTTTGAAAATTTTCTTCTGCGCAGCCCAGAAGCCGAGCTTCCGGCACTGCGCATGCACTGCCTTCCTACCCCACAGTGAGTCCAAGCTGGGGAGGATGGTTGAGGGAACGTGTGAGACGCTGAAAGAACGGGTGGCAGGAGCTATCTCCATTCCCCTCCCTTCAGCAGTCCAAGAAGCCACGAATGCGCGGTCACTTGGCTGGCAAGCCACACCCACAAAATAAGCCACACCCACAGAGTGGTAGTAAAAAAATTAGGAACCCGCCCCTGTTCCATTTGTATTTAAGTTGGAACTCATGGTCTGTAGAGATTCTCAGTCATCAAGGTCATGGTTGTCCCAAAGGTGCTTTTTCAGGAGGCAACTGGACTTCCTTGTTTTTTCTTTGAAGACATTTCTTGGATGAGAAGCAACACGTCTTCAAAGAAAAAACAAGAAAGTCCAGTTGCCTCCTGAAAAAGCACCTTTGGGATAGGTCGGGACTCATGCTTACAAACTACTGCCCATCATTAAAAATGGCAGACAACATTTACCCTTCCTTGAGTTGATGAACCACTAAAGCCACACAGTGCTATCAGGAGCTATTGAAATGTGCTGAAAACAGGCTATATATTAAAAACACAGGGGTTCTTGAAAGCATTGCACTGCTTTAGTGGTTCATTGGCTTTAAGAAGGAGAATGCCATATGCCACGTTTATTACTAGGCAGCCCATTCATATCTATGTGTTATATCTATGTGTTATCCTTAAGTTGGATGTTCTTAACCTGTAACCGCCTGTAGATTGTATCAAAATAAACCTGAAAGTTTCAGTATGCAAAGTCTTTTAAGTTGTAGCCGTATCTCTTCAGTTGCTATTCCTAATTGAAGTCAGGAGTGGAGGCCAAGCACCTGGTGGAAATTAATCAAATTAGATAGACTCTATGGAATAGAATTGATGTGTGCAGAAAGCATCACGCTCCAATTTGCATGCAATGCAAAAATTCTATTGACCAGATTTGTAAGGCCCTGTCTGGCACTTGGCAAACTTCCTGACCTATCCTCCTTCATCTTAATCCTGCAGGGGTTAAAAGAAGATGGGAAAACAACTGATGAAGATCCCCCAAAGAGAGACTAGAGGTGCCTACAGCACTACCCAGTCGTGTCCATGGTATGATTCAAAATGATGCCCTATGAGACAAGGTGATACACAGACCCCTTTGAGTTTGGAAGCATCTAAGGCAGTGATGGCGAACCTTTTTTTGCTTGGGTGCCAAAAGGATGTGCGCGCGCACCCACACCCATAATGCAATGCCCTCCCCTGTGCATGCACACACACACCCTGTGCGCACACACACACACCCGCACATGCACGCAGACCTCACTGAAGCCTCCGGACTTCCGGTAGGCCTGTTGTGCTGTTTTTTGCCCTCCCCAGGCTTCAGGAAAGCCTGTGGATGGTGAAAAATGGGTCCAACGGGCCCAACGGGCCTACTGGAAGTTCGGAAATGAACTTCCGGTAGGCCCGTTGGGCCGTTTTTCGCCCTCCCCAGGCTTCAAGAGGGAGGGCAAAAAACGGCACAACGGGCCTACCGGAAGTTTGTTTCCGAACTTCCGGTAGTCCCGTTGGGCTGTTTTTTGCCTTCCCCAGGCTTCATGAGGCTTTCCTGAAGCCTGGGGAGGGTGAAAATGACCTCCACTGCCCTCCGGAAGGCCGAAAATCAGCTTGCCAGGGCACACATGTGCGCTGGAGCTGACATAGGGCAACGCCTTGCATGCCCTCAGATATGGCTCCGCGTGGCACTACAGTTCGCCATTATGGATCTAAGGATTAAAACATAATTTACCTTAAGGATGCATTCACCTGATACAGGTAGTAATAGACTGATGACCATAACAACATGTCCATCTTGGTTGTAAGTCATGACGTTCAAAAATCTGGTCTCCCACATGACCAACCTGATTTTATGACCTTTTTTGCAGTGATTATTGAGTGAATGCTGCAATCGTTAAGCGAACCAATGATTTGCTACTAGCTGGTTTTGCCAAACACAGAAATAAATGTCACTTTTCAGAAAAACTATCGTAAAACACAGTCATGTGACCATAGGGTGTTACAAATGACCACAAATGTGGGCCAATTGCCAAGCATCCAATATGTAGTCCTGTGACAACAGAGCCTGACCATTGAAACTTCGGAACTGTGTCATAAGTATCCTTAGGGAGGTCCATCGTAACTTTGAACAATCGCTAAACAACCAGTTGTAAGTTGAGGACTACCTGTATGCTTAACCATATCAGGTAAAAACCTAGCAGATGCTAAACTAGGTTAACTTTAATCTTGGTTAAGTGTTTTGGTTTAGGATAGTATGAACCCAACCTGATTGGTTGTTTTATGGTTTAATGTGTGAACCCAAGAAAATGGGTTAATTGAGGAGATTGATTAAGAGTGTTTTGTGAATTCAACCTTGAGGTGGCTGTCCCAGTAAGAAAGGCAAATTTCACCTGTCTCTTTAAGCACTTGCAGTCCTTTTGCACACATGCATAGCAAAACCAAGAAATCAAAGTCTGATGTTACCAAACTTTAATTCAGTATTTTTGGTGACTATATGTTTGTATTATGTTCCCACCTGTTAATCTGCATACCTGCAGAGCATTTTAGACAGGGGAGGGTTCGCCCGGGTTCGGGCAATCCTCTAGTGAAGATTCTGCATGGTTCCCACTCTGGACTGGCCCCACCCCACCCACCCCGTCCCTCTCCTCCCAGGAGTCTCCACGCGGCCCGTTTTGGATGCCAGATAAGTGCAGGGCCCATACGGAGGCTCGGGGAGGGCGAAAAAAGGGCCTCCCGGAGGCTCCGGAACAGTGTTGGGTTTCAAAAAAAATTTACTACTGGTTCTGTGGGCATGGCTTGGTGGGTGTGGCGCGGCATGCTTGGTGGGCGTGGCTTGGTGGGCATGGCAGGGGAAGGATACTGTAAAATCTCCATTCCCTTCCCACTCCAGTGGAAGGTTACTGCAAAATCCCCATTTCCTCCCGATCAGCTGGGACTCGGGAGGCAGAGAATAGATAGGGACAGGGCCAGTCAGAGATGGTATTTACTGGTTCTCCGAACTACTCAAAATTTCCACTACCAGTTCTCCGAACTACTCAAAATTTCCGCTACTGGTTCTCCAGAACTGGTCAGAACCTGCTGAAACCCACCTCTGCTCCGGAAGGCTGGAAACAGGCCCGTTTCTGGCTTCCGGAGGGCCTCCGGAGCCCGGGGGAGGCTTTTTTTGCCCTCCCGGAAGCTCAAGGAAAGCCTCCGGAGCCCAGGGAGGGTGAAAACGTCCCCCGCCGTGGTGCAGGAGGCCGACTAGGCCACACCCACCATGGCCATGTCCACCCAGCAACCTGGCAGAGAACCCGTTGCTAACATTTTTGAAGGCCACCCCTGATTTTAGATAAATGCCAACATTTCGCCCCCTAGAATTGTAACCATTTGGAAATGTCCTTTTCTACTCTCTGCAGATACACAGGCTGCATTCATACAAAATAATTAACTTGATTATTTAGTACCCCTCTCTTAATCTTCTTTTCCCTAAGATGAGTAGGTCTGATCACTTTCCATAGCTCCATCTGTCTGATTGAAAGTGACAAGTCAACGCTCATCAATTTCATGGAAGGCAGGTTCCTTCAGGGTTCCTCCTTGCTCAGTGTTTCAAACTAACAGGGTTTGCAGTCTGTGCAATTTAATCGATGTTCATTTTTTTCCCCCCAAGAAGAAAAATAGTAATGGAGCTGGTTAGATAGATACTAAAAGGCACCGACTTCTCCTGCAAGAGTTACGGGCAATATGCTGACCTTTAAGGCACGTATACATTTCAAATGGCGAATGTACAAACAAAAGTGATCTTTCACCTGAGATAAATTTGAAGAAAAATCTTTCTATTTGTGCCTTTCGTTTCATAAGGCTGGATTACGAACTGGAAATTGTCCAGTTCTCAGTGGAAGTACATTTATTTTATACACCGAAGGTCTCCGGTTTAGTCCCCAGGATTGTCAGAAATCCAGATTCTATAAATAGTTTCAGTCTTATACCCATAAAAAACCCTTTCTGTTAGCAGAAGGACAAGCATATCCTTTAGCCTCCCAAAGTATGTTTTGAGGAACCGAGTTTTCTCAGTGGAGATTTCAAGGGAGAGAAACAGCAGTGGAGAAGGTGTGTTTCTGTGGACCCTGTTTGGGGGGAAATCCCTGGAAGAGGAGACAGCCTGTCCTATTTGACCTTATCCAGCCAGCAGATGTTATTAAGGGCATGTGATCCTGCAGATAGCCAAGGTCTGAATAACCCACATTTGGATTGCATCCAAAGCCAACTGGTAACCATTGCAGTTCCCAGAGTCATGTTGTTAAATAGGCAGAATGAGAAGCAGCCATGACTGTTTGGGCTGCTCCTTCTACCTGGTGTGAATGTATTTGCCTGAACTCTTGAACACTTTTATTACTTTCAACTCCTCCATTTCTGTCAGTATATGAGAGTTCATGAATTGGGATATGGTAATCATAGTAACAGGTCAGCCAATGGAGACTGTTTGGTGACCCAGATGGCTCGGAGCCTGGGCGTGGCTTAGATTCACTGAACTGTATATATATACAGTATATGAGTGCTTCTGTGATAATATTGTCTCTGTATTATATCTTGCTTCTGTGAATATTACTTCTGTGCCTCTGATTATTGATTCTGTAGTTCTGGATTCTGCTGTATGGTATTGTATATAAAGAAGTTTCTTATATGTAATTGAATCCTGCTGAAGTTCATTTAATTTTCTGCTGGTCAGATGTGCTGCAAATTCTGACAATTTCATATCATGGAGAAGTGCAAATTGTAAAAGGAGTTTAGTCTAAGTCCAGATCTGTGTTCTGCTTTCATCTGATATGATGAAAGTACAGGTAGTCCTTGACTTACAATGGTAATTGCCAGCTCTTATAAGTTAGGGCCGTAAGTCATGGTCATCATTAACTGGGCCACCACATGGCTGCCCTGGATTATGTGACCTTCTTCATAGCAGTTGTTAAGTGAATACTGTGGTGGTTGAACAAACCTGTTTTCTTCAATGGGTATTTTTGGCCAAAAAATGGAACCCAGCAAAAAAAATCGTGCTCATGTGATCACAGGATGCTACAAAACAGCTGTTAATGTGAGCTGGTTGGCAAGCACCCAAAATGCGATCATTGACTACGGTGTGTGCGTGTAGCCATTGGAGCTGCGAAACTGGGCTATTAGTAACTTTGGGGAGGTCCATCGTAATTTCCAACGGATGCTAAGTGATTGGTTGTAAAATGAGGACTGCCTATAATAAGAGCACATGCACCCATAACTGTTCTTGAATATGTGTGTGTGCATAACATCCCTATCAGGTAGACATTCATCAGTTCACTCCCACTTGGAAAGATCTGCAGAAGCAAAGCATTTGACGTGACAAATTAATAAATTGCACAAACATAATTTTGCACACACATGGTCCCCAGCTAGTTTCAAGGGAAATGGCGTTGCATAAAATTCCCTGCGTGCCTCCATTTCATTTCAAGGCCTTTCAGGTCCACTGCTGACAATACATTTGATGAACAATTTCTATTTGGGCTGTTTGTTTTGCCTCTATATATCCTGATTGTTTGCGGTGCCTTTACGCAGCTCTGTTAGAGAAAGGGGGGAGGGGGGAGAGGTTTTGTTTGGCAAACACCTGCAGTTCACAAGCAGCCAACCGTTTATCTTACAAGGTGTTCAAGTTCACCCTCTCAGTCAGCAGCCACCAAAGTGATTGGGTTTCATTATACACAACACATTTATCACATGCAGAAAGTATTTTTGTCAACCTCAAATGTTTATTTTACTTTCATTAATGTCTTTTGTGGTGGAAACAGCAGAAAGCTGGCCTGACACCATGCAAATAAATGCGTAACATTGAAGGGACAATTCTGAGCCCAGATAAGGAAACCCAGGAGACCTGAGAAAACACAGACCCAGCTGGCTTTTTCAGTCAATTCTGACTTCACGTTGAGGACTTTGCTTTGGGATGAAGTTCATTCCAATTTCCAAGACAAGAGGAAGCTTTAATGACCGCATTGGCTTTAATGTAGTATTTCCTAATGTAGCCAGCTCCTTCCAGATATATTCAAACCCTGCAGCAGGGGTGGGTTCCTCCCGGTTCGGACCGGTTCGCCCGAACCAGTAGCGACCCACTGGTGATGTCACGATGATGTTATGGATCCGGTTCGGTCGGTGCTGGTCCATGGCTGCCGCCATCTTTTTTAAAAAAAATTTTTTTTTTACATTTTTCTTCTGAGTATGCACAGAAGCCGAGTTTCCGGCACTGTGCATGCGGTCGCCATCTCTTTTTTTGCTTTTTTAAAATTATTTTTTCTGGATTTTTCAGCACTGTGCATGCGCTCACGTGCAAAGTGTGTGCGCACCCACACATCGCTCCCACGTGGTGCGGGAGGAAGCGAACCAGTAACGAGGTAAGTTGAACCCACCCCTGCCCTGCAGGTCCAAGAATTCTCTGCTAGAAGGGCCAATCTCCTCAGATTGGGAAAGGAGGTTTTAGGGTTTAGCTGTTGAACCTTGGGTGTTCCAGAAGATTCCTGAAAATACCATGGTTAGCCAAGGAAACAAAGAAATGGATCACAGAAGAAATCAGCCCAGAGTTCTCACGCAAGGGACAAAGGATCAGATTCAAATTATCATATTTTGGACACATTATGGAAAGATCATGTTGTGGCCTGTCTGCCGCCGGCTCCTCCAGCAGCCGAATCAGATGAGGAGGAGGTGTGGGAGTCAGGGTTGGCATCAAGGCAATCTGAGAGCTCCGAGGGGGAAGAGGGAATGGAACTGGCAGAAGAGAGAGAGAGACAGAGGCAGAGTCTGGGCCATCCGTCAGCCCTCAGATGGAGAGTCAACAGTCCCCAAGTCTGGAGGTGGCTGATGAGGAAGAGGAGGAACAGTTGGGTCCAGTGCCTGACGCACAGATACGCAGAAGGCAGAGGAGAGGAGAGCAGTGGAAATCTGTGGGCTGATCCTTGGGAAGGAAGAGCTACCGCTGCTAGAGAAGCCCCACCCTAGCTCTGGGGATAAAAGGCAGAGGGCAGAGATGAATAAGTGTGGCAGACAACTATTCATCTCCCTGCTGGACAGACTTGTTAGCCTGTTGTGAAACTTTTTGCCGGGGCTGCTGGTGCTCCTAATAAAGGATCTACTCTCAAGGGACCAGCACATCAAGGGGGATGAAGTTAATTCTAGCAGTGATGAGTGCACTGTCGGAAGATCTGAAGGAGCAAGTTGAGGACAGTTCATCCTAGAGAAAGTCTGCCTACATGGCCGTTAAGAACTGACACGAATTTGATAGCACATCATCAAATGGATTCTGATAGGCTTCAAATCATAGACTGGGCAACAGGCACAGGGCTCCTGGGAGCAAGGAGAGCTTCTCCAAGCAAGGCAGGAGTTAGCAGGTAGTCCAAAGTAGGCAATATACATACCCATGTTGCTATTGTTATGTTGAAAGAAATGTCCATCTAGGTTAAGTTCCAAGTGGGGAGAAAGACACTGGAAACATGGAGGCTGTTTGGAAAGATGGTTTAATGGGGGACAGGACCACATGGTTTGAGGTCCTGGGCAATTGAGCACATGAGGGAGAGAGAGAGAGAGAGAGAGAGAGGGAGGGAGGGAGGGAGGGAGGGAGGGAGGGAGAGAGAGAGAGAGAGAGAGAGAGAGAGAGAGAGAGAGAGAGAGAGAGAGAGAGAGAGAGAGAGAGAGAGAGAGAGAGAGAGAGAGAGAGAACTACCGGTTCACAAATGTGAGATTCCTACAAAGGAACTTAATGGGGGGAAACCAACAGGACGTGAGAAGCTGTTCCTGAGCCATTGCTTTTTTGCCCTTTCTTGATCATTCTGTTCAGGTAAAGAAATAACAATGACTCAGTGGGACATGGATATTTTGTGTATGTTTAAGCATGTGTGTGTGTGTAATTTGTAAACTCACCATCAGCATCCATCAAAAGGAGGATGGTTGGCCAGCTATCATTTGCCTGACCAAACATAATTATATCTCATGCTGTTTCTTTTCCCTGATATTTCTGCTGCAGCTGAGGGCAGGTGTGAGGCAGGGTATTGAGGAGGGGGGGGGGATACAATTATGAGCAGCAATATGAATAGAAGAAGAAAAAGATGAAGAAAATTATTCCTGTGGCTTAAAGAGTGTGCTAGCTAAAGGAAAGTTATGTTTTTATCTGTTATATCTGTTCCATACAGCTGATAAGGACAAACACACTTCTAAAATATAGAGATATATATTCCCATGACTCTTGATGGGCTTTTTATGGAGCTGCAGAACTCGTTGGGTGACATGGTTACCAGATCTGGAGGAAGCTGATAACATAAGGCTACTAAGCAGGCCACATTTCCCAAGTCAGGCAAGAAAAGTGTGCTAGCTCACAGATAACCAATACCGAACTTTAGGAAAGAATCTAAGTGAAAGAATGACCAGTTATGCCCTTGCATTCAAGCAAGCCTCACTTATGAACTGTTGGGTCCTAATATGGTTCAGTCCAGTGACAGCTTTGATCATGCTGTTGTAGACACAAACGTGACTTCTTTCTTTCTTTCTTTCTTTCTTTCTTTCTTTCTTTCTTTCTTTCTTTCTTTCTTTCTTTCTTTCTTTCTTTCTTTCTTTCTTTCTTTCTTTCTGTTGAGATAAGAATTACTCTTATCAGAGGCGAAATGAATCTTTTCCTGAAACTCTGACATTGTCAAAATAAACCGCAGTATAATTCTAAGGTATAAGATATTTATTTCTTTGCAAAAATAATAAATCACATTCTGGCTATAAACATAGGTGTTGCTTCGTGCAGAAGCAGAAGACAAAAAGAAAAATCGAAAGAAAGGAATGTACACATGCGTACTAGGAACATATTAATCACGTGCTCAGGAATAAACCATTATGTTTGATAGGGATGCATCTCCCTGCATATACATGTAACAGGCAACATAAAATCACTGCCTGACACTTTCTTTCTTTCTTTCTTTCTTTCTTTCTTTCTTTCTTTCTTTCTTTCTTTCTTTCTTTCTTTCTTTCTTTCTTTCTTTCCTTCCTTCCTTCCTTCCTTCCTTCCTTTCTTCTGTCTCTCTCTCTCTCTCTCTCTCTCTCTCTCTCTGTGTGTCTCTCTCTCTCTGTCTCTCTGTCTCTGTCTCTGTCTCTGTCTCTTCTCTGTCTCTGTCTCTCTCTCTCTGTCTCTCTCTCTCTCTCTGTCTCTCTCTCTTCTCTCTCTCTCTCTCTCTCTCTCTCTCTCTCTCTCTCTCTCTCTCTCTTACACACACACACACACACACACACACACACACACACACACACACACACACACACACACACACACACTGGTTCTGTCCTTAATATGAACTCTTTGGAGTCTATTTTGATGCAGCTCTCTACGACTTCCTCATAGTCAGAAATCCTTGGGCTGTGCAACATTTCAGAATGTGAGGCTGCACTTAAGTCTTTTGAATAGTGCCCAGGTCTGCCCCCACATTAAAAGTAGGGCCATTCGAAAAAGAAATCGTGAAAATGTGGCTGGACCAAAGCCAGGGAGATGTAATTTGCGTTAATAGGATTGTCCTTCAGGTTAATCGTTTCTCCCTGGTTTGCTGCAAACTGTGAAATGAGAGAATTTGGGGTGGGTGGGGAAAAGAGGTCAGGCTAAAGATCCTAACCTCAATTGCATCTTCCGGAGGAAAACAAAGCACAGGGTCAGCAACTCTATGGTGTCAAATTGTGCAGCTGCCCCATTTGCAAAAACACTTTCCGGGGAAAACTACCCTGTCAGCTCGGCCATAAAAGGCCAAGGAATAAGGACAAGCTGAGAAAAAATTTCTGGGAGGCGATCAGAGTTTTGAGAAAGCAATGGAAAGCAACTCCCTCAAAAGAAATTATGTCCAAGGAATAACTGCCACTTTGTTCTTTCCATGCCCCATTGTCTTTGTAGTCCTGCCCCATTGCCTCATAAAGACAGCCTAATAGCCTCACTGACTTCACTAGGCACATGATGAGCTGCATCCAATCAATAGTTGCTTGGGATCTATCCGGTCAAATGCCCTGCTGATGTACCCAATCAGATATATGCTCTAATTTGCATAAGACTATAAAGGGACTGTGACCCCACCCCCACCCCTCTTTAGGTCCAACTGCAATGAATAGAATAGAATAGAATTCTTTATTGGCCAAGTATGATTGGACACACAAGGAATTTTGGTCTTTGGTGCATAAGCTCTCAGGATATATAAAAGAAAAGATACATTTGTCAAGAATCATGAGGTACACCACTTAATGATTGTCATAGGGTACAAATAAGCAATCAGGAAACAATATTATTTATTTATTTATTTATTTTGTGAGATTTATATACCGCCTCACAGTGCAAGCACTCTCTAAGCTGTTTACACCAGTAAGCAATGTATATTTATATTGCCCCCAACAATCTGGGTCCTCATTTTACCTACCTCGGAAGGATGGAAGGCTGAGTCAACCTTGAGCCGGTGAGATTTGAACCGCTGACCTGCGGATCAGTGTCAGCTAAAGTGGCCTGCAGTACCTGCCTCTAACCACTGCGCCACCTCGGCTCTTTATATTAATATAAATCGTAAGGATACAAGCAACAAGTTACAGTCATACAGTTATAAATGGGAAGAGATGGGTGATAGGAACGGTGAAAAGACTAATAGTAATAGTAATGCAGCCTTAGTGAATAGTTTGACAGTGGTAATAACTTTATTGTCACTTTGAATGTACACTAATCGGCATACATTAAAATGAAATTTCGTTGCATACAGCTCTCAAAGGGTAACCATCTCCAATATACACTACATAAACATGACTAACTAAATAAATAAATACATACATATATACAAAATTATGTATATACCCACATATATGACACAGAGAGAAAAAACAATGCTGATATTACCGGTAAGCCGCCTTTCTGGGCTTCTGTGTAATGTGTTGTGGTATATGGTTCAAATGTGCCCTTGGGGAATATTCTCCTACAACTGATATTTCAGAATCCTGAGTGATGCAGAAACAGTGGAAGACCGAAACGGAAACCTAGATACAGAAGGTCCTCAACTTACAACCATTCATTTAGCATCCATTTGAAGTTACAATGGCAGTGAATAAAGGGACATGATCAGCCCTCACACTTAGATGTTTGCAGCCTCTCCATGGTTATGTGATCAAAATTTGGGCAACCGGCATGTATTTAAGTAAGGTTGTGGCATCCCAGGATCACATGGGTGCCATTTGTGACCTTCCCAGCTGGTTCCAACAAGCAAAGCCAACGTAAGCAGCTGGAGTCGCTTAATAACCGCAGCAAAAGAAGGTTGTAAAATGGGGCACGCCTCAATGATCATCTTGCTCAATGACAAGAATTCTGTTCCCGGTTCTGGTGGTAAGTCACGGACTAGCTGTGTGCATAAACTCCCAAGATGGTCCGGGGACCATACACAATGCTTTCAGAGGTAATAGGCATCTCAGAACCTTTGAGTTTTTATAATGTGGGAAGAAATATCCATCTGGTTCAGTTCCAAGCCGGGAGAAAGACACTGGAGACATGGAGGGCTGATTGGAAAGAAGGTTTAATGATGAAGCAGAACCACATGGGTTCTGGGCAGCTGACCACATGGAGTTGAGAGTGAGGGGTTTTTATACCTTCTCTTGGGTTTTCCACTTGAGCTTCCTGTTCCTGTGCAAGAACATGTATTCTATTGGCTGTTGTAGGGGTCATAACTGGCTCTGTAGGTTGTCTGAGCTCCCAGGTTTGGTTGAAGTTTGGACTCTGGTGCAATATCCTTAGAAGATTGTGCAATGTAGTGAGCTCTGCTGCTAGTGGGTTAATCCTATTATGTCCTGGTGGGTCATGCCTTAATCCCATCATGCTGGAGCTGAAGGTCTTTTGTTTTGTAGATAGGATGGCCCAGTCTTTCTTAATGGGCACAAAATATCTGCTGGGGGCTATTAAGAAAGGTGGGGGCTGCTTTCCAAGAGCATGTTTCTTATTTATTTATTTTATTTATTTATCTAGTGTTCTTATATGCCGCCCTACTCCCTGAGGACTCAGGGCGGCAAACAACATTTAAAGAACAACTAAACAATATAAAATTTAAAAACAGTATTAAATTTTTAAAAAACAACAACATATAAAACCATACATACATGGGGGAGACCTAGGATGTAAAATTGTCTCAGTACCCCGCTTGCAGGAAAGGCCATGTCTTGATGGCTTTTCAGAAGGCCAGCAAGGTGGGGATAATTCAGATCTTTGGAGGTAGTTGGTTCCAGAGAGTGGGGGCCCCCAAGGAGAAGGCCCTCCCCCTAGGCCTCGCCAGCCGACATTGTTTGGTTGACGGGACCTGGAGGAGACCCACTCTGTGGGACCTGACCGGTCGAAGGGAAGTATGAGGTAGGATGCGGTCCCAGAGGTTCTTCATTTCTCATCCAGGGAAATCTAATATTCTGCCTTTTTAATATTTCTCAAATTATTTCATTCTTCTAGGAGAGGGAGTCTTCCCTCAATAAGAAAGTGAACCTTGCAAGCAGAAGAATCCTGGTGAGTTTCCGGCTTGATCAGAATTGCCTGCAGCCAGCCAGAAAAAGCTGCCCGTGACACCCAGTTTAAACGAAGCATTTCAAATGACTTTGCATGCATCTGCTCAACCTCTGAAAAGCCATTGTCTCCCTCCTGAGGTCTCCTTTTACCCTCTCTGCGTACTTCAAGAGAGAGAGAGAAAGAGGAAGGAAGTAAACGTTACCAAGCCAGAGACAGAATCAAAAATAGAAACATACTGTACTTTCAGAGGGAGATCCCACACTCGGAAAAGGTCAACAAAAGCCCAAATCTAGCCCAAATCTAGACACTAAATTCTTCCTGCCTTCTTTAGTGTTATGGAAAGTGTAAGTCACTCATAGCTACAAAAACAAGGAAATGCTTCTAACTGAGATGGGAGGGGGAGATATCATTCAGGTTTTTGAGACCCTCTGGAGACTGGGCTATCTTACTGATTTATGTATTAGATTTATCACTTGGGGCAATCTAGAGTCAGCGGTTATGAAACATTAAAAAGCCATCCACTGTAAAGAATTACAATGACATAGAGAACCATAAAAAACTAACAACCATAGCAGAGGTGGGTTCCTCCCGGTTCGGACCGGTTCTATAGAACCGGTAGTAACTTGGCGGCCTGGGTCGCTAGAACCGGCAGCGACCCAGGTCTGCCACGCCCCCGAGCCGGTTCTCTCAGCGGCGCCATAGGTGCCATCATCTTTGTTTTAGCACCGCACATGTGTGAAGTTTGCGCAAAGCGCGCACGCCCACGCAGCGCATCACTGAGCGAACCAGCAGTGAAGAAAACCAGAACTCACCCCTAAACCATAGTACAGTCACCATCTCAGGCATAAACTTCAATGTAAGGCCTTCTAGTACACTTCTGCTTTCAAGAGTTGTCAGGAAGCCAAAGTTGTAGGAACCATCATCAGTTCAAACAGAAGAGCAGCACATAACAAGTCTCTGTAGCCTCTTGAGGAAACCAAGGACTACTAGCACATCTGGAAGGTCGATTCCAGCTGGAGAAAGTTCCTGAAAATACTTTGGTGCCAAGCCATATGGGGCTTTGTAAGTAATGGCCAGTACCTCATTTACATTCAGATGTTAATTGAAAGCCAAGGCAAGACAAAATACATCATGGTGGCAAGTACCAGCCAGTAAATGGATCACTGTATTCTAGATCATTTGAAGCTTCCAGGTGGTTTTCAAGAGTAGTCCTATGTAAACCATATTGTGATATTTCAGCTATATAGAATAGAATAGAATAGAATAGAATAGAATAGAATAGAATAGAATAGAATAGAATTGAATTGAATTGAATTGAATTGAATTGAATTGAATTCTTTATTGGCCAAGTGTGATTGGACACACAAGGAATTTGTCTTTGGTGCATATGCTCTCAGTGTACATAAAAGAAAAGATACATTTGTCAAGAATCATGAGGTACAACACTTAATGATTGTCATAGGGTACAAATAAGCAATCAGGAAACAATCAATTTATATTAATATAAATCGTAAGGATGCAAGCAACAAAGTTATTGTCATACAGTCATTAGTTGGAGGAGATGGGTGATGGGAACGATGAGAAGATTAATAGTAGTGCAGACTTAGTAAATAGTTTGACAGTGTTGAGGGAATTATTTGTTTAGCAGAGTGATGGCGTTCAGGGAAAAACTGTTCTTGTGTCTAGTTGTCTTGGTGTGCAGTGCTCTATAGCGTCGTTTTGAGGGTAGGAGTTGAAACAATTTATGTCCAGGATGGGAGGGGTCAGTAAATATTTTCCCAGCCCTCTTTTTGACTCGTGCAGTATACAGGTCCTCAATGGAAGGCAGTGACAGATGTGAGAATTAATCTCACAGAGGTGATATAGATCTTTTCCTGGAATCCAAACATTTAGAAATAAAACCACAGTTTAAAAATCTAAGTAAAATATTTATTTCGGTACAAAAACAATAAAACCTCATTTGTTTACATCTCTAATATGAATGTGCGTCTTCTCTCAATGGAAGACAGAAGAAGAAGGAAAGAAAGGAGATTGGAATGCACACATGCGTACAAGAGCATATCAATCATGTGCTCAGGAATGAACCATTATATTAGATAGGGATGCATCCCCCTGCATATACATATAACAGGCAATAATCACACCGTGACAGGCAGGTTGGCAGTAATTGTTTTCTCTGCAGTTCTGATTATCCTCTGAAGTCTGTGTCTGTCTTGTTGGGTTTCAGAACCGAACCAGACAGTTATAGAGGTGCAGATGATAGACTCAATAATTCCTCTGTAGAACTGTATCAGCAGCTCCTTGGGCAGTTTAAGCTTCCTGAGTTGGCGCAGAATATGGTCATAAAGGTATGAATTGCTGTTGCCGTATGCTAGCTTTACAGAATATCTCCAGTTACGTTAGCTTGCTTTGACAGGAGTTGACCATCTTTTCAAATGCGATATAGTTTCCGCTGATGCTGTGGTCACATCACACATTCTTTCTAATTCTCATGTAATTTCAGTGATCTCACCATTAACATCTTGCAAATTCTCACTCCAAAGCCCAAGGGATATGTAAAAATATCAACATCTCACAAGATTTGGCAATTTGTGAGATTACAGCCATTTTAAAAAAAAAGCCTGTTAAATTTATATATATATGGATTTCTGATCTAACCACTTGTATGGTAAGCCATCCATAAGCTCCACATAAAGGACACCATATTGCTTACTTTTCACGTGAACTTTGGAGGGAGTCCTATCAAGGGCATCTGGAGAAGGGATAAAAAATTAAGGCCTGCCCACTTTTATGTGTGTTGCATTGTGTGTTTAAAAAAAAGATTGTCGCTGACTACCAGTTTTCCTGGTTTTGAAAAAAGGTTAGATCAATTCATGGAGTCCTCAGGTTCCAATGCTATTACTTTTAATGGCAGTGTGTGTCACGTAGTGAATATTGTCAGTTGTATGTCTATGCAGGGTGATGCACCCCTATCCTAATATTATGGTACATTCCAATATAAGCAGAACACGTGATATGATGTTCTTTGCGCATGTGTGCATTCCTAAACCACCATTAATTCTCTTCTGCCTTAGCTGTTGACCTGAACGGTCGTGTTTCTTAGCAAAGATGTAATTATTCAGGATTTATTGTTTTTGTACTGAAATAAATATTTTCTATTAGACTTTTAATCTCGGCTTTATTTCTAACTATCTGAATTCCAAGAAAAGATCTAAATCGCTTCTATGAGATCTTATTCTCACCCCAACAGTGTGACTACTTCTGGAGACTAGTAGGCTACTAGTTTGTGCAGTTGTTGACCTCTAGGAGAATTAGATAGGTGGATTAGATAGGCCAGGGATCCAATCCAGAAGGATACTGATGAATGATAATGGCTTTATTTAAAGTTATTGGCCACCCAATTCAATTATGTTCTAATGCTTATGTTCTGTTATCTTTTTATGATTGCAGCAGTGGTTGCCATCTTGACTTTTTTTTTAAAACACAATTTCACCACCCTGAGGAGGTCCCTGGATCCTACACTGTGTTGTACTTTCTAACTGGCTATGATCTTTGCAAAACTTTCCTTCTCTTTTATGGCCCACAACTCTGATGTCTTTTAAAAAATCTTTCTGTTTGGCTTTTTCTTGTCTTTCAAAGGGGCTATTTTTATCTTGTAATTGTATGTCTATATTGCTGTCAACCGCTTTAAGATTTTTATAATGAATAATAGGATAAAAGCCTAGGTAAAGTTTTCCTTGGATCCAACATGTCTATGCAAGAGCACAATTGTGGTTGGTGAAAGGGAAGGAAGGAAGGAAGGAAGGAAGGAAGGAAGGAAGGAAGGAAGGAAGGAAGGAAGGAAGGAAGGAAGGAAGGAAGGAAGGAAGGAAGGAAAAAAATGATGTATTTATTCATCCAGATGGACAGTTCAATTGTCCAGGTTTGCTAAAAAGTAAAGTGTGTTAAGATATTCATGAACTGGGAGAGCCATGTTAACAAGGTTAGCCAATGAATAGGCATAGCAACTGAATCAGCCAATAGGAGCTAACCACTTCTGAGTCTGTGCAGAGAATCGAAACTGAATACTTAAGCTTAAGACTGAGTGTGGCTCCAGTCTCCACTCTGTGCTCTCTGTCCTCTCTGAACTCTGAACTAGAAGCTGCTTGTGTTTTACTTTTAACTGTTGCTACATTGAAGAAGAACTCTGCTAATGGTATTTGTAAATATATATATTATTATGTTTATAAAGAAGTTATTGAATCCAGCTGAATCAGTCATCTGTGTGTGCTTCTGGTTTTGATTTTGCAACAAACTTTAATAAAGTGACCATTCAAAGTTACAACAGCACTGAAAAAAGTGACTTATGACCGTTGTTCACATGATCAGTGTAGCATCCCCATGGTCACATGATCAAAATTCAGACATTTGGGAGCTGACTCATATTTATGACAGTTGCAGTGTCCAGGGGTCATGTGATCACCTTTTGCGACCTTCTGACAAGCAGTGTCAATGGGGAATCCAGGTTCACTTAACAACCGTGTTATTAATTTAATAACTGCAGCGATTCATTTAACAAGTGTGGCAAAAAAGTTTGTAAAATGGGGTAAAATTCACTTAACAACTGTCTCTCTTGGGGACAGAAATTTTAGGATCAATTGTGGTCATAAGTTGAGGAATACTTGTAATAAAAATAGAGTGGAAAATATTTATTTCTTTTATTTATTTGTATACTCCCTTTATTATTTTTATAAATAACTCAAAGCAGGAAGCATATCCAATGCACCTTCCTCCTATTTTCCCCACAAAACCAACCCTGTGAGGTTGGGTTGGACTCAGAGAGAGTAACTGGCCCAAGTCACCCAGTTGGCTTTCATGGCTAAGGGGGGACTTGAACTCGCAGTCTGCCACTTAACCCCCACTTACTCTGAAAGAAATTTAGGGCTGCAAATGAGTTGTTGGAGTGGTGGTGATGGAGGGCACAAATTATTCTTTCCAGGTTTACAGAGAAGGACAAAAACCTTACAATCCTTTATTCCTTCAAAATAGCTAAACTCCCTCTCTCTCAAATTCTGTCCACAAAATATATGACCCACAAATTATACCTTGATTTTCTTTGTTCCAGATTTTTTTTCTTGGGGCCGGGTGGTGGTGGTGGTGGTGGTGAAGGAGAAATTTGTTTTCAGCAGTGAAGAAAAAGGACAAATCTTATTGGGGATTTTGATTGGCTGTTTTTTGTCGTAAACCGCCAGAGTCTATTGACTTGGATGGTTCTAGAAATTTGATTAAATGTATAAATAAAGAAAAACTTTCTGCTGGATGCCTTAGGACTTGTACGACCTTAACAATTGGTAACCACATTGCCTTTTTTAACCTATCATGTCTTTTTTTATGACAGGTCTCATTAAATTGAGAGTATGAATTCTATACAGGGTACATTTCAATGTTTATTATCTGTAAGATGTTCCGGAAGCTTTCCTGGGTGACAGGTAGAAAAGAGGAGTCCTTTAAATAATAAATAATAATCTCAGGGATGTATTGAAATGCCATAGTCTGAGACATTTCTGTTCAATTTTACAATATTCAAACCAGACCACTGTTTCTAAAGTCTGGTGGCATACAAGCACCATAAATAAAATTAAAAATAAGTACTAGGGCTGTTCCTCAGCCTGAAACTATAGGCCTGCTCTGAACAATGATGTTGAGCCCACACAGGCATATGGAAAAATAGCAATAGCAATAGCACTTAGACTTATATACCGCTTCATAGTGCTTTACAGCCCTCTCTAAGCGGTTTACAGAGTTCAGCATATTGCCCCCAACAATCTGGGTCCTCATTTTACCTACCTCGGAAGGATGGAAGGCTGAGTCAACCTTGAGCCTGGTGAGATTTGAACAGCTGAACTGCTGAACTGGCAGTCAGCTGAAGTAGCCTGCAGTGCTTCACTTTAACCACTGCGCCACCTCGGCTCTCAAAAATATCTGCTTTCACCAAAAATTAATTGCTTACGATTTTCTGAGAAAGGAGCTGAAGAAGGGAGGATGGCCAACTAGGTTTAATGAGATAGCTGCAAAAAAAAAGGGCAAATATAATAAGGCACATCACAGAGATGGATTTAACAATTGCATCATGCTTTCTTCTTTCTGAAACCAAGGAAATCGCCTGGGCGCCTAACTTGGGTAAATATTTTTGCACAATTTGGAAAATACTTGGAAAAAACTCAGTCCCATGGTCACAGCCAGAAAGGAATGTTGCAGAGACCCGAGGACAGTGAAGGCCAGGGAGCCAATTAACTTGTGCTACTGATGTTTGGTGCTAAAATGGCTAAATTTTGCTGGCGGCAGAAGGGAGGGGTAAGAGTGAGAATGTTGTGCCTCCCAGAACCCACCCCACAGGATCTGAATGTTGACCATAATCAACAGAATAACAGAGTTGGAAGGGACCTTGGAGAGGTCTTCTAGTCTAGGGGTCTCCAACCTTAGCAACTTTAAGACCTATGGACTTCAACTCCCAGAATTCCACAGCCAGCAAAGCTGAGTTGAAGTCCACAAGTCTTAAAGTTGCCAGGGTTGGAGACCCCTGTATCTAGTCCAATTCCCTGCTCAAGCAGGAGACCCTATTATCATTCCAGACAAGTGGATCTGATCAGTGGTGAAATCCAATTTTTTTTACTACCGGTTCTATGGGCGTAGCTTGGTGGGCGTGGTGTGGCTTGGTGGGCATGACAGGGGAAGGATACTGCAAAATCTTCATTCCCACCCCACTCCAGGGGAAGGATACTGCAAAATCCTAATTCCCTCCCCACTCCTGGGGGAAGGATATTGCAAAATCTCCATTCCCACCCCACTCTGGGACCAGCCAGAGGTGGTATTTGCCAGTTCTCCGAACTACTCAAAATTTCTGCTACCGGTTCTCCAGAACCTGTCAGAACCTGCTGGATTTCACCACTGGATCTGATGATATCATCAGTGGTGCCCCATCTGAGGACATCATCAAAAAGTTCTCCAGAAGGTTGGAAGGCTGAACTGTAGTGTTATTTCCCTTCATGCTTTCCCTTCATGTCTCTGAATCTGCCTCTTGATGAGACCCCACTGGGGCAGCAGTAGGCCATGCACCCTATATCTTCTGCCACCATTATGCACCTCAAGTCTGGCCCATCCAGAAGTCTGGGCCCTATTTCCCCTTTTCTACTGTTGCTTTCTTTCCCTGCGGGCGGTCGAAGGTGGGTGGTGTGAAAAATTTGGCTGATGCACATTGTTTGGCAGAGGAAACCTGCCAACTTCAAGTTTTTTTGTCACTGCTGTCAACAATCCCCTTAAGCAGGGTTTCTGAATGTAATTTATAGTTATGGGGCCTTCCACATCCCCTTAGATTATCTCTCTCTCTCTCTCTCTCTCTCTCTCTCTCTCTCTCTCTCTCTCTCTCTCTATCTATCTATCTATCTATCTATCTATCTATCTATCTATCTATCTATCTATCTATCTATATATATATATATATATATATATATATATATATATATATATATATATATATATATATATCTACAAGCCGACAATGGCTCAAGAAGACTATTCTGTCACGTCTCTTTCTCCACCACCTTCTCCTTCTCCCTTTCATTTCTAAGGCAGAATTACAGTGGGATTAAGAACAGTAGGTTGATTGCTAGATCCCAAAGTCTGACTCAACAGGAAGCGTACCTCATTAAAATGGTGGGCACATTTGAATCGGAAATTAGCGACCAGCTGGGAGATCTGCAAACAGATCATTGAAACACTCAGCCTCTTGTTGGGTTGACTCAGTGGAGAGGTTACAAAAAGAACGGGTGACTGCTTGGATGCTGCAGAATTGGGAAAGAAAAAGATACTTCTTGGCTGCTAAAAGATCGAAATTATGTCTGGAGAGATGTTAGACTCACTTTTGAACCAAGTCTGACTTCAGGCCATTTTCCACAATGAAACAAAATCTTTTGTTTTTAAATGCCCATTCTACTCAAAGCTCAGCCAGCCATGCAAAAATAATCAAGAAATAAATGCATTTGCACAAAACAGTTATGTGCAACTTTCCACCTACCCATAGTGACAGCACTGTTTAATCTCCTATTAATACAGGTAATTAACTCTCAAAGTGTTAAATCTCTCCTGGCAGATTTCGCATGAGTTCTGCCAGTGCATGTTGAAGAATTGCTTAGAAGTCCTCACCTCATATTTTGTCACCCTCTGAATAGCAGTCAGATTTGCAGGTTTGTGAGATCAGTTTAGTCCTTTTTTGAGACATGCACTACAGTTTGGCAAGGTGACCGGCCCCTTGAACAATTTGCTTTAACTGACGTTGGAGTCCTTGACCGGGTTCAAATACAGTATCCTATTGTGTTGCAGTCTATTCCATTGGGTTTTGATTTAGTGTGTTGTGTGGATGTCTTTGTTTGATACAACTTGAGAACCCAGGACCACAGGTGGATTGAGTATTGGGTGAGCAGCCCCATAGTTCTTTCAAAATTTGCTGCCAAATTGTAATTTCTGGCCTGATAGAAACTATTCAATGCAGGGGAGATAAATTACATTAACTTCCTATGGAACTAAGTACTGTAGCTTATTTGCTCAGGTGGCTCCCTGCATTCTGCAAAGTTGGCATCAGTTTCATCCCAAAGCCATGAGCCCTGACACTTTGAATTGCAAAGTAGTTATTGAAAAGTACTACTGTCCTACTTTGACATTGGATCACTTCGGGTTTTGTGGGTGGTGGGGGAGGATGGCTTGATCCAACTGCTTAACATTGCTCAGAGGATACAGGTATTTATTTATTTATTTATTTATTTATTTATTGGTTCTTATATGCCGCCCTACTCCCGAGGGACTCAGGGCGGCGTACAGCAATATACAAGAACACTAGATAATAAATAGTAATTAAAAACCAAGTTAAAAAAATTAAAAAATGAACAGTTAAATAAATATACACCACCAGACATACCCGAGGGAGAGCTCAGATGGACTAGTTTCTACCCCCTGCCTACAGGAAAAGCCATGTCTTGACGGCTTTTCGGAAGGCCAGCAGGGTGGGGATGGTTCGGGTCTCTGGGGGAAGTTGGTTCCAGAGCACGGGCCCCCCCACAGAGAAGGCCCTCCCCCTAGGGCCCGCCAGCCGGCATTGTTTGGCTGACGGGACCTGGAGGAGACCCACTCTGTGGGCCCTAACCGGTCGAAGGGAAGTATGAGGCAAAATGCGGTCCCGAAGGTAACCTGGTCCTAAGCCATGAAGGGCTTTAAAGATGATGATCAACACCTTGAATTGTACCCGGAGACCGATGGGCAACCAATGCAGCTGGCGGAGTATAGGTGTAACGTGGGTGTACCTTGGCACACCCACCACAGCACGCGCAGCCGCATTTTGCACCAACTGAAGTCTCCGGATACTCTTCAAGGGTAGCCCCATGTAGAGTGCATTGCAATAATCCAGACGGGAAGTGACAAGGGCATGAGTGACCGTGAGTAGAGCCTCCTTCTCCAAATATGGCCGCAATTGGTGCACCAGGCGAACCTGTGCAAAGGCCCCCCTAGCCACAGCAGTAGATGATGATCCAATTTTAGCTGTGGATCTAGGAGGACCCCCAAATTGCGGACCTGCTCCAAGGGAGTCAATTTCCCTCCCTCGAGAACCAAGGAGGGACAGTTGTCATGGTCCTTAGGAGGCAATATCCAAAGCCACTCAGTCTTGTCGGGGTTGAGTCTGAGTCTGTTCCTCCCCATCCAGGTCCTAACATCGTCCAGGCACCGGCACATTACATCAACTGCCTCACTGAATTGAGATGGGGTGGTGATGTACAGCTGGGTGTCGTCAGCGTACTGATGAAAACTCACCCCGTGTCTGCGGATGATCTCCCCCAGAGGTTTCATGTAAATGTTAAACAGGATGGGCGAGAGGACCGAACCCTGAGGCACCCCGCATAACAGGGGCCAAGGAGACGATCTCTGCCCTCCTGTTAACACCGACTGCACCGACTACACCAAGCTACCAGACCAGACATGGCTTAGGGCAGGGGCGGGTTGCTCACTTACCTATCCTGGTGCGCTGCGTGCGCATCTCTATGTTGGGGGGGGCTTGCTCGCTACGTGTGCGCGCCCCCTCGCGCGATTTTGCTTCTGTGCATGCGGGGAAGCAAAATCTCGCCAAAATCTCGCAAGGGCACGCACACGCGCGAGAGAGATATTTCAGCGTGATTTTGCTTCCGCGCATGCGCAGAAACAAAATCGCCCAAAAATTGTCAGAAAAAGATGGCGATGCGTGCGACAGACCGGCAAAGATGGCTCTGATGCGGTTGCATGCAAATTGCGCAATCGGCTGCTCCCTACCGGAGCTACGCACTGGACAGCTCCGGCAGGAACCCACCACTGGCTTAGGGCCTCCTCACTAAAAAATCCTGCTCAATGGTTCCTCAGTTTAGGAAGTGAGCAAAATTCCCATAGCAATCTTTGAAAGGAATATTTATTGAGTAGAGTAGAGTAGAGTAGAGTAGAGTAGAGTAGAGTAGAGTAGAGTAGAGTAGAGTAGAGTAGAGTAGAAGAATAGAATAGAATAGAATAGAATAGAATAGAATAGAATAGAATAGAATAGAATAGAAGAATAGAATAGAATAGAATAGAATAGAATAGAATAGAATAGAATAGAATAGAATAGAATAGAAGCTGGAAGGGACCTTGGATGTCTTTTAGTCCAGCCCCCTGCTCAAGCAGGAGAACCTATACCAGTAATGGCGAACCTTTTTTCTCTCGGGTGCCAAAATAGTGCGCGCGTGCGCTATCGCATGCTCGTGCGTGCCCACACCCATAATTCAAAGCCCCCCACTTGCCCCACCCCTGTGCATGCGTGTGTGACCCCCCCCACTCCCCCATTTCCCGACTTCCAGTGGGCCCAGTAGGCCCATTTTTTGCCCTACCCAGGCTCCAGAGGCTTTCTTGAAACTTGGGGAGGGCAAAAACGCTCCCCCCGCCACCCAGAGGCCCTCTGGAGGCCAAAATCATCCTCCCAGAGCCTCCACGCGAGCCAAAAATCAGCTGGCGTGCATGCACATGCGTGCTGGAGCTGAGCTAGGGCAACAGCTCGCGTGCCGGCAGATATGGCTCCGCGTGCCACCTGTGGCACCCATGCCATAGGTTCGCCATCACTGACCTATACCATTTCAGATAAGTGGCTGCCCAGTCTCTTCTTAAAAACCTCCAGTGATGGAGTGCCCATGATTTCTGAAGGCAAGCTGTTCCATTGGTTAATTGTCCTCACTGTTAGGAAGTTTCTCTTTAATTCCAGGTTGCTTCTCTCTTTGATTAGTTTTCAACCATTGTTTCTTGTCCTGCCCTCTGGTGCTTTGGAGAATAATTTGACCTCCCTCTTCTTTGTGGCAGCCCCTCAAATATTGGAATACTGCTATCATGTCACCCCTAATTCTTCTTTCCTCTAGACTAGCCAAACCCAAATCAGGCAGCCGTTCTTCATATGTTTTGGTCTCCAGGCATTAAATCAACTTAGCTTCTCTTCTTTGAACTTTTCCAAAATCTCAACATCTTTTTTGTAGTGTGGTGACCAAAATTGGTTGCAGTATTCCAGGTGTTATCTTACTAGGGCTTCATAAAGCAGTACTAATACTTCACATGATCTTGAATCCAGGGGTGGGTTCCGGTTTTCTTCACTGCTGGTTCGCTCAGGGACGTGCTGCGTGGGCGACCGCATGCGCAGTGCTAAAACAAAGCTTCTGTGCATGCACAGAAGCAAAAAACAAGACGGTGGTGCCAATGGTTCCGCTGAGAGAACCAGCTCGGGGGCATGGCAGGCCTGGGTCGCTGCTGGTTTCAGCGACCCAAGCTGCCGAGTTACTACTGGTCAGGGGTGGGTTCTTACTTACCTTGCTACCGGTTTGCTTCCTCCCGTGCCTTGTGGGCGCGCCTCGGAGCATGTGCGCTTCACACGCGTGTGCGTGCGCAGTGCCAAAAAATAAAAATAAAAGCCAAAAAATTTAAAAAGCCAAAAACAAGATGGTGACCGCATGCATAGTGCCGGAAACTCAGCTTCTGCACATGCTCAGAAGAAAAAAATAAATAAATAAAATTAAAAAAAAAAAGATGGCGGTGCCCACGGACTGGTCATCATGACATCACCAGCGGGTTGCTACCGGTTCGGGTGAACTGGTCTGAACCGGGAGGAACCCACCCCTGCTACCGGTTCTATAGAACTGGTCCGAACTGGGAGGAACCCACCTCTGCTTGAGTTTATGCCTTTGTTTATACAACCCAGGCAGGGGTGGGTTCTAACTTACCTCGCCAAAAAAATATGAAAAAAATAAATAATAAAAAAAATCCAAAAACAAGAAGGCGACCACATGCATAGTGCCAGAAACTCGGCTTCTGCACATGCTCAGAAGAATAAATAAATAAATAAAAATTCAAAAAAATATTCAAAAAAAAGATGGCGGCGCCCACGGAGCGGCATCAACCGAACCGGTTCCATGACGTCATCGTGACATCACCAGTGGGTCGCTACCGGTTCGGGCAAACCGGTCCAAACCGGGAGGATCCCACCTCTGAACCCAGGATTGTATTAGTTTTTTTGGCTGCTGCTGCACATTGCTGGCTCATATTCAGGTGATCATCTACTAGGACTCCAAGGTCCCTCTCACAGTTACTGTTTTGAGCCAGGTCTCAATTTGGCTCTATTTGTGCCCTGCTATCTGTTTTCTATGAAAAATGTTATGGTTATCTTTTAAAAATTATCTCCTTGGCCAATTTTTCTGCAGCTTGTGGTGCGTGGCACTCAAGTTGGGCTGCTGTCTCCAACCTCTATGGTCTTAGAAGTAAAAGAGAGCAAAGGCTTGTTTTGTGTTTCCATTTTTTCCCATGGTGTATCTTTTCCACCCCATTTCAGATACAATCCTCTGTTCCATGTCTCTTAATCCCAATTCATTAAAACATTAATAGATCAACCATCTCCAAGAAGATAAATTAGAATAATTGTTATAATTATTTCATAGTTTTAAACACCAAGCCATCCTTTAAAAATTTATAGTTTTGCACTAATACTGTAACGCAATTCATTAAGGAAGTTTTTACAAAAGAAATATAATAGTGAAATATATATTGCATATACAGTTGTATATACTAAACAATGTAAACTTTCCAAAAACAAATTTGAAAGAAACAGAAATTGGAAAAATACTGTCTAGTTTAATGAAAAGAAGGACTAGGGCTGACATGATAGCAGTGTTCCAATATCTAAGGGTCTGCCATAAGGAAGATGGGGTCAACCTATTCTCCAAGGCAGGATAAGAAGCAATGGATGGAAACTAATCAAGGAGAGATGCAACCTAGAACTACCGTGTTTCCCTGAAAATAAGACCCTGTCTTATATTTTTTGAACCCTGAAATAAGCACTTGGCCTTATTTTTGGGGAGGTCTTATTATTTTGGGGTGCGTGGAGCAAGACGGGGCTTCTCTTGCCGTCTTACCTAATTTCCAGCTCTGTTTCCCTAACCCTAACAAGAGGAAATGGCGGGGACTGGCTGCGCATGCGCTTAAATATTTTCAGGTAGGGCTTATTTTTGGGGGGGTTATTTTCAGGGAAACACATTAAAGAGAAATGTCCTGACAGTTAGAACAATTAATCAGTAGAATGATTTGCCTCCAGAAGTTGTGAATGCTCCAACACTGGAGGTTTTTAAGAAGAGATTGGACAGCCATTTGTCTGAAATGGTATAGGGTTTCCTGTTTGAGTAGAGGGTTGCATTAAAAGACCTCCAAGGTCCCTTCCAACTCTGTTATTCTGTTATGTCTGTTCTGTACAGTATTTAAGTCTCAAACAATTAGAAATGTATTGATTGATCCATGTCTAATCTCAGTCAGGATTGCACAAGCACTAAATGTTTGGTAGACTGAGGCAAATTAATCTCCTAATCCTTCCAAAGGCTAATCATCTCCCTTTAACCTTGAATAACCAACTTTCTAACTAGTTTATGGGTAAAATCTCTGCAATGCAGATTAAATGCAAATAAACGTGCTGGAATGATGGGTAAAATTTTAATGAAGCTTTTAAAAATGTCAAGAAATCTTAAAGAGAAAAGAAGAAGAGAGGAGAAAAATCTAGGAAATGTACAAGGCTGGTATTAAATTTAGTTTTCTTGTGGTTCAGGATGTTATGCAAACTCTGACTTTAGCAAATTCATGCTTTCAACAAATTACACAAATGCTGAAAATGGGTTAATTCAGTAATTAGGCTGATTATGTTCTGTCAATTTATTCATGCATTTTTTCTAAATGCAAGAAATGCAAGTTTGAATTGACACACAAAACCCCCATAATTTATTAATAGAATATGCCTCCAGCATTCTATTAATTATCTATATATGATCAATTTAAATTCTGATTTAAAATATTAATAGCATTTAGTATGCCTGGGAATATCATCAGCTCAATTGTAGTACAAAAGCCAAGTTCTGAAAGCTATGTTCAATTGGAAAGATCTGGAAAGCTTACCCATAGGCCATTTTTTAGAAAAATTGAGAGAATTCTTCCTTCCTTGTGAATTTCAGTTACTCTGCTTGGTTCCATTCAGGGAATGTCCTCTGGTCTGGATCATTTTCCCTCAGAATCACAGACAAACATAATCAGCCTTGTTCCATTTTTTGTACTTATCCTTTTTGTCTTTCTGTTTATCAGAGAGATCTTGGTGCAACCGTGCTAGTTTCTTCTTGGATTTCTTGTCTTTCTTTTTCAATGGTATTGTGTTGGATTGGGCTTTTATAATAATATTTTTCAGAGTTTCCCATACTTCTTGAGTTGTTTTCTCCTTTAGGATTTTTATCTATGGAATTTTTCTTAGGGTCTCTCTCAGTTTGTTAAAATCAGCTCTTTTAAAGTTTAAGACACTGGTTGGATTATATTCTATTGCTTGTGTTTGCATTATATTGAATTCCAATATGAATATGAATTCCAATATGAATATGAATTTCCCGAACTTCCTCAAGATCCACCACTACAGACCTTAAATGCAAGCTACTTAACGCAAGAAGCCTTGCAAACAAAATGCCTGAATTCCTCCTCTTACTAAATATGGCTATATTCGACATTATATTTGTCTGTGAAACGTGGCTGAATGCATCCCTCCCAGACTCTATTACCACAGTAAGTGACTATCATGCTTACCAGTCCGACCGTGAAATCCGTAGAGGGGGTGGTGTTGCTATCTTCTATTAAAAAATCCCTAAATCTAAAAAATATTCAAGTTACACAGGAGCTTGCTCTTCCTGAGACCATTGTCTGTGAGCTGTCCTTAAATATCTCATATTGCTTCTTACTATGTTACAGAACCCCTGATTATGACCTCGTACATGCGAACAAGCTAACTTCACTATTAATGTGGGCAGCCTCCTGCCCACACCCTCTTATCTTTCTTGGTGACCTCAATCTATCTCTTATTAATTGGACCCTAAATGAATGTACAACTGAATCCATACAAGCAACCCTGTACAATGCCGTTACTAATCTGGGACTGGATCAACTAGTAACAAACAACACTAAACTCAACAACTGCCTTGATCTCATCTTCTGCAACAGTTTAAACTCAGTTTATGGTATACAAATAAAAGAACCCTTTTCCAACAGTGACCACAGCATGATTGACTTTTGTCTCAATTTACATCCTTACAAAGATGATCATAATAACAGAATCCCAAATTATAACTTTTAAAAACCCAACTATGATCTCATAGCTGCCGACCTCTCATCTCTTGATTGGCAAATTCTGTTCACTGACTGTAATATCGCCAAAGACCATTATAACACTTTTTTGCTCGAAGTCAAAAGAGTCATTAAACTATACGTACCACTAATAACCCTCAAAACAAAACAAAAAAACCCAAATTACCCATAACAATAAGGAAACTTCAATCCCCCCAAAAAATTTATTTGGCGAAAAAACAAAACTGGCTATGTAGCTAACTTTAAAAGCCGCTACAAAACCTTATGCCACCAGATAAAGGCAGAATGCACCAATGACCACAGCAAACAAGAGGAAAACCTTCTACGCACGAAATCCACCCGCACCTTCTATAATTTTGTAAACAACAAATTTAAATACTCGAGATCAATCCCTCCGCTAAAAGGGCCTAATGGGAAAGACTGTAATAATGAAACTGTAAAGGCCAACCTGTTTAACACGTTCTTTGCTTCAGTCTTTGTAAACAGCAATGGCTCATGCCCCACATTTCCTAGTCGTACCACAACTAATTACAACGATCTACTACATATCAATTTTACAGAAGATAATGTTGAAAAAGCACTACGCAGCCTAAAACCATCTCTAGCTATTGGCCCTGGTGGATTATGTGCCTACTTCTTTAAAAAGCTTTCCACTGCCATAGCAGAACCTCTAAGCATAATCTATGAAATATCTTTCAGAACCAGCTCCTTGCCCAACCTATGGTCACTAGCCATGGTCATCCCTATCTTCAAAAAGGGAGACCCCAGCCTAGTTGAAAATTACAGACCAATCTCATTGTGTTGTGTTACCTGCAAATCATGGAATCAATCATAAACCAATCCATTACCCTCCACTTAGAGACAAACAACCTACTCTCTAACAAGCAGTTTGGTTTTAGGGAAAATCTGTCTTGTAATCTGCAACTCTTACACTGCAAAAACATATGGACTACACAACTCGACCAGGGTAAAGCAATGGACACAATTTACATAGACTTCTGCAAAGCCTTTGATTCAATGGTACACAACAAACTACTTTTAAAACTCAAATCTTATGGCATTTCTGGATCCCTGCATAAATGGATAGCTGCATTCCTGTCAAACAGACAGTAGTCAAAATAGGGAGCACCCTATCAAACCCTGCACCTGTTAACAGCAGTGTCCCCCAAGGCAGAGTTTTAGGACCCACACTCTTTATACTTTACATAAATGACCTTTGCTATCATATCATAAGCAACTGCATTCTCTTCGCTGATGATGTAAAACTATTCAACACCACCAACAATGCTGCTGCCCTTCAAAGAGACCTTGACTATGTGTCAGAATGGTCAAACAATTGGCAACTCCAAATATCAAGCGACAAATGCTCTGCCTTACACATTGGCAAAAAAAATCAGAACATCAAATACAAGCTGGGTGGATACGATCTCATAGATGACCCTCATTCTGTCAAGGACCTTGGAGTACTCATCTCAAATGATCTAAGTGCCAGAGCTCACTGTAACAGTATTGCCAAAAAGGCATTAAGAGTTGTTAACCTAATCTTGTGAAGCTTCTTCTCCGATAATATTGTACTGCAAACTAGGGTATACAAAACCTTTGCTAGACCAATTCTTGAATACAGCTCATCTGTATGGAACCCCCACTGTATATCAGACATTAATACAATTGAGCGAGTCCAGAAGTATTTCACGAGAAGAGTACTCTACTCCTCTTCTCGCAACAGAATACCTTATGCCACCAGGCTTGAAATTTTGAGCTTGGACAACCTAGAACTACGCAGTCTATGGTCTGACCTAAGCATAGTACACAAAATTATCTGCCACAATGTCCTACCTGTCAATGACTACTTCAGCTTCAACCACAATAATACACGAGCACACAATAGATACAAACTTAAGGTAAACTGCTCCAAACTCGACTGCAGAAAATACAACTTCAGCAACAGAAGTCGTTGCTGAATGCCTGGAATGCAATACCTGATTCTGTGGTTTCTTCCCCAAACCCCTATAACCTTAAGCTTAGACTATCTATTGTTGACCTCACCCCCATTCCTAAGAGGTCTGTAAGGGGCGTGCATAAGCGCACCAATGTGCCTACCATCCGTGTCTTACTGTCCCATTTCCTATGTTCATATTCATGTTTATTCTTATACCTGTTATCTTGTACATGATTGACAAACTAAATAAATAAATAAATAAATAAATAAATAAATAAATAAATAAATAAATAAATAAATAAATAAATAAATAAATAAATAAATAAATAAATGATGTGGTCACTCACGCCTAAGGTTCTGGCAACTTTAACTCCCTCTATCACTTCTTCTCTATTAGTAAGAATTAGGTCCAGTATAGCTTTTCCTCTAGTTTCGTCCTCTACCTTTTGGATGATAAAGTTATCAGCTAAGTTGGTTAGGAATATGTTCGATCTCCCACTTGCTGCAAATTTTGTCTCCCAGTTGAAATCAGGATAGTTAAAATCTTCCATTATTACTGTGGTATGTTTCCTACATACATTTGTTAATTGATTAGCAAAGAGTTCATCTATTTCTTCTGCTTGGTTGGGCCAAGCAATGTCATTTCCCCCCCTTTATATTGACCTATATGGATTCTAGGAGGTTTTAATTCTTGGTTTTGTATAGAGATGTAGTAAGCTTTTATATATAATGTAACTCCACCTCCTCTTCTTTTGTTAGATCTTTTTCTTTTGAATAGTTTCAATAGTTTGTAATAAATGTTTTTTAATAAATATGTTAATGTTGGTGGTTTTAATAGATACAGTGTGTGTATGTAAACATTAATGATATATTAATGTTGTTTTTAGCTGTTGATTGGGAGCAGCCCAGAATTTCATATATGATAGGCAGCTATACAAATGTTTTGAATGAATGAATGATGAATGAATGAATGAATGAATATATGAATGAATGAATGTTCTTTGTTATGGTTACTGATCAAGCACAAGTACTCCAAGAGCAAGAAGATCATTAACTCATTGACCCTTGCCAAACATAACAGACTGCAAAGCAAAAATCTGCTATCTGGAAGGAAATGGATGGATCTCTGTCAGAGGATGAATAATTTAAGTGAAAAAAGCCAAGTGCATGGAGAACTTTGTTATTAAATGGGTTATGAGGTGAAAGTGGATATCAGAAAGCTGTAAAATTGAGAATAAAAAAGGATGGGCTGTAGTTTCAAGGGCTGCAGGACTATAAGGGCAAAGTCAGGTTGCAGAAGGAAGTACCTCAGTTTCCCCTCCACGATCACTATGAGGAACACATTAAAGTAGACTAAGGATGAAACTGTTGTTCCTATTTATAATTGGATAGAATTTGATGTTCAGTAATTTCTTATAGGGCTGGTCTTAGAGTCATGGACTAATGAGACACAAAACCATCTTTATGTTAAGAAATTTGTTGTATTTGGCTTTCCTTAACTAAACCTTCCTTTTGCAAAATCAGGAGCTAACCAAGAAGAAATAAATGTTGAGGAGAGTTTATAGAGTACAGGTAGTCCTCATTTAGAGACCATAGTTGGGATTGGTAACACAGTTGTTAAGTGAAGCAGTTGATAAGTGAAACCACCACTGTACTTACGATCTTACTTCAGCTTTCCTTTGCTTTACAGGGAGGACTGATTGCAAGGTTATTTTTTCAGCCTTGTAATAACTGTGAACAGTCACTAAATGAGGACTACTCATTGGACAGCCCAATGTGAGTCTCCTTCAATCCATAGCCAAATAAAGTTTTAATTACAACTTTAAGAACTTAAAGGTGTGTGTGTGTGGGGGGGGGGAGAATAAACAACAAAATGATGACTTTGATTTTAGAAAGTTAAAAATAGATTAAGATGAATTTGAAATAAGATTTTGGAATGATTTATAAAGAATTCTTCCTATGGAGATTCTTTTGATTTTTGTTTTTAAAATGTAAGATTTGAAAAATTGGACAGCAGCAGGAACTAAAGTTTATAATGAGAAGAGAAGAACCAGCGGTGAAATCTACTTACCTTCCCTACCAGTTTGGAAGTACACACTTTGCACGTGCGCTTTTTCACCCATGCTCCGCTCGTGCACACACACTTTTTCACCCTCTGCGCATGCGCAGAATGCTTTGCGCATGCGCAGAGGGCTAAAAAAAAGAAAATGGTGACGCCTGGGCGAGTGGCCAGAGCCTCGCGCTTCCACTGCTACCAGTTCTCCAAACACCGGCTGCCCCTGCTACCAGTACATCCAAACCAGGCCGAACCGGTAGCATTTCACCCCTGAGAAGAACACATAAACTTGATTTACAGTTGAATGGAATGGAATGGAACGGAATGGAACAAAATAGATTCTTTATTGGCCAAATGAAGCAAAATACTCTGGTATACCATTCTAATATATTCCAACATAATATACTAAAGATTATTTCTGAAAAATGGACTCAGAGGTTCTTACTAATAGTGTCAACAGAGACATTTGACTCTATGGAAGCCATGTCTAAAAATATTATGGAAGTAGAACAAGTTTTACCTGGCAAGATTGAGAACTGCTGAAAGTGGATTCACAAATGACAGGATACGAGAATGACATGAAGAAGATGTTACACTGGATATGCAACAGGAACTGGCTGGTGTTTTAATAATTAAAAGGGATATTTAAACAATAAACCAAGAAAGTGACCTGGATAATTTGCTATATGGGATTTATAAAAGATGCCTGTTAAACTTTTGAAGAGCCTTTTGTTGAAGTTGGGATGATGGAAGTTTGGTCGCGATAGTAACAGTATTTTTTTTTCCTTTTTCTTTTCAGTGTCGGCAGAAGAAGTGACTTTACCAGAAGTCCCCATTCATTCCCACACTGCTTTTGAGGGACTGAGAAACAGAAACAGCAGCGGCATGAAATTACTTCTGTATTTTGTTTTAGAACTGTGTGAATGGAAACGCCTTTAGTATAGTTTGTAAAGCCAGGGGTCCAGCAGGGTTCAAAATACGCAAGAGGACAGAATCTTTGGACTTTGATCATGAAGCCACACCTGCCATGTTGCAGATTCGCAAATTACACTCCTGTTGGCAAATAAATATTATCTAAGCCGGTGGTTCTCAAACACTTTGCTCTCAGCACCTCTTCCATCTTTAAAAATGATGGAGGACCCAGAAAGCTTTGGTTTATGTGGTTTACATCTATTGATAAGTACTGTAATAGAAATTAAATCTGAGAAGCATTAAAATATTTATTGTATTTCTTGGACTTTGCAGATCTCCTGAAAGGATCTCAAAGAGCACCCAGGTGTTCCCAGATCACACTTTGAGAACCACTGCTATAGGCTTATTATGTTGCTAACAATTAAAGTTAAACTTTATTGGCAATGTACCAGAGGTGGGTTCCTCCCAGTTCGGACTGGTTCTATAGAACCGGTAGTAACTTGGCGCCTGGGTTGCTAGAACTGGCAGAGACTCAGGCCTGCCATGCCCCAGAGCTGATTCTCCCAGCGGCACCAGTGGCGGCGCCATCTTGTTTTTAAGTTTTTTAAGTACTGTGCATGCCCACGCCCCCCCCCCCTCATGGCGCGTCCCTGAGCAAACCGGCAGCAAAGAAAACTGGAACCCACCCCTGCAATGTACTATCACTAGTTATAATCATTTAATAAAGGGTAATGATAATTTTGAATATATGTTTCAGAACTGAGAACTTACAGAGGACAGTTTGAAGCATCTTGCTTTACTAACTCTCCATCCCACTTTCAAACTAATTGCTGTAGCGTCTATTCCTGCTGCTGTTGGTTCCTTAGCCCTATTTCAGCAAGATGTACAAAATCCTCCTTACTGATGCTTTGATCTCTTTCTTGAGTAGTCTTTTAAGTTACCAGGCTCTTCAAGGAGCAGAACACATTAGAAAGTCTTCCTGCAAATTGCAGTAACCATCGAGTCTTCTCCAGATGGAGCAAGACTGTCTCATACTAACATCTATAATGTCAACTCTATAGTCACAGGAAATTGTAGAAAAAAGAAAATTAGAAAAAAATGGATAGGATCCATAAAGTTTGTATGCATATATGGTGGGGAGAGAAAAGACTTTTTTCTACATTAAGCTGGCTGGAAAATGTAGGATTCTTAAATGATTTCATACCCAGATAAGTCAAATGCAACATATTCAGTTTTTCATTAATTGCTCATATTTACATATAGCAATAGCACTTTACTTATATACCGCTTCATAGTGCTTTACAGCCCTCTCTAAGCGGTTTACAGAGTTCAGCATATTGCCCCCAACAATCTGGGTCCTCATTTTACCGACCTCGGAAGGATGGAAGGCTGAGTCAACCTTGAGCCTAGTGAGATTTGAACAGCTGAACTGCTGAACTAGCAGTCAGCCTGCAGTGGCTGCATTTAACCACTGCACCACTTCAGCTCTTAAATGTGTGCCTTCTTTTGGACTCTTCTTGAAAGACTGTATAGTAAATATTTCTGCATTTGCATCTCTGTGAAAATTTGCATATGCACATTTTATACAAATGTGTATCTATCTATATATGTATATCAGGGGCGGGTTCCTAATTTTTTTACTACCACTCTGTGGGCGTGGCTTATTTTGTGGATGTGGCTTGCCAGCCATGTGACCGGGTGGGTGTGGCTTGCCGGTCACATATTAGTTATTTGAGACTTTCAAGAAGAGATTGGACTGCCATTTGTCAGAAATGGTGTAGGGTCTCCTGCTTGAGCAGGGGGTTGGACTAGATGACCTACAAGGTCCCTTCCAACTCTGTAAATCTGTAACATTTCAGAGAGATGTTACTACTATTTTTGCTATTTTATACCTTACATGAAAAGCTTTGCATACAAAGAGTGTGTTACACCATGGCAACACAGCAACCTTTATATGCATAAAATGCTATCGTTAAAAGACAAGCAAGTCTCATACAGCATTTTTGGTTTCAGTCATGGATTCCTTAGACGAAAATATTGAGGACTGTTAAAAGAACAGTATCTTTTAACAGTCTTCAATATTTTCATCTAAAGAATAACAGTATAAAACTGTATAAAATTAACAGCATAAAAGGTTAAGGTTTCGGAAAACGCCCACTTTGGGAAGCTTTAGGCAAAAGCGAAGGAAAAGTGTCAAATGCGAGCTTCTTATTATTTTCAAGCGAAGGGACAGGGAAAGACTTAATTGTCAGGTTTCTGGGCATGCGCAGAAGAATTTTTTTTAATGGTGGCGCCCAGGCACCGGCAACCGACCGCACCGGTACTGTGACGTCACCAGCCGGCCGCTACCGGTGCTATAGAGTGGACCGCACTGGTAGGAACCCATCACTGATGTATATATATCTTTCCCCACTGCCACCTGTGAAGTAGGGAGACATGAAAGGAGACTCCTCGAAGGGTGCATTACAGGTAGTGTTCAAATTACACAACCACAATTCAGCCCAAAATTTCTATTGCTAAGTGAGACTGTTGTTAAATGAGTTTTGCCCCATTTTACAACCTTTCCTACCACAGTTGTTGAATCACTGCAGTTGTTAAAGTTAGTAACTTGGTTGTTAGGTGAATCTGGCTTCCTCATTGACTTTGCTTGTCAGAAGGTCGCAAAAGGGGATCACCTTATCACCTCACGGCTTGACTATTGCAATGCGCTCTACATGGGGCTACCCCTGAAGATGGTTCAGAGACTGCAGCTGATCCAGAATGCAGCCGTGCGAGCGGATGTGGGTGTTCCTAGATACACCCACATTATACCAATCCTCCGCGAGCTGCACTGGCTTCCCATTGGTCTCCAGACACAATTCAAGGTGTTGGTTATCACCTTTAAAGCCCTATATGGCTCAGGGCCAGAGTATCTGCGAGACCGCCTGCTAACACATACCTCCCAACGACCGGTGAGAGCCCACAGGGTCGGTCGCCTCCAGGTCCCGTCAGCTAAACAGTGTCGGCTGGTGGGCCCTCAGGGGAGGGCCTTCTCTGTGGCGGCCCCGGCTCTCTGGAACCAACTACCTCCCGAGATCCGTACTACCCCCACCTTATTGGCCTTCCATAAAGCTGTTAAGACCTGGCTTTTCTGACAGGCCTGGGGCCATTGACCTCTGATGATGAGAGACGAGGTCGGCCCATGAATGGTGGATGACTGTAATTTTAATGTATTTTTGTCTGCTTTTTAAATTTTAAATTTTCTATTTGTGTTTCTTTCTGTTGTGAGCCGCCCAGAGTCCTTCGGGAGTTGGGCGGCATAGAAATGTAAATAATAAATAAATAAATAAATCACGTGGCCTTGGGACACTGCAACGGTCATAAATATGAGTCAGTTGCCAAGGGTCTGAATTTTGATCATGTGACCATGGGGATGCTGCAATGGCCGTAAGTGTGAGAAACGGTCATTAGTCACTTTTTTCAGTGCCATTGTAACTTTGACTGGTCACTAAATGAACTGTTGTATGTCGAGGACTATCTGTAGTCGCAGTCCCAGACATTTCAAATATTATTTAACCCTGGTCAGCTCCACTATGTAGACCAGACCATGAAATCTATTCCATAGGAAGGTGAAAACTATTTTTATTGTAATGAAATTGGCTATCATAGCAGAATCTTGCAAGTCTGATTACGCTGTAGAGGAAATCCTCTACTTATAACCTCAGTTGAGCTCAAAATTTCTGTCATTAAGCAAGACAGTTGTTAAATGAGTTTTTCCCATAAGTGTGAAAAATGGTCATAAGTCACTTTTTTCAGTGCTGTTGTGTGGGAAAGGAGAAAGGAGTATTGTTTTTACAGAAATGGTAGAACAGGGGTGTCAAACTCGCGATGACACATTGTCGTTGTCAGGGTTCCAAATAGCATCCAAAATCAGAGTCTGAGGCAATTTTCTCCTCAAAGTTCCAATTTATTAGTAGAGCCATGTTGGCACATCTGGGAGAAACCCGAATCTAAAGCTACGAGGGTTTCTCCACCCAGTTTAAAGTTCATTTGCTTGTTCTGACACCCACAAGTTCATCGTTGACCAGTTGTCTTCTGCCAATGTGTCCGTTACTCCCATCAGCTTCCGGCCAGGTGCTGAACAAAGGATGACCTTGAAAACCTAAAAGGAATTTGTTATGGCTACATGTCTACATTGCTCATGCAACACCCCTCCCAAATTCCCACAGCAAGAATACATTCTGAAGCATCAGTGTGGCAGGCCAAAGTCTCCAATAAAATATGGCTTCGGCCTGACAGGCGGCATGTGACGTATCGCAACTTTTCCCCCCTTCACTAAACTGGGGGTGGGCATGGCCAGCACGTGACACATCCGGCCCGCAGGCCGCGAGTTTAACACCCTCTTGTAGAAGGACATACTGACCTTTGAAAAGAATATACTTTGTATTATCTAATATCATAAATGTTGCTTGAGCTTAAAATTGCATGTAGGAACGAAGGGATGAGAGGCCCTTGTTCTGTTCAAAACTGGTTTTAGCTGGAATTTGTTAGCAATTAGAGACAAACCCTAGAAACTAATAGTTAATAGAGTAAATAAGGGGCAGGGGAAAATGTATTCGTTTTAGGTGCCTCGGATACATTGTGACGGCCTGAGTACTCAGCCAATGAGGAAAAGGTGGGAGGCAAACCTGCGACAGTGATAGGGAATATAAAGAAAGTATATTGATGGCTTAAGGTGTGTCCACTGTACCTGCTTGTGCCCAGTGAACCCTCTTTGCAAAGTAGTAAATAAAATTACCATTGTTTTCTTATCTAAGTTTGGACTTGCAATCATTTTAAACTAGACAATGAACCCCACATGTTGTAACTTTGAACGGTCTCTAAACGAACTGTGATAAGTTGAGGAGTACCTTTAATTTTGGCAATTGGGCATCTCCTGGGCCACGGTGTTGTCACCGGCAAATCCTTTCCATTCAGATGCAGCCTTTGGTCAGCTTTGTAGGTGCTTCTGACACCTATACAGACCCATGAAGTATATGTTCTTATTTTGGGATTGATGGATGTGGCTATCCTTGGAAAAATTAGTACATGGCTTAAGGAAAAGGGAGACACGGGGAAGTGGCTGTACTGATAGTACCTACAGGAGACCGGCAATCATAGCTGTGAGTTAATTCTGAGGAAAGAAGTGGTGGTCCCCTGCAAGTCCCTGGCGGTTTCAGACATTCTCTCTCTCTCTCCCCCTCTCCCTCCTTCCCTCCCTCTCTCTCGCCCCCCTCTCTCTTTCCCTCCTTTCTCTCTTTTCCTCTCTGTCCCTCTCTCTCTCCCCCTCCCTCTCTCTCTTTCCCTCTCTCTCCCTCCCCCTCCCTCCCCCTCCCTCCCCCTCCCTTCCTCTCCCCCTCTCTCTCCCTCCCCCTCCTTCTCTCTCTCCCTCTCCCTCTCTTTCCCTCCCTTTCTCTTTTCCTCTCTCTCCCTCCCTCTCTCTCCCTCTCCCTCCTTCTCTCTCTCCCTCCCTCTCCCTCTCCCTCTCTCCCCCACTCTCTCCCTCTTTCTCTCTCCCTCTCCCAGTCTCCCTCTTTCTCTTTCTCTCTTCCTCTCCCTCTCCCTCACTCCCTCTCTCTCTTTCTCTCCCTTTCTCTCTTTCCCTCTCTCTCCCTCCCCCTCTCTCTCCCTCCCTCCCTCTCCCTCTTTCTAACCCTCTCCCTCCTCTCTCCCCCTCCCCCTCCCTCCCCTCCCCCCTCCCTCCCTCCCTCTCCCTCTCCCACTCTCTCCCACTCTCCCTCTCCCTCCCTCTTTCTCTTTCTCTTTCTCTCTCCCTCTCCCTCCCTTTCACTCTCCTTCTGTGTGAAACTGGATAAACTGAAGTTTTTACTGCTGCTATCACTATTCAAGGTGCAAGAAACAAATGCCAGCACTGTACTAGATCAGTTGTGCTGCAGCAAAGTGGGACAAGTTATAGCAGTGTTCCCCAACCTTGGCCATTTGAAGGTGTGTGGACTTCAACTCCCAGAATCCCTCAGCCAGCCATAACCAAGGTTGGGGAACACTGAGCTATAGTAAGCTTCGCAGTGACCAGTGGTGGGTTCCTACTGGTGCAGTCCACTCTGTCATTCCAGTAGCAGCCAACAGATGGTGCTGTTTGCACGCGACTGCTCCAGTGCCGAATTTTTGGGCTTTTTTGCTTTTGCGCATGCGCAGAAGCAAAATCTCAGCAAAATCGCACGCGTGCGTGTCCCCTTGTGAGATTTCAGCAAGATTTTGTTTCCGGGCATGCGCAGAAGCAAAATTGCGTGAGGGCCACGCGTGCGTAGTGAGCATGCGCGCGCACCAAGCGTGGCAATGTGCGCAGCGCTCCGGTAGCGAGCTAAGTGAGCAACCCGCCCCTGGCAGTGACATCTTTACACGCCAGTGTCATATGATGCAGCATTATCAGGGCTTCCATAGTGGCATCACTGCACAAGCTCAAACACTGCAAAAGCACATTTTGTTCCTTTCTTACTGGCCAAAAACAGACCTGGCAGCTGAGCCGGCTTGTTTTCTATTGGCAATTGCAAATTATTGGCTGAAAACAGACTGGCTGCAGCCCGCTACTGGTAGCTGCTTTCTGCCAGTAAAGAATAATTAAATCACCCTTTTTATAGCTTTTGACACCTTACGCTTCTTTTTCTGGGAATCATGTTAGGTCAATTGACTTCTACACTGCAGACATTCCTATTAGATGCCGGGAGAAATGGAGTGATTGCATCCAAGGGAGGAGCAGATTACCGTCAAATCCCACAAGGATACATTGAATTTATATTGTGCTTATTTCTGCAACCACTTTCCACAATGCCATACTCTACAAATAATAATAATAATAATAATTACAGAGTTGGAAGGGACCTTGGAGGTCTTCTAGTCCAACCCCCAGCTTAGGCAGGAAACCCTACACCACTTCAGACAAATGGTTATCCAATCTTTTCTTTAAAACTTCCAATGTTGGAGCATTCACAACTTCTGGAGGCAAGTTGTTTCATTGATTAATTGTTCTAATTGTCAGGAAATTTCTCCTTAGTTCTAAGTTTTTGTTTTTGTTTTTGTTTGTTTTTGTTTTTTTTATTTGTCAAGCATATATGATTATAAGCAAAGTATAAACAGTAAAACATGATTGAATATACTGTATTTTTCGGAGTATAAGATGCACCTTAGTTTTTTGGGAGGAAAATAGGGGAAAACAATCTGCCTACCAGGTATTCATCTGGCTAGCGTCCTTAGTCTGGTCAGCTTCAGCACATTATTTTATCCCCTGGTTAGGGCTTAAAAAAACCTTATTCGGAGAGAGTAACAATGAAAGTGCCAGCAAGGTGGGAAGACTGTTAGCACCTTGTTAGGGCTGGAAAGAAACTTATTCAGAGCAAGTAGAGCAATGAAAAAAAGCCTGTAAAGACTTAGGTCTGGAAAGACAATTCTTCGGAGAGAGTAACAATGAAAAAGCCTGCAAGGTAAGAGCTGGGAAGATCGTTAGCACCTCGTTAGGGCTGGAATAAAAGCTTCAAAATGCCACATTCAGAGTATAAGACGCACCCAAATTTTCAGCCTCTTTTAGGGAGGAAAAAGGTGCGTCTTATACTCCGAAAAATACGGTATATGTAATAGTACAAGCATGAATAAGAGTAAAAGAGGTATGAATATATGGGTACATTAGGACAGGAACGGTAGGCACGATTGTGCGCTTATGCACGCCCCTTACCAACCTTTTAGGAATGGGGTGAGGTCGATGGTAGATAATCTGAGGTTGAAGTTTTTGGGGTTTGGGAACATTGCTATCATGTCTCCCCTAGTCCTTCTTTTCATTAAACTAGACATACCCAGTTGCTGCAACCGTTCTTCATATGTTTTAGCCTCCAGTCCCCTAATCATCTTTGTTGCTCTTCTCTGCGCTCTTTCTAGAGTCTCAACATCCTTTTTTACATCATGGCGTAGAATAGTCCTCGACTTACAACAGATCCTTTAGTGACCGTTCAAAGTTACAACGGCACTGAAAAAAGTGACATGACCACTTTTCACACTTATGACTGTTGCAGTATCCCCATAGTCACATGATCCAAATTTAGATACTTAGTGACTGACTTGTATTTATGACGGTTGCAGTGTCCCAGGGTCATGTGATTTCCTTTTGTGACCTTCTGATCAGCAAAGTCAATGGGGAAGCCAGATTCACTTAACAACCATGTTAGTAACTTAACAATTGCAGTGATTCACTTAACAATTGTGGCAATATGGTGGACTTGTAAAAAAATTAAGGCTTTTTGGATAAAAATTTGGTGGATTATACAAAATATTTTAAAGAAAAAGATCAAGTTCACACCTCAGTTTTTTTTGCTGGGAATAATTACGGACTGTTTTGTTATAGAGACTAAGTTGATTTTGAATTTTATAACTGCTGCCAGGTTACTGGTGGCACAATATTGGAAGAAGGAAGATATACCTACAATTGAAGAATGGACGGTAAAAGTGACACATCTTGCTGAAATGGCCAAGATTTCATCTTATCTCAAGGATCACTCAAATGAAAGATATATATTGGAATGGAGTAGGTGGACTGAATATATTCAGAAAAAGTATCAGATTAAGATAACCCAAATAGTTTATTAGTTATTTGTTTGAGAAATTTTAGATTATACTTTCAAGTTCTTGGAGTTACAAAGAGTTAAGAATGGATAAGATATTTTTGAACTAACAATTTGTTTTAGTATTTTATAGCTTTATACTTTTTGTTTTGAAATTATACCTTGTGTTTTTTTTGGGAAGTCCAGAGGGGTGGGGGTGGGGGGGTGATTAGGGGGGGAAGGGTGGAGGGTGGAAAAGGGGGGGGGAGAAAAGATAAAAATGTATGTACTTTGTACTTTTAAAACTTTTTAATAAAAAAAAATTGTGGCAAGAAAGATTGTAAAATGGGGCAAAACTCACTTAACAACTGGCTTAGTAGCAGAAATGTTGGGCTCAACTGTGGTTGTAAGTCGAGGACTACTGACTTACTAATTCTTATTAATATTAACTAAAGATGAAGGAATACTGGAGCCCAAGACATGAATACATCAGGGGTGGGTTCTGGGTCCTTTTGCTGCCGGTTCACTCAGGGTCGCGGCCACAGCAATAAAAAATTAGCTTCTGCACATGCGCAGAAGCAAAATCCAAGATGGTGGTGCCTATGGAGACACCGACAGAACCATCTCTGTGACATCATCGCTGAACTACTAACGGTTCTAAAGAACCAGTTAGAACCGGTAGGAACACACCTCTGGAATACATGTGTGAATTCTACCTGATTCATAATTCCCATAAATCTCCAAGAGGAGTTTGTTGATGGAAGGATCAGTTGGCTGAGGAATTCTGGAAGTTGAAGTCCACATATCTTAAAGTTGCCAAAATTGAGAAACACCAAAGTAGATTTTTTTTTAAAAAAAGGAACCTTTCAAACAAGGATGATACATTTGGCTGACCATCATTGGAAACAGGATACTGGTGTTGTTTTGCTTCACCATCCATATCAGGAACACGCAGCCCAGTTGATGCTGCAGCTTGCGGTCATGTTGCATAGAAGGAGGAGAAAGCCCTGTCCTTTGGTTCACCTTCATGCCAACCCACACAGCTTCCAGGGTGAATTAAGATCTTCCGATGCAATGGCACCAGTCACAGGCTGCGGTTGGATTGCGGGAAAGCCTCTGGCTGCAAAGAGCCATGAAGCACCATCAGTGCTGAAAGGATGATGGATAGCCTTAGAGCAGGGGTGGCCAAACTATGTTTCTTTGAGGACCTGTGGACTTCAACTCCCAGAATTCCTGAGCCAGCCATGCATGCATGGCTAGCTCAGGAATTCTGGGAATTGAAGTCCACAGGTCCTCAAAGAACCATAGTTTGGCCACCCCTGCCTTAGAGGAAAAGTAGGAAGATTCCTCCCCCCCGCCCCTTAGAAAAAGAGTTGACTCAGCTCAGCTTTGGCAAAAGAGTGGAGAGGTGGGTATTTCTTTTCTCAGTGTTCCTTCCTACCACTCAACACAGAAAAACAACAACAACCTGCCTGGTGGACAGCAAAAACAGGTGGGGACTTGTGCATGTGTTTTGTAGGAATAGCACATGGACTTACCAAAATTAATTGTCTGTCATCAGTTGAAGGAGATTTCCCTCAAAAGAATCCTGAGCCCATAAAAATATTTTTGGTTTAGTTTTGGGAAGACATGGGAAGCAATCTACTTTTTAAAAATCCAATAAAATAACCAACAATGGAGAGAAATGGACTAGCATACAAGCCTTTCCTTCCAGGATAGGAAAGATAGGAAAGCTCCCTACAATCCCCCCCTCCCAGTTTCCCACAGCACTAAATGTGGCAGGCCTGAAGATCCAATGCCCAAGATGGCTTCCAGGCCTGTCAGTTAAACCATCTCAGTGTGGGTTCCCTAACTAGACTGCACCGAGGTTTTTTAATGCTCACAAAGGATAGGACAGGACCATATTTCATGGCAAGAATAGAATAGAATAGAATAGAATAGAATAGAATAGAATAGAATAGAATAGAATAGAATAGAATAGAATAACAGAGTTGGAAGGGACCTTGGAGGTCTTCTAGTCCAACCCCCTGCTTAGGCAGGAAACCCCACACCACTTCCGACAATGGTTATCCAATCTCTTCTTCAAAACTTCCAGTGTTGGAGAATTCACAACTTCTGGAGGCAAGTTGTTCCACTGGTTAATTGTTCTGTCACGAAATTTCTTCTTAGTTTTAGGTTGCTTCTTTCCTTGATTAGTTTCCATCCATTGCTTCTTTTCCTACCTCCTGGTGCTTTGGAGAATAGCTTGACTCCCTCTTCTTTCTGGCAACCCCTGAGATATTGGAACACTGCTATCATGTCTCCCCAAGTCCATCTTTTCATTAAACTAGACATACCCAGTTCCTGCAACCGTTCTTCATATGTTTTAGCCTTCAGTCCCCTAATCATCTTTGTTGCTCTTCTCTGCACTCTTTCTAGAGTCTTAACATCCTTTTTACATCGTGGCGACCAAAACTGAATGCAGTATTCCAAGTGTGGCCTTACCAAGGCATTATAAAGTGGTATTAACACTTCATGTGATCTTGATTCTATCCCTCTGTTAATTCAGCCCAGAACTGTGTTGGCTTTTTTGGCAGCTGCAGCATACTGCTGGCTCATAGTTTGAATAGAAGAGAATAAATCTGAACTGAAAATTAGGAGAGATCCCTTGGCCAAGGTAGGCACCCTTTTCTACCACCAAACCTACTTGGGTTTCTGCAAACATGTGATGGGAACTTTGATCAAAGGGCTACCATTTCCCCCCCTCTGTTTCTCTAAACTTTGTAACTGGAAGATCTATGGACTTCAATTCCTAGAATTCCCTAGCCAGTCAGCTGGCTGAGGAATTCTGGGAGTTGAAGTCCACGCATCTTCAAGTTGCCAAGGTTGAGAAAAACTGCTTTAAACATTTCTTCCCAAAGAGATATTGTCCTGGATCTCAAATTGCCTAGCTGCAGTATTCTCTGATGCTTTCTCCAGAGGAACAAGAGCAGGGGTGAAATTCAAAAATTTTCCCTACCGGTTCTGTGGGCGTGGCTTGGTGAGCGTGGCAGAGGAAGGATACTGCAAAATCCCCATTCCCTCCCCACTCCTGTGGGAAGGATACCGCAAAATCCCCATTCCCACCCCACTCTGGGGCCAGCCAGAGATGGTATTTGCCTGTTCTCCGAACTACTCAAAATTTCCACTACCGATTCTCCGAACTACTCAAAATTTCTGCTACCGGTTCTCCAGAACCTGCTGAATTTCACCCCTGAACCAGACTGACCATACATGCTGCTTCCTAATTCCTGCTTCTGCTTTCCCAGGACCTTCTACTCGTATTCAATGGCACAAACCAGCGTCTGCATTTTTCTGCAGGGGCAGTGATGATGATGAAGCCATGAGGTGGCTCTTTCCAAAAACACCATGGCCAGTTGGAGGAACTTATTTATTTATTTAAAACATTTATATAGCCGCCCATCTTTCTCCTTTGCTGGAGAAGTGCTGCTCAAATGGCTGATGCTCAACTTGTTCCATGCTGCATCTGCTACAACCTAGAATGAAGGAGAAATTTCCTGACAGTGAGAACAATTAATCAGTGGAACAGCTTGCCTACAGAAGTTGTGGGTGCTCCATCAATGGAGATTTTTATGAAGAGATTGGACAGCCATTTGTCCAGAATGGTAGAGGAGATTGGACTAGAAGACCTTCAGGGTCCCTTCGAACTCTGCTATTCTGCATTCTGTTCAGAAGAAACCTTCACTTAGCATACTGTGTTAAGTCCGAAGAGTGCGGGCTCAATAACTGAGGCGAGACAGATCAAGAACCAACAAGCCTTTATTAAGGCTAACAGAACAACAGCGAAAACAGCAAGTGACAGCTCAGAAGGGAAATAGCCAGTGCCTCTGCCGCGTCTGACAGCTCTTTTATAGCCGGCTGTCAGACGCAACAGCCAATAGGAAGCCTTTAGTTTCCCGCTTCCCAACAGCTCCTGCTCTGGCCAATCAGGGACATTTCTGAGGCATTCTAGCATCCTGAGGGGACACAACATACTGTATAACAGTTTTCATAACAAAACTTCATTTTAAAAATGTAAGGTTTCCCAATGAAATGATAGTTTCCTCTTCACTGGATGTGTTCACACAGAAGCTCGGCAATCGTCTGACTGAGATGCTTTTATCTGCATTCCTGCACTGAACTGTGATTGCGTTTAATGACCCAAGGAGTTTTCTGCTGGCTACAGTGTTCTGTGCAACAGTCTGAGTCTTGTTGGATTGTCCAGTCTGACTGGCAATGGCTTTCCACCATTTCAGGCTGATTTTTGACTTAGCAACAGCAGAGATGGAACAGGGGACCCCCTTCATGAAAAATTTTCAGGCTTTCCTTAGCAAATTGAGAACAACGTTCTTCTGGTGGACTTCCATCGTTTTCCTTCTGTTCCCCAACCTGTGCTTTATGCCACCAGCCATTCAACCCCACGGACTTAACGCAGTGGTGGGACTTGAATAACTTAACAACCGGTTCTCTGGCTGGGTAGGCGTGGCCGGTTGGTCATGTGACTGGGTGTGTGATGTCACTCATCTCACCCAGCCCCACCTTCCGGCCACTCGCCTCAAAGGCAGAGGTAGGATTCAGCCAGTTGGGGCTAATCCCACCACTGGCTGGGCCCGCCCCCACCCATTTTTTGGGCCATTTTGGGGGGGTTTCAGGCCATTTTTCAGGCTGTTTTCAAGCTGGTTTTGGGGCCCAAAACAGCCTGGAAAATGCCCCGGAAAGCAGGCTGAAAAACGAGCCAGGGTGGGGCCAGCCAGTGGTGGGATTTGCCAGTTTGCCGAACTGCGCAGAATCTTAACTACCGGTTCGCCCGAACCGGTGCAAACCAGCAGCAGCCCACCTCTGACTTAACATCTTGATAAAGTCTAGATGGGGAGATCTGTCAGAGAGAGGTAAATGCAGTGGAATTGCTATTAGGCAGGGATAGCAATAGCACTTGGACTTATATACCACTTCATAGTGCTTCATAGCCCTCCCTAAGCAGTTTACAGAGTCAGCACATTGCCCCCAACAATTTGCATCCCCATTTTACCGATCTCGGAAGGATAGCAGGCTGAGTCAACCTTGAGTCTGTCAGGGTCGAACTGCCGAAGTGCTGGCAGAATTAGCCTGCAATACTGCATTCTAACTACTGCGCCACTGTGGGGACCATCTGAGGCCCTCTAAGGGCCTTGTGAGGGCCCATTGTATCCAGAAGCCTTGGGAGAGATCCCTAGAAGACTTCCAAAAGTAATGGTCAAATTGTAATTTGCATGAGATAAGAAATATTATCATAAAAACTATAAAACAGATGAGCTGGATCACAATTTCTTTCAAACTGAGCAAGAATTTGGATGAAGCCTACCTCTCCTCCTGCTTCTATGCTGGGGGTCCTGTTTAAAGATGGTGCCCTGACACGCATCTGGATGAAAATTTTGAGGAAGACTATGGGCTATTCTTGTGACATAAAACCGGTAGGTGTGAATCTTGATTTCCTTGCTGCTGATTCCTTTTGCTCATCTAGAAACTGATTATTTCTGCCAGGGGTGCCTTTTCTAGCAAGGGATTGCCATGGCTCACACTTTCCCTGGCTGCTTTAGGGGCTGAAGCAGTGGCAATGATAGAGACACTCAAAAGTAAACAGTTAAAAAGGAAAGGGGAGGGGAAAAACAATTTTAACAGGGTGAGTGGGAGGCTCAGATGGCCTCAGTACTGAATTTACACACTTGTCGGAAGAGTGTGTCATCCTTTCTCTCATCCTTTAAAACTGATGCAAATATAGAAAACAATGTTGCTAGGTTCCTCGGTCTCCTTTACTAGGAGAAGCCATTTTGGTTGTGCTGCACGACCCTGGCCTTTGCTGCACAGAAGATGGTGGGTGAGTGTTGGAGGAAGCAGCAGCCGGTTGGAGGTCAAGTGGGTGATTCAGTCTGTGACACAGGTGGGGAGGAGAAGAGCACCATTTGGGACTTGATACTTCTCCGAAGAGCAAAAAGTGCAAAGCTTCACCTGAGTAGGAAAGGTGATTTTGAAATAGGCCATGATTGACCAGGTATGGATCAGAGCATAGGCCCATCTTCTACTGGAAAACTTGCAGGATTGCTCAAAAAGTCCAGCTGTGTTGCTATTAGGCCAATGTTTCTGAACCTCATCAACTTTAAGATGTCGGAACGTCAACTCCTAGAACTGTTGTAAGTCAAGGTCTACCTGTAAAGCAAGAAAAAAAACTGTAGTTCTTTCTCACAATTACTCCAGGGCATCTGGTATTCTAACATGGAGATATTGTATCTGCAGATGCATCAACTCTACAAGGCTGAGTTCTCAGATACAAATTTTCCACAGCACCTGAGGTATCTGAAGTGGGTCACTTTCTGCAGTGCTCTACATTCCACTGTGGTCCTCCCCAGTGTTCTCAACTCTATATTCCACTGTGGGCCTCCCCAATGTTCTCAACTCTACATTCCGCTGTGGTCTCCCCAATGTTCTCAACTCTACATTCTGCTGTGGTCCTCCCCAGTGTTCTCAACTCTACATTCCGCTGTGGTCCTCCCCAGTGTTCTCAACTCTACATTCCGCTGTGGTCCTCCCCAATGTTCTCAACTCTACATTCTGCTGTGGTCCTCCCCAGTGTTCTCAACTCTACATTCCGCTGTGGTCCTCCCCAGTGTTCTGAACTCTACATTCCGCTGTGGTCTTCCCCAATGTTCTGAACTCTACATTCCGCTGTGGTCTTCCCCAATGTTCTCAACTCTACATTCTGCTGTGGTCCTCCCCAGTGTTCTCAACTCTACATTCCGCTGTGGTCCTCCCCAGTGTTCTCAACTCTACATTCCGCTGTGGTCCTCCCCAGTGTTCTCAACTCTACATTCCGCTGTAGTCCTCCCCAGTGTTCTCAACTCTACATTCCGCTGTGGTCCTCCCCAGTGTTCTCAACTCTACATTCCACTGTGGTCCTCCCCAGTGTTCTCAACTCTACATTCCACTGTGGTCCTCCCCAGTGTTCTCAACTCTACATTCCGCTGTGGTCCTCCCCAGTGTTCTCAACTCTACATTCCGCTGTGGTCCTCCCCAGTGTTCTCAACTCTACATTCCGCTGTGGTCCTCCCCAGTGTTCTCAACTCTACATTCCGCTGTGGTCCTCCCCAGTGTTCCCAACTCTACATTCCGCTGTGGTCCTCCCCAATGTTCTCAACTCTACATTCTGCTATGATCCTCCCCAATGTTCCCAACTCTACATTCTGCTGTGGTCCTCCCCAATGTTCCTCAAGTTCTGAGGAGTTAATTATGAACTGTGTCCTCCAGATGGGTTAGAAATAGAATTTATATTGCTATGGAAGTTGGCATATGGTTAGGATTCAGGGTGCTGTAATCTTGGTAGTCCTCGAAAGGCTATTTGAAAGATTCCACACAGTTAATTAAACCGTGTAGAGCACAGGAAGTTCCTTCAAAATGAGTCAGCAAATACTAGGATGCAGACAAGAAGGCAGAAAATGGATTACATTTGAATGAACTCCAGACACCACTTGCCCCCCCCAAAATCCACAAGGAGTGTTTTTCTCTTTAATTTTTCCACTTTCTGATTTCTAGTAGGTTTCCCCCCCCCCTATTCTTCTTTGGTGGGAAGGATGAGGTGGGGAGTTGAGGATGGCATAGGGACTGTATCAGAAGTGGTATTCAGCTGGTTCGGACTGGTTCAGGTGAACTAGTAGTAGTGACCTGCGGGTGAGGCCACCCTGCCCACCCACCACGGCGCTATGCCGTCCTATTTGGCCATGTTTTCAAGCCGTGCGCATGCGTGCAAGCCATGCGCACGAGCAAAGTGCATGTGCGGAAGGCCACATGCATGCATAGAAGGCCGCATGCATGCACAGAAGGCACATATGTGACCGAAGCGAGAGCGCACGCACTGGGCGAACCGATGGAGAAATTATGAGAATCCTACCTCTGGACTGTATGTATTTCAAAATCTTCTGAAAATGCATACTTCATTGTTAACAGCCTTTCCTGACTTTTAGGTTTTGGGAGACTACATCTCCCAGAAAGCCGAGCCAGTGCCCTTGGTGACTGGGAATTCTGGGAGCTGGAGTCTGAAAAGCACCAGGTTACATGATGTAGTTTCACAGCATGGGTTGAACATTAGGCATTTAGAAACAAAAGGGTAAAGTACCCTATGAAACATGTGCACATGGCTGGATATCCAGCTACTCAGCATGGGACACCCACTGCCAACTGTTCACATCCCTGAGTGTTGTAATTAGGTTGCTTGCTCCTCTACTATGATCAACTCTTCAGTTCCTGACTGAGGCTGATTTACGTCTTGCACATTTTTCTTTGTGATAAATTTGTCCCGTAGTGTTTATGTTGCTAGGATTTGCAGCGGGAGAGCAAGTAGTATTGTTAGCGGCAAGGAGATCTGAAGGAACAATTTGAGGAAGGAAAAAAAATGAGAGGCCAGCATAAGAGGTCAGTTTAGGTTTCAGACTTCAAAGAGGACATCTTTGGATTCGGTGGGAATTCAAATCTTCCAACGGTTCACAAGAAAAACAACATCTCATATTCATTTCACAGATCAGAGCCCAAGTCTTCTGAACTGAGATTGCCAGATGTTGTAGGATTAGAATTCCTCTCTGATAGACTGCAATTCTCAGTTTTCCACCCAATCTGTGAGGCTTTGGTCACTGGTTTAGGAAGCTCAGAGTGTTGGGATCAGATCAGGGGTGGGTTCTGGATCCTTTTGCTACCAGTTCGCTCAGGGTTGTGCTGTGCGCGTGTGCGTGCGCGCCTGCAGCAATCAAAGAATAGCTTTCTAAAATCCAAGATGGCAGCGCCCACGGAGACACTGACAGATACCGGCTCCGTGACATCATCGCCGAGTTACTAACAGTTCTAAAGAACCAGTTAGAACTGGTAGGAACCAACCTCTGGATCAGATAGCAGCTGATTTATGTTATATTCATTATCCAATCCCCCAGTTATCACTTAGTCAAATCAGAGAATTGAAAAGGAAAGCTGTCCTAAAATAGCAATAGCAACAGCAATTAGACTTATGTACTGCTTCACGGTACACAGTCCTCTCTAAACAGTTTACAGAGTCAGCATATTGCCCTCAATAATCTGGGTCCTCATTTTACGGACCTCAGAAGGATGGAAGGCTGAGTCAGCCTTTAGCCTGTCTGGATCGAACTGCTGGCAGCTAGCAGAGTTAGCCTGCAATACTGCATTCTAACCACTGTAACACCGTAGCTCTTAAAAAATGGTCCATAGCTTAGTGTAAAGAGCACACACACACCCAATATTAGCCTCCTGGGATCCTAACATCTTCATCTCCAGGTATCCCATCCAATGAAACAAGGCAGGGGGTTATCAGAGAAATAAAGTGTTTTCTATATGTCCTCACATACAGAACATGCTCTCCAAAAATTTTTCAACTGATATTTCTATTATGAGCTCAACCCTAGATGCAGCCATTTTATTTTCTTGTGCATTTCAATAACCATTTTGGTATTTTAGAACTTGGGCATTTTGTTGCTACTTTATTGTTATTTTATACAGCATGTATTGCAGTTGTTATTGTTGCTTCTGTTTTTCGGGTTTCGGTGGTAATTTGCGCAGACTATTAAAACTGTTTTTGTGCTTTTGATTGCAGGTAGCCTGCGATACACAATCATTCATTTAATGACCATTTGAAGTTACAACAGCATTGAAAAAAAATTACCTATCTTCACACCAGTGAAGACCAGTCTTCACATTTACAACTTAACAACAACCACAGCATTCGCATGGTCACATGATTAAAATTTGAGCACTTGGCAGCTGGCATGTATTTATGACAATTGCAGCATCCTGGACTCATGTCATCACCATTTGTGACCTTCCAAGCCAGCTTCCTATAAGCAAAGACAGGGGAGGAAACTGGATTTGCATAACAGCTGCATGATTATATGAAGAACGGTTGCAGGAACTGGGTATGTCTAGTTTAATGAAAAGAAGGACTAGGGGGGTGATATGATAGCAATGTTCCCATATCTCAGGGGTTGCCACAAAGAAGAGGGAGTCAACCTATTCTCCAAAGCACCTGAGGGTAGGACAAGAAGCAATGGGTGGAAACTAATCAAGGAGAGAAGCAACCTAGAACTAAGGAGAAATTTCCTGACAGATAGAACAATTAATCAGTGGAACAAATTGCCTCTGGAAGTTGTGAATGCTCCAACACTGGAAGTTTTTAAGTAGAGATTGAACAACCATTTGTCTGAAATGATATACGGTTTCCTGCCTGAGCAGGACTAGACTAGACTAGACTAGACTAAACTAGACTAGAGACTAGACTAGAGACTAGCCTAGACTAGACTAGACTAGACTAGACTAGACTAGACTAGACTAGACTAGACTAGACTAGACTAGACTAGACTAGAATAGAATAGAATAGAATAGAATAGAATAGAATAGAATAGAATAGAATTCTTTATTGGCCAAGTGTGATTGGACACACAAGGAATTTGTCTTTGGTGCATATGTTCTCAGTGTACATAAAAGAAAATATACATTTGTCAAGAATCATGAGGTAAACTATTCTATTCCTATTCCAAACTATTGAAGAGCTGAAGTGGTGCAGTGGTTAAATGCTGCAACTGCAGGCTGACTGCTAGTTCAGCAGTTCAGCTGTTCAAATCTCACTAGGCTCAAGGTTGACTCAGCCTTCCATCCTTCCGAGGTCGGTAAAATGAGGACCCAGATTGTTGGGGGCAATATGCTGAACTCTGTAAACCGCTTAGAGAGGGCTGTAAAGCACTATGAAGCGGTATATAAGTAAAGTGCTATTGCTATTGCTATTGCTATTCTGTTCTATTCCGTTCTGTTCCGTTCTGTTCTGTTCCATTCCGTTGCATTCTGTTCCATTCTGTCCCGTCCCATCCCATCCCATCCCAATCCCATCCCATCCCATCCCATTAATAAAATTAACTATAAACTACTAACCAAAAGTAGCTAACATGACTTGAGAGGGAAGATGAAGAAGAGTCAACTTGGAGTCAACTCTGTTCTTTGTGGGCATGCATTCATTGCAGAAGAAGAATGCCTTTGATTGCTATGAGTAACCTCAAACATTTTGGGTGGTCCAAAACCCCGAGTTGGCAGTCTTGTTTTGACTCATATAAGGCAGCTGTCCTGGTCCCCTAATCCATATTAATTGATTTTAACAGTGCTTAAGTCATCCAACCAAAAATGCTAAGAACTGATCGCCAACAACAGGACATAACAAATAGAAATGAACAGCCTTTTTCAACCCACCTTTGCCACCCAAAGCTCTTTTTCAAGGGGGAAAGGTGATAAGAATATGCTGCCTTGCATTCTTTGGGGGAAGGGTAGGATAAAAATATATTTATCAAGTAACAATGAAGCCTATTTAAGAAAATTACTGTGTCTTCGAATTTGTAAAGACCATCTCTCTCTTGCCTTTGGGCACTGGCATGCACTCTCTAATGGTTAGCATATAACACACTCCATTTGTTCAGCAATATAGATGACAAATTCAGTTGAATTTAAGCCCAGTTATGGATGCTAATTTTTATACAGCCTTTAAAGTGCCACAGCTCATCAAGCTCTTCTGTTTCCTGAATTTGTATCTGATCTCCTCCTTGACCTGAAATGCCCTAAATCTCTTGAACAATCCACCTGTTAAAATTAAGGAACGCACTGATGATTCACAACTCTGGGCCTCCTTGTTCTGCAGCACACACAAATTCTGTCCAAACCTTCGTTTACTAAATTAAGGACTACTAATGTGCTTTCTTAGTAGTTGTCAAACACAAATACAGTTTAAAGCAGTCTTTTCTGAACACCGGCTGTTAATTCAACTTCATTAACAGCCAGCAGGAGTCCATGAAATAATAAATCAAGTCCGAGCAAACAGTCTTGTAGATATCAGGAAGCTTACAATGGTTGGCAAAATGCCCAGAAGCAATTTGCAGGAAGAATGGCAAGAGAGAGAACAAGAGCCGAGCAGACGTTTCTGGAGTCAAGATACGAAGGCATATGAACGAACGTTGTTTCCTGAAAATTGCTGCCGTCATCATCATCCCTTAAATAGGCTAGGGGAGTGGCCAATTAGCCCCAAGCCTTACTCCTGAGGAGACCTCCTCCTGAGGAACCCTTCCTGCCTTTTGGCAGCTCTGCGTGCCTGTGCATTAAGAATAGGCTCCTTCTCTTCTTCCTCAACACTGATGGGAGTTTCTGGAGGTTCTGAAGGCCCTGGCTGAATCTCTGCCTCTGGCAACGAGTCCTCTCCAGCCTCCTCATTGTCCGACTCAGGTGCCAGCTGCACAGGCCGCTGGTGCATCACCACATCAGCCTCTTCTCTAACGGGATCCGCTACCAGCTGCACGGGCTGCTGCCAGGCCACAACACTCCTTCAGAATGATTCAGGCTTTGAAAAATTAAACTGAGTTATAGTTCTGAACAGACCTGAGGTTTGGTTGAACCCTGTGCCTGATAGGAATCAGGCCACCATTGATTTGCTGATTAAGTACATGCTTTGCTGCTTTTGCAAGCTACCATGATGCTATTTATGATGGTCACCTTGTATCCTACCTTACAAAAGGCAGATTTGTTTGAAAAGTTGTCAGAAGGAAGGCAGGTAACTTGATGTTCTCAGATATTGATGGGATACAGCTCCGTCAGATCTGGCTGTTACAGGCAACAACCAGGACTTGTGGGCTGTAAAATATCTGGGGAACATTAGATCAGAGTGTCAACCCTGAAGCTGACCTGACCAAAGCCATTTTGAAGCTTCAGTGTTATCACACTGGAGCTGAGGGATAGGGAGGGGGGGGGATAGAGATAGCTGGGATTTTGTAGCCAAAACAAAATACTTTCTCCTGGGAACCAAGGACATTCTCACACCTGGTCAGAGAGAGGAGGAGTGATGTTACCTGATAAGAGGTAGGTACCGGAGGAGGTACCGGACGGCACCTCGATTGGACCATGTGACTGATTGTTTGGGGAAAGGAAAAAAACGTTTACTTCTAAAAGCAAACTTTTTACTTTTACTTACTTTTAAAAGAAAACTGTGGGAACCTTCAGAGTCAGTTTTCACCAGAATGTGCCAATATGATATATCCAATAAAGCTATTCTTTGAGGAATCTAGCTGCCTCAGAGTTTTGTTTGCTATGGGTGTATTACTTGGAACCCTGACACAGAGGTCTCCAAACTTGACAACTTTTAAGATTTGTGGACTTCACCTCCATGGCTGGCTATGGAGCCACTTGGTGGGCTCCACCTCCATCCCATTCTGGGTTCCCCCAGGTCTTCAAACCCCTGTGAAAGACTGTCCAAGTGGAGGCCAACCTAATCTTTGCGGGGATGATGTTCCAAAACAAGGGGTGGCACCATAGAGAAGGCCCTTCTTTTCACCTTTTTGCAACAAACTTTCATAGTAGATGAGATTTGTACTCTTTGAATGAGAATTATTCCTTGAAATACATACTTTTGAATTTTGTGATGCAATTTCCCCATGTACAGGTATGCACCAAAATGCATATAATTAGAAAGGCAACCCTTGCACCAAAGACAAATTCCTTGTGTGTCCAATCACACTTGGCCAATAAAGAATTCTATTCTATTCTATTGCATCAATTTTATTTACAAGCTAGCTGAGCATTGTGGGAGCTGTAGTCACTTGGAAGTTTTTTACAAGTTTTTATTTACAAGCTAGCCGAGCATTGTGGGAACTGTAGTCACTTGGAAGTTTTCACCTTAATTGGTGAAAGCTGCCTTGGCTGAGGAAATCTGAAGCTTTACATTCCTGCAAATACCACTTTCGCTTTTTTTCTGAGTGCTCATTTAGGCTCTAGCTGTTGTCAAGGCAGCATCCAGTTCAATTTAGGTCTCTCCCAGACCCTGACGAATCTCTGCCATCTGGATTAAACCCCCTTTCAACACTTCACAAGCATTTGATCATTATACTGAAATCTCCAAAATAACGATGCACAATAATTCCTTTGCCTTTTGCTTATAATATCTGGTTTCTCATAATGATTATAATGAGATGCAATTTTGTTCTCCCCTTGAATATGTTTTTGGATTATACTGAGATCTATAATGAATCTGGAGGAGAAGGTTTACAGAGAGAGCACAAAACTAAGAAAACATGCAGTATACAGGTAGTCCTCAACTTATGACAACAACTGAGCCCAAAGTTTCTGTTGCTAAGCAAGACAGTTGATAAGTGAGTTTTGTCCTATATTGTGACATTTCTTGCCAGAGTTGTTAAGTGAATTACTGCTGTTGTTAAGTTGGTAATACGGTTGTTAAGTGAATCTGGCTTCTCCATTGACTTTGCTTATCAGAAGGTCGTAGAAGGTGATCACATGACCCCGGGACACTGCAACCATCATAAATATATGCCAGTTGCCAAGTGTCTGAATTTTGAGTACGTGACCATGGGGATGCTGCAACGGTCGTAAGTGTGAAAAACTATGATAAGTCACTTTTCAATGCCGTTGTAACTTTGAACAGTCACTAAACCATTGAGTCAAGGAACACCTGTATTGTAAATAGCAATGTGACTCACCAGCCTCCTTCTTCTTCAACTTCTCCAGCACATAGCTTAAGAATTTTTCTTCCCAGATGACTCCAATTGCTGTTTCAAACTCTTTGCAGATGTAACCACCGTGACTAGGGACGACACTTGGAACGGTCGTCCTCCATACGCTGCCGGTCGAGGAGACAAAGCTGGCTCCCTGGGGGTTTTGCCGCCACCCCTCCAGTCCACCAGCAGGCGCTACTCTTCTTTCCCACCCCTCCTGGGTGGTTTCGACCTGGTCCTGACTGGACCGGGTCCCCGGGCGGCGCAGGTTCGGGGCTTTCCCACAGGGAACGGGGAAAGCTCCATAGCACCACAGCCGGAATTTCTCTTTCTTGACCTGTCTAGAATTTCATTCCCTTTTCAACTGTTCAAGAAAGAACACTAACTCAGTGCCAGGACTTTTTGTAGGAAGATGCAGATTTAATCTCCAGGATCTCCAGGTACGGCTGGGAAAATTTCCTGGATGAGCTACTTTAGCAGCACAGCAGTACTGAGCTAGGTGTACCTGTGATCTGTTTCTGTAGGCTTCTAGGTTGCCCTTGAGTCTTCCATTGCAGTGTTTCTCAACCATGGCAACTGGAAGGCTGGCTGGAGAATTCTGGGAGTTGAAGTCCACAAGTCTTAAAGTTGCCAAGGTTGGAGACCCCTGTTCTATATAACTATTTCCTTTGCTCTGGAATTTGCCTTAGTCCTCTTAACCATTACATAGGCACAGGCTTCCTTGGGGGGGGGGAGTTTGTGCTAACTTCTGGATTGGATTCAGTTGGCGCCGCTCAGGGTAATTGTCCTTTGTGGGTCATTCTTTCATTTAATTGCCAGAGGCCATTATAACTACTTTCGCCTGTGTTGGATCCAGTATGTCTAGATATCTCCTGCAACTAACTTCCGTTCCGTTCCAAACCTTCTAAATGGATAGATTCCTTCAAAGGCCAAGGAAATGCTGGAACATCTTGGTCCAAGCGTTCACTTTATCAAGTTGGTCTTTAAAGTAAAGACATTCACAAGCCAGTTAATTCCTGAAACATATGCCAGAATTCTCTAGTTGGCTGTGAGAGAGAGAGAGGCTGGCCAAGAAAGAATTAAATTAGTCAGTTAATTAAAGGCTCCTGAAAGCCCAAAGGACTAGCTCAGAAGGAGGTTGCCCGATGTATCCCTGCATGACTCTGGCATTTCTTTTCTCCATTAGCCTTCTCTGAAGCATATTCTGCTCTGCAAGGTCAAATCAAGTGTGTGATGGCTGTGGATCTCCTAATGCAGGGCTCTCAAACTCAAGGGCTGGGGGCTGGCTCTGGCCTGCAGGGTGCTTAGATCTGGCCCCCAGGGCCGCCCTGGAAACAGCGAAAGACTGGCCCACAGTGCCTCTGCAGCAAAAATGGCCTCCTGAGCCAGGAGTGGGTTCCACTTACCTTCCCTACCGGTTCGCATCATGTCGGAAGTGCACGTTGGAAGTGCGTGGAAGTACGTCATGTTGGGGAAATGACCCTCTGCGCATGCGCAGAAGCCTTTGCACATGCACAGATGGTTCTTTGACATCCGCTTTCAAGAAGCGGTGACCGGAGGACCGGTTTGGGGGTGTGGCCAGCCAGCCATCGCTGCCAGTTTGGCGAGGGGGGCAAATTTTCGCCACTGGTTCGGGCAAACCGGTCTGAACCAGCAACAACCCACCAGTGTCCTGAGCTCCATTTTTGGCTGCGATGGCCTCCTGCAACCCTCTGCCAGCGAAAACAGAACTCGGGAGTGCCACGTGCTCTTGGGCCACCACAGGTGCCCCTGATATGAGTGACATCGAGCTGGCGACGCCCCCCGCCCCCCTCAGGTCAAACACAACCCTGATGCGGCCCTCAATGAAATCGAGTTTGACACCTCTGTCCTAGTAAGTCACCAATATACAAAGGGTTCTGCCTCCATCTTCTTCTGGAAAGCTGTTCAAACATGGCTAATTTGAACAAACCCTTTGTGATTAATTATTTGCACTTAGCCTGCCATCTGTTTGGCCGTACGCTATCCTTCATTTTAATCAGTATCATGGTTTATGGTTTATTGGTTTTACTGTTTTATGGCTTAGGTCTGCAGGCCACCTAGAGCTCTGCAATATGGCCTCATCCACGGAATGGAAAATTAAATAAAGCAATAATAATGCATTAACTATTCCATGGATGCTTATAGCTGACAGTTTGCTTCATGCATTTATGTATTCAGTGAATAGCACTACAATGAGGAAGGGGGAGGGAATTACATTTTTGAAAGGAAAATATCTTCTATTCCTTCTTTCCTGGAAGTAAAAGAGAAATGCTTTCTAGGGACAGTAATTATTATTATCGGAGGGTAGATTAACCTCCGAGTTCAGAATGAAATAGGAGCCCACTTTTGCAGACAAGTCAGCGAGGTGACTTTGAGCCAGTCACTCTCTCTCAGCACAACCTGCCTCACAGGGTTGTTGTTGTGGGAATAGTAGGAAGAGGAAGGTGTGTTGGATATGTTCGTCACCTTGAATTACTTGTAATAATAAAGGCAGGAAATAAAATAAAATAATGAAATGAATGAGTCCCTCGGGAGTAGGGCGGCATAGAAGAACCAAATAATAAATAAATAAATAAATAAATAAATAAATAAATAAATAAATAAATAAATAAATAAATAAATAAATAAATACATACATACATACATACATACATACATACATACATACATACATACATACATACATAAATAAATAAATAAATAAATAAATGAAAAATTAAAATAAAATAATATAATGACCACAATTGAGCCCAAAATTTATGTTGCTAAGAGAGACAATTGTTAAGTTAGTTTTGCCCCATTTTATAACCTTTCTTAACACAATTGTTAAGTGGATCACTGCAGTTGATAAGTTAGTAACACAGTTGTTAAGTGAATCTGACTTCCACATTGACTTTGATGTCAGAAGGTCTCAAAGGGTGATATTATGACCTTGGGACACAATGGTCATAAATATGAATTAGTTTCCAAACATCTGAATTTTGATCACATGACCACGGGGATGCTGTAAGTGTGAAAAATTGTCATAAGTCACATTTTTTCAGCGCCGTTTTAACTTTGAACAGTTACTAAATGACAATTTTTAAAGTTTTTAATGGCTTTGTGGTTAATTTGTGGTTGTTTTTGTATTGTAGGGGAGAAGCCACATACCTTCCCAAAGATTGCCTTCAATTGTTCTCCAATAATTAAAGTAATTAAAAAACAAAACTGTTTCATCATCAACATTTCATGAGATGTTTACATTCTAGTACAGTAATCCTCATTTAATGACTGCCTCGTTTAGCAACCCTCTCAGTTATGATGGTGGTAAAAAAGTAACTTTGCATGTATGATCTTTGCAGCCCTGTAAAGCAAAGGAAGGCTGAAGTAAGATCATAAGAACAGTGGCTATCATATCAGGAAGTCCAGATAGTTCAAATGAATATAAAGATTTATTGCAAGCTCATGCTCTTTACAAGAATCTGAACTACTAACAGTCAAAGCAAATTGGCGGTAGATAAAAGTCAGTGGAATTCAAAGTAGACTGGACGGAGATCTCTTGTGTACGCAAAGGGACTTGAGACTGATGACATGTTTGACCCCTCCCTTGAACTCAGCCTGGCCATCTCCTACAGCGGCAGTTTCACTTAGCAACCACTTTGCTTAATGACCAAATTGCTGGTCCCAACTGTGATTCGTAAATGAGGACTACCCATATGAGAAGGCAGGAAGGCTGTGGGGTATTGCGAGAGAACATACCTTGTAAAATGCTGATACTATTGGTATATAAAGTTCATTATAAACACAAACATGAGCCCGGGCTGAACAAGAAATAATAAAAAATTATCACAGAACTAGAAGTGCTAGTTATGTTACTCAGCATTGAGTTATCAAAAAGCATTCTGCACATGTTTGGGAAACTCACTGGGATTCCTTGATTGGCCCTTCAGTTATTCCTTGCCTAGTATATAAGCCACCAGCTATAAAACTGAGTGAATTTCAAATGACTTGGGAAACACTTTTGCAGGAACTAAACTGTTTATCGCATTCATTCCTTGATAGGAAGGAAAGTGGGAAATGGACACAGCAATATTACCCCAAGGGCTTTGTCATCCATCCTGTTAAAACACATGCCTGCTTATGATTATTCTGAGCAAAAGTAGTTTGGTTCTACACTTTCCAAAGAGTTTAATTTAATCCATCAAAGCTAGCTATTTGTTCTTCGTTTTTTTGTTTTTTTAAAAAATGGAATAAATAGCAAAAGAACAATTAAAACTTTGATTTTAGAAAGTTACAAAGAAACTAAGGGTCCAGAAAAATTTAAAGTAAAACTTTGGAATTAATAATAATGAATTTTTCCCAATGGAATTTTTTTTGTTTGTTTTTTTTTTTTAAAAAATGATAAGACTTTAATAGTTGAACACTAGAGGGAACTAAACATTATAATTAAATTAGAAGAACATTCAAACTCAACTCACAATTATAGAATGAAGCAAAATATTTTAACATTAGTCATATTGTTGCCTTTGATGAGATAGGCAGTATATATATGTCAAATAAATAAATAAATATTGATGAATATTTTGAACAATGGATCCAGAAGTTAATTTTCAGAGTGCCTGACTCTTAGACTATGTTTCAAAAATGCTATGGAAGGGGAACAAACCTTGAAATTGATTTGAAAGTGGATTTACACATGTCAGGCTACAAGAATGACATGGAAAAAGATGTTACACTGGACATACAAAAGAAAAAAAATGATGTCTAAATAATTAAAAGGGTTGTACAAATAACAAGCCAAAAGAATGACCAAGTCAATTTTCCTATACTGGATTTATAAAAGAAGCTTGTTAAAATTTTGATGAAATTTTTTGAGAAAGAACAAAGAAAATCAGAAAAAAAAGATCAAGTTCAGGGACATTATTTGAAGGGACTAAAGATCAAGATAGTTCGAAGTAAAGGGAAGGAATATAGAGTTGGTTAATTTGATCAAAATTAAAACACGTATGCTGTTATCTCTGGTAACCCTTGATAGAATTTTGCTGACATAAGGATGGAAATTACAAATTTTTAAGGATTTGTTCATAGATAAAATATAGGATATGGGAAGAACAGATATTCCATTGTATTTTAAGAGAAGACAAAATAGATTACTAAAATTATTTAAACAGGTAGTCCTTGACTTATGACCACAATTGAGCCCAAAATTTCTGTTGCTAAGAGAGACAGTTGTTACATTAGTTTGGCCCCATTTTATGACCTTTCTTACCACAATTGTTAAGTGAATCACTGCAATTGTTAAGTTAGTAACACGATTGTTAAATGAATCTGACTTCCCCATTAACTTGTCAGAAGGTTACAAAAGGTGATCATTTGATTCCTGGGATACTACAACCATCATAAATATGAGCTAGTTGCCAAGTGTCCAAATTTTGATCATGCAACGGGATGCTGCAACGATCATAAGTGTGAAAAACGGTCATAAGTCACCCTTTTCACTGCCGTTGTAATTTTGAATGGTCACTAAATGAATGGTAGTAAGTTAAGGACTACTTGTACTTATTGCGATCAAGTGGGAAGTCACTTCTTTATATATTTCTTTCATTTTTCTTTATTGTTATTTTTCTTCTATTGTTCTCTTTCTTCTTTTTAATTTGCATTAGCTTTTATTGTTGCAATTTCTAATCTTTAACAAAATTACGGTAAGAAGTGTTAATAAAACAACCATATTGGAGTATAAAGTATTTGTGGAAAGAAGTAACTGCTGCATGATAGCTGCCCTGTTACTCCCAGAAACGCACTGCTACTCATATGCCACACAGCTATTTCTGTTCTCAACAGCTGCAGTGGGAGGTGTTAGTCAAATTGATCTTTATTAGCCAAGAAATCAGCAAAGAGTTCAGAGATGCTATCCCTCAAGAGCTGAAGACAATGGCCACCCTGCCAGTGTCTTCAGAAAATGCCCAACCACCGAATACAATGGTTGGCACTAGGTGTGCATAGGACACTTATAATGTGCTCCCTAAATGCTGCTCATCATTTGGATTCTGACTATCCCTGGCCAGCAGGGTCAACAATCATACTGAATAGGATTTTTTTTAAAGAGAGAGAGAGAGAGAGAGAGAGAGAGAGAGAGAGAGAGAGAGAGAGAGAGAGAGAGAGAGAGAGAGAGAGAGAGAATAGATTGGACATTTGTGGAAGGCATCTGGCACAGGAGAAGACAGACAATTGGTAGTTTCACAGCCTCTTATTTATTTATACATGTTATTTATTTATACATTTCCTCACCCTGTGTTTTCATTCTCAGAAAGAACCCAAAGCAGAATAGTTGATGGGTATACTTTATAGCAATAGCAATAGCAATAGCAATAGCACTTAGCCAGTGTTTCCCAACCTTGGCAACTTGAAGATGTCTGGACTTCAACTCCTAGAATTCCCCAGCCAGCGAATGCTGGCTGGGGAATTCTGGGAGTTGAAGTCCAGACATCTTCAAGTTGTCAAGGTTGGGAAACACTGACTTAGACTTATATACTGCTTCATAGTGCTTTACAGCCCTCTCTAAGCGGTTTACAGAGTTCAGCATATTGCCCCCAACAATCTGGGTCCTCATTTTACCCACCTCAGAAGGATGGAAGGCTGAGTCAACCTTGAGCCGGTGAGATTTGAACAGCTGAACTGCTGAACTGCAGTGCTGCTTTTAACCACTGCGCCACCTCGGCTCTTTATACTCCATATTGGAGTATACAGTATTTGTGGAAAGAAGTAACTGCAGCCCGATAGCTGCCCTGTTATTCCCAAAAACGCACTGCTACTCATATGCCACATAAAGTGGTGATGTCCCTCATGGCTACCAGTAGCCACACATTGCAGCTGTCATCACAATTTTCACAGCAGTTTCACATCAATGGCATTCTGACATGAACAGAAGGAAGAAAATATCTCTCTGAAGTAACATGACCATTTAATCCTGTCCAAGCAAAAGGAGAATGGGGAAGGAAAGATCATTTTCCTAAATGTCTTCAGTGCCTCTGCACTAGTTGTAACTCCATATTAGTGGGAAGTGGGACATCGGCCACTTTATGCTAGTTTGCAAAGTAGTCCTAAGAAAACATTCTTACATAGCATTCTTAAATTCCTTATTTTCCCTGAGTAAACTGGCTGGATATGAAGTCAGCTTGAAAATTTAAGAAGGAATGAAGAATAAAATATGAATATATGACATTCCTTGAGTGTTTAATGCATTATGAAGACGTGTAAGGAGTGCTTGTGTTAAAACTTGAAGTATATTACTGTAGCTGGAGATGTGTGAATGCATACAATGATATTGTCACTGGCTGACAATCCAGATGGTTTGCAGTAAATGTTAGATAGACTGTATAATGCAATAATTCATCATTTCATTTCATTCATTAAACTTGACCAAATAGTCAAGTTTGACAGGGACAACAGAGTCCACGGCTATACATTATATACAGATGGTAAAAATGTAGGGTCACATAGTAGAATATTTATACAAATCTATTTTCTTAAATGACCAGGGAAAAAAATCTGTAAAGGTGATTAAGTAATACAGAGAGAATGAATGGAGATTAAACTAAAAGTTGGGGGGGAGGGAAGGGAAAGGAAGGGAAGGAAGGAAGGAAGGAAGGAGAAGAAAGAGAGTGAAAGAAAGAAGAAAGAAAAGAAAAGAAAAGGGGAAAGGTCAAAAGAAGGAAAAGATGGAAACAGTTATGATTGAATGGGCCAGATGCAATCCTGAAAAAGACAATGTGGAGAACTTTAAAGGGCTACAGGTCAGGGGTGAAATCCAGAAGGTTCTGACAGGTTCTGGAGAACCAGTAGCGGAAATTTTGAGTAGTTCAGAGAACCGGTAGTGGAAATTTTGAGTAGTTCGGAGAACTGGCAAATACCACCTCTGGCTGGCCCCAGAGTGGGGTGGGAATGGGGATTTTGCAGTATCCTTCCCCTCCTACGTCCACCAAGCCACGTCCACCAAGCCATGCCCACAGAACCAGTAGTTAAAAAAAATGGATTTCATCACTGCTACAGGTAATATATGAAGTGGTGGGTGGGCACAATGGAAGGAAAGATAGAATGCAAGGACAGAAAGGCTGGGGAGGGGGTTATGTTTGGCATAACTCTGTTTACTCTGAAGGGAAGTATGTATATAGCATTAAAGACATACAGTATTTTTCGGAGTATAAGACGCACCTTTTTACCCCCCAAAAGAGGGTGAAAACTTGGGTGCATCTTATACACCGAATGCAGACCCACCCACCCACCCACCCCCACCCTTTGGCCTCTGTCTTCCAGCAATTTACCTGCTTGCAGGAAAGCCAAGCAAGTCAGTAGCAGCTTCCCAACCTACAGCTGATTATTTTCTGCTGGATGCAAGGAGGTAAGTGAATAACTATAAATGTCTGTAGAATGTTCAAATTATTAGACTTATTTTTTAAAGACTGCTTTATTATTGTTCTAGAGCCAGGGGTCTCCAACCTTGGCAATTTTAAGACTTGTGGACTTCAACTCCCAGAATTCCACAGCCAGCTTTGTTAGCTTTGCTGGCTGTGGAATTCTGGGAGTTGAAGTCCACAAGTCTTAAAGTTGCCAAGGTTGGAGACATCTAGACAACTTAACAAAATAAAGAAGCTTTTTAAAATAAATGCTTGCTCTGAAGAGGCCCAGTGCTATTGTATCTTCTTTTAAATGCACAGGTACAGTATATGTGGTACCTTGCTGAACAGTAGTAACTGTGAGAGGGATCTTGGAGTCCTAGTGGACAACCATTTAAATATGAGCCAGCAGTGTGCAGCAGCTGCCAAAAAAGCCAACACAGTTCTAGGCTGCATTAACAGAGGGATAGAATCAAGATCACGCGAAGTGTTAATACCACTTTATAATGCCTTGGTAAGGCCACACTTGGAATACTGCATACAGTTTTGGTCGCCACGATGTAAAAAGGATGTTGAGACTCTAGAAAGAGTGCAGAGAAGAGCAACAAAAATGATTAGGGGACTGGAGGCTAAAACATATGAAGAACAGTTGCAGGAACTGGGTATGTCTAGTTTAATGAAAAGAAGGACCAGGGGTGACATGATAGCAGTGTTCCAATATCTCAGGGGTTGCCACAAAGAAGAGGGAGTCAAACTTTTCTCCAAGGCACCTGGGGGTAGAACAAGAAGCAATGGGTGGAAATTAATCAAGGAGAGAAGCAACTTAGAACTAAGGAGAAATTTCCTGACAGTTAGAACAATTAATCAGTGGAACAGCTTACCTCCAGAAGTTGTGAATGCTCCAACACTAGACATTTTTAAGAAGATGTTGGATAACCATCTGTCTGAAGTAGTGTAGGGTTTCCTGCTTAATCAGGGGGTTGGACTAGAAGACCTCCAAGGTCCCTTCCAACTCTGTTATTATTATTATAAATAATAGAGTATTTATACTCTATTATTTAAAAATGTATACTTCCAGAAATTTTAATTAATTTTAACAGCTCTGTACAAGTATAGTCTGAAATGTAACAGTGTTCTGTTTAGTATTAGAGTTAAATCCTGACTTACCTTGGAGTAGATCTATTTAAATAATTGGGAGGAGTTAGTGTGACTACATTTAAGAAAACTTTCTGGCATAATGTACATTTCTCCAATTCTTTGCTATTTCTATGGGTCAGGCACACATGCACAGAAATACACAGCAAACAGTGTATATCATCTGTGCTGTTTGCTGTTTGCTGTTTGGCAAATTGCTTGGAGGCAGAGGCCTTTTTCCTTGTTTTCCTCCCCCAAAACTAAGGTGCGTCTTATACTCCAAAAAATACGGTAATTAAAAAGGAGGAAAATGTGCAACCTGAGAAGGCATAGTTTGGGGGACAGAAAAAAAAGGGAGAGGGCTGAAGGCAACAGAATCAGGTGTTGTCCACTTCTTGAATATTACACGTCACACTCATGAGATGGGCAGCTGTATGAATTTGATAGATTAAAAGATTACATGTATTTTCCTTATGATCATAAAGCACAAGATAGCAGTGATGATAATGATGTCCTAAATCTTACATACAGTACTTTAGAAGCAGAGGAGGAGGGCTTGCCTAAAAGCATTCCTTGGAGAAAGCTTTGCACTGCAATTTTGCAAACTTTCTCAAGGTATTAGAGAAAAGGGAAAAGCGAACGAGGCAATCCAAGTTCAGAGTCTGGCTGGCAGGAGACCACAGCTGGAGGGGGGATGACAAACATCAAAGGAGCAGGCCAATGCTACAGCCCTGGAAGCTGCCACCTCAGAGCATCTTTTGTGCTTCACATTGGAGAAATGAGACAGACTTCAAACCCTGCCATTTTCTTTAATGAAATTGTTACCTTGGCAACCATATTGTCACATTAGGGCAACGCAGCGATTCCAGTGGAAGTCTGAATGTTTCCTAAGAGCTGGGCTAAGGGAGGAAGCAGCCAAATTAACAGGTGGGAGAACAAACAAGCATACCAAAAGTTTAGCAAATCAGCCAGATGCTTAGTGGCATGGCTGCCAAGTTCCTCAGTCAAATCTTCCTAATCACTGCCATGAGAGCCCCCCCCCCAAAAAATCTCCAAGTGGCAACTGGCTCTTTTGATTCCCCCACTACAGCTTGGACTTTTCAAGAGGTGACAGGAGAAATTAACTGCTCCCCCATACACTGTATTCTTTGATCTCAATTGCACATCTCCTCTGCCTCTATTCTAATGATGCAACCAAGAAAGGAGAGGGAGGCAGGAATCCCAGGTGAGTGACCTCCCCCTCAGTGTTGCTGCTCCCTTGTCTAAGGTGACCAGACATCCCGCTTTTGGCGGGACAGTCCCGCTTTTTAATCATTTGTCCCGCGTCCCGCAGCATTTCAAAAAAGTCCCGCTTTTTGAATTTGAATTTGCCCTGCACCCCCCTCTGCCTCCTGCCTCGCCTGCCTCCTCCTGTCAGGCGGGGAGGGAGGGCATTGAGAGGTGCAGCGCTGTCTTGCCTGTTCGTCGCCGCAGAGCCGAAGAAGCTGGTGGCGTTCGTGGTGCGGGGCTTCCCCCGGCCGCTTTCCCCGGCCACCGGGACGCCGCCATTTGCGTTCTTTTGCCCTCTGCGCAAGCAGAATGCTTTGCGCATGCACAGAGGGCAAAAGAACGCAAATGGCGGCGTCCTGGCGGCCGGGGGAAAGCGGCTGGGGGAAGCCCCGCGCCGCGAATGCCACCAGCTTCTTAAGCTCTGCGGCGACGAGCAGGCAAGTCCGCACCGATAGGAACCCACCCCTGGCTGCGATGAAGGGGGGGTGTTTGGGGGGGTGCACAAAGCTGCAGGATAAGAGAGACAGACCCCTCCCTTCTTGCTCCCCTAGAAACCCCCCCTCCCATCAATGGTGTCCCATTTTACAAATATTAAAATCTGGTCACCTTATACCCTTGTCCCATTCCCAAAACTGCTTTTGGCTGAGCTCACACAATATACCAAATAGAGTTGGTTCCATTTTTGATGTATTGATTTATTTTATTTGTATTGTATCCAATCTCACCTAAAGTATATCTTCCTCCCCCCTGTCCTTACCACTTTCTATAGAGGGACGATCGAGAGTTTCCTGTCCTATTGCATTACAGTCTGGTTTGGAAGCAGGAAGGCGGAGCAGAGAGTGGTAAGGATGGCAGAAAATATTATTGGTAGTTCACTCCATTCTATCCAGGACATAGCATATAAGCGTTGGTTGAGCAGGATCCGCAAGGTTGTCTAGGATGCCACACATCCTCTTTGTGACCTGTTTTCCTTATTACCTTCTGAGAGGAGGCTTCGTGGTATCCGAAGCAGAACATCTAGATTCAGTCACAGTTTTGTTCCATATTGTGTCAATCTTCTGATTTCTCAGGCTTCCTCTTTCCGCTATGTATTCAAGATGGTATTTATATGTTAGGGTATAGGTATACACATATGTATGTACCGGTCAGTAGTGGGTTCTAAAACCCATTACTACCAGTTCACGTGCGTGATCGCGCATGCGCAGAAGCTTCTGCGCATGTGCAGAAGCGTCCTGGGTGTGTGGGCAGAGCCTCCTGCCGCTACAGGTTTGCAGAACTGGGCCGAACCGGGAGCAACCCACCACTGGTACCCATATATAGCATATGTGTGTGATGTATGTGTACCCTTTTGAGAGCAGGCAACAGAATATCATTTTTAATGTGTGCCAGAGTGTCTACAGGAAAAGAATGACAATAAAGGTTCTCTTCTCTTCTCTTCTCTTCTCTTCTCATCTTTCCTATCTTATTTTATATATAACTCTGGGCAAATAACCTTGAATAGCCTTGGGAATAACCTTGGGAGGCAGGAGGAGGCAGAGGAGCCACAGTCTTGATAATGGTCAGATAAAAGATATCTCATACCACAGAAGGGAAAAGGATGTGGGAAGAGTCTCAGAAAGGACCGTCTGTAGTTCCTGGAAGGTAAAGGCAAGAAGGAAGAGAAGTGCTTTCAGACTTTCACAATTCCGTTACTGTAATCTTACAATACTGTGGAGTTAGTTAGTACTCATGGTTCTGGTTTCATGTCTGGACGACCTCAAGGGGCTCCCAGTGGCCCTCAACCGTTTAGCTTAGCATGTGCTTTGAAAATGATGGTACAGTAGGTTCTGTACACAGGGGGCAGCCATACTCTGTGTGGTTTTTGTTCCCCTGAAGGTCTCCCTGGGGGGCTCTGGGGGGGGGGGGCATTATGAAAGAAGGTGGGTTACTTTTCCCCGGAACCATTGTTTACAGGCGAGTTTGGAACACTTGGCGGGAAGTGTTTTTTCATTCTTTTCCATAAGCATGTTAGCCCTGATAAGGTCTCTTCATCTCAGCTCTTTATTTGAACCAGGGCCTTCACAATAGAAGGGAAGGCTGCCAACTTTCCTTTGTGAAGGTCAGTTGGATGGAGAATGCAGGCTGGGCATGCTCCTTTGGTCTAATGCAGTGCTTCTCAAACTTGGCAGCTTTAATCTTTAAAATCATGTGAAGTATTAGTACCACTTTACAAAGCCTTAATAAGGCCACACCTGGAATACCGCATCCAGGTTTGGTCACCACGCTACAAAAAAATATGTTGAGACTTTGGAGAAAGTGCAAAGAAGAGCAACTAAGATGATTAAAGGGCTGGAGACTAAAACATATGAAGAACAGTTGCAGGACTTGGGTTTGGCTGTTGTTCGTCCATCGTGTTCGAAGAGGACCTTGACATCTATCAGGTTGTGGGTTGTTTGCGATGTGTCCGCAGGTGGCTGGTAAGGCCTATACGGGCACAAAATGTTCTGCCACATGTTAGGCAGACATGTGTGGGCACCATTGTCGTAGCATTTGCAGCTCTGGCTTTGCGGAGTGAACGCTTTTCTTCTGCTATGGCTGTTCTTCTGTCCTCAGATTTTTGGCAGCCTTGCCAGAAGGTAGTGTCGATATAGAGGGACTTGAAGGAGGCTTTCAACGAGTCTTTGTATCACTTCCTTTGTCCCCCGTGCAATTGCTTTCGTTTAGACAGCTCACCATAGAGGAGCTGTTTAGGGATGCGATGGTCTGGCATCCTTGCAACATGGCCAAACATGGCCAAACATGGGTTTGGCTAGTCTAGAGAAAAAGAAAGGACTAGGGGGTACATGATACCAGTAGCAGTATTCCAGTATTTGAAAGGCTGCCACAAAGAGGAGGGGGTCAATTTATTTTCCAAAGCACCAGAGTGCAGGACAAGAAACAATGGATGGAAATTAATCAAGGAGAGACGCAACTGAAATTAAGGGGAACTTCCTAACAGCGAGGACAATTAACCAGTGGAACAGCTTGCCTTCAGGGTGCTTCATCACTGGAGGTTTTAAGAAGAGATTGGACAGTCATTTGTCTGAAATGATATAGAGCAGTGATGGCGAACCTTTTTTGGTTCGCGTGCCAAAAGGGTGTGTGTGCCCACACCCATTCCCTCTCCCCCCATGCGCACAACCCCCCCCACTGCCCCCTGCACATGCGCACCCCCACCCCACCCCCGCGCAAAGGCCTTACCGAAGCCTGGGACGGTGAAAAACAGCAAAATGGGCAAACTGGAAGTTCGGAAAAACGCACTTCCGGTTTGCCCATTGGGCTGTTTTTTGCACTCCGGGGCTTCAGGAAGCTTCCCTGAACCCTCCAGAGTGCTAAAAACAGCCCAACGGCAAACCAGAAGTGTGTTTTCCGAACTTCCGGTTTGCCTGTGGAACTGACAGGGCAACGCCTCGCGTGCCCTCTGATATGGCTCCGCGTGCCACCTGTGGCACACGTGCCATAGGTTCGCCATCACTGATATAGAGTCTCCTGCTTGAGCAGGGGGCTGGATTAGAAGACCTCTAAGGCCCTTTCCAGCTCTATTCTGATCTATTACTCTGTGTGGACTTTAACTCCCAGGATTCCCTAGGTAACATGAATTCTGGGAACTGAAGTCCACACAGCTTAAAGTTGCCAAGGCCATTAACCCTCAGTAGGAGTAAAAATGTAGTACTATTTGAATTATTAAAAAGTCATTTTCATGGGCCAGGTTTTGTACATGAAAAAGAGGAAAGCATCCCCATCTCTATATGTAGTGTTGGAATGTCCATCTGGGTTCAGTTCCAAGTGGGAAGAAAGACACTGGAAACATGGAAGCTGTTTGGAAAGATGGTTTAATGGTGGACAGGACGACATGGATTTTTGGGGTCCTGGGCAAATGAGCACATGGGTAAGAGAGAGAGAGAGAGATTTATACCCTCTCTTGGGCCCCGCCTTAGAGCTTCCTGTTCCTTTGTAAGGGCAGGTATCCTGATTAGTTGTCAGACTCCCATGGGGCCATGCAGGTAAGGTGACCAGACGTCCCGATTTTGGCGGGACAGACCCGCTTTTTCATCATTTGTCCCGCGTCCCGCCCGTCCTCTAAAAAGTCCCGATTTTTTGAAAGAATGCCCGACGAAACAGCGGGACGTCTGGTCACCTTAGCAGTGCTCCCCAACCGGTGTGCCGCGGCACACTGGTGTGCCTTGAGGCCATGCCAAGTGTGCCGTGGCAAAAGGGGCGGGGCAGGGCGGGGCGCGCGTCCTACCTGGGACTTTTCCTGGTAGCTCCAATCGCGTTCCTTGCTAATAGCACCCAGAGCAGAGCAGCCCCTTCCAAAAGATCGCGAGACGTTATCTTTTGGAAGGGGCTGCTCTGCTCTGGGCGCTTAGCAAGGAACGCGACTGGAGCTACTGGGGAAAGTCCAGGTAGGATGCGCGTCTCTTGCTGGGGGTTGGGCGGGCAGGGCAGGACTGGCGGGCGGGACGGGGCGCGCGTCCTCCCTGGGACTTTTCCTGGTAGCTCCAATCGGGTTCCTTGCTAATAGCGCCCAGAGCAGAGCAGCCCCTTCCAAAAGATCGCGAGACGTTATCTTTTGGAAGGGGCTGCTCTGCTCTGGGCGCTTAGCAAGGAACGCGACTGGAGCTACTGGGGAAAGTCCAGGTAGGATGCGCGTCTCTTGCTGGGGGTTGGGCGGGCAGGGCAGGACTGGCGGGCGGGACGGGGCGCGCGTCCTACCTGGGACTTTTCCTGGTAGCTCCAATCGGGTTCCTTGCTAATAGCGCCCAGAGAAGAGCAGCCCCTTCCAAAAGATCGCGAGACGTTATCTTTTGGAAGGGGCTGCTCTGCTCTGGGCGCTTAGCAAGGAACGCGACTGGAGCTACTGGGGAAAGTCCAGGTAGGACTCGCGTCTCTCGCTGGGGGATGGGCGGGCGGGGCAGGACTGGCGGGCGGGACGGGGCGTGCGTCCTACCTGGGACTTTTCCCAGTAGTTCCAGTCGCGTTCCTTGCTAAGCGCCCAGAGCAGAGCAGCCCCTTCCAAAAGATCGCGAGACGTTATCTTTTGGAAGGGACTGCTCTGCTCTGGGCGCTTAGCAAGGAACGCGACTGGAGCTACTGGGGAAAGTCCAGGTAGGACGTGCGTCTCTCGCTGGGGGTTGGGCGGGCGGGGCAGGACTGGCGGGCGGGACGGGGCACGCGTCCTACCTGGGACTTTTCCCAGTAGTTCCAGTCGCGTTCCTTGCTAAGCGCCCAGAGCAGAGCAGCCCCTTCCAAAAGATCGCCAGAATGATGGGATTTGCAAATGCCAGAGATCACCATGGCAACCACAAACGGTTGGGGGCAACGCACCCCTTCTAAAGGGCCGGCCCGGGCATCATCTCCGAAGCCTCCCTCCTTCCCACCCCCCACCCCCAACTACCTGAGCGATGGAGGCGCGGCGGCCGGTTTGGGGCTCGGGGCGGACCCCGGAGGCCCCACCACCCCCGCCGGATCGCACAGAGCAGACATGCAGGCACCGGCCGAGACGCCTAGAAACGGCTAAAAACCCCTTTCCGCCCCCCCCCGCCACTTGTTTTCCTCTTTTGTGCCTGCGCACGCTGGGCCCGAGCATGGGGGAAGAACTAAAACAGCGCACCGAGAGCGTCACCTGACGGTTGTAAGGATCTAGCCAGCCAGCCGAAGGGGAGGCGGGAGGCGAGGAAAGGCCTCCCGCCTCCCCCCCCATCTGGACGCCAACATTTGCCTTCTTTTGCCCTCTGCGCATGCGCAGAGGGCAAAACTCAAATGGAGAAACCCACCCCCGTCAATGGTGTCCCGCTTGAAGAAAAAAAAATCTGGTCACTTTACATGCAGGGGTAACTTTGTAGGTTATCTTGAATCCCAGGCTTGGTTGAATCTTGCTGGGTGATGATGTAATGAAGAGGGTTTGGGGTAATTCCTATTTTGGCTAAGGGCTAACCCTACCTTTGTTGGATGTTGGGTGAGGGTATTTGCCTATGAATAGACCTAGCTATCTCTTTATCTCTTAAGTGCTGACATCTGCTGTGGGCTATTGAGGAGGGTGGGGACTATTAAGAGTGAGTCTGCTTCCTGCCTTAAAAAACACATTTCTCCATTTCTCATCCAGGGAAATATAATATTCTGCCTTTTTAATATTTCCTAGAATCTTTTATTCTTCTAGGAGAGGGGTGGGTGCTAACTTTCTACAGTAGAAGCAAAGGTTTTAGCAGGCCTCAGGTTTGATCCACGTTCTCCTTCATAGGTGCTCATGCGTATTTCGCATGTGGTTTAGTTTTGAATAAACCAATGCCTAAATCACTGACCACGATGGAATTGAATCCACAGCTACGATTGAGCCCTATCTAGTGTTCAAAAAAGAGGTAAATCTATATAAATAAAAATGTAAGTGTTCGTTTGGGAATGATCTAAGATCTCCAAAAGTACTTCACTGATTGCTTTGAAATTTTGACAGAATATTGCATTCGAATACGAGACCATTTTTATATACCTATATTATATAGATGTCACACCTGTGACAGGTACACACATGATTTCCTTGAAAAACTGGTAAAAAAAACCGGTAACAACATGATTTTGTTGAAAACCAGCGCCCTCTGCTGGACACAAGCTCCACAAGCTGAGGGAAACAAGTAAGGGAGTAGAATAGCAGAGGCTTTTATGGGGAAACCATGACATGCCTGCTGAGAGGAGCCTGACCACCACCACCCCATCGCGTAACCCTGGCAAGTACCTCAGAGAAATAAAGGGATAAGATAGCAGAGTTTTAAACACAAATTTAAACCTCCAAAAATAAAGGGGGGGGGGAATTGACATCAATGTTAACCATAATTCTGAGATGTTAATGAGCATAATACCACCCACCATGACATGCCTGCTGAGAGGAGGCTGACACACACACACCCATCGCGTGACCCTGGCAAGTACCTCAGAGAAGTACAGGGATAAGATAGCAGAGTTTTAAACCTCCAAAAATAAAGGGGAAAAATTTAAACCTCCAAAAATAAAGGGGAAAAATTGATATCAATGTTTACCATAATTCTGAGATGTTAATTAAACATATTAGAAACGTGCGCTTTCTCTTTTCTTTCTTTCCCATTTAAGCAGACTGACCCACAGCAACGCGTGGCCGGGTACGCTAGTAAATAAATAAAAATTGTTGCATCTGCAGAAACCGATGTATTTTGAAGGGTTTGCCAAAATATTTTAGCAAATTTTATGCTAAAATTTGCTAAATTTTAGGCATCTGCCTTGTATGTCTAGGGCTGGGTCTGATATTTGAAGAATCATGAGGGGTTTTGCCAATGAGCTCAGGGGGCAGGTAATCCTCTGTTTTGAACACTCAGATAAGGGAAATATCTTGTGCCCATCTCACAGGGATGTAAGATCACGCTAATGGATTTTCTTCAAGCCGGGTTTTCTGGTTCATAGAGACAGCCAACTAACAAATCGTTCACAGACTGTAGTTGGGAGCTGCCTGAATACTGTACAGTATTGTGTACTGTTCCTTTGATAAATTTAAGAAAAAACAGAGAATAAATCTGTGAGTAAACTGGCTGAAAATGAAGCTAGCTTGAAAGTTTAGAAGGAGTAACGAATAAGACGAGAATGTAAAGTATGATGCCCCTTGTTTAATGCATTTATGAAGACGTGTGAGGAGTGCTCGTGCTAACATTTGAGGTATACTAGATGGAGATGTGAAAGGACCTGCACTTCTGTGTACAATTATGTGTCCATTGGCTGACAGTCCAAATGATTTGCAGTGAATATTAGATAGATTGTATAATGCAATAATTCGTCATTTGGTTAATGTATCAGAGACCAAATACTATACAGTATTATGTTCCGAGTTCTTTTAGTGAATTTAAGCAAAAACAGAATAAATCCTATAGGTCTGACAATCATCTTCTCCCCTGCAATGCTTCCCTCCAAGAAAACAGGAGTTATTAATATTATTTCCATCATCCTTAGTTGGGATTTCCCATATGTCCTGTACAATAGTTTGGTAGATCAGCATTTCCCCCCTTGAATTAAAATAATATCATTAATTCCTGCACCTGTTTCATAACCATGAAGCATTGGCAAGCTCTTTGTACATTACAGGTGGACAATTCTCCAGGGCTCTTAATGTCCCCCTGGGGGGGGGGTTACTTCTAATTCTCACTCCTTAGTCCTGACTTATCAGGAGTATCTCAACAGGGCCTCCATTTCTGTTAGGGAAGCTATTATGGAGTTCTTAAGAGAACCAAATTCTCTTAAGAAGTCACTAGTCATTAGTCACTAGATCACTGGCCCTCAGTAACTTTAAGATGAGTGGGCTCCAACTAGCAGAATTCCTCAGACTGAAAAGAACAGGGCCTTTCATGAAATTAGCCTACCATAGAGCCCTCTCAGAAGAGGAGTCATATATCTTGTATTTTCACCTGTGAATCATTTATGATTTCTGAGTTTAGAACTTTCCAGGAGGGTCAGATTAAAGGTGGGGGGAGTAGTTTTTGATCTGTACAATATTAGGGAGGCAGGAAAGTAAGTGTGTGTGTGTGTGTGTGTGTGTGTGTGAGTGTGTGTGTGTGTGTGTGTGTGTATACAAATCTGTATGCTTGTGTGTGAAAACAGAAACCCATTGGTTTTTAAAACATTTCCTCTAATTATTCATGATCCTGTTCTATTCACATAGAAAGGTTAGAGGGGGGTTGGGAGATCATTTAGCCCAACCCTCTCCCCCCCCAAAGCTGGAATCCTATCATTGCATCCCTGACAAATGGTTTTCCAGCCTCTATTTAGGCACCTCCAGCAAAGAATAGGCCCTCAGCTCCTGGGGCAGCTCCACTGCTAAACTATTCTTAACCTCAGGAACCATTTTCTGCTCTTTGTTTTTGTGAAACCTACGGTACTTCCATGGCATTTGAAACCCTTCGTTTCTTGTCTTGCCTTGGAAAACAGTTCTGCCCCACCTTCTACATGACAACCCTTGAAGAGAGTTCTCATGATTTCTTCCTACAGGCTAAACATACCCAACATTGTCAAATATTAGCAGCCTGGCTGAGGAATTCTGGGAGTTGAAGTCCACATGTCTTAAAGTGGCCACGGTTGAGAAACACTGCTTATCTGTTTTACCTTCCAGAGCATTTACCACCTTAGTGGCTCTCTTCCGGACACATTTCGGATCCCAGTATCCCTTCCTAAGTGTCCAGGACAGCCTACATGCAGAAGAGAGAGGAATTTAGTCTTCATAATACATTGAGAAGTTGCCTTCTGGAATGTGAAATCTTAAGCATATCCCTTCCCCAAGTAGAAGAGGCTTTGTTTACTGCCGGGGGTGAGTAAGAACATGGCTTCTGAATGGAAAAAAAACACAGACACCTGTTTGCGGGTGTGAGAGAGTCAAATTTGCAAGATGTGGGCAAATCAAGATCAGTAGGAGGTTGTAAATCCCGTCGCTACCGGTTCGCTCGTGCGCGCGCAAGACACTTCTGCACATGCCCAGAAGCGTCCTGGGTGGGTGGGCGGAGCCTCCTGCCACCGCCGCTACCGGTTCACCGAACCGGGCCGAACCGGGAGCAACCCACCGCTGATCAAGATACAAACCTCATATATCTTCTATATATGTGAAACTGCTGCATGAACCAAAAGGGTGGGGGAAGATTTCTGTCCCAACCAGCAGATTTTGACACCGCCTCCCCTTCAGTCATCTTTGGATACAGCAATGGAGTTTAAGTTTCAATATTGACATTAAACTTGGTTTTGTGTGTGTATGTGTGTGTGTGTGTGTTAGACAAAAATGTCTTGGCACGCTGCTTGGAAATTATTGCCCTTATCTAAAAAACAATTTGACACCTACAGGATATTGCTGGATGCTTCAGCTTTCCACTTTGGTACATTTGCTCCCCCCCCCCACTAACAAAACAACTCAAGGATCACCTAAACAAACCATAAATCAATCTGAGCAAGCCATTTCCACAGGAACTGGGCAGAGCCGTCCAGCCATCTGCGCATTATTCTGCAGGACTTGTTCAACAATGCAACATTATTTTAAAGTCAGCTGGCCAGAACAAGTGTAAGCTTGCCTTGTATAGCATTGTTTTCTCAGATATTTTTCTTTTTTGAACAGGAAGACCACAGTCCTTGATAGCACTCTTTGGAAAAGTCAGCCTTGCCAATATAACCACAAGGCAGTATTATCAGCAGTGGGGTGAATTTAGTCCAATTTTCTCTCATCTGGTGCCACTCAGATGTGCTGAATTCCAAGACCCATAACTCACTGAGTCTTGAGTTGATGTTCTTGACAGGATCGCTTGTCTCGCCCAGATTCCAGTGCCTGCTCCTTTTTCTGTGTGTTTAACTATTGTCATTATTGCCTCATTTTGCTATTCACCAGCAGTGTATTGCTCTATCTTAACTTCCCACTTAAACTGTTCAGCTAACAGATCAACATCCTTGTTTATTTCTGCAGAAGGGCTGTACCAACCCAATACAGCCTACAACACTTGGATAAAGCTATCCAACTGTGGGAAGAAATATCCATCTGGTTCAGTTCCAATCCGGGAGGAAGGCACTGGAAATAAAACGGAGGCTGGAGGCTGATTGGAAAGAGGGTCCATTTATTGATGAAGCAGAACCACCAAGCACATGTGATTCTGGGCAGCTGACAAAATGGAGTTGAGAGTGAGGGGTTTTTAATACCTTATTTGAGCTTTGTATTTGAGCTTCCTGTTCCTGTGCAAGAACATGTATTCTATTGGCTGTTGTCACATTCCTATGGGGTCATGTAGGGGTTATGGAGGGGTCATAACTGGCTCTATAGGCAAAAGAGGAAATGTTTGTCTGAGCTCCCAGGTTTAGTTGAAGTTTGGACTGCTCTGAGATGGTGCAACGAAGGGGCTTGTGTTCTGAAAGGGTGCTGGGCAATTCCTATTGTGTCTTAATGGCTTTGTCCTGTGTTGGATCTTGAGTGAGGGCTAATCCTACCATTCTACCTTTGTTCAGACTTCGCTGCAGGGAGTTTCAAAATATCCTATCTTGACTGGATTACCAAATCTGCATTTCTAAAAGGTGGCCTCAGTGGTGGGTTTCTACCAGTGCAGTTCATTCTATAGCACCGGTAGCGGCCCGCTGGTGATGTCACAGTACCTGTGCGGTTGGTTACTGGTGCCTGGGTGCCGCCACTTTTTTTTAAAAAATTTTTTTCTTCTGCGCATGCCCAGAAGCCGAGCTCCCGGCACTGCCCGTGCGCTGCCTTCCTACCCCACAGTGAGTCCAAGCAGGGGAGGATGGCTGAGGGAGTGCGTGAGACACTGAAAGAACGGGCGGCAGGAGCTATCTCAGTTCCCCTCCCTTCAGCAGTCCGAGAAGCCACGAACACGCGGTGATGATCCCAGGCATTTTCGCACGTTCGAGGCTTCTCGAGCTGCTTCTCGAGCTGCTGAGGGAAGGGGGAATGGGCGGCAGGAGCCTAGGATCTTTGAATGGGGAGAAGCATTCAGGCCTAGAGGAACTGCTGCCGCGGTCTTGCTGCTCCCACTGCGGGGGGCTGCGTTGCGGGTGGGCAATGCCCCCTGTTTCTCTGGCCGCTGCCAAGCTCCCGAGGCCCACGCCCACCCGGTCACATGGCTGGCAAGCCACACCCACAAAATAAGCCACGCCCACAGAGTGGTAGTAAAAAAAATTAGGAACCCGCCCCTGGGTGGCCTCAGTTTTTGCTTGAGGGCAGGGAGACTGTGGCTGGTTTCTGAATAGGCTGGCCCAATCTTTCTTAATGGGCACAAAATATCTGCTGGGGCTATTAAGAAAGACTGAGTCTGCTTTCTGCCTCTTTAAAAAAACATGTTTCTTCATTTCTCATTTAGGGAAATACAATATTCTTTTTAAAAAACTATTCCTCAAAAATATTTCATTCTTCTAGGAGGGTGGGTGCTGACTTCATGTTAGAAACCACATATGTATACAAAAGATAGCTCTGCATCAATGCCCATTGTAATCAGAATATTGGGATGTTATGTATGCATAAGCCTGTCTATCAAAGAAACATTGGAAGTATGTGTATCTGTACAAATTTTGTCATTAAAAAAACAGTGGAGTGAGGGAATCCAGGGACTCCAAGCTGGCCAGGGAATCCTGGGAATTGAAATTCACACATCCTAAAGTTACCAAGTTTGAAAAAACGGTGTTCAGTACATTTTGTGTTTAGTGTACTTTTCCAGACTTCTGGTCTTCAGAATTCCCAGCTCCAGTCACTATTACTGGGGGAGAAACTGGTAAAGGCTGGTCTGGTGAACAAAGTTGGCATTGTACCAAAGCAAATCAGGCATGAGAATATTGGCTTTTGTCTACTGGCATATACTTATTCCAGTTTTAATTATAGAGAGCAGCATAAGGTAAAGGTTCCCCTCGCATATATGTGCTAGTCATTCCTGACTCTAGGGGGCAGTGCTCATCTCCATTTCATTTGTGTCTTGTATTTTTCTCTGTTGTACGCCGCCCTGAGTCCTTCGGGAGTTGGGCGGCATATAAGAACACCATAATAAATAAATAAATAAATAAAGCCGAATAGCCAGCGCTGTCTGAAGACGTCTCCGTGGTCATGTGGCCGGCATGACTAAACGCCGAAGGCGCACGGAACGCTGTTACCTTCCCACCAAAGGTGGTCCCTATTTTTCTACATTTTTACATGCTTTTGAACTGCTAGGTTGGCAGAAGCTGGGACAAGTAACGGGAGCTCACCCCATTACGCGGCACTAGGGATTCGAACCGCTAAACTGCTGACCTTTCGATCGACAAGCTCAGCGTCTTAGCCACTTTTAGAGAGTAGCATAGCAGAGATTATTACAAAAACCCCATATTAAACCATCCTGAACATCCTATGCACAATTATGCCATATTTATTTGGGGTTATTTATTTATATAGGATTTGTATAAAATTTTGGATTTGTATAAAACCCAGAATCCAGAATTAAGTGAGGAAAAAATACACAGCATGTGAACTGATTTTTTTTCTTTCAAAATTCACGGAATTTTGATTCCAACCTAAATTAACTATAGAAACCTGCACTATCCCCAAGTCCTTCTCTTTTTAATCCTTTTTCTGTAAGATACCATTTTTACTTTCCTCTGGAGCGCAACTTAGTAGACACACTTAACTTTCTATCATAGAGACGGAAGGAAAGAAAGGTAGTTTTTCAAGACAACCCTGCCAGCACTAAAGACTTAGAGCTACCCAGGAAGCACAAAAGCTCCCCCTAGTGCCAAATTGTACATATTGCAGTATTTTATCTCAACATACTGTACAGTATTTTATCTATATTATGGTTGGTCGTACAGTCTGCCAAACGTTTAGACTGCATTTGGCATTTTTATCCACCAATCGAATCCTTGAAACCTGCGGTAGGCAGATGTTGTTTGACGGTGTTCAAGGTATTGTCGCAGGATGTAAGTTGTTCCAAGTAAAGCTGCCTTTTGCAATTGACTGATGGTGACTTTGTCAATGCCGATGGTGTTCAAAGGATGCTCCAGGTGTTGTGGGATTATTATACCCAAGGCAATACATATTGGTACTACCTTTGCTTTCTTTTGTCACAGTCATTCTATTTCTGTTTTCAGGCTTTTGTGTTTTGTGATTCCCCACCCCCAGTTCTTTCTCTTCTATTCTGCTATCTCCAAATATTTCAATGTTCATTATCCAGACTGTTTTCTTACCAACAATTGTTAAATCTGGGATGTTTTCTGGAAGGTGCTTGTCTCTTTGAATTTTATTATTATTATATACACAACAATGTGATATAATTATTATAGTATCTATGCAGTTGCTAGGAGTCAAAAATGACTTGATGGCAGATAATATTTTAACCCAACGAAAGGGAGGGAAGGAGATACACTTAAGAGTGTTCACTGAAATAAATATCTTTATGCGGAATTGGATAACCTCAAACGGCAGTCATGAATATTGAGCAAGTATACTCACCACTAAATACACTAATAGTAACTGCAGTGAGTGACAAATTACTGATTTCTTATCTGTATTGCTCAATTTCAGCAAATTTAAGATGGGTGGACTTCAACTCCCAGAATTCCCCAGCCTGCTTTGTCTTCCATCTAATCCAGGGCTGTCAAACTCCCAGCCCATGGGCCGGATGTGTCACGCGCTGGCCACGCCCACGCCCAGTTTAGCGAAGGGGGGGAAGTCACGATACGTCACGTGACGCCACCATGACAATGTGAGTTTGACACCCCTGATCTAATCTATTGGAATTGGGCAGCTGATACATTCAAGTAAAAAATAAATATTAGCTTTCTTGTACTTTTATTTATTTAAATTGTATGCTATCCTTCAACACCCAGTTTTCTCTAGTGGAAGCATATAGCTAAATAGTGCAATTTGTGTGTGTGCACAAGAAGAGAGCCTTTACTATTAATCGTTAAAAATAAAGATTGAAAAAGATTAACACTACATATTTGAAAGGTAGCATCCAAACCAAAATGCTGAAAAGGAAGGAAGAGCAACGAATATAACTTCCCCTCTACCTAGGGATTGCCCCAGATGCGTTTGGACCATGGCTCCAGTAACCCGGCCAGTACAAAACATTTGCTAGACCAATTCTTGAATACAGCTCACCTGTCTGGAACCCGCACTGCATATCGGACATCAATACAATCGAGAGAGTCCAGAAATATTTCACAAGAAGAGTCCTCCACTCCTCTGCTCGCAATAAAATACCTTATTCCACCAGACTTGAAATGTTGGGCTTAGATAGCTTAGAACTATGTCACCTTCGATCTGACCTAAATGTAGTTCATAAAATCATCTACCACAATGTCCTCCTACCTGTCAATGATTTCTTCAGCTTCAACTGCAACAATACACGAGCACACAATAGATTCAAACTTAACGTAAACCGCTCCAAACTCGACTGCAGAAAATATGACTTCAGCAACAGAGTGATCAATCTTGGAATGCACTACCTGACTGTGTGGTTTCTTGCCCAAACCCCAAAAACTTTAACCTTAGACTATCTACAGTTGACCTCACCCCATTCCTAAGAGGTCCGTAAGGGGCGTGCATAAGCGCACCAGCGTGCCTACCGTCCCTATTGCAGTCCTATTGCCCTCATTTATCTGTACTTACTTTGCTTATATTTATATTTATACCAATACCCACTATCTTGTACATGTTTGACAAACAAACAAATAATAAAATAAATAATAATAATGCCGATGCTACCTGAGAGGATGGGAATTGATGTTCTCACAGCTGGATAGCTGCAAATTTCAAGAGCCTACTGAGATGTATTGGACTAGCTCTGGTTGACTTCTAGTCCATTGACAAGAGTTTAACACTCCTATAAGTAGTCCTCAACTTAGGACCACAATTGAGCCCAAAATTTCTATTGCTAAGCGAAACAGTTGTTAAGTGAATCTGTCATCCCCATTGACTTTGTCAGACGGTTGCAAAAGGTGACCACAGGACCCCAGGACATTGCAACCGTCACAAACATGAGTCAATACCAAGCATATGAATTTTGATCATGTGACTATGGAGATGCTACAAATGGGTGTAAGTGTGAAAAACGGCCATAAGTCACTTTTTTCAGTGCCATTGTAACTTTGAACGGTCACTAAATGAACTATTATAAGTTGAGAACTACCTATAATGGCTTAATGATTAATGTTAGCAACTAATAAGTGACAACTGAGTTGCCACCCACCCTTATTTCCCAGAGTTGTGAGTTAAGATGGCCAGTCATACAACTCTTTTAAATAATTATAAAGAGCCTATATATATGCTATAAATATATATATGCTGAGCCGAGGTGGCACAGCAGTTAGAGTGTAGTACTGCAGGCTACTTTAGCTGACTGTGATCTGCAGGTCAGCGGTTCAAATCTCACCGGCTCAGGATTGACTCAGCCTTCCATCCTTCCGAGGTAGGTAAAATGAGGACCCAGATTGTTGGGGGCAATATAAATATACATTGCTTACTGGTGTAAACCGCTTAGAGAGTGCTTGCACTGTGAGGCGGTATAGAAGTCTCACTAATAAATAAATAAATAAATAATAAATAACATAAAATAAATTTATATTGATTGAAGTGAGTAAAGCATGGCATAACTAGAACTCTGTGGACTGGTGGAAGTATTTTGATCACCACTCATATTCCTGGGCTAAGAACAGCATGTCATCCATACTGTTATTTGTTCCACTCTGGGTGTGGATTTCCAAGCTAGAAGTGCGTAATTTTTCTGTGGTTTGGGAGTTTGAACTTTAAACACATCTGGTCTCCACTGTGATGGTGATGTTCTGAAGTAAGTGGGTAGGGAGCAAAATATTTATCCTATTTTCTGGTGAGGGAATGGCAGTAACTAAAGTTCCTGAGAGTTACGGTAACCACCTGCCCTTCAGTTCCTCCCTTTCCAAAACTTGCTTGAGAACTGATGTGTAATGGATGCCTGAAATCTCTGCAAATTCCCATAAACAGCCCCCACTCTCCAAATTGAAAAAGTTGGTTTTGCCCACTCAAAGTATGTGTTGAGTGCTGGGAAGGTCACACACAGATTGAAGGGTTCTTAACAAAAAACAAGTAGATACTGTAAACCTGAACTACAGGATCTTTCTCCAATAATGTAGAATAGGAATAGAATAACAGAGTTGGAAGGGACCTTGGAGGTCTTCTAGTCCAACCCTCTGCTTAGGCAGGAAACTCTACACCACTTCAGACAGATGGTTATCCAACATCTTCTTAAAAACTTCCAGTGTTGGAGCATTCACAAGTTCTGGAGGCAAGCTGTTCCACTGATGTATTGTTCTAGCTGTCAGGAAATTTCTCCTTAGTTCTAAGTTGCTTCTCTCCTTGATTAATTTCCACCATTGCTTCTTGTTCTACCCTCAGGTGCTTTGGAGAATAGCTTGACTCCCTCTTCTCTGTGGCAGCCCCTGAGATATTGGAACATTGCTATCATGTCACCCCTAGCCTAGTCCTTCTTTTCATAAGACTAGACATATCCAGTTCCAGCAACCATTCTTTATATGTTTTATCCTCAAGTCCCCTAATAATCTTTGTTGCTCTTCTCTGCACTCTTTCTAGAGTCTCAACATTTTTTTTACATCGTGGCGACCAAAACTGGATGCAGTATTCCAAGTGTGGCCTTATCAAGGCATTAAAAAGTGGTATTAACACTTCAGGTGATCTTGATTCTATCCCTCTGTTTATGCAGCCTAGAACTGTGTTGGCTTTTTTGGCAGCTGCTGCACATTGCTGGCTCATATTTAGATGGTTGTCCACTAGGACTCCAAGATCCCTCTCACAGTTACTACTGTTGAGCAAGGTACCACATATACTGTACCTGTGCATTTTGTTTTTCTTGCCTAAATGTAGAACCTTACTTTTTTCACCATTGAATTTCATTTTGTTAGATAGCGCCCAATGTTCAAGTCTGTCAAGATCCTTCTGTATCTGAAGCCTATCTTCCGGAATGTTATAAAAGTAAATGTAATCTTTAGAAGTACTGAGTTTCATCTCTCCAAATCTAGCATGGCCAAAATAAGGTGGCAAAATTTGACACATTAATTCCCACAATGGAAGAATGGATGGCAAATGTGATGGCGTTGGCAGAGATGGCAAAATGGACTGTTTTAATTAAAGAGAGGAATCGGTCTAGTTACGCTTCTACTTAGAAACTGCTTCTGGATACAGGTAGTCCTCGACTTATAACCATTTGTTTAGTGACTGTTCGAAGTTACAACGGCACTGAAAAAATAATTACAACTGTTTTTCACACTTATGACCATTGCAGCCTCCCCATTGGTCACATGATCAAAATGCAGACGCTTGGCAAATGACTCACATTTATGACGGTTGCAGGATCCCGGGATCACGTGATTTACCTTTTGTGACCTTCTGACCAGCAAAGTCAAAGGGGAAGACAGATTCACATTACAGCTGTTTCACTAACTTAACAATTGCAGTGATTCACTTAACAACCGTGGCAAGAAAGGTCGTAAAATGGGGCAAAACTCACTTAGGAACTGTCTTGCTTAGCAGCAGCAATTTGGGGGTCGATTGTGGTCATAAGTCAAGGACTACCTTTACTGTGCTTAAGACTGGGAAAAAAATGAAACTTTAATATTAGGTTTTGATAACTGGAATGACTTTGTTGTTACAGAACCAGCTTGAAATGGTTAGAAATGTAAACAAAAGATTTTTTTTTGGTATTCCACTGCACTGAAAAAAGTCAGAAGTCACTAATTTCCTCCCTTCCTTACTCTCTGTGCTTCCCTTCTTTCTTCTATAATTTTCCTGACTTTTATTTATTTATTATTTTATTTTATTTTATTTTAGTGTTCTTATATGCCGCCCTAATCCCTAATTTTATTTCTATTTGTATTTTATAATAAATGTTAATAAAAACTGGGGGGGGGGGAATCCAGTGCATTGCAGGGGTCTCCAATCTTGGCAACTTTAAGACTTGTGGACTTCAACTCCCACAATTCCTCAGCCAGAAGCTGGCTGAGGAATTGTGGGAGTTGAAGTCCACAAGTCTTAAAGTTGCCCATGTTGGAGACCCCTGAGAGGCCACCAGGGGACTAAGGAAGGCTGAACTCCAGAAATAGGATGACTCAGGAGGGGAATGTTCTGAAAACAAAGTTTTGTCTGAAATGTAGAAGGACCTTCAGGAAGTCCATTTAAGTTCCTAGGAAATCCCCCCCCCCCTTTTCAGTTCAATCACATCTGATTCTCCAAGACCGCCTGGACAGGTCCCTGCAGTTTTCTTGGCAAGGTTTTTCAGAAGTGCTTTTGCCTGCTTGATCAGGGAGTTGGACTAGAAGACCTCCCAGGTCCCTTTTCAACTCTGTTATACAAGCTTAAAAGCCACACTCGAAAAGCTGTTTAATGCCTCCTAAAATTTCCTTTTTTTAAATGCGTGCCAGTGTGTTCACAGAAAACAGTGACAATAAAGGTTATCTTCTCTTAAGGCATTCTATTTGCTGTTCCCTCTCCTGCAAATCTCAGCTGTATTTAGGGATCGGCAGCGGCAAGTAAACCTAGGGAGGCTTTACTGTGTCTTGTTATCTTTCCCACACATCTCCCCGCAAAGATCAAGTGTGCCAGTCCGTGTTCCTTTGGCAAGGACACGGAGGTTCAGGAGCGAGCCTTTGCCAAATGTTATTCTGCACTCTGAATCCCAAGGGTCCTGAGCCCTGTGAAGCAGAAACGAATGAGCCCCTTTGCCAACTCATTTTGTTAAAAGCATGGCAAGAAGCAGTGGGAGTTTCACACGTGAGTGAGTCACCGATCCCCGTGCCAAGAAGAAACATTTTTTTTCCCAGCAAGAAACAAAATGGGTCATCGGAGGTGAAATCACAGCCAGAAGAGGTCTCGAATTTGGCATCTAGACTAAAATCCTTGTTGGGTTATCTATACACATTAACAAAAGATACCAGAAGCATCACAGGTATTTTAAAAAAGAGCATGAAAATACACATATGACCATTGCAGAGGAGGTTTTTAAGAAGAGGGGAGAAGAAAACATGTACTGGTGTGATATCTAATGGTAAATAAAGATTCTCAAAAAGTAAGCCAGTTCCCTTGAAAGGTATGCTTCTTCCTCTTCCTCTTCCTCTTCCTCTTCCTCTTCCTCTTCCTCTTCCTCTTCCTCTTCTTCTTCTTCTTCTTCTTCTTCTTCTTCTTCTTCTTCTTCTTCTTCTTCTTCTTCTTCTTCTTCTTCTTCTTCTTCTTCTTCTTCTTCTTTTCAGGTTTACTTATATACAAACACAACATAGCACAAATAGAGTTTGGTGTAGTGATTAAGGCATCAGGCTAGAAAACAGAAGACCGTGAGTTCTACTCCTGTCTTAGACACAAAGCCATCTAGGTGACCTTGAGCCAGTCGCTTTCTCTCAGGCCTAAGAAGGATGCAATGGTAAACCACTTCTGGAAAAACTTGCCAGGCAGTTTCAGAGAATCGGATCATGATTGTGTAGGAAGTCAGCACACACACCCGCCCCCCAGAAAGAAGACTTTCCTAGAATCAAATCATTCACTTCTCTCCACTACCAGGAAAATACTCCAGGCAGTCCCTCCAACAGTTATGTTTTATGAATGAGATACTTTTGTATCTATTGAGAAACTATTCACAAAACACCTTCAGCCACAGCTCCCCCAGGCTGGATCTGATGGGATTAAGAATTTACATTCCCCCATCCAAATTCTAAGGACAGGACAGGACCTTTAGGCAGTGGTGGGATTCAGCCGGTTCGCACCGGGAGAACCGTTTGTTAACTCTTTGTGGAATTCTGCGAACTGGCTGAATAATCAAGGCTGCATGCCTGCCTAACAATTCCAGTAGCTCACACACACCTCAGATGTTCCTGCTCATTTGTAATTAGTCAAAGGAAGGGAAAAGAAAAAGAAGAAATGACCACATAGCCATTTCCTCAGCAGAAAAATTCTAGTCCCTTTAACACTCAGGGGGGGAAATAAAGTGAAAGAGAGGGTTTTTTTCTTCTCTCTCCCTTCAGTTAATAGCTCCAGGCAGACAGCCAAGAACCATTTAACAGGTGAATACTTAGTTGTGATAACAAAACCGCAGGAATGTAGTCAGCATAGAAACAATAGAAACTTACAGATCATACAGATTAACAGAATTGGAAGGGACCTTGTGGGTCATCTAGTCCAACCCCCTGCTCAAGCAGGAGACCCTACACCATTTCTGACAAATGGCAGTCCAATCTCTTCTTGAAAGGCTCCAGTGATGAAGCTCCCACAACTTCCAAAGGTAAGCTGTTCCATTTGTTGATTTTCCTCACTGTCAGAAAATTTCTCCTTATTTCCAGGTTGAATCTCTCCTAGTTCTTGACAGGATTAGGCCAGGGAAGGAATTTTAAAAATGTTAATACAGAGCAGGAGTTTCTTGTCAGAGTTCTTATGTCTTTTTAAATACATGTTCTAATTAGCAGGATTGATTTTATTAATTTGGAACAGAGTTGCAATGCTGTTTCTAGGTTTATGTATTTTGATCCTGCATTTTCAGCATTTAAGAGTTAGCTTACAGTATTAGACTGTAAAGATTTCAAATTATCTTGTAACTGTGTTGCTTGTGTGTGATAGAGCACCCACAACTTCTGAAGGCAAGCTATTTCATTGGTTGATTGGTCTCACCTTTAGGAAAGTTATTCTTAGTCCTAGGTTGCTTCTCTCTTTGGTTAGTTTCCATCCACTGTTTTTTGTCATGCCTTTTGGTGGTTTGGAAAATAGATTGAACCCCCCCCCCATTTTTGTAGGAGCCCCTCAAATTTCCTGACAAAACAATTAATCAGTGGAACAACTTGTCTCCAGAAGTTGTAAATGCTCCAACACTGGAAGTTTTAAAGAAGAGATTGGGTAACCATTTGTCTGAAGTGGTGTAGGGTTTCCTGCCTAAGCAGGGGATTGGACTAGAACAGCAGTCACCAACTGGTGGTTCATGGACCACTGGTGGTCCGCAAGAAAATTTTGGTGGTCCATAGAAAAATTATTTTTATTTTTATATTGCACTAAATACTATTTATCTTTTTTTTTAAATGCATATTAGTAGTCTGCGGGATTTAAAATTATAAATTTAGTGGTCCCTGAGGTCCGAAAGGTTGGTGACCCCTGGACTAAAAGCCCTCCAAGATCCCTTCCAACTCTGTTATTCTATTCTATTCTAAATATTGGAACAGTGCTATTTTATTGTGAGTTGAACTAAGGAGAAATTTTGTAAGGGTGAGACCAATCAAGTTGGCCACGCCCACCCAGTCACATGACCACCCAGCCGTTCATTAGGGCAGAGAACTGGTTAAATTATTTGAATCCTACCACTGCCTTTATGACATAAAAAGGATTAACCCACCACCATTGAAATAGTAAAAGACACAAGGTTCACTACATCGCACAACCCTCTGGAGCATCTCAATCAGCAAACCCCAGAACCCTATAAAAATCCATCCACTCATCCAGCCAAGTGGTCAGCCACCCCAGAAACATGCTGCTGTCACTGAAATTTCTGGAAACCAAATAAACAGAGACCTTCTTTCCTTGTAGTCAGCCTCCATTTTATTTCCAGCATCTTTCTCCCGGCTTGGAACTAGACTGGATTTTTCTTCCAACAAATGAATGAAGGAAAAAAATATATCCTAGGAACATAGTGGGTTTCATTAAGGCCCTTCTACATCGCTACTGTTTTCATTCCCTTATCTCTTAAAAGCAGTCCAAAGACAATCTACACATTCCTTTTTGCCAAAGGAATGCTAAGAGCAAAAAGTTTAATCACTGGGCTGCCTTAAGCAGCAGCACATGCAAAAATGATAAAACTGTCCTTCCATTCGTAGCAAAACACAAAGTAAAAACTGCTAGTGGGCTGAGGGCAGAATCCTTGTATGGGAAAAACAAAAACCAACCACAAGCTCAGTAGATCTGTAGCTTTCTAGAGAAATGGCTAGATTTAGTTGTGAGTTCAAAATACATCACCAATATGTGATTGCAGAGCCAAAGTGACCAGATTTTTTTATTTTTAAGCGGGACGGGGGGGCGCCTGGGCGCCGCCATTTGTTTTGCCCTCTGCGCATGCGCAGAACGCTGCGCATGCGTAGAGGGCAAAACAGCAAATGTCGGCGTCCAGGTGAGGTGGGGGGGGAGAGGGGGGGGAGGCGGGAGGGCACTTGGATGCCTGGACTTAGGCCTCCCAAAAGGGAGGCGGGCTCCCAAAGGGCTGCCTCCCCTTCGGGAGGCCTTTCCTCGCCTCCCGCCTCCCCTTCGGCCGGGCTGGCAAGCAACGAACGGGAGGCGGGAGACGGGGAAAGGAGGCAGCCGGCAGCTTACCTGCTCCAAGCATCCAAGTGCCGCGGTCTCCCGGTCGCCCGCCCGGCCCCAGGGCAACGGCGGCAGCGAGGCGACGGGGGGAAGAAAGGGGAGGGGGACGAGGAAGGGCTGTTTGCGCCGCTCGTAAGCTCAAAGCGGTGACGGCTCCTCGTCCCTCACCCCTCCCAACAGCAGCGGCGCCTCCGAGGGCGGGGCTAGGGATGGGGCAGGGGAAGGAGAGGAGGAGCAGCCTCCCTTCCCCCTCCCCCCAGCTTCCAGCCGCCGCCGGAGGAGTCAACAACGCGGGACGCCTGCCCGCCGCCAACGCCGCCCACGGCCGGCCCGAGCTGAGATGCCTGCTGCCTTTCAGGCCGATTTTTTGAAATTTCAAAAAATCGGGACTTTTTAGAGGACGGGCGGGACGCGGGACAAATCATGAAAAAGCAGGTCTGTCCCGCCAAAATCGGGACGTCTGGTCACCTTATGCAGAGCGGCCTTGAATCAATCCAGAATTTTCAGTTGAGGCACAAAAGTCTCAAAATACCTTATTTCAGAAGACCCAGCTCCCTTGAGAGCCCATAATACTGGGAAAAGTTTTAGGAAATAGAAGAAAAGGATGACCAGCCATGGGGCAGATGGACTTGATTGCTGCAGCATCATTGGGGATGTCAGCCCCGGAGGCCATCTTTTTCTTTGGATTTTCAGGGCTGCCACACTTAGTGCTGTGGGAAACTGGGAGGGGGGATTGCTAGGGATGGAATGGTAGAGACATATAGCCATAACAACATTATTTTCTCTGGGAGTCAAGGACGTTCAGCCTGCACCTGGAGTGGCGTGACTGGGAGGCATCCCCAGTTGGGACAGTGGATTGATTGGACCATGTAATGGATATGTGGGTGCAGGGGAAGGGACTTTGAATTTCTTTTGGGTGGGGAAAACCTGGAAGCTTTCAGATTCGGGTTTTCCCAGATGTGCCAATATGACCTCTCTAATAAAGTGGAAGTTTGAGGAACTTCTAGCCTCGGAGTCTTCTTTCATTGGGGGTGTTACTTGAAACCCTGACAGGGGACTTGAAAGGCCAAGGTGGCATTTGGCTTGGCATCCTCAGAACAAGCTCTCTGTTCAATTGAGATTCAACACTGACTTGATGGCAATCAATAAATCGTAAGAGTGTTGTGTTAAAGTGCCCATCAGAAGCTCTCTTATATAGGACTTCCGGTTCCGGATCGCTGCATCGCGGACGCTCCTCGTTGAGCGCCTTTCCTTTTCCCCGTTAAAGCCGCCAGAACAGCTGTCTGGCGGCTTGAAAGTCTCTGCCCCGGGCAAAGGGGAGAGATGAGAGCCGGACAGGTGGGGTAGAGCCCCCCCTAGTGCCCCAAGTGTCAGCCAGGGGCGCGAAAGGTGAGGGCTCCCCAGCCAGCCTGTCTCTTGCTCCGGGGACTTGGAAACCTCCGCTTTTGCGGAGCAAGATGCTGTGACCACCCGCTGCTTCGTGAATGGGATTACAACTACTTAATTGTTTAAACAAGCAGACAGAGAGAGACAGGATTTTAAAGGGCAAGTACAGATTTTTTTTTTCTTTCAACTCCACTGCTGATTTTCACTTCGGAAGAAACTAAGTAACAGTTATTACGCTACAACATGGCGATCGGAGAAAGTGGGAGGAGAAGTGAAAGTAACTTTCGTTTCCCTAGCAGCTTTTTTTCTTATGGAAATTTTTGATTTTGAAAGTTGGCTTTACTCTCTCTGTCTCCCGATTTTGGATTAAATAATAACTGACAATTTTTTAAAAATAAAATTCTATCTGGCTTTGGAATTTGAAAGAATTTTAAAAGAAATTTAAAAGAACTTTAACTAGAGGCTTGGCTTTTTCTTTGTTCACCACTGGAAATACTAAAATGGCTTCAAAATCTGGAAAGATGGTTTTGAATAAAAGAATGGATTATTCATCTGGTTATATTTCTAAAATGCAACTTACCACTGAGTTAACACCCCCAAAGTCTTTAACACCTGAAAATTTAATAAGTACCTTAAAGATTATGAAAGATGAACTTATTGTTGAATTTAACCAAAAAATTAGTGAAATAGATAATAAAATGCAGGCTGCTTTAAAGAATATTGACCAACAAATTAGAAATGATGTGTTGGAGGTATGTAAAGGTCTAGCAACAAATATTGAAGTTTTGGCAAACCGCATTGAAGAAAACAAACAAGTTTTGACAACTTCAGTAGAATACATAGATAAAATACAAAATGACATTGTAAATTTTGAAACAGAGGTGTTAATGACGCAATTCAGATCCATGGAATTTGCCATAAGGGTCAGGGGGTTGAAAGAAGGATTATATGAAGATTTGAAAGGAAGGATGGTGGAAGCTTTGGAGCAGGTGTCTGGACTGTCTAAAGAAGAACTAGCCAGGCAAATTGATAAAATATATAGAATCAACTCCTGGTATGCAAAACAAAAACACCTACCAAGGGATATTGTAATATACTTTACTACAAGAGCCTTACGGAATAGGATTATACAGGCGACGTTTAAGAATAACCTGCAGGTGAATGGCCAGGAACTGATGATATGGAAAGAAATTCCCTCTAAAATGCTCAAAGCCAGAAAAGATTATACCTTTCTGATTGATGAATTTAAAAGGTTAAATTTACATTACAAATGGGAAGCACCAACAGGAGTTGCAGTGAAATTTCTGGGAAAAAGATATCGGCTTAATACAACAAAGAAAGCTACTGAATTTTATGTCAACGTCTTAAAGGCTGATATATCCAAGATTCCAGAGGAAAGATGTATGAAAACAAAAGAGGAGGAGGAGGGAAAGCCATCCCTTCCTCTTCAAATCGAAACAGATTTACAAAATTTAAATGATTGGCAGAGCCAGACAGATGTCTACAGTCTGGAAAAGGAGATGGAAGATCGGGGTCAGATGGGAGGCGAGCTGACAACTACAAAATTATCAAGTTACAAAAAGATGCAACCATCATCAAGATATAACAAGATGCAGTGTTGAAGTTTATTGGACAGATGGTTGCCATTATGACTGTACTTTTTTTTTCCCCTTCTTTCCTTAATTTTTTTTTCTTTTCTTTACTTCTTGCATTCTTTTTTTTCTTTTGTTTTTTTTGGGGGGCTTATTCAAAGTATTATTAATTCTTTTTAAAGATTTAGAACTTTTTTGAACCTAATAATTTAATACATAGTAACATTATGTTACTAATAGAGTGGTAGAATTTATGATGAAGTTTAAGGTTTTTGTATTATTATTTAGTTATTTCTTGTGTAATATCAATTTAAGTTTTATTTAATTGTGAGAAAGATTTGGAATTGTTATCTATCCAGTTATAAAATATTACAATTAGATTTAACATTTTTTTTTTGGGAGGAAGGTTATTTAAAGTTTGTAATTAGTGCTTATAATCTGATATATAGTAATAGTATGTTATTTATATACTGATTGATTTTATGATGAAGTTTAAGGTTTTTGTATTTAATACTTAGTCATCATTTATGTAATAATCATTTAATTCTTAGTTAACAGTGAAGAAATGTTGTGAAGGGTAGATGATTGAAAGGAGGAGGAAGGAATTTTTATTAGTGTACAATTTGGAGTTGAAGTTTTAAAAAAATAAGGTGGAAGTCAAAAATTTTTAATTTAATTTAAATTTATTTTATTGATATTATGCCCTGTACTCTCTCTGGGAAGTCCGGGGGGGAGGGGGGGAGGGAAAGGGGTGGGTTAGGGGGGAGAAAAATTAAAAAAAATGTTTGTACTTTCTATTTAATGTTTAGCTATTATCTATGTAATTTTGTACTAATAAAACTTTTTGGAAATAAGAAGCTCTCTTATATAAACTCAGATTGGATCTCCATCTTGCACTCCATCTAAGGAAGCTTCACTAGGTGGGGTTTACTTCTTCTCTGTGGAATCTTTTTGGGCTGTGCAAGTGAATGGGACGATTGGGGAGGACAAAACATTTCCTTCTTTCTCCCTGTGGCTCTGTTCTTTTCACACAGAAGGTTTTTCCTAGTAAGCATCACGGGTGTAGGGCAATGGAAAGTGGGGCATGGGGGAGGAGGAGAGCTTGTAGCATCAGTCAGTTAGAAAGCTGATAAATACTAAAATCTAAATTATATTCAGGCATGTCTTGTGCACATAATGCCCTAAAATGCCCTCCACATTATTGCCAGTGTAAGGAAATGAAAGGGGCCTATTAATTGAATGAGAAGTAGCGAACACCAGCTGACCAGCACGCATGTGCGTGCTGGAACCCAGAAGAGCAGCTGGCCGCCATGCGCATGTGCGCCAGACCAGCTGGCCGCAGCGCATGCTCAAGACAGAACCCAGAAGAGCAGCTGGCGATGGTGCACGTGCCCACAGAGAGGGCTCTGCATGCCACCTCTGGCACGCGTGCCATAAGTTCGCCATCACGGCCCTATACCATTTCAGACCAATAGTTGTCCAGTCTCTTCTTAAGAACTTCCAGTGTTGGAGCATTCACAACTTCTGGAGGCAAGCTGTTCCACTGATTAATTGTTCTGTCAGGAAATTTCTCCTTAGTTCTAGGTTGCTTCTCTCCTTGATTAGTTTCCACCCATTGCTTCTTGTCCTACCCCCAGGTGCTTTGAGAATAGTTTGACTCCCTCTTCTTTGTGGCAACCCCTGAGATATTGGAACACTGCTATCATGTCTCCCCTAGTCCTTCTTTTCATTAAACTAGACATACCCAGTTCCTGCAACCGTTCTTTATACGTTTTAGCCTCCAGTCCCCTAATCATCTTTGTTGCTCTTCTCTGCACTCTTTCTAGAGTCTCAAGATCTTTTTTTTACATCGTAGCGACCAAAACTGGGTGCAGTGTTCCAAGTGTAGCCTTAGTAATGCTTTATAAAGTGGTATTTACACTTCACGTGATCTTGATTCTATCCCTCTGTTAATGCAGCCTAGAACTGTGTTGGCTTTTTTGGCAGCTGCAGCACACTGCTGGCTCATAAAAAAGCCAACACAGTTCTAAAGAGAAGAATGATTTCAAATCAACTTCATTCTTTCCCAGGATGAAGGTATATTAGTCATTTCACTAAAATGATCTGGATTATCTTTGCACCTTCCAGCACTGAATTTTTTCCTGCACAGAAAGGCTTCTGAGTCGGTTGACTTCCCAATTCCCAGACCTTTGCAGCAGAGGTGGGTTGCTCCTGGTTTGGACCGGTTCGCCCAAACTGGTAGCAAACCGCTGGTGACGTCATGATGATGGCATGGAACTGGTTCGGTCATTGCCGGTCCATGGGCGCCGCCATCTTTTTTGGGGGGGGATTTCTGGTTTTTTTTCTTCTGCGTATGTGCAGAAGCCGAGTTTCCAGCACTGCATATGTGTCGCCATCTTGTTTTTGGCTTTTGGGGGGGGGGGATTTTTTATTTTTTATTTTTTGGCACTGCACAGGCGCGGCCATGTGGTATGGGAGGAAGCAAACCGGCAGCGAGGTAAGTTAGAACCCACCCCTGCTATGCAGGCTGGAAATTGTCCTCCAACGTATCTGGAAGGGTCCTAAGTTAAGAAAGTTGGGTCTCATGACTTTAATGAAATGGCCTCAGCCTGAGGAATTCTGGCAACTGTACAGGTATATTTAGCAAAAATATTAACAGCTACATCAAGACAGCAATTAAAAAAAAACATGATGGAGAGAATGTGTGTGTACACGAACAAATGCTATAGTTACTTTGTTGAGCTATACTAAGTAAACTATCCAACCCTGAGCTGGCACAACTTCCTTACTGAGTCCATCTGAATCGGTTTCTCTGCCATTTTCCCATTTCAAGTACTTCCTCCTGCAGCCTGGCAGCCACCCAAGAAAAATAATGAATAACATTTAGGTCAAACCAATATTTCAAGGCACTGGAGTCCTCTTGTTTGCAAAGGTTGAAGACAAACTCACTTTTGTCATTGGATTGCTTTTGCTTTTGACTCAAAATACCTTCAGAAATGAGGAGGGTACATTGCATATTTCTGTTTAATTTGCTTCTGCATCTCAGCATCGAAAGCAAAGGGTGCTAAGATCTGTTTGAAATGCATTTATTTAGGATTAGAACAGGTCCCATTTCTTGCTTTGTTCCAAGCTAGCTGATTTGCTGAGGCAAATGGTCTTAAGGCAGAGGTCTTCAAACTTGGCAACTTTAAGACTTGTGGACTTCAACTCCCAGAATTCTCCAGCCAGCATTTTTTTAAAAATGGTTTTGGAAAAGAAAATGGCATCAACGAACAGGAAAGGAAGAGACAGAAGGAAGTCACAGGAGAACAGCTGCTTGCATTCCATGTTAGGAGGCCCTCACCCAAACAGCTGATATGTAGGTGGAGAAAGAGTTGCCTGCAGCAGGCCTTATGTCATAGTTCCTGAAGTTCCCGGAACAGACCTACCCATCCTTGGCAGCAGGACATGGTGTTCCTCATATCCTTTGTGTGTCTTGAAGTCAAGCCAAGGGACTTGTCAGCAGCAACTGGGCCAATCAAGGATAAGGCTCTTGACTGCCTCAGACACTGGATGGAAAGCAGGTAGGTAGATGAGAGCTCAGCATTAAGAGAGCTGATTTGCAACAAGAGGTCTCTGGTTCAAATCCCCAACATCTCAAGGAAGGAATGCTAAAGGTCAAGTCTTAAACTCTCAAGGGCTTCTTTCCCAGTAAAGACAATACGGAGCTGGATGGACAAGCTGTCTGAATGATTTATGAGGCTTGCTTTCTAGAGAGGAAGAAGGACCTGTTTGGAAGAAGATGCAACCTTTATAGTCACCAGAAAATTCTTGGCAGGAGACGCAATTCTCATATTAGATATCCTTTGTTATCTTTTTAGAGCTGAGTTCTGCAAAACAAAAGGCCTGTAAGTTTAAGGCACAAGGCAACTGTGCATAGTGGCAATTGGCTAATGCTGCAACCTCACTAAGACACTTTCTTCAATCTAAAGAGCATTTTAAATGTCTTGTTTAGGACCAATCCTCCAGAGATGCACTAATAGATTCCAATCAATCTTCTGGCTTTCAGCTATTTTCAAACAATTGATTAGGAGACACCATTATTTTTGGTCTCATCCTTCCAGGATACTCTTGACCAGGGGTGAAATCCTCCCAGTTCGCCCGGGCCAGTCCTTCGGTGTATAGTCGATGGAACTGGTGGCGGTCACGGCGCGGAGCTTCTCCCGGCCGCTTTCCCGGCCTGGCTGAACGCCGCCATTTGGGTTATTTTTCCCTCTGCGCATGCACAGAAGGAAAAATAACCCGAATGGCGGTGTTCAGCCGGGCCGGGAAAGCGGCCGGGAGAAGCTCCGCACCGCGACCGCCGCCAGTTCCATCAGTTATACGCCGAAGGACTGGCCCGGGCAAACCGGGAGGATTTCACCCCTGCTCTTGACCTTCCAAGCTACTTTGTCTTCTTGGGACAATGTTGGATACACAACGTTCATGAGAAGCCCAGAGGCATGCTGGCTGGGGAATTCTGGGAGTTGAAATCCATATAGTTTAAGTCTGCTGAGGTTGAGAAATACTGCTGAAAGGCAAAATTAGGCTGCAGTGGCTACTGTAGTTTGCTTTGCAATGTACCAACGTCCCAAAAGGGTGGGGGGAAACCCCTAAAGATGCCAAGTTGCCTACTACTGCTAGAGTCTGCATTTAGCTACTTCACTCATCTCAGAAAAGCCAAGCAAAATCAGGCATACAGTAGTACTTGACTACCATCAAGGTCTGTAACTAGGCTGGGAAGTCAAAACCCATTCTGGAAGAAGGCAATGGCCACATTGTTCCAGGAAAACGGAGTATGACACATCCATGCAGTTACCATCTTAAAAGGAAACAGACATTAGGCTCCAACCAGTGTTGAGATTTCAGATAGTTCCTTGATCCTCTTGGTGATAGGTTTAAAAAAAAAGTTGCCCCCCCTCCCATTCTTTTAATGCAATTTAATTAAGAGGAGAAAATAATTGGCCATCTGTGAGGTCCTTGGTGCTCTCTGAGCTTGGTTGTTTTCTTGCAGATGTTTCATTATCAAACTAGGTAACATCATCAGTACTAGTAGAGAATGAGATTTGCTCTCATTCTATGTGCTAGTAGCTTGCCCAGTCAGTGTTGGTGGGGGTAGACCTGGTGGTTCCTTGATTGGGCTGTTGTTTGCTGTAGCTTGTTTGTCAGAACTGGTAGTTTCTTGATTGGGGTATTGTTTGCTTCAGGAGTGAAATTCAGCAGGTTCTTACAGGTTCTGGAGAACCGGCAGCGGAAATTTTGAGTAGTTTGGAGAACTGGCAAATACCACCTCTGGCTGGCCCCAGAGTGTGGTGGGAATGGAGATTTTGCAGTATCCTTCCCCTGCCACACCCACCAAGCCACGCCCACAGAACCGGTAGGGAAAATTTTTGAATTTCACCCACCCCTGGTTTGCTTCTTGATTGTTGGTCTAGCATTAATCTTGATGTTCATCTCTGCTCATCTGGGTGTCGATTGCTGGTTTTGGTCACTTTGTTTCCTTTTGGGCTTTTTTATTGTCTCTTTTGAGTGGTGTATGTAGATGTTGTTTATCTCTATGTGTCTATGGATGGCTGATTTGCTTGAGTGCCAGGCTTCCACTGGCCATCTGTTTGTAACTTTGAAGTTCCACCTTCCATACCTTTCCTATGACATGCCTGTGGATGGTACAAAAGATCAGTTGAAAACTTGGTCTGCCCAACTTGTGGAAATCCAGGTGGGTTGTTTTTTCCCCAGATTTCTGAGAAACAAAATAAATACATGAGCATCAGTAGGTTGCTGTCAGATTTCTGAGAGCTTGTTGCCATGCTAACACCAAAGTGCCATTTAGCAAACACGTTTGGTGTCTTAGTTACAAGATAACTGAGCCGAGGTGGCGCAGCAGTTAGAGGCAGTACTGCAGGCCACTTTAGCTGACTGTGATCCGCAGGTCAGCGGTTCAAATCTCACCGACTCAAGGTTGACTCAGCCTTCCATCCTTCCGAGGTAGGTAAAATGAGGACCCAGATTGTTGGGGGCAATATAAATATACATTGCTTACTGGTGTAAACTGCTTAGAGAGTGCTTGCATTGTGAGGCGGTATATAAATCTCACAAACAAACAAACAAACAAACAAATAACCCGCAGCCAATCTCAACCACCATGACTGGAAAAAGCTAAGTTCCTAGCATTGGGAGTGGAGGTGATGGTAGTGGGGATAAAGCTGGAAATTAATGCCAAATTAAAAAAATCAATAATAATGCAATTTGAAGCTACATTTGGTGCAGAAACCAGGTGCATAAAGATCAAAAGGAGGCTGTATACAATTATCAGGGTGCAACGACTCAGTGGTTAAAGAAAAACCTGAAAAACTGACAGCCGAGGTTCGAGACCCGAGCACTGCACAAAAGGGCGAGCTCCCGTTCTTGCCTCAGCTTCTGCTCACCTAGCAGTACGAAAGCATGCAAATGCAAGTAGATAAATAGGTACCACTTTGGTGGGAAGGTAACAGTGTTCTGTGCGCCTTAGTGTATAATCATACTGTTCACATGACCACAGAAGTGTCTTTGGACAACACTGGCTCCCTCGGCTAAGAAACAGTGATGAGCACTGCACAGGTCAGACACACTGGACAGGGAAACCTTTACCGTTACCTTTTATATAGGTGTCAGGAACAGGAAGGCTAGGCTAGGAAGATTTCATGGAGGCTAGAGGATGATGGGCTTGTTTACAGGGCATTCATTGAGGGCCGCATCAGTGTTATGTTTGACCTGGGAGGGCGTGGCCAGGGGGCGTGGCCAGCTCAATGTCACTCGTGGTGGCGCCTGTGGTGGCCGAGTGCTCTGCCAGCGAAAACAGGCTCGACTGTGACGGCCTCCTGCAACCCTCTGCCAGTGAAAATGGAGCTTGGGAGGGCCGCACGCGGCCCTCCCAAGCTCTATTTTCACTGGCAGAGAGTTGCAGGAGGCTGTTGCAGCCGAAAACGGAGCTCAGGACCCTGTTTTTGCTGTCAGAGGCCCCGCGGGCCGGTCCTTCACTGTTTCCAGCGCGGCCCCGTGGGCCAGATCTAAGCACCCCGCAGGCTGGATCTGGCCCGTGGGCCTTGAGTTTGACACCCCTGGTATAAGATGATGTGGATCCCTGCTTCTTTTCTTTGAGTTAGGGAAGATAGTACTAGATGTAAACACAAATAATCCTAACCTGGCTTCAGGATATGTCTTAAAAGCTGGAGCCAATAATTGGATTTGGCTCAACCCACTCACTCAGCCTCACTGCTCGTTGCTGACCTTGGGTCAGTCGGTTACTCTTTCTGAGAATGCGGTGAAGGAAAAACCCATCTAAGCCACTTTGGGCTCCTTACAGGAAAGCTAATTTAATGAATCATACATTTATTTACCGCTAAATATTTACTTTTGCATAGCCAGTTTCCTTCTCACCCCCCCTTAAATTGAATTAAATGAAAGAAGGCCTCAAGGAACAAGGTCTTTTAGTCCATTTAAGGTAGGAATAGCAAGGACAGCCTTTGGCTTAATGCCACACAGTTCTCAATCTCATTTTGAAAGCGCTTTTTAAGCCATCAGTTTAAGATTTCTGGGAAGGAACGTGGGAAGAACGATCTGTCCCTTCCTTGGCAGCCTGCCGGATGAAGGGGTAAAGAAACAATTCTGTTTCCTTGAAAGGGAAAGCAATCTGAATTTAAGAGAATCCCTGTCAACCAAAGAAGAATGCACACAGAAGAATCACACAAAACCTTGTGCAATACCCAGCCTCTTACCCCTGTGCCCCATGCCACAAATTCAAACTAGGATTGCAACAACTCCAGACAACCAACTCTGGTGTGAGAGCTGCCATCTTTGGCTACACTGGCATTCTGCCATCAGTTAGAAGGGGCTGGGGGGGGGAAGGAAATAGGCAATTGGCATGTAAGGGGTTAAAGGATCAATAGGGAAGGGGGGGGCTTGACAGAAACCAGAGGAGTGAAGAGCCAGCCTGTTCCAGTCTTCAAGGACATGGACCCTGGGAAAGGAATGCGAATTGCACCAAATATCCAAGCGGTTCCCGAAACACCTATACTGCATGCCATTGGTTGAAGATGAGCTGGTCAGAGGGGAGGGGCCAGGAGGTTTGTAGTCTTTTGCGGAAAGTTAGTTCTAGCCTGCTTTGTTTGCAACCACTAATCCTTAGTAAAGGAGCCTATCATTTCAAATGGGGTCAAGGGTCTTTCTTTCCTAGGGACTGGAGATTTCACCTCTTCTGTAACTCAGGAGTCTGCAATTACTACTACTACTACTACTACTACTACTACTACTAGTAGTAGTAGTAGTAGTAGTAGTAGTAGTAGTATAGTAGTAGTAGTAGTACTTTATTGTCATTGCACTTCATACAACGAAGTTAAATGCCATCTTCAGTGTACATTATACATAACTGTGAAAAAAATAAAAAAGCGTTTGTGTGTGTGTGTGTGTGTGTGAGAGAGAGAGAGAGAGAGAGAGACAGACAGACAGACAGACAGACAGACAGACAGACAGACAGACAAATACATACCTGCTGGAAGCCAATCCAAAATTGGCACAGCCAGGATCTCCAAAAGACCTGATTAAAATTGACACAGTGTAGTAAACTACTTTGATAAAATGATCCTCTACCAACATCTACTAACTATTTTGCTCTATAATCAATGCAATTCTCTTCCACCTTCTGGCAGATTTTTTTTTTTAAAAAAGAGGGGGGGGACATTCACCTACTCCTGCGGGGAAAAAAAATAAAGGATGGAGACAGGGTTAAAGCAAGGGGCCCTGCAGTGGAAAGAGAGGTGGGGAATCAAGATAAAATGAAAGATAATTGGATAATGGGAGTGGGGGAGGGGGAGGGAAGAAACTTTGTTTAGGCATTTTAACACAGTTATTTTTTAAATTTATATCCTGCCTTTATTTTTTTATATAAATAATTCAAGGCAACGAACATATCTAGTTTTCCTTCCTCCTATTTTCCCCACAACAACCCTATGAAGTGGGCTGAGCTGACAGTGGGTGACTGGTCGAAAGTCACCCAGCTGGCTTTTGCTGACTAAGGCAGGACTAGAATTCATGGACTCCTGGTTTCTAGCCTGGTGCCTTCACCACTAGACCAAACTGGCTCAGACCTACCAAGTAAGAAATCCTAATCAAGAGCTAATCTTCAAAGGCAGCCATTTGTACATTTTTAACTGCCTGATCAGGAAATGTCGTGTCCTTCCCCCCCACCTTTTCATAGATAACAAAGAAGATACTCAGTGTCTAAAGGCCTTCCTAGCACTTGCTTCATTTCCATCCACCTTTGGTAATGAGGCTATGTAGGATTGCAAAGCACGACAGAACAACGCTGCCCTCCTGTTCTAGAACTCTCCTGAACTAACTGTGGTTAAGGTGAGGTACTCAAAGGCTATGTTACCGGTACCAGACATGGATACTTACAACAAAACATAAACGAAAGTTAGTCACCACAGAAATCAAATATTTGAGGAAAGTTGTTGGAGTGACCAAAAGAGATAAAATCAGAAGTGAGACCATAAGAAAAAGAATTGGCATAGAACCAGTTCATAGAACCAGGGAAGACATGATAGCAGTGTTCCAATATTTGAGGGGCTGCCACAGAGAGGAGGGGGTCAAGCTATTTTCCAAAGCACCTGAAGGCCAGACAAGGAATAATGGATGGAAACTGACCAAGGAGAGATTCAACCTAGAAATAAGGAGGAACTTCCTGACAGTGAGAACAATCAACCAATGGAAAAAGCTTTCCTTCGGAAGTTGTGGGAGCTTCATCACTTGAGACTTTCAAGAAGAGATTGGACTGCCATTTGTCAGAAATGGTGTAGGGCAGTGATGGCGAACCTATGGCACGCGTGCCACAGGTGGCACGCGGAGCCATACCTGCCGGCACGCGAGCTGTTGCATGTGCGTGCCAGCCAGCTGATTTTTGGCTCGCACGGAGGCTCTGGGAGGGCATTTTTGACTTCCGGAGGGCCTCTGGGGGGACGAGGGAGGGCGTTTTTCCCCTCCCCAGGCTCCAGGGAAGCCTCTGGAGCCTGGGGAGGGCGAAAAATGGACCTATCGGGCCCACCAGAAATTGGGAAACGGGCCATTTCCGGCCTCCAGAGGGCCTCCGGGGGAGCGGGGGAGGCCATTTTCGCCCTCCCCAGGCATTGAATTATGGTGTGGGCACTCGCGCCTGTGCGATAACGCGCGCGCATGCACTTTCGGCACCCAAGGAAAAAAAGGTTCGCCATCACTGGTGTAGGGTCTCCTGCTTGAGCAGGGGGTTGGACTAGATGACCCACAAGGTCCCTTCCAACTCTGTTAATCTGTAAACTGATCTAAAATTACATTCAAAAATAGCAAATAAAATGGTTTGTTCACCTGGAAAGGATGTCATGCCAAGGCATATACAAAGCATATACAAGGCATATAAGGCATATACAAAAAGAGGAGAAGATCAAAGAACACGAGGCAAACCCCAAAGATGGAGAAACAACATCAAAGACACTCATGTCAATTAACAATGTCAATTAACAATGGTTGAGGCCGCCAGAAGATCAAGAGCCAGAACTTTGTATCTACCTCAACACCCAAAGTGGTAAAAGAGAAAATAAAGAAGACAGACTCAAAGGCATGAAAACTGGCCAAAATTAAATTCCATGCAACAGGCTTTTTGGACTTTTCTCAAAGCCTGGGATACACACTGATGTCTCCAGGCTGCATGTAGACCTTGAAAGCATTGGATGCAACCCTACTCTCTCCAAAGGTTGTTGAGAAATTAGATGATTAAACAAGGAGTAATCAATTTAACTATAAATTGCTGCTTCAGTTTCATTTGGGGACATTTTGTTGATCTTTGAAGGCAACTCTTTAACTCCATAAATGTTGTGAGCTCTTGCTAAGAGCCCATTATCCTCTCTAACAAATTGTGTCACTTCAATTATAATGGAACAGTCTAATACTGATTTTTTTCCCCCCTCCACCTTTCTAGATTTCATCTATTATTAGGCGGTAAGTCCCTGGGAGAGATACTATGTCATGAGTGTCAAATCCATTAAATAAGCCAGTGAATGAGAAATAGGCTGGGAAGCAGGCCGATTGATTATGGGCATTCAAGTTGGTGCTGTGTCTTAACAGCCGCACAGACTTTCTCTAGGACAGTGTTTCCCAACCTTGGCCACTTGAAGATATCTGGACTTCAACTCCCAGAATTCCCCAGCCAGCATTCGCTGGCTGGGGAATTCTGGGAGTTGAAGTCCAGATATCTTCAAGTGGCCAAGGTTGGGAAACACTGCTCTAGGATGATTTGTCTCCTGTCTGCTCCTTTGGGTCTTCCAATGATGTACCCATCACCACTGTAACTGAGGCCATTCACGTTGTTGCTGATTCTCCTCTTCTTTCCTTCTACCTTTCTCAGCATCAGAGACTTTCAAGAGAGCTAGGTTTTCACATAACATGTCCAAAATATGATATGAGTCTGGTCATTTGTGCGAGTGAGAACACTGGGTTGATTTTGTATGATGATCCACTGTTTTGTTTTCTGGACTTTTTCCATGGTACTCTCAGGAGTTTTCTCCAAGACCAAAGATTAGAAGTATCAATCTTGTTATCTTGCTTCCTCAAAGTCCAATTTTTACTTCCATAGTGAGTCACGGGGAAATCCATTGCCTGAATTGCTTCTGATTCTGATCTTTTTTGGCTACATATAATGCTTGAATATCTTTTCCAAGACTTCAACTGCTACTCTACCAAATGCTTGCCTGGGAGCTATTTATTGATTGTTATTGATATTTAATCCTAAAGCACAGAGACTACTTACCGCTTAAATACATTTTTTTGTCATTTCTAAAGCTTTAATAAAGGAGAATATTTGTAGCTCAGGGTTGAAATGAGGGGTCCTTGGTGCTCTCTGAGCTTGCTTGTTTTGTTGCAGACATTTCATTATCCAAACTAGGTAACATCATCAATGCTAGTTTGATATTACCTACCGTATTTTTCGGAGTATAAGACGTACCTTTTTACTAAGGGGACCAGATTTTAAAATTGCTAAAGAGGGACACCATTGACCGGGGGGGGGGGGTGTCGGTCAGGTGGGTTCCTGAGGGGTGGGTTCCTGAGGGGGGGGTTCCTGAGGGGGGGTCTTCTCCTCCTACTTTCTAACTCCTTCCCTCCTCCTCAACCCTCTCTACACCTTCTCTTCCTCCCCTTCTACTTCCTCTTTCATTTTCTTTGCCTTTCCTGGAGTGCTTTTATACTAAACTCATTTTATATTTGGCAGACTGATGCTAATCCCAATTTTAAACTAATCATATCTCTTTTTTAAAAAAAAACCATCATTATATTATTTTTTTATGTTATACTCTCTTCTAGGTACATGCTGCTATTTCCATCTTACCTCCCCAAAAAAAGAAAAAAGAAAAAAAGAAAAAAAATCTAATTTCTAGTTTTGTCATCTGGGATATGCACCAGTTAATTCCAAATTTTCATCCAAATAGATCGCTATTCGCTTAACTTTCCAAGATAGTTACTGTCTCCTGTTTTTTAATTTTAAGCCAAATTGCTTCCTTTAATTCTTTAATCTCTTTATTCATCGCTTCTGTTTTTTATCCTTTGTTCTATCAAAAAACTAAATGCCCAATTATTCTTTTAATTTCTCATATTAATCATCAAAATTCTGTCTAATTTTATCCACTCTATAAATATTCAACAAGTAGTAAAGAAAAAATAAAATATAAAAAGGAAAGGAAAAAATCCAAATCAATTAACTTATCAACTCTCAGTTTAATAAATTTTAAAGTAATTAACATTCATATTTCCTGTTCATTATTTAATATTTAAGTAATTTCCCTTAAATTCTAGTGATCATATTTATTCCATATTTCTCTTATTGTCATTGTTTTATCCACATTATTCCAAAAGATTAAACATTATTAATCTTTATAAAAAGAACGAAAGAGAAGAAAAAAAAATCTTTGAATTTCTAACGTTATATTAATTATACACAATCATAATATATCGTTTCATTTACTAATCATCAAAATTCTTTCTAAATTTATTCAATTACATATTCAACTCTTAAAATAATACATTTTTCCCCTTTAAGATTTTTTCATTTGAACAAATTTCATATGTGAAAAAATAAATTGAAATAAATGAAAAAAAAATACACAATCATAATACATCTTTTGAGCTCTAATACTTATATTTATCATTCATACTTCTCATCTTAATTAACTTTGTTATATCTAAAATATCAAATCTTTTAATTTGTTAAACAATATTAATCTGTATATAAAAAAACAGAATTTTTTTTCTCTTAATAAGATAATTTTAAATTAAAAAAACATTTCTATAATATTCCAATATCATCATCCATTCCCTTTTAGTTTCTCAACTACTTTGTTTATATATATATATTTCCTCCACCCCATCTGCTTAATTTTTTTTCATCTTTCTTTTAATTTTGTACCAATAAGTTCTCTTTCCCCACGCTCTTTTCCTCTCTCTTAATTTTACTTTCTGTATATATTTAATTTTCTTCATTCCTTTTTCCATTTTATATATCTCAAAATCCTTATCATCAATCTGAACATAATTATTCTTGATATCTTTATCTCTGTTATCATTATCACTGTTATCTTTATCTCTATTTTCACTGTTCAGTCCAGTAGAGTCATTGTCATTAATCATTAATCAGCATTACATTTCTTTCTTTCTTTCTGTCTTCCTTCCTTCCTTCCTAACTTTTCTTTCTTTCTGTCTTCCTTCCTAACTTTTCTTTCTTTCTTTCTGTCTCTTTCTTCTTCCTTCCTTCCTCTTTCTTCTTTCCTAACATCTTTTTCTTTCTGTCTTCCTGCCTTCCTAACCTCTCTCTCTCTCTCTCTCTCTCTCTCTCTCTCTCTCTCTCTCTCTGTCTCTGTCTCTGTCTCTGTCTCTGTCTCTCTCTCTCTCTCTCTCCTTCTTCTTCTTTCTTCTTCTTCTTCCTTCCTTCCTTCCTTCCTGGCTGTGGAGAGGAGCTGGCTGAAGAAGATCCAGCAGCAACCAACCTACCGAGGCTCCTGGGAGACGGGAAGCCGTCAGCCCAGCCAGGGGGGAGGAGGAGGAGAAAGGCGGTGATTTAGCCCATCAAGCGCACTCCACTTGGCGGCTCTCGGATGGAACGGCAGCGCGCGCGGAAGGAATGCCAGAGGACGGCGTCGAGCACACGAGGCTCTCACGGGCAGCCGCGCTGACCCTGCCTCCGCCGAGGAGGAGGGGGAAAGGGAAGGAAAGCGCTCCTGCATCCCAACTGCAAGTTATCGTTGCCCGTCCTGCCCAAGCGGCCGCGCGACGTGACCCCGGAGCCGGATGGGCACAAGGGCAGGAAGAGAGAGAAAAAGAAAAGGTGATGCTGTTTTAGCGAACGGAAGTGATTTCGACCGCGGCGCAGAGGCACCCAGCGAGCGGGGCATCACCTTTTCTTTCTTTTTCTCTTCCTGCCCTTGAAGAGAAAAAGAAAGAAAAGGTGATGCCCCGCTCGCTGGGCGCCTCTGCGCCGCGGTCGAAATCACTTCCGTTCGCTAAAACAGCGTCACCTTTTCTTTTTCTCTCTCTTCCTGCCCTTGTGCCCATCCGGCTCCGGGGTCACGTCGCGCGGCCACTTGGGCAGGACGGGCGACGATAACTTGCAGTTGGGATGCTCTGCGGGAGCGCTTTCCTTTCCCCCTCCTCCTCGGCGGAGGCAGGGACAGCTGCCCGTGAGATGACTCGGCGCCCGCTGTCACCTGCCGCTGCCTCAGCGCCATCCTCCGGCTTTCCTTGCGCGTGCGCTGCCGTCCCGCTCGCCGGGCAGAAAAGCTTCTGTCCTTTGGATGATGCGCCACTTGCAATGCGCCACTTGCAATCATCCAATGCGCCATGTTTGGCGCATGGCATGCGCCACGGTTTGGCCACCCCTGAGGCCGCAAAGCAGAAGGCGGCAGCAAGGTTTCCTCCCCCCCCCATAGCTCGCCCTCGTTTCTTCCCTCGTTCGCCTTCCTCATCTCTTTTCCCCCACCTAACTCGGCTTGTAGTCGGAGAGCCGAGCGAGCCGCCCTCTTTGACGGTGCCGTGTGGACGCGCCTCTGCCCCCCCTTTCAGGCCCGTCCTCCCCGGCTGCTTGAAGTGAAGCCGACCTTCCTCAAAACCTCGGCTACTGCCTTAAACAATTTTTTAAAAAATCCTACCGTATGGCGGCTCAGCAACGGCGGCTGGGAGCAGGCTTCAGGCGGCAGGGGGGTTCGGCCAGCAGCGGGCAGGAACGGTCAAAGAGGGCGGCTCACTCAGCTCTCCAACTACAACAAGGTGGCAGCGTGCAGCGAAATGGCGGTGGGCGGGGAGCACTTTTAACGCTCCCCGCCTGATGTGAAGCCGCCGCTGATTGGTCAGAACAGTAGAGTAGACTCTGCTCTGACCAATCAGCGCCGGCTTCAAGGTGACCAGACGTCCCGCTGTTTATTTTAAAAAAATTTTTGTTGCCGGGCAAACTGAAAAAATCGGGACTTTTTAAGAGGGCGGGCGGGACGCGGGACAAATGATTAAAAAGCGGGTGTGTCCCGCCAAAATCGGGACGTCTGGTCACCTTACTTTTTACCCCCAAAAAGAGGGTGAAAACTTGGGTGCGTCTTATACACCGAATGCAGCCCCACCCACCCAGCCACCCCCACCCTTTGGCCTCTGTCTTCCAGCAATTTACCTGCTTGCAGGAAAGAGGGAAGAGCTCTGTAAAGAGCTTGCAGAAGAGGGAAGAGCAAGCCAGTAGCAGTTTCCCGATCTACAGCTGATTAGGTTTGCCAGGTGGGAAAATGAAAGTGAAACTAATTACAAAGAGGCAAATAGCTGGGAGAGATACAGCAGATTTTTATTTTTTGCTGAACTGGATGGAAGGGGGTAAGTGAATAACTATAAATGTCTGTAGAATGTTCAAATTATTAGACTTATTTTTTAAAGACTGCTTTATTATTGTTCTAGAACCAGGGGTCTCCAACCTTGGCAACTTTAAGACTTGTGGACTTCAACTCCCAGAATTCAACAGCCAGCTTTGTTAGCTTTGCTGGTTGTGGAATTCTGGGAGTTGAAGTCCACAAGTCTTAAAGTTGCCAAGGTTGGAGATCCCTGTAAATCTAGACAACTTAACAAAATAAAGAAGCTCTTTAAAATAAATGCTTGCTCTGAAGAGGCCCAGTGCTATTGTATCTTCTTTTAAATAGAGAATAATGTATACTTCCAGAAATTTTAATTAATTTTAACAGCTCTGTACAAGTATAGTATGAAATGTAACAGTGTCCTGTTTAGTATTAGAGTTTAGTTACCTTGGAGTAGATCTATTTAAATAATTGGGAAGAGTTAGTGTGACTACATTTAAGAAAACTTTCTGGCATAATGTACATTTCTCCAATTCTTTGCAATTTCTATGGGTCAGGCACACATGCACAGAAATACACAGCAAACAGTGTATATCATCTGTGCTGTTTGCTGTTTGGCAAATTGCTTGGAGGCAGAGGCCTTTTTTCCTTGTTTTCCTCCCCCAAAACTAAGGTGCGTCTTATACTCCGAAAAATACGGTAGTTTGGATAATGAAACGTCTGCAACAAAACAAGCAAGCTCAGAGAAGAGTTAAGGACTCCTCATTTTGAAGGCTTTACTTGTTATTATTAATTTGATTGTCTTCATACTTACCCTTAGCACTAGTTTTTCACTGTGCCCCTTGACTTTCATTATTAGGACTTGCAGATCATCTGCTTCTTCAGTTAATCCAAGTAATGTCATCAGCATAGTACAGGTTACTGATATTACTGATGCTCCATTGCTGGAGGTTTTCATGAAAATATTGCCCAATTATTTGTCAGGGATGGTATAAGGAATCTTACCTTGAGTAGGGGGTTGGACTAGAAGACCTCCAACGTCCCTTCCAGCCCTATGATTCTGTGATTCTGAATCTGGAGATGTTTTGGAAAACTCTCCTTGTTTTTCTGCGTTTGTTTTCATCTTTGATATCTTTACTATTATAATACTGCTTCTTGTCTCCTCTAACAGCTCTGAAAATTCTTTGTTAGGTTCCTTCCTGAGATCTTTATCTTTCTTGGCTTTGGTGTCTCCTTCTTGCACTTTCCACCGTTTGTTCTGATATCCAACTTTTCTTTTTCCTGATCTTTGGCAGACACTTTTTCTTATCTGGTTCCCTATCAATGAGGATCAGGATTTCAAAGTGATTCAGAGTTTCTCTTTGAAAATGATGAACATGATGACACTCAAGATCTTATTGTGGAAACTCACAGGCTTTGTTCTTCGGCTTCAGCTTGATTTGCAACTTGCGTATCAGCAGTTCATGATCCATTCCATGGTCAGCCCAATTACGGTAACTGAGCACTTCCACATCCTTGTTATCAATAATATAGTCAGTCTGATTCTGTGTGCTTCATCCAGGGATAGTAATAGCAATAGCACTTTTCTTATATACCGCTTCATAGTGCTTTACAGCCCTCTCTAAGCGGTTTACAGAGTTTAGCATATTGCCCCCAACAATCTGGGTCCTCATTTTACCGACCTCGGAAGGATGGAAGGCTGAGTCAACCTTGAGCCTAGTGAGATTTGAACAGCTGAACTAGCAGTCAGCCTGCAATGGCTGCATTTAACCACTGCACCACTTCCATGTTGTTTGAAAAATGTTCATCAGTATTATCAGAAATTATTGGATTGCCTGAAATGGACATTATCTTGCTTCATTTCTGTTACTTAGGCCATATTGTCCCACTTCAGCTTCCAACTGAAGTTTCCAACTATCACTGCACGTCCTGCTTGCATTTAGACTACAAATTTCAGACTAAACTTGACTTTGAAATTTGTCAGCCTCCTGTTTTGTATCTGTTGGAGCATAAACCTGGATAATAATCCCACTGAAGCAGGGTTTCTCAGCATTGTGAACTTTTATGATGTGTATCTTCAAGTCCCAGAATTCTCCACCCACCCATGCTGGTTGGAGAATTCCGGGAATTGAAGTCCACTCATGTTAAAAGTTCACAAGGTTGAGAAATGCTGTATTGGAAGGACTGACTGTGAAATCAAATTATCTGCTGACTGCATTGCATCCAAGTATTGTTTTTGCTGTAAGAAAATAACACAATTTATTGTTTCTATGTCCCGAGTAAACAGTATGATCTACTGAGTTTCCGATTCTAGTCCATTTCAATTTTGCTGACACCCAAGATGTTACTGCGTAGTTGATTCCTTTAATCTTTCAATGTGTGATTTCCCATGTTCATTTTTCTTATTTTCCATGTTCCCATGTAAGTCTGAAGCTTTTTTTTTGTATGGCAATATCACAAGCTAGACATCCAAGGCTTTAATGTGGCTGTGTCATACACTAGTACTCTTGATTCTCAGTTCTTCCTCAGTAGTAATACTGCCATGTGACCCGATTAGTCTTCTCATCGGGCATTATATTGTCAACCGCTTTATATTGTCTGTCCATCTGCCTTTCTTTGTAAGGTGCAGGAATAGTTTATCATTGCTTTCTCCCACACAGTATGAATTTCTTTGCTGTTGTTACTAAAGTGATCACCTTCACTTGCCTTCAGCATCTCCCTATAAGACTGCTGTCATCAGATATATGTGCCTATTTGCTTTAACTGGGCAGTTGGGATCACCTTCATGCTTTGGGTGATCCTGCTGGAATTATACACTGTATTCTTGGAATACCTTCACAGTGTTCTTTGTTTATATCTCCCAGGAAGCCCCTTCCTCCAACCATGAGGACGTGGCATAGCAGGACATCAGGTCCTGGAATCAAAATAATTCATAAGCCTTGCCTGCCGACCAAAGACGCGGAAGTGACCATCAGCCTGTTTCATACTACACAAAGAACATAAATGAAAAGTGGAAACGTGCACTGGTTGATCATCCTTAGCAGTGTTTCTCAGCCTTGGCAGCCCTTCAGGTGTGTGAACTTCAACTCCCAACCTAGAGTAGCTGGAAATTCTGGATGGGAATTCTAGTCCTAACACACTGGAGGGCACTGAAACGGCGGAGCACAATCTACAGGACAAGGACAGAACCTGTCAATGCTGGAAGAGAAGGAGAGAATAAAGCAGTTCTCTATAGACTAACTTTTCCAATCCTGATGCCCTCTAAATATGTTGAGATATACTTCCTATCACACTGGATGGGGAAGATAGGAGCTAATTCAACACACCTAGAAGGCGTCAGTTCGGAGAAGGATGCTATATTCAAAAGCTCTGGTAGTCCAAAAACATTTATTTGAAATTCCTACAATTCAAACACTTTTGTTGATTGTCAACAAATACGTTTACATAATGATCAGTCATATATTTGGTACTTCCATTTTTAATATATTTTTTTACAATATATCTCTTCATTTGTATATATTCATCGCATTTATAACTTCTTTTTAAATACATATTAAGCCAAACAAATAAATCTAAGAAGTTGATTTTAACTATGTTAAACCAAAACAGACTATTCTCCCCCAACCAAAATAATTTTTTTTCTGAACCCACTCCCCCCCCCCCCAATAAGCATGTAAGAAAATTAATGACTACTAACATTTAAGTTTTATGTTGGGAAAATAAAGTTGCATTAGGATGGTAATAGTCTCTCGATATGTTGGATGCAATTTAAGATACACAATAAATCACTTGTAGGCACGTTCCTTGTTTTCTTCTCCCCATTCACCCTTCAAATCTCAGGTTTTGCATTCATTTGAAACTACTACAGATAATGAACTGCAATGTTTGTTAACTGTCTTAAATTCAATGTATAATGTGCATCTTTCACGCTAGCTAAAACAAAGGCCATAATTCTTCCCTGTGAGAAAAATAAGAAATGAAGAGAGCAATCAATATAAGGCAATGATTTTATGTTCATGCTCAGCGGTGACCCAGTAAATTTCCTTGTACAGAGGTTAGAACAAAAGATGGATTCAATCTTTTCTGGCTTCAAAATTCTTATGGGTCATGGGAAAAGCAATATGCAAGGTATAACAGTTCCTTTCTTTTCAATATTCATATGATTATGTAGAAAGAGACACATTATAAGCCAAACAGAAACAGGAGGAATTGAAGCCATGACGCTGTTGATTAAAGGTCTCGGGGTCATGCTATGTCCCATGAATAAAATTTGCAAGTTTGTTTTAGAGGAGAGAGAAAAATAAGCCGAGACTCCAGTTATCATGAGCTCCTTTTCCCTTTCAACAAGCTATCCATCAAAAGACCCTGTCTTTTAAAAATTGTGACGGAGTGTTTTTTTTTTAAACAGGAGCAAGCAACATTGCTCTCAAAATGGATTTTTGGCCTCTTTGGATACAACTATCATTGAAATGGCCTCCTTCAGAAAATGCTTCCCATCTGGCTGCACCGGATCCATAGCGTGTCTCAACATACAGCTCGGAAGACAAGAGATATCTTTGCTACAACAGGGATCATCTCCTGTGATGGACAGAAAATCTGATTGTGTGAGTGAGAGAATGCATCCTGGCCAAAAGCTGATTGTGCTGGTTATGGCTTCTGCTCTTGGAGAGAGATGAGAGAGAGGAGAGTTGGAGGGTTTTTTTTTTTACATTGATTGACACTTGCCATTGTAAACAGTCAAGCACTCTCCACTTTTCCTATAGTGTATTGCTTAAGCCAGGAAAGCTCCAGCCCCTTGGCACAATCATGAAGACCAATATGCAAGCACCCAGCATCATCTTCAGCAGTTATATCTAGCCTGGGGTTTTGCAACCTTAGCCACTTTTAAGATGTGTGGACTTCAACTCCCAGAATCCCCCAGCCTTGCTGTCTGGGGGATTCTGGGAGTTGAAGTCCACACACATTAAAGTTGCTAAGATGGAGAAACATTGAATCTCTTTCTTTCACTTTCAAAAGATCAACCACTTTTTAAAAAGATATTTTATAAAGAAAACACTGGTTTCTTTTTTTTTAAATGCTTCGATAGGAGCAATATATTTGATGTGTTTCCCTACACTGATTTGCCATCACAATGTTCAGATTCTCCAGGTGCGTTTTCCCCTGGATTCTGAAAATCCTGAAAGACATACCGAAGCACAACTGATGACTGGCAAGCTTGATAAGAATATAAATATACAGCTGGCAATATATGGTTTCCACATAGAAGCACCTAGCTTTCCATGCAGTTGTCCTGGGAGAGGACAACAACAACAACAACAACAACAAAATCTCCCCTACCCTGCACTGCTACTTTCCCTCCTGAGGTGAGAAATTAAAGCCTATGTATTTCATGTTTGAGATCTTATGTCTTCCCAATTCAGAAGGAGCTCTGTGGTTATTGTTGTGAAAAGCAAGATGAAGAGTTCACTTTCTTTACATCATAGTATTCCTAGGATCTTGTGGGAGGAAAAAAAAACCCTGTTGCACTCCCCCCCCCCCCTCTTCACAATGTTATCTTATTGGGGGGGAATCCTTCCTTTCTCTTGCCTTCTTATGAGCAAATACTGTAAATTCCAAGCCACGGGAATTTTTATTGTATGACATCTCCAGGAATTTGGACTCCCAACACTATCACTCCATAACTGCCCCAAAAAATCTACCCTGCTCTTCCCAGAATATACATTCTTTCTTTTTGCTCATATGCAGGAACTGATCTGGATCCTGGAAGCTGCCCCTTTGCTAGGAAATGAGCTCACATCTCAAAAGAAAAAAAGGGTGTAAGGCAGTAATTCAGTTTTCTGCCATGCTGTAGCCTAAAATCCTCTTAAACATCTTGCTTCTTCCGTCCTCATTCAGGGATTTACAGGCTGCTACTTGCTAATTCCAGTTCATTAGCTCATTAGCCTTCTGGGGAGAGGGTGTGCCCAGGATGACCGAAGGATGCGATGACTGCCGGAGGATGATCTGAGTTCTCCTTCTTTGGGGGAGCTTCATCCCCTCTTCCCTGCCTTTTTTTCTTCCAAGATTCAGAGGGTGAATACTGTTCCAAAGATATGAAGTGCATACATAACTCTTGATGGCACCAGAAGTGCTCCAGGGAATTCTCCCCATTTCCCCAGACGTGCGCTTTTGCTCCTACAGAATCTAGGCTGGGGAGGAAGAAAGGTTGGCTGGCTGCAGAGTGCACATACACTGAAGCAGGAGGGGCCTCTGCCTTTCTCCGATTTGTGAACCGAGCGAAAACGCCTGCACCAAGGTTCCTCTGGACAAGAACTAAGTTATTCTGAGCAGCAAAAGACATTCCTAGACATTCCAGGGACTTGTTGATTTGTTGGCATAGTTAATGGCAAGACTAATAGCAGCAATGTTTTTCAGGGCCTGTTAAAATAAACAAACAAACAAAAAACACACCAACAATTAAAAGCAGAAAGATGGGTTAAAAGCACATTGCATTTACTATGGAGAAATGCCATTGGCTGTTAAGTTTTTGTCAGGTTCAATTCACAGCATGTTAATTTGAATTTCAAAGCCAGCTTTCCCCAGTAAGAGAAAGCGGATTTAGAACATAATAAACACTGGGTTTTTCTTACTACAGTATTTGAGCTAATTTTGGGAGCAATGCCTCTGATTTCATTGGCCTGATGCCAATTTAGTCATTCCAAAGGACTTCACACGGTTCCCATTTCAAATTTATTTCAATTCTTCAAGGTACTCCACGGAGGAGCTTTAGAACAGAAGGAACAGGCTGTCCTACCTGGGCTGTACAGTGGTAGAGATGGTCTTCCGAATTTAAGGCAAGCAAGTAATCCTGCAGAGACCCAAGTTCCTGCAAACAGAAAAAGTGAGGCTCATAAGCAAAACATTGGAACACACATTTGTGGTCTGCAAAACAAAGGAAAGCAAATGACTTACCCTAACTCTGCTCTCGGCAACAAAGAAAAGTTCAGTGAGTGCCCGGTGGAGTGGAAGAAGGACCCCTGGCTTAGTCACTTCATACTTCATGTTTTTTTCCATGTGGCTGAAAAGATGCCATAGTGGCTTCAGCAAAATGAGATCACAGTCCCTGGGGTGGGGGAAAAAAAGGTGTGTTAGAATTAGCATGAAAGACAGCGCCCCGCAAATGGCATGACTGCTAACTGCTGTTTTACGTGCGCATACCAATTTCTCAAGTTACTATTTTGAATGCCATTTTATCCCTGTAGTTTTTATGAGTCCAAGTATTAGCTTTACACAAAACCACACTAAAAAGCAACAGTGTAAATGTTCATTCTCCACAATGGAGATGGGGCAATTGATAGTAGGCATCTTCTGCCCACTTGTTATGAACGCAGGGCTCAAGACCCCTTCTTGAAGGAAATAAGAGTACTTTCGTCGGCGTTAGAATGCGAAGCTAGAAAAAGAGGTGCAGAAGAAATAAGGCACTGAAGTGTGAAAACCACACACAACTGGCTGCAAATAGGGATGGAATCCTGAGGTGCCTGCCTATTTTTCTGGCTAGAACCTTCGGGGCATCTGAAGGGCCAAATGATTTTTGAGTCTTTCAGGCCTACTGATGCCTAGATGTTCCTGAATAATTGTAAAAAAAAAACCACCCTGCTTTCTGACTAAGCCTGGGGATTAATCGCTGGCCATGTTCCTTAACTAAGGATAATTCTACTTCCTTGCTCCTTGCTATCTGGTTCTGCATCTGACCAGGTGATAGTTGAGATAGTGAATGTAAGCCTCTCCTTAGGATGCAGACAAGAATCGACCTACAGGTGTGGATGTGCTTGCCTACAGGTACAAGAATGGTGCTTGCCTACTGCGGTGGGGGATTTCATTCTGAGCTGCGGACTGGTGATATTTCACTCTGCCCCCAAAGTCTTTGTGACTTGTGCCAGCTGGCAACCCAAGGCAATGTTTCCTTCTTTCTTCTTGGGGAAACACAGAAAGGAATACCACGGTGAGATTGGGTGGGGGGGAATACTGCTGCACCACTAGGCCCAGTCTCCATGCTTGGCCTCAGCCACTGCAGTGATCTTCGAGAGAGTAAGTTACATGAGGCTGCTGACCATGGCACCTGTGCTAAGTTAAAAGAAAAAGGAACAGAAGAGAGGGGGAAATTTCTGACTGTTCTGGTCACATGAATAGCCCATAGAGTTCACCGTTGATGCATTGTCTCTGGAGCAAGGCAAGGCAACAACTGGGATAAGAGACTATCCCTTTTAGAGCAGGGATGTCCATCCTTACCAACTTTAAGGTTTGTGGACTTCAACTTCCAGAATTCCCCAGCTAGTCATGCTAGTGAGGAATTCTGGGAGTTGAAGTCCTTAAGTCTTAAACTTGCCAAATTGGACACCCCTGCTGTAGAGGCTGCAGAAAAAAATTAAGTGCTGCCTTGAGAGAGGTTGGGAGGGTCTTACCATTGGATTCATTGGAAAAACAAACAGGTCAATATTTATGAAGAAAGAAGTATGAAAAAAGCTAAGTAACCACTTGTGAGCCAAAACTATTTCTTCCATTTACAATTTGGAACTGAGAGAACTCAACTTTTTACACTTTCAATTCCAACTTAAACAAAGGGTTTAAAATGAAAATACATAGCCCTCAAAAATCATAAGATGACAAGATATACCAGGGGTCCCCAAACTTGGCAACTTTAAGACTTGTGGACTTCAACTCCCAGAATGCTCCAGCCAGCATAGCTAGCTGGAGAATTGTAGGAGTTGAAGTCCACAAGTCTTAAAGTTGTCAAGTTTGAAGACCTCTGCGATATACAGTAGTAGTGTGGATTATGCATTTTCTGCACAAACACAAGAGCTAGGAACTCCCTCGAGAAAAACAAAGGTGGGATCAGAAAGTGTACCTGTCACTGCTGCACTGTATGATCTTCAAGAGCAAGTGGATGGCTTTCAATCGTTGGTGTCCAATTTGCCTGCAGGCCACGCCCACCTGCCACTCCCAAACTTTCACAAGTGGAATGTGAGGAATTACCTTTTCCTCTGACAGCATTTGCTTCAAGATCTCAAAGCCTGAAATTCAATATAAGCACACTGCATTTTCTGTGTGTTCTTTTAAGTCCCTCTATTCTTCTCTTTTAATTAATCCTATATTCTTATCCGTAGAAAAGTACATAATTAAAGGGGGTGTACAGAGCTTAAGAAAAGCATACAGTATAATTGAGGAGATTAGAAAAGCAGTTTCATAAAGTTAAAATAATCAAGATAGGTAATACAATTATTGTTATTTGTTTAGGGCAGCACTCTGACTTCCCCTATCTAGATGTGTTGGACGGTCACTCTCAATGTTGTTGGAAGGAGACGGAATTAAATCTTCTTAAGTTTTCAATGTAGATATTTATTACTTTATTTAGTAATCCTACGCAAAGATAGCCACTTAGCAATAATACAAGATGCGACCTAAGCAGTACTGACCTGTTTGGAATCTCCCCAGGTGACCAGCTGTTACTGTAAACTTGTAACCCCACTCGGTATTGCTCATGTCACTGGTGAATCGGTAGTACAGCATATCTCCTGTCAAATAAGGAGGAAAGATTCTCTCACATAGCCTGAAGTGACCTGTTTGACAAGGCTTCCCTTTTTCTTTCATACCCCTGCAGGAGGGAGACTCGCCTCTTTAACTATTTTTACTATTTGTAGATTTCATAAGAATTTGTATTAAAATGCTTTATATAGTTTCTTTTTTTAAAAAAGTTCCTTCATTTATTGGAATTAATTAAGATGATGGGTTTAAAATTAACAATCAAGATTTATTTGTTTGTTTGTTTATTTATTTATTTTAGAAAATTTATATAGCAATAGCAATAGCACTTAGACTTATATACCGCTTCACAGTGCTTTACAGCCCTCTCTAAGCGGTTTACAGAGTCAGCATATTTTCCCCAACAATCTGGGTACTCATTTTACCCACCTCGGAAGGATGGAAGGCTGAGTCAACCTTGAGCCTGGTGAGATTCGAACTGCCAAATTGCAGGCAGCCGGCAGTCAGCAGAAGTAACTTGCAGTACTGTATTCTAACCATTAAACGACTGTGGCTCTTACTGCCTACTTGCTCACATATAGCCGCCTACACGCTAACAGCAACTCTAGGCAACTTACAAGCAAATAAAAATACAATGTAGAAAAAATAAAAATACTATTTTTTTTAAAAAAAAAAACAATAATCCCCCCCCCGCTTGGCGACAACACACACTCAAATCAGTTATTTAAGCCATTTAACAGGCTCCATAGCATCTAGTAACAGCTAAAGCAGGGGTAGGAATATTTAGTAAAAAATTAAAAACCACATTGTCTTTGTAATCTGGAAGGCCTACTTCCCCGCCCCCTTGGTTTACAGAGATGCAGCAAAATAGCATTTTTAAATAAAACAAGGAAAACAGCAACCCTTCTGCACTTATAAAGACAGACTTTATCAGGATTCCCATCTTATCATGATAGAATTCAGACTAGCACTCGTATGGAAATAATGTTATAAAGAATAAGTCAAGGACGAGGAGATAATTCGATAAGGCTCTTTCCGATCTGCCAACAAACAAGGGAATAGAGAGGTAGAACAGGGTGTACATCAAACAAAGTATGGTCATTAAATGAACCCATTGTCAGGAATGGGCGTTTTTTTTTTTTTGCCCCAAGCCGGACATTTTTGACAAAAAGACATAAGATCTAATTCCTATATATGGCTTTGAGTTCTTACAAATATTTCAGCGGCACTCTTAGAAATTATAAACTGTGAGTGTATACTACTTAGTATTTTGTTTGAAAGGGTGTCCACTTGCTTCTCAAAAGACAAAGATCAGTTTGATAGTTAAGAGCATCTGGGAGCTTCTAGAGAGGTGGCAGAAAATAATCTTACCAATTAATATTTGATACGTGAATGTTTTTAACTGTCTATGTCCAGTGTAGTAGCCATTTTCTAAAAATTGTCATAGCATCCTTTTAAATTTCAAAATGTGTCCACTGGGCCCAAAACACTGGGTACTTATTTTCCAAAGCACTGAAAGGCAGGACAAGAAACAAGGGATGGAAACTAATCAAGGAGAGAAACAAACTGGAACTAAGGAGAAATTTCCTGACAGTGAGAACAATTAACCAGTGGAATGGCTTGCCTCTAGAGGTTGTCAGTGCTCCATCACTGGAGACTTTTAAGAAGAGACTGGACAGCTACTTGTCTGGAATGGTATAGAGCAGGGTCTCCTGCTTGAGTAGGGGGTTGGACTAGAAGACCTCCAAGGTGTCTTCCAACTTTGTTCTTCTGTTATGCTGTTATTTCTGACAAATAAGGGATAATTGGTTTCCTGAAGAAATCCTTTGTAGTTTACCTGGAAGTTCAAAATCAGTCCATTTGTGTGGAGGCCCACTGAACGTATGTCGATCATGGATGAAGTCACAGCTACTGGCTATGACCAACTCATCACATCCCTCTTCGGTATTACACTGAGAGTCAAATTTGACTGAGAGGTAGATAGCACCAGGGATATGAACTTTATCCTGTGGATAAAAGAATGTATGAATATTAGTGTTGTTCCACAGTCCCATTCTAACATGAACCAAATCGGTAGAAACCAATCAACCAAAATGACAAAAGAAAACCTGCTGGAATCCTACAGCTCAAAAAAGGGGAAATCACTGTGGAGGTTTGATAGTTTCATGCCCCTGATGCAAGGAGAATTTAAAAAAAACGTTTCTTATGATTGGTAGGTTGCAAAAGGCATCCTTGCTTAGTCCATGAAGAGGAACATGCAGCCCAACAAAACCATTTGGCCCTAGGTAAAGTTGCATGAGTCTATCTAACCACCCTGCCAAAAGCTGAAGGTTACAGCATTTCAATTCCTGCAGAGTCACTTTTGAATGCAGAATCAAACATTTTTAAATAAATAAAATGAATTATTTCACCATTCTTTCAATGGGTTTTTGTGTTTTTAACCTCACACCAAATGCGATCCTGCTCCACTTTCTGACAGTCCTCCTGATTTTCCCCTTAAATGAATTGCTTGCATAACTGGAGTTGCACGTGTTCATGAGCATGCCTGATACTCACACGGAACCATCTCTTCTCTCCCCCCCGCTCCCCACTGGTCCACCAAATTGGAAACATTGAGGACCACTGGCCTAGAGTCATCTTCTAGGGGCGATGGATGGTATAAAATTTTAATACATACAAAATGAATAAAAATAAATAAATGTTCAAGTCTATCAAGACCCTGTTGTACCTAAAACCTGTCTTCTGAGGGATTAGCAATTTCTCCGAGTTTTGTACCATCTGCAAATCTGATGACCATCCCTTCTATCCCCTTGTTGAAGAGCACTAGGTCTAGGGCAGGCCCCTGAGATACTTCCTTCCTTGTAGATATAGATGCATTAAGGGCCATGTATTGTACAGTTATTCAACCAACTGTGAATTCATCTGATATTGGGGCCATCCATAGCTATTGTTTCCTTTTATCAAGGAAGTGGCTATGATGAACTTTGTCAAATAATTCTAGCAACTTATCATCGTCTTTTAAAACACAAATGATCATTCCCATATGCCATCTCTTACGTATAAATAAATCCTTAAAGCCTCATCTTTTCTATCCGGAGGTCAGTAAAAGTCCATTAAGGGTTACCAGAAATAATATGTTATTTCTGGCAACCCTTGATCAAAAACACTGTATAGCCCTTGCTTTTTCTAACAGTCTTGATCTTTAGTCCTTTCAAATAAACTTGATTTCTTTTCATTTTTTGTCATTTCTCACAACATTCTTCAAAGCTTTAATATTTAAAATCAAATGTAAAAAATAATTCAGGTCATTATTGATTTGTTATTTGTACGTATATCCCTTTCAATCATTAAGACATCAGCTGGTTTCTTTTGTATGTCCAATGTAACATCTTTTTCTATGTCATTCTTGTTGCCTGACATTTTAAAATTTACTTTCAAATCAGTTTCAATCGTGTCAGAATCAAATTTAAATGTTTTTCTCCTTTAATTATAATCTTTACTTCCTTCAAGTCTAATTTTTAAAATCTTATTTTATTATAGATGCTTTTAAGAATTAAAAAAAACAATTTTCTAACGGGAAGGACTCCTTACAATCAATATAAAAATCTTATTTCAAGACAAGATTGAAATATCTTATCTGGACCCTTAACCCATTTGTAACTTTCTAAAATCAAAATTTTAATCATCCTTTTGTTGTTTTTTCCAATCAATTTTGTAAAACCCTTAAATGTGTATTTAAAACTTCTTTCACTAAGGATTAAGGGAAACCCATCTGGTGCTGTAAAACTTGTCGATCCAAAAGTTCTTAATAGCTGAAAAGCAGTTAATAAGTAATTTCTGGAAGTGCTTAGAAACAGAAGCATACAAACCCAGTGTCCTTTTCAAAGATGCCAACCAGAGTTTGAGCAAAATGCCCATTCCCTCATCTCCCAGAGCTTTAAACCTGCTAGACGCTGCTTTCTCAGAGTCTCCTCATGAGGAACAACACTCTGCAGCACTTGTGACTGACCTCATGTCTTCTCCTTGTCTGGAGATGATCAAAGAGCGAGTCTATTCGCCAGCTCTTCATTTCACTTCAGTTATCAGTTATCAGCTTCGCGTTTTGCGGAACTGTCTTCAGCCCTATTTCTTCTTTGGTAGCCTTGTACCTAGTCTACAGTAAGGCATTTAATTGGGTTGACCATAGCCACCTTTTTGATAAAATGGAACAATACGAGATGGATGGTCTTTTTCATTTGGAACTGCCAATGCAAGCATGACTGACATTTTGCTCACCTGACGTCAAGACTACTAAGCATAGTACCTCAAAGTTTGTATTATTGTTGTAAGGATGCTTGGACTCTCGCACTTGGACCGCCATCCCAGGCTCCTCCATGAACTGACAGGCTGTAAGTGCCATCTTTGCTAGCATGGTTCCACTGCATCCATGGAGCACTTTCAGTAGAATCTGTACGAAAGATCAAGGTGGGGGAATGACCAGACAAAAGTGATTCACAAAATAAATGTTGGTTAAAGTTAAGTTTGGTATCAATAAAAAATACAGGTGGGTGTGATGAGTAATGAAACAAGAAAAGTAAAGTAAAAGAAGAAACAGAGAGACACTGGATGGCCCTTGTCTGCTTTTGCCCAAGACACCTGAGGTCTAAAAATGAGAAAAGAACTTGCTATTAGATTACTAATAGAGGTATGCTTGATATACACTGTTGCTCCTTTGGAATGGATTCATAGATTTAAGTATGAATAAGATTAATTGGAGATCATTCTTAACAAGATTAGGAAGCAATTTCAAACATTTTTTCCAGTTTAAAGAAGAAAACTAGGAGGAAGGAGATGGTTTCTAAGTGGAAGCCAAAATTTAGAGTACATGGATAAGAACACCTTGCAGCTACATTTCTATGGGCTAAAACTCTGATCATCTAAAGGAATTTTCTTCGTTAGTATTAATGGACTGCTCCAGTAACATCAGTTATGCTCAACACAGGAAGCATGCTTTCTCCCTGAGAAAATAAGGCAGCTATTGTCTACCTAGCCCAATTCCATTTGCAGCTATCCAAATACTCAGGCTTTCCAGGATCACTTTATTTGAGAGTGAACTATGATCTTCTACATGCCAAGTAAGCGCTTTACAATTTCTTGCAGACATACTACATCTGATCTCTTCTGTCATGAACTGCATACAATCTTCCTGGATAATCTGATTATGCAACTGAGACAGTCAGGTAACAAGGAAAGGAGGGAAAAAATAAAACAAGAAAAATGGGAATATTCTGTTTCTCTTTTTTCCTTTTGAAATCCAACTTGAATAGAAGACTAAAATATTGTCTTCTAGTGTATTAAAAGCAAAACTTTCCCAAACAAAACAAGTGAGTTGCATTTGTTGCTTGGGACTGATTTGTCTGCTACTGTTAAGCTACCAGTTCACTCCCAAATCAGAGGGATAAAACAAGTTACCTTTTCACACAGCTGTTTTTCCTCTAGCTGCAACAGCATGTCCAGGATATATGTCATGTGTGCTGGGCCACTGAGATCTAACATCTCCTCGCTTATTGCTACATCATCAGGCCACTCAGCCAACAACAAAGCGAGGACATGCCTGGCATAGAGGACAGCAGTAGCTTCATTGACTCGGTAGAGATAACCTCGCACAGTTTTCTTGCTTCTGGAGTCCAATTCCTTATGCAGGAGGACAGAACTTTTGGTGCGTCGTTGCTTGGCGTAGCTGAGTTGGAGGTCACTTTCTGTGTTGGTGATGAGTTTCTGGGTCACTGGGTTGGATTCTTCAGTGGCTTTGCTGCAGGGAGCAGGCTTGGACTGTAACATACAAGGAGTCTCAGTGGATGTGAAATTGTCTCATTTCAAAATCTATCCTGCTTTTGGATGCTGCCCATGTACTGTGTGATTTTTTAAAAATAACAGTCAGTAATAGAAACTGTAACGGGTCTTTATGATTAAGTGGAGACTGGAACTCAAGTCTTGCTTGTCCACATCTAAAATCCTGAATGGTATACCATGCTGAATCAGCTAATCACCTACACCTAAATGACCGGGCGTATGTTGAAGACAGTAGGTTGTAAAGCTCTCCAAAATGGACATTAGTGTTTAAAAATGCATTAACATTCTACAGTACATTCTGAATGTAAGGGTTTGATACTGCAGATATGTCATATTTCTTGTTGTGTGTTTCTAGTTTAATATCCTCTAGATGTATTAAATTTCTGCTTCTCCAAATATCTCACAACTATGCCAATGAATGATTGAAGAATAGCAATATTAGTTCAATGTACATTGCAATCAACAAGCATTTCTCAATGCCTGTGTCCTTCCAGTTGCTCAGACTACAATTCTAATCAGTTCCAGCTAATATGGTTAACGATCACATTTGATGGAAGTATCGGTAGATATTACTACATAAACGGAACAAAGTTAAAAAAAATGCTTTGCATAAAACAGTACACTCACCAAACATGGCACAATGATCATATCTGTATCCAGGGCTTTGGAATTCTGCTCTTCTGTGCGTAAATGCTTACTGGGCTGCCATTTTTGAGCCAATGTACGAATCCTTTCATCCATGGTAAGTACTTCTCCATCAAACCTTTAAGAATATGCACACAAATATTTTTACTGTCAGAATTTAAAAGCAGTACCTTTGAGCTGAGCAATTTCTACATTTAAAACTACTTCCCTGTGTTTCATCCCATCAAGTGCTACTTTATATTAGCAGTTATATGGTCATGTGGCTTTCTTTGTTTCTAAGTACCTTGTCCGTGTTCCATGCAATTTAGATTATCTTTTATCTTACACTTTTAATTTGCAATATAAGCATATTTTCAAAGACAAGGTAACTGATTGCAAGTAATTTATCCTGTGTCTCTAAGGTCAAGAAAATTTGTGGATGTGCTGGGCACGAACTACCATGATTTATAGCAAGAATGAAAGGATAACAGCTTGGAAATGGCTGTTTTATCAAAAGATTATAGCATAAAGGTATCTTACAGAAGTGGTCTGCCTATCTCTGGGGTTGTGCCATTTCAGCTTGTAAATGAGCAAGACTATGATGGGATGTCTTCTCCTCACTAAACCAAAGAAAGCTGTCTTTGAAATGGTACCTCTTGTCTTCCTCAAAATTATCAATAGCTCATTTAGAAATACAGGTAGTCCCCCCCGACCCACTGCACAATATACAATTGTTAAAAATAAACCCTTGGCCATCTGCTAGTTTCCTCTTTAGGTATTCTTGATTAATAGATTAATTAAGTCACTATGGATACATAACTTTTCATTCCAAGTCGGGTTTAGAAATTCTCTTACCTCTTCTGAACCTCTAGGAAGAAAGAATCTGTCCTTTTCATATGCAATTCATACATGGCTCGAAGAATGTGTAGAGGTGCATCAAGAGCATCGTGTGTCATCTGAAAACAGTTTAACTCTGATTAGGTGAGAAGAAGGAAAAATATTTCCTAATAGTAGACAATGTAGCTCAGGGCTGTAGCTCAGGGTTCTTGGTTTTGGCTTGGTTGTTGTTGTTTTTCATCTGCAAACAGTTTTTACCAGATGTTTCATTGCCAGTGAATACCAAAAAGCTTTTTTGGTATTCTTTTTTTCTATGTCCCTAAAAATCATTGTGGAAGTATTGCAACTGTAGAATGAACATCTGAATCTGAATTACTATGTTAGGCTTCCACAAAACACAAATACCCTACCCTCAGCCCATTCAGTCATTATACTGGCTGGATAGATAAGATCTGCCTGCAAAGGGTCAGGGTGTCAATGCAATTTCTGTCAATTCATTACATTTACTTTCACAGAAAACAGCAAAGAATTAAAACCACTAAAAACCTAGTATTACCTGAAATAAATAGATAGAAAGATAGATCTGTTCAAGAAAAAGTTTTACATGGACTAGCATCCACTTCGGAGGCTAACCATGTATCTGTTTGAAGTTGGCTAGAGTCCATGAAACCGATAGTACACCTATAATATTGATCATTCAGGTCTAATTGGGTCTTGCATTTTTGCCACTGTAACATGCTAACATGACTTTTTATCTGGATTTTGGGACAAACTGAAATTGAACATTGAAGCAGAGATGGTGAATTGCAATACAACTTCAGGGACACACACTGTATGGCTGCACTCCTTGACTTCTATACCAGTTAGCCTTCTCCCCTGAGTGAAACACTAATCTGAAATTTCTGCTTGTATTCTTATGCCTGCCTTTTGCCTTGATGAGGACCAATCCCTTGTTGTCTCAAGAGAACTTCAAACAACATGCACAGTGCAACACAAGCTTACATGCTGTGCTTTTGAGAACAACTGAAGCACTGACCCCGCCCCACCCATTGCACATTAAAAAACAGTACCAGGAAGCATATTTTGGTGGTTTCATCCAAGCCCTCCAGTGGGTCAAGCCTATTCTGCTCAGCATCGGAAGTGTCAACAGACTCATTTACTGCTTGCTCATGATCTCGCTCATTGAATTCTACGTCCTTCTGCTCAGCCATGGAGTTTAACTCCTTTTTTGAAGAATAAAGCATGACCGACAAGATCTGCAAGGACAAAGACAAGGTACAACATAAATTCCATCGGAAAGCCACTCAAGTTATAAGACAAATTACAGACCAGATTTGCTTCTCTTGTGTAAGGCTGCTTCCTCTTTAACCTTTGGCCATACCCTCAGATTTTAGTAGCTGATCAATAAAACATGAACATAATCAATAATAATATATTGGTAAATGATGACGTGAACATTCATTTATTGAATTGTACCATGGAACTCTTATTCTCAAAAAGGCTGTCTCAAAGTTTTGCTGTATGTAATCCCATAACAGACTCACACAGTCTCCAGCACCACCACCCCAATCAATTTGCATTGTGTTTAGGTATGCTATGCGTATGTCACTCCAGTCTGGAGCAAAAAGGCTAGCCACACATCCATTTAACATTCCTTAGTTGAAGCACAATTAGAATGATTGAAATTATGAAGAACACAAAACCACAAGAATGAGAAGAAACTGCTGATGTACAGAATAATTCAGGTAACTGAGTACATAGGGAAAAACTTGCCCAGCTGCTTAAATGCATTGTTATGTTACCTCCAAGTCTCTCAGAAGCCAAGTCTTACTGAAGCCTGTTCCTTTGCTACACTTCTTCACCAATAGCTTAAGCAAACCAGATTGCAGAAAGGCTGTGCGGATTTCTTCAAAAGCATGTGTCTGTTGATCACAGGAAAAAATAGTAACCGTTAACACTTTGGCTAAGAATGATAAGGTTATCGGGTTTTCTCAATCTCAGCAAGGTTAAAATGTGTGGACTTCAACTCCTGGAATTCCCTGGGCAGCATGCTGGGCATTTGAGGGAATTCACATGTCTTAACACCGTTGAGTTCACACATCTTAACAATGTTGAGGTCGAGACATGTTGGTCTATATCACAGCTGTCAAATTCTCGGCCTACGGGTCAGATGCATCACGCACTGGCCATGCCCATGCCGAGTTTAGCAAAGGGGAAAAAACGATGCTGTGACGACGAGAGTTTGACCCCCCTGGTCTATATGGACTGGGTTTTTTTCAGGATTTTTTGTTAAAGGATTTCTTACATGAGAAAGGCACTGAACATACGAAGATCATAGTTTACAGTATTATAGACCACTGTTCCTTCCCAAAGAAAAAAATAATGTGGTATATAATATTCCTGATCAAGAAAACATAATCTTGGATTGCAATGCTTGTGTGTTAAATTATAAAAATTGAAAATAACTTTTTAGAAGGGTGAAGGGGTTTTTGGCTGCTGGCTTTTGTCTTAACTGTAACATTTTGATAATAAAAATTATCAACATTCTTAAGTTGTATTCTTAGTGGACCTTATTCTTTGGGTTCTTTCTTAAGGTTATTTTAAAGAACCCAAGATGGTTGGTTCAAGGTCAAGGCTAAACAGTCATTTTTAATTAAAACGCTTTAATCTGGATTACAGGGCAGAGAATTGAATGTGATGGCCTAAATGGCCTCTTAGACTCTGAAGCTAAACTCAAATACTTTGGCCACCAAATGAGAAGAGATGTCTCATTTGAAAAGATCCTGATGCTTATAAAAATTGAATGCAAAAGGAGAAGGGGACAGCAAAGGAAAACAGAAAGGATGTGATGGTTACATAGTATCACTGATGCAGTGGACATGGGTTTAGGAAGACTCTGGCAGACAGTGGAGGACAAGGGGCCTGGCATGCTGTGGTCCATGGGGTCCCGAAGAGTTGGGTACGATTTAGCAACTGAACAACAACAACAACAACAACAAAATGGCTTCTTCCAGTTCTGTGATTCTGTTTCTTTATCAGAAATCAGCAGTGATCTTTCTTCTATGCCCTCCTCCCACACAACGTTTTATATAATTCTGGGTCATAAGATGCCTTGGGAATCTTTTTCCATTTTTGTACCTTAAGTGTTCTGTGAAGTCCCTTCAAAGCAAGAGATAAAACCCACGTTGCTTCCACTGCCTCTGCAAAGCTACTGTCAATGCTGGTCTGGAGAAGATGGCTAGTTATAAACACAAAATGTTGGAGATACTGGCGGAGCTGGCCCTGAGACTCCGCATCATCTTGCTCACATGGCTTAATCAGCTGGAGATCTTTTACTAGAACAGAAATAGATGAATACACAGGGTTTTAGTTGGTAGCTGTCCTGGGTTCAGCTCTGTTTACTTAAGTCTGGCCTTGGCTTAGCACGATGCAATGTGAAAAAAACACAAACTCTTTTTAAAAAATGTTTTCAGATCCATCTCAAAAATAAACTCTTTAAAGAATTATGTTTTTTTACATCCACAGAAAGATGATGTAGTCAGAATATAGATTAAGAATAGGCTTGTAGTAAATAATTTTGTCATATGATGCGCATTCAGCCACTTTTAATATTTTATTTCAATATAGATAGCCCTTGCTTACTGACTGTCTTGTTCAGTGACCATTCAAAGTTACAATGGTGCTGAAAAATAATTTTACAACCAATGTTCGCATTTACAACCTTCACAGCATCCTTCAGTTACATGATCACCGTTACAATCAGTGCGTATTATCATGTTGTTTTTCTCCCCACACATTTGCAGAGCAGAGAGATTGGAGAGGAAGGGATTTCAAGAGAGTAAGAAAGCACACAACGGACCTACTGGCCCTGGCAGCACCAAGCATGCTATGCAAACAGCTGGTATAGTCCCCAATGTGTGCTTGCTTATTTTTTTGTAATCCCTTCCTCTCTAATGAATGTAAATTACAAATACTAATTCCTTTTTTGTTAATTGCCCCAGTACTAGGATGACCATTCCAAAGCAGTAATGGTTAGGAGGCAAACAAATCTGGAAGTTATGAAACTAATAATTATGGGTAGCAGCTATATGAGAGCCGATGTGGTGCAGCGGTTAGAGGCAGTACTGCAGGCCACTTTAGCTGACTGTGATCCGCAGGTCAGCGGTTCAAATCTCACCGGCTCAAGGTTGAGTCAGCCTTCCATCCTTCCGAGGTAGGTAAAATGAGGACCCAGATTGTTGGGGGCAATATAAATATACATTGCTTACTGGTGTAAACCGCTTAGAGAGTGCTTGCACTGTGAGGCGGTATATAAATCTCACAAACAAACAAACAAACAAACAAACAAATAAATAAATATCCCAGCACTGCATCATGAGAGGGGGAAAGGAAAGCACAGTTGTGATTATGTAATTTTTCCATTTAGCTCTCTCTCTCTCTTTCACACACACACACACACACACACACACACACACACACACACACACACACACACAGTTTCTATATACAAGATGTAAATAAATATCCAAACATGAGTGATATGAACCTGCTTTCCTCTTTCGGGTTTTAACATCCACAACCACAGCCCTGTTCTTCTCTGTGAAATGCTTGAGGATGATCACATTGTGGGCCTCATTTGCATTATCCATATACACTGATTTGGTTCCCATGCATAGAACCTGTAGAGTTGGAAAGAGACATTCAGATGACATTTGCTCAGTTAAGATAGATTACAGCTAGATTTGCTCTCTATCCAAGCAAGCTACAAGTAAAACTGGACAATTTGAGGGAGGGGTTAGCCATTATAATCTAAATCAACATCATTTGTATCTATTTATGATACTGACATAATTACATACACATGTACATTGACACAAATTATAGTCCATCGATTTATGTGATTCATTTGGACTACTGATATTTGTCCTGTTATTTTGAAAGAATGCCTGGATATAACTTTTGTCTATTGCACCTGAAGTCCTCTAAACTGAAATCAATCAAGTTTAAACTGTATGTCTTGGCTGAATTTTTACTTACAGCTTCAGAAAGTGGCCTAGAAAAGCACATGCTCTTAATATGCTCACCTCTGGAAAACCAACAAGTACCAGTAATGTGAAAATGTTGGTATGTTTCAACTGAAAGGGAAGCTGCTTGATGCAGTGGTCGGTGAAGGCACCAATCACATCATGCCACTGAGAGGAGGAGTTCAGCGCTCGCAGAATGTCTGCCATGGTGCAAGCCCAGTCCAATCCGACACGGCTAGAAACCAAGAGTTAGAATTAATTATTTATCTTCACATGTGCTCCCGCATGTGCCTGTCTTACATCAGGATTGCTTCAAAAACTGTAAATGACTGTTTTGCTTCATTTGTAATTCCCATTGAAATGGGCTGCCTTCTCTTGGGGTAGATCCTACCAGCTAAGAGGGACATTTCTTGCAGAACTTACTGTTTCCCCCATGGATTGTAATGAGCTGCAGAAAATGACTTGGAGGGTAGTAAGTGGCCTTCAGGAGTTTGAGATCTTTGCTCTAGGCAGGAAAGTCTTGCAAAGTTTAAAATTTAGTTCTATTTTCAAATAAGCTATAATACAGGATTATCTTTAGCATTTCCCATTTCTCTTTTTCTTCCCTTAAAAAAATATTTACATTAGTACTACTGATAGCAATAGAAATAGCACTTAGACTTATATATCGCTTCACAGTGCTTTACAGCCCTCTCTAAGCGGTTTACAGAGTCAGCATATTGCCCCCAACAATCTGTGTCCTTATTTTACTGACCTCGGAAGGATGGAAGGCTGAGTCAACTTTGAGCCTGGTGAGATTCGAACTGCCGAACTGCTGCAGTTGGCGGTCAGCAGTATTAGGCTGCAATACTGCATTTTAATGACTGCGCCATCACGGCTCTTACTAATTTCTTGTGAGCCTCAATTTTTTTTTATTGAAGGCAGTATTTGCTGCCTTTTAGGGTTTTTTGTTTGTTTTGTTTTCAGCAGCAGCCATGCTTGCAAACTTTTTTTTAACATTCTGCCATTCCATGACAGGTTTATAACAGAAAGCATCACCTGGACATATTAAAAGCTTTTGAGGTTAAGCCAGAGGTGGGTTCCTACCGGTTCTAACCAATTCTTTAGAACCATTAGTAAACAGGTGATGATGTCACAGAGCTGGTTCTGTTGGTGCCGGTCCGTGGGCGCCGCCATCTTGGATTTTGCTTCTGGGCATGCGCAGAAGCTAATTTTTGCTTCTGCGCATGCGCAGCTATTTTTTGATTGCTGCGGACGCGGGCATGCGTGCCTGGCGCAACCTTGAGCGAACCGGCAGCAGAAGGATCCACAACCGCCCAGAGTCCTTTGGGAGTTGGGCAGCATATAAATTTAATAAATCAAATTAAATTAATTAAATTAACCCACCCCTGGTTTAAGCCATCATGAAAACTGACCTGTCCAGGCAGACTGCTCCCAGACTGAAGAGGAGATGGGTTGTTTTCCAGCCTTCTGGCACTATGGAGCCATCACCAGCAGTCACAAGGCTATGCTTGGTGGAGAGGACCTTGTTCACAGCAGCATCCACTTCTGCAGGAGTCAGTCTCCGAATCAACTGTCCCAGGAGCCCCAGGGTTAAGTGGTAAGTTTCATTTAAATGGCCAGCATTGGAGATCACAACATCAAACATGAGAGGAAGGATCTGGTCCAAGTTAATTAGAGACATTGTTAAGCCCTACAAAGAGAAAACAGGGAAGAATATGGAAATCAGAAGAGGGGATAATGCAACATACTTTATTTTAACTAACCTACTTCAAAAGTTCAGTTTTTCAAAGCTAGATAATTTGCAGGGTTGTTTTTTTTCCCCATTTTTGAACCAACTACAGGTCTACTGGATATCAAAGAATTTGAGGAAGGGATTGAATGTGATGTCCTACAAAACTCCTTCCTACTTTCAAAGTCTTTGATGGAACCATTAATGATTCATATGATCTTCTGGAGGGATTGCCCTTTTCTTACTTCCTTAATTATCAGGCACTTAAACTCCTTTACTGATTTCCCTAATTTGGATAGTTCCTTACGGATTTCAGGCGTGGCAACATTGCAGCTAGTAACCCGAGAATCCTCTTCTGGGAACATTCAGCAAATACTTCCTCTCGACAAGGCATTGCTTTTTCTTCAGCTTGGGGTAGAGGCAAAACATCAGAAACTTCAACATCTGCAAACCAACAAAAAAAATGCTTCCTCAAATTATGCTTACTGTTGAAAATATTAGTAATATTACAATCACTGCAGATTTACAATGCATCAATTCAATCTTCATAACGGTGCACTTTTCCTCATTATATATAACATAGTAAAATAGGTTACTATTATTCCCGAATGGATATTATTTCCATGTTTATAAAAGGTAGTCCTTGGTGAACAATGTTAATTGAGACTGGCAACTCTTGTCAATAAGCAACAGAGTCATGTGTTGTTAAATGACACTTTCAGTTAGCATTGTTAAGCAAATCCTGCACAGTCATTAAGCATGATGTCACATGATTGCCATTTGTGATTTCCTGCTGGCTTCCCCACTGATTTTGCTTGTTAAAAAATGGCAATGAAGGTCGCAAATGGCGATCATGTGACTGCAGGATGTCAAGGCAATCATAATTGAGAGCCAATTCCTAAATGCTCAAATTTCAATTATGTGACTGCAGAGATACTGTGCAGTCTCCTTATTCAGCAGTAACACTGTAACACTGAACTGTCACTAAACAAGTAATCATTAACTGAGGACTATCTGTACATGGACTGGTAGAGAGGGAGACAGAGCATGCTAGGAATTCATGAATCTCATGCATCTATGTCTGGAAGACTGATGATTGTTTTTGGCATTACCAGGATACAGCATTACACATATAATATACTAACTATTGTTTGTAAATATAGGGTATTTGGGGAAATCATAGCAATTTTCTGATTGTATGATGGGCAGCTATACTAGTATCAATTTTCAAAATGTCCTTGTCTATGCAATTAGGCTCAATGTCATCGGTTTTCTAAGCTACGAATGAGAAATGAGTGTGAGCCTGTATGTTGAAGTGAATCAAGGTGTCTCAGTCACAGAATTTCACTGAGTAACCTTTGGCCAATTACTCTCTCAGCTCAACTTATGTCACAGGGTTTTTGTTGTAGGAAAAAGTAAGATTTTATTGTGGTTAGATATAAGGGCACACTAAATAAATATACAAAATATTAAAATACTAAACCAAGGACCCTTTAAATACTGCTAACTACAGAATCCAGCACATTTTACCAAAGACTGTGCATTGGCTCGCTAGGAGTTACATATTCAGCATTATATAGAGGATCATATGTTTTCCAGCTTAGCATCAAGTTGCATTTCAGACAACCAGAAATGAGTTAGCAATCTGAGCATTCTCTTCTTCCTTTCACATATGCCTTCCCACCCTTTCAACTTGCAGTATTAAATATGGATTACTCTAAAATTCCTTTTAACATTTCACATATTGTGCTTGCTAGCAATTATTCATTTTTCCTTGTAAATTTGCTAGTTAGGGACAGTTTTTAGAAAATTTTAGGCAATTTAGAAATTAACAATAATGTATTGCTATTAGCAGCAGACCAATAGTAATACAGTTGGGTGCAAATAATGTACATAAACAAGCAAGAAAAAAGAAATTTAACAGCAATTACTTTTTTTTAAATAAAGGAGCTAAAAAGTAATATTTACCTGGGCTCTCTTTTACAAGTAAGTCTGAATTAAAAGCAAATGTTTGTTTCTCTTGTGATACCATTTCTTTCTTTGGTGGAAGACCATTGGAAAGTTTGTTCTCAATCTTCATTTTACTCTCTTGTTTAGTGTTTATAGAAGTCTGAATTTCAGTAGTGCTTCCATCTCCCTAAGTCAAAATAACAGATTAACTTCAAACTGTTACTAGCAGTTACTGACTTTAAGAAATAAGCTATTTTAATTTTAGCCATTTTATTTGCAATCAAGTTTAACAGCATTGCTCCAATAGAATAACATACCATAAACCGCCCTGAGTCCTTCGGGAGTTGGGCGGCATATAAGAATAACAAAATAAATAAATAAATAATAAATAAACCAGTGTAAAATTCTAATGCTCTTGTTGAAGAAATGCTCATATCATTAAGTAATAAAGGGGATCACTCCTAGTATCTGAACTAGCCTTCTCAAGTTAGAGCTCTCCAGATATGCGGGGTCTGTAATTCTGAGTTAACAAAGTCATCAGATTTGGGGAACTGCTGTGGCAGCACATCTTGAGCATTTAAAGTTAAGGAAGAGTTAAAGAAGACTGTTTTGAATGAACACCTATTCTCCTAGGTCAAGGGTCCCCAAACTTGGCAACTTTAAGACTTGTGGACTTCAACTCCCAGAATTCTCCATGCTGGCTGGAGAATTCTGGGAGTTGAAGTCCACAAGTCTTAAAGTTGCCAAGTTTGAAGACCTCTGTCCTAGGTCTTCAAAGGGAGAGTGTCAACTGCCGCTTATTAAGTAGCTGACAACAAACACAAGAGGTGAGCAACACAGAGGCTTAAGGTTTAGCCTGAGGATTATTTAGGATCTCTTCAATTGAGGTCATAAAGAGATCTCACCTAAGACCAGGTGAACCAATAATCCTGGAACTCATTCACCTTCCTCTGTGGGATACAGCTTGACCTGCTTACTTGTCTAGTGGTTAAAGAACTAGGCTATAAAACAGGGGGCCATGCATTCTTGTCCCACCCAAGGCATGAAAGTCGGCTGGTGACTTTGGACCAGTCACTCTCTCTCTCAGCCCAATCCACTGCACAGGGTTGTTGTAGGGAAAATAGAAGGAGGAAAGAATATTAAGTATGTTCTTCTGCCTCCAGTTATTTATAAAAACAGGATAAAAAAATCTAAAACAAAATAATTTAGAGTCCATCTCCCCTCTGTTGAGTGCACAACAGATACTCCCATATTTGCATACATCTCTTTAATATCAAGGATCTGCATTTATAAGCAGATCTTAAACTACTCAATATATGTGTGTTTTCAAAAAAAATATTTACATTGCTGTGGATGATAGATTTGGGTGTCTTTTTATTTTCCATGATTTCCTCACTGGTGTGGTTTTCTACATTGCTCTCTGAGGAAAAATCAACTGAGGGCATCCCATTTTCAGACAAAGGTTCTTCTGGCAACATGCTAAGCAGAGTTTGACTTTTCAGACCTGGATGCAAAGAAATAAAGTTTAGATGTTCAAGTCAGGTTAAAAACAGTCTGAATTCAGGATTCACCCCAATCAGTGAATTTCCAAAAGACAGGATACATCATGGAACTGGTTCCACCACATATCTACTGAATCCTTACTCTTACTTGTGTGTCTACTCTGTTCTGTTGTGTTTTATTCAAGCTGACAGGAACTGGTAATGCAAGAGAGGGAGTGATATATCCTCCTCAAAGTGAAAATTCCTTTATCCAACCATCCTGGACAACTTCTACCTCATCTGGAGTTACTTCAGAGGATCCGGGATGAAGTGGATTGTCTAGTTCCCTTTCAGGCATGAAGCCAGGACCTGGGTCAGGAACAGCATTGCTTACTGTTGTGGATGGGATGCACAAAATGTGAATGGTGGGTGGGAACATGACTCTTCTCATCCTGCTTGATTCTCAGTAGCATTAAATATCATTGCTCATTAAAAATGAAAATATGAGTATTAATAGTAGAATTATAAGGATTGAATGATTGAAAAATATATATGAATGGATATGAATGGATATATATAATAAATGCTTGAAAGATTATGATTGGTATTAGAAGTGCATATGGAAATACTGAATAATGAAAAAAGGAAGGATCACGTCTTTGAATATTAGAATGATAGGGAAAGGGGGGGAAGGGGGGCTAAAATAGAGGTAGAAGTAAGAGGAAAATAATAGTAAAAACAGATACTAAAATGTTACAATGTATGGAAGAATTATGAGAAGGTTTAGAACTGAAGGATGATAGTAAAAGTTATGTGTTAGTAAAATTAAAAATGATAATGAAATGTAATTATTAGGAATAATATTGTTATGTTTATTTGTATTGAAATGTATGATGGTATCACACCATTCACGCAATGAGATGTATAATAATAAAAAATAAAATACCGTATTTTTCAGAGTATAAGACGCACCTTTTTACCCCCAAAAAGAGGATGAAAACTTGGGTGCATCTTATACACCGAATGTAGCCCCACCCACCCAGCCACCACCCACCCTTTGGCCTCTGTCTTCCAGCAATTTACCTGTTTGCACCAAAGAGGGAAGAGCCTGTAAAGCCAAGCAAGTCACTAGCAGCTTCCCGACCTACAGCTGATTTGCCACGTGCTAAAATGAAAGTGAAACTAGCTGCAAAGGCAAATAGCTGGGAGAGACACGCAGATTTTTATTTTCTGCTGAACTGGATGGAAGGGGGTAAGTGAATAACTATAAATGTCTGTAGAATGTTCCAATTATTAGACTTATTTTTAAAGACTGCTTTATTATTATTCTAGAGCAGGGGTGGCCAAACTATGGTTCTTTGAGGACCTGTGGACTTCAACTCCCAGAATTCCTGAGCCAGCCATGCATGCATGGCTAGCTCAGGAATTCTGGGAGTTGAAGTCCACAGGTCCTCAAAGAACCATAGTTTGGTCACCCCTGCTCTAGAGCCAGAGGTCTCCAACCTTGGCAATTTTAAGACTTGTGGACTTCAACTCCCAGAATTCCACAGCCAGCTTTGTTAGCTTTGCTGGCTGTGGAATTCTGGGAGTTGAAGTCCACAAGTCTTAAAGTTGCCAAGGTTGGAGATCCCTGTAAATCTAGACAACTTAACAAAATAAAGAAGCTTTTTAAAATAAATGCTTGCTCTGAAGAGGTCCAGTGCTATTGTATCTTCTTTTAAATAATAGAAAATAATGTATACTTTCAGAAATTTTAATTAATTTTAACAGCTCTGTACAAGTATAGTCTGAAATGTAACAGTGTCCTATTTAGTATTAGAGTTTAGTTACCTTGGAGTAGATCTACTTAAATAATTGGGAGGAGTTAGTGTGACTACATTTAAGAAAACTTTCTGGCATAATGTACATTTCTCCAATTCTTTGCTATTTCTATGGGTCAAGCACACATGCACAGAAATACACAGCAAACAGTGTAGATCATCTGTGCTGTTTGCTGTTTGGCAAATTGCTTGGAGGCAGAGGCCTTTTTTCCTTGTTTTCCTCCCCCAAAACTAAGGTGCGTCTTATACTTCGGTGCGTCTTATACTCCGAAAAATACGGTACTTTAAAAAATAAATAAATCTCATTGCTCATGTTTGGACCATCCTGAATTTTCTTGGTGAATTCTTGTTGCAAGTTTGGAAAAAACGGACTTACTACAAAGAGAATTTTCACATCAGAAATGGTGGTTAACAGAGATGGAAGGTCAACCATCCCTAGCAGCAACTAAAGTTTTCTTGAGGCAAGACAAGCATCCGAGAGTTACAGGTACCACAATAATGGCAAGAGCAGTCAAAACATTTTGTGTCATACAAGGGAAAAGATGAGCTCCCTTTTGCTCCACAGAGAAACCTCAGCATATAATGTGCTCATTAATCTACCACTTGTGGAATAATTTGAAAGTGTATGTGTGGAGAGCATAAATTCCTAATTCCTCCTATTTTTATATGACTAAGTTTAACAGAAACAGCTTAAGGAATCAACTCTACAGACTGCAAAGGCTATTCAGGAGGGAGTCAGTTCAGATAAGGTTGATCTGGAATGCTGAAAGAGGATATGTGATGAAGGTATTTCTTGGTGGACCAATACCCTTCATGTCTGTGGATTCTTATGTCTACCAAAGCTGCGCCAGGACAGGAATGTTAAATATCTTGGATTCAAACAGCCATCATGTCTGTCTACCCTTTCAAGCTAGGAAACTATGAGTTCTAACACTGCCTTTATTGTAAGGTTACAGTAACAGAATCTTGCAAGACTGAAAGCACACCATTCTCCCATTTCTTTTATTTTCCAGGCAACTAGATGCTTTCCACACCTTTCCCCTATTCCTTTTGTGGGCTGAGATGTCTCATCTCTTACTTTTTGCTCTGGCTGCGGTGCTTCCTCCTCCTCGTTTCTCAAGGATATTCCCACAGACTGTTACAATATCTCAACTCACCTTTGCCGTGCTGCACTTTCATCAGGCAATCTCCAATCAACTGAATACATTCTTGCTGTAGGGTTTTAGCATGAGTGATGATTTCTGGACTGAGTTCTTCCCCGTCTGCTTGTTTGCCACAAGTTAAGTCAGCGCTGTAGAGAGCCAAGGCAGAAAACAGGAGCCAGGAATAGTTGTGAAGATAAGGCTGGATGAGCCTGTGGCAGTCACTGATCCTAAAGGTCACCATTGGATACACAGTGATGCTATGGGTAGGCAGGTGGCTAAAACGACAAAAGAGTCTTTGTTATAAAAGCTGGTTGATATGATCATTAATAAAAACAAGGTATTTGCCTCCAGAAGTTGTAAATGCTCCAACACTGGAGGTTTTTAAGAAAAGATTGGACAACCATTTGTCTGAAATGCTATAGGGTTTCCTGCCTAAGCAGGGGGTTGGACTAGAAGACCTCCAAGGTCTCTTTCAACTCTGTTATTCTATTATTTTTCCTGCACTCTGTTCAGAGATATCTGAAGCCTACTGTATGCCATAGTGAAGAATGAAACATAGATGGTTCAATCATATGACTCACTTTATGGCATCAGCTACCACCCAGTTTGTACCACCCAGTTTCTACCACCCAGTTGAAAATTAATGATTTGATAGATACTAGGTTTTTGCTTAGATCGGGATATACTGGAAGCAAAGATGAATCGATAGATTTTCAATTCTGTAAAGATGGGGAAGCACAGCACTGCAGTACAGGTAGTTCAATGGCCCACTCTGTCATGTGACTGGACTTCAGGCACTTGGCAACCGAGCTGCATTTATGGCTTTTTGTGGCATCCTGTGATCAATGGTTTTGCCAAAAACTGAAATGTGCTTGGTTCATTTATTGACCGCAGCAAAAAAAAGGTTATAAAATTTGGTTTGTCGTGTGACCGACATGTTTTATGACCATTACAACTTACAACCTTGATGGGCAAGCTCCACTGTGTCATAAGTTGAGGACTTATCAATATAGAAAACCTTTGCTTACGGGGAAAGGATAGTTAAGCAAAGTAGAAATGGAATAACCAAAGTGGTTTTCTAAGAAATTAAATCTTTTCAATTATCCCCTTTTGTTCCTTTCATCCTCCCCCAATCATCTTTCTTCATATAGCAAAGACAGTGCAAATACATAGAGAATGTGACCAAGTGATAGGCTGGCATTTAGTAGCCGCTGATGGGCCAGTACCTGTCGGAGTACTTCTTTGCAGAGTAGCATCCATAGCAAAGGTCAAAATCTTCACACACATTGCAGTTAATGCGCTGGCCAACAATAATACCTTGGCAGTGATTGCAAGCATACTCCATGTTAATCATATCATGACTGGCCTCGTGACCTTCAGGTCTCACTCCACCTTTTAGTAGGCAAACGCAAAACACATCATTCCATCATTCACATTGTTGTCCTGCAAGTCATTCTGCACTGGTGGCTGGGGAATTCTGGGACTTGGAAGTCCAAACATCTTAAAGTTGCAACATTTGGAAAACACTGGTCTAAAGCCTCAAAGCCACACATCCAAAGTTGTCATGTAACTGGGAGCCAGCAAATGCACTGCCTTGCTGTCTATTTTCCTCCCACTGAAGAAGCTAAGAAACTGCACCACAAAATAACTGCTCTGCTTGCTGTATGAATGTTATTCCACAAGAAGCTGATAAATTCTATTCTACTCCAATTACTCCTGAGAAATGAACAAGTTAAGAAACCAGCAGATTGTTTTAAGTCTATTTCACAGAATCATAAAGAATTGGCCATGAAACTAAGTCATAATTGGCATTAGACTCCATTGTATTATTAAATAGTTCTATTCAAAAAAATTTCCCATTTTTTCAAGGCAATGCCTATGACATCACATCTGTCAGTACTGCTACAGAAATTCAAAAAAGCCCACTTACGACTTAATGGACATAGACATTTGGTTTCAACAAATACCCTTCCACCCTTTATTAAATTGTGGAGTCACTTTGTGAATATATGTGAGTCTATGTGTGCATGTCTATGTGTGCGCGTATATACCCACATATACCCCCTCTGAGTATAACAATGAAAGTTAAACTACAGTTCAATTATGGGAAATCAAGCCTATGATACATTTTCCATCAATCTACCTTACCCAGAAAGCATGTTTTACATAGATCCATATCATTGCATTGCAAACAGCGGTAACGATGCCATGGCGCAATCTCATCACACCCATCGCATGATATATCCACATGTAACAGGTCACAGTAGCGGGCAATGAACATGTGCATCTAGAAAGAAATAGTGATAAAACGCTGATGAACAATAAATAACATAATGGCCAGGGATAGTGGGCGAGTTGTGTCATCTTCCCACCTAGTGAACACTGGAGAAAAGCACAGGAGCAACCAGATGGAAATGGGAATCCAAGAATGGCATCTTCCAAAACCTGAAAGTAATTTCACTGACAGAATTGCTTTGAATTTCAAAGGGAAGAAATGCATATTATATTCTGGTTTTGTTTGGAAAAGTTGCGTAATAGCATATCTAATCTCTCTGAAGCTCAACTGAGGCTTGGATACAGAGGGTTCCCAAAGCCACCCAGGTAGTCCTTGACATATGATGGGTCGCTTAGTGACCATCTGAAGCTATAACAAATCCCCCTCCAAAAACTTACAACCTGGTTTCTAAGTTCCGACTGCTATCCTCCCCATTGGTAATGTGACTGCACTTTGAGCACCTGGCAACAGGTCAGTAGTGGGTTATAAATCCCGTCACTACCAGTTCCTTCGTGAGTGCATGCGCGCGCTTCTGCACAGAAGCGTCCCGGGTAGGTGGGTGGAGCCTCCTGCCGCCGCAGCTACCGGTTCGCTGAACCAGGAGCAACCCACCGCTGCAACAGGTCTATATTTATGGCTGTTTGCAGCCTCCTGCAATCACACAATCATGATTTATATTTCTGACAGAACCGCAATTTATATTTCTGCCGTAAACTGGCATTTACTTCTGGTTTCTAGCAAAAACTGGCCCAGAGCAAAAAACAAACAAACCCGAGCTTAACAATCACGGTGTTCACTTAACAACCACTGCAATATCTATCTATCTATCTATCTATCTATCTATCTATCTATCTATCTATCTATCTATCTATCTATCTATCTATCTATCTATCTATCTATCTACCTACCTACCTACCTACCTACCTACCTACCTACCTATCTATCTATCTACCTACCTATCTATCTATCTATATTGTACAACTGGTCACGTGATGACTTGCTTTATCACAACTTACGACCCTAATTGCCAGGCTATTACAGTCATAGGTCAAGGACTACCTGTTCAGAGATTCCTGAACAGACTCTTCCAGTCCTACTGCTGTCCAAAAACATTTAACATATGTAAGCTACAGTACATCACTCTGTTTTAAAATCTCTGTCTGAAAAAAAAAACCATGTCAATATTTTTATCCTTATGACCTTTCTCTGCTTATCAGGGTCTGCTTGGCTTATCTTGTCACACCAGGTTTCAAAAACTCCTTCCTGGCATTCGTCCATCCATTCTGAGTTTTGCTTGTAGTCAGCAAGTTCTTCTTCTTTGTTGCACGGGCTAAGAACAAAGCATTACATTAAAACTCATTTAGAACAATGACAAAGCCAGAAAGACCATCTCCAACAAATTTGCACAAACAAAACTGAAACAGAAGAAACTGCAGTTTCTGGTTTGCTAATCACTGTTCCCTATGTTGCTGCTTTTGAAATGTAATGATCTTAGCCTTTAGCATTTTTAGCTAGCATGACCTTTGGGGCAGGAAATATATAGCAGTCAAAGTACAATATAACAGCAGGAAATCCAGTTGCAAAGAGAGATTTTAAAAAAATTAAGTACAGCTTTAACATGTGAAAGACAGAAATGTCATCTTAAAATATGTTACATCTTCTCTCTCACAAAAGATGAAATACCTCTAAGACAATATCAATAGAAAATCTAAATACCCAGAAGAATGAGCTTACCTGCTTGACAATTATTGCTTCACCTTTAATAAAAATGTATAATAAAATTTTATCAGTAGCACTATAATTGCAGCGTCCTATAACTAATTAGAAGAGAGACAGTGGCTCAGTGGCTTAAAAGACGCTGGAGAAGGTCTATATTCTGGAGGTTCAAGTCCTACCACCGCATGACGGAGTGAGCTCCCGTCACTTGCCGCTAAACTCCTGCCAACCTAGCTGTTCAAAAGCATGTACAGGTAATCCTCGAGTTTCGAATGTAATACAGCCAGCCAATTACATTCGTAACCCAAGCATTCATTAATTGGATCACGTTAAATTAACGTGCTCCAATTAATGGCTTTACCCAATGCATTTGCTAATTGAATGCACAGGTCGTTAAGTGCATATGAGGTATCTCAGAGTGGGGAAGACTTAGTGCTGGAACAGGACACCCAAGGCCTCCCCTGACGCACTAAGATACATCATGTTCACTTACGATCCTTACTTACTTCTGCGTCATTGCGCATGAGGGAATGTATATGTTTGTTGTTCGATTACATAGCTATTGCATTTATACATTTGTAAATGTTAACCATTTGGCTGGGAGGGGGCATTCAAACAACAAAGCACAGAAAACACAGGCTTATTAACCAATCACCATGCAGGACGCACATCTTTGCACAATGTGTAGTTGAGATTTGGGAGGTGTGCATGTCAACTCATGTGCAATTATCTGCAACTTATGCACACCCATCAACCTCTTTGCAGTGTAGGTACATTAATGCCTGTGTGCAGTTGCAGACAAGTCTAAATCTAGCTTTAAGCAATGACTACATTATTCTAGATAACCAAACCAAACCAAACCAAACCAAACCAAACCAAACCAAACCAAACCTAAGGCTATAATTCTTATAACCTAAGGCTATAATTCTATTCCCCCTTTGCAGAAAGTGACTAATAGTGAAGTCATAATTTTTACAATATTAGTACATTCTATAGATAGTCATTTAAAGATTTTTACTCCATTTTAATCTTTCAAGTGGTTGTGGAAAATGACCATGTGAAAAACATATTTTGAAATTATTTCATTGACTTCTCCTTCTAATATTACATGTTTTCCTGACTTACCAAATTATCTTGTCATGCGTACTTATATTTTCTTGTGACATGGTGAGGAGGAGACGTGGTAGCTGAATATCAATGAAGAAGGAAAGATCGTTTGCTTCCCAGCCCATATCCAAAAAGTGAAGGAGACATGTCTGCACACAGGACAAGGCAGGCAGTAATGATCTAAACAAATAATAATAATTCATTGAAATTGAGTGTTGTTATGTTCAAGACATCCTCCTTATATAATGCATAATTTAGCTACCAGGAAGATTGTATAATAGATGCCAACTAAGATGGCTTTACACGGCAATTAGACACATTCATCAATGTGCCTAATTGAGCCGAGGTGGCGCGGTGGTTAGAGTGCAGCACTGCAGGCTACTTCAGCTGACTGCTAGCTGTTCAAATCTCACCAGGCTCAAGGTTGACTCAGCCTTCCATCCTTCTGAGGTCGGTAAAATGAGGACCCAGATTGTTGGGGGCAATGTGCTGAACTCTGTAAACCGCTTAGAGAGGGCTGTAAAGCACTATGAAGCGGTATATAAGTCTAAGTCAGTGTTTCCCAACCTTGGCAACTTGAAGATGTCTGGACTTCAACTCCCAGAATTCCCCAGCCAGCGAATGCTGGCTGGGGAATTCTGGGAGTTGAAGTCCAGACATCTTCAAGTTGCCAAGGTTGGGAAACACTGGTCTAAGTGCTATTGCTAATGAGAAGAACCTAAATTTTGAAGCACAGGAACAGCCAGAAGCTGACAAGCGAACAGCATGAAAACTATTCTGTTTTTAGAACTATCCAGATGTAAGAAAATGGGGCTCTTTCACTGATTCAATGGGGCAACATTTATGATTTGGTTGATTCAGACTCTTCCCATTTAGTGTCATTTAGTTGTATGCAAAATATAGCTTTCATTCTTCCTACGCCAAGGTAATGATAGCTCACCATCTCCATTAGTGGAACAGTTGTACTCAGTTATATCAGTAAGGGTATACAAAAAATGAAATGTCACCGAATGGCTATTAACATTTTAAAAATTCCCGAATCTTACTCCACATATTAATAAATTTCTCACAATAAATTGAAATCCCACAAAAAAGACACCACTGCAGGGAAGTCAGCAAATTTTTACATACTTATATTGAACATAGCCACTCAGTCTGCCTAAGGCTTGATTAGTCAAATTTAATGCGACATGAAAATGCGCCACTGCAGCTTCGTCTATCTGAAATGTACCAGAAATGAAGCCATGGTTTGGTTGTAGTTTAATAGCTTATTTAAAATTTCTTCAGAAAGACAATGCCAGAGTCTTGCTTAACTGTATCAGTCTGTGTAGTTCTTAGCTAAATACTGTATATCACTAAATATATCCAATACAATCACTAAATATATCACTAAATCAACTTTATATAGTATAGAAATTGATCTAGATATTAGCTGAATTGTGGGGAAACCAAATTCTGCTTAATTAAGACCTGCTATTATGCTTGCAATGCAGGTTTCTAAAAAGGACATCGAATTTTCAGGAACTCTCTTTCTAGGAGAAAGTTTAATTTGATAGACCAAGATAGTCCAGCTGATTTTTTAATAACTCACTGATTGAAATAGTTTCTATGAATAATATAATCAAAATAATACAGATGTCTGGCCCTGTGAATCAACAGTCTTACAGCAACTAAAAAAAAATTCCCAGAGAAAACAGCATTCAACCTAGCAATATCTGAATACAGCAATGAAAAAAATCTCAAGAGAAACTGATCCCTTTCTTCTCCTCCACTACAAACAATACATGATGATTATTTATTTGTAATATTTTTGTAGTATTCATTCCTGATAGCTCTGAGAGGCTAACTATCAGATACATCATTTTAAAAAGTTGAATAAAAATCATATAAAAATAATAAATATCTCAAAAAGTTTCAGAAAAGTATATGTATGTATACAAAATGAGCAAATAACTTATTTATAAACTCTCCATCATAGAAGGACCAATGGCTACCAAGAAGATCAATTACCAAGATAAGCAATAAGATTAAAGAGTAATTTAGCATGCTCTATGAATAACGCTCATACTTGTCACTGTAGTTGTTAAATCCTTTCAAAGCATTGACCAAGAAGTGAAGCAGCTGGTAGAAGGATTCCCGTATTTCTCGGTGTAATTCAGCCCCACACCCTTCTAAGTGTCCAAAATAGCTGGAAACAAACAAACAAACAAACAAACAAAATAAGGCTGGCTGGTGAACTACATCATAAACCCTTCACTGGGCGATACCTACATTCCATACATATATATGGATATGGGGGTAGGACATTCCATGGACAAGTGGACATTCCAAAGCACACCAGTCCAATTATGTATGGTCTAAGTTGATCGAATGTCAGGGGAATGGTTTTCACCATGTCTTACTTTGTGAAGTCTTTCTGGCAAGCTAAAAGTTCCAGCAGGAAAATTATGCAAGGTGGAACAAAACAGTGAGGTTGGCTGAGGGATTTTAGGCACTGGAGGATCATCTTCAGAACTTCCAAAATATTTTTGGCTTGAGCTTTCCTCAAAGCAAGGATTTTCAGGACACTGTGGATAAAACACACACATATATCCAAATGTGATGACAGAATACCACCAGCACCGTCATAATTAGATGTTGGATGCATGGAACATAACTCAGAATTTACAGAATCTTGGAAATTTACAGAATTTACAGAATGGAAAAAGCTAGGAGTCTTGCCTCAAGTTGTGGATTAAACTTCAGATTAAACAGACATCTTTCTTCCAAATTAGTATAAAATAGAATGGCATAAATTGCTTATTCTGGATCCTGGAACACCTGAATGGTTGCCTTCCACTATTCAGTCAAGTCCCAAGTCCTGAGGAGCCAGTTAGAACCACTATCATTTTCACAACAATGCTCTTAAACTTGGACTGTTGGAAACATAGCTTTCAGTTTGTTTGCCATACTTCAAAGATCAACACTACCTGAAGAAATCAATGGAAAATGCTATTTCTGTTACTTTATGCAGTTTCAAAGAGAAGTTTAAGCTCCATGTTTGCTTTGTTCTGACATTAATTGGGGCTGTTGTTGAACTTTCAAAGTTAATTACCTACATTTCTCTTCTATAGAGTAATCCACTTGATATCTGCTCTAGAACTATAAACAAACAATTATTTTCTTTACTAAAACAGGGACTATTTTACTATGTTTGAGTACTGAAATAGCTAGAAGAATATCTTTCCTTTCATTTGCTCCCTCCCTGTTTAATATTGGGGGTTTGCTTGCTATAACATCTTTTGAATTCTTTCTTGACTATAATTTATAGGGGTAAACAACATATCCACTCCTGGAACTCTAAAGAAAGAAAATACGATCAGCCCTATGCACAGATTTGCATCCAGGGTACATTTTGGCTCACCTTTCATGGGAAAGAGACCGATCTTTAATGAAATCCAAGACATCTTTCAAGATGGGATATTTCTCCTTTATGCTGGGGGCAGGTTTAGAGTCTTCCATTGAACGGAAGGAGAGGAGTCTTAGCCGTCCACGGCTGAACGGAGGCTTGCGGGTCGGGGTAGAAGGGGGGGACAAGGTTTCTTCTGTCTCTGAGTTCTTTTCTAGGGAACTACTTTGGGATGCTGAAGCCAGTTCCCTCTGTGGGGAATCGGGCCCTTGTTTTTTCTTGAGTTCAGAGTTCTGACCTCCCTCTGGGAAAGGAAAACCAGTTGCTTCACAAGCAGGTGATGGATGTGAGGCTTGGAAATCTGCTTCTATTACAGAACTTGTCCTATGGCGTTTACCATTCAGGCCTTGCCCGTGGTCCTCCAGGTGATCAGAGTTAAGACCTTCAGTCTTGGCCCGTACAGGCAAAAAATTCAGCAACAGAAGACTTTTCTGGATACACTGCTGGGCTACAATGGAAGGCAATATATGTTTTGTAAGAATAACACAAGCAACACTGGACCCCAGAACCTCAGACCATTCTTGTGATTTTTGTTTAGAAAACTGGAACACCCACCTTTGGAACACGGCATTTCCAAGTGAATGAAAGAAATGAATGGATGGGTGGATGGATGAATGAATGAATGGAATGAATGATGCAGACTATAAAAAAAGCAATACAAATTCCACACACATTAAAGTATCTATTAGAATAAGTAATTGGGTGAGTTCTGCAAATTTCAGGGTTGGCCTCAAGCATATCAGTGCACTGTTTTGTCAATCCAGGCAATGGCAAACTGATGGTGAGCCTGGATGGTGTAATTCGAACACAGCCCCAGTGGACAACAAGACCTCGGGACTACCGAGAGACAGAAAAGCTAGGCAACTGATGTTTCCTCAATCAGCTGGTAAAGTGAGCAATAGGGAGACAGGGTCTTTCCTCAAGTGCGCACCCCAATTTATGGACACTAGAATCTACTTTTCTCATTTCTAATGCAATTTTTGGATTATAATTTGTTGTTCAGTTAAAGAGATACTTTCTACAGATACAGAAAAGTACCGTATTTTTCGGAGTATAAGACGCACCTTAGTTTTTGGGGAGGAAAATAGGGGAAAACAATCTGCCTACCAGGTATTCATCTGGCTAGCATCCTTAGTCTGTTCAGCTTCAGCACATTATTTTATCCCCTGGTTAGGACTTAAAAAAACCTTCTTCTGAGAGAGTAACAATGAAAGAGCCTGCAAGCCAGTAAGAGCTGGGAAGATCGTTAGCACCTGGTTAGGGCTAGAAAACAACTTCTTTGGAGCAAGTAGAGCAATGAAAAAAAAACCCTGCAAAGACTTAGGGCTGGAAAAACATTCTTTGGAGAGAGTAACAATGAAAAAGCCTGCAAGGTAAGAGCTGGGAAGATCTGTTAGCACCTAGTTAGGGCTGGAAAAAAAGCTACATTCGAAGTATAAGACGCACCTGAATTTTCAGCCACTTTTAGGGAGGAAAAAGGTGCGTCTTATACTCCGAAAAATACGGTATTTCTCTTTGGTGAGTTTTGTTATTTCTGCAATTATAATCTATAGAAATGCCTGTGAATGTTTTTGGCTAATTTTTACTGGATTTTTGCTGATTAATAAGGACAGCTGAAGATTTAGAGATGGGTTTACAGAAAAGAGGGCGAAGTACAGAATGACGAATTATCTGGTTGCATTTTAAAAGAGAGTGGTAAGTTGATAATGAAGCTGCTTTTGGACTTTTTGTGAGAAGCACAAATGTTCTTCAAAAAGTTCTTTGGAAAATGGACATATTGTTAATAACTAATAGGATTGCAAAAAGAAGCATGTGCAGAAAGAGACTTACCAAGACATTCTGGGTTTACCTCGCTCATCTCACCAGCCTGCTCCTCCTCCTCATTACTTCTCTGGCCCATGAGGGACTTCTGCTTCATTTCCAGCTGCAGAAAAGAGAGGTTTTTTTTTTTTTTTAAAAAAAATGAGTTTCATATTTGTCTTTCTCAGATGATATCTCCACAAACACATTTCCTCACAATGAGTGGAGATCAACAGATCAATGGAATTGTATTATAAGTCCACACCTTTAAAAAAAAATCCTAGAAAAATATAAGAATGGGCTAAGTTTTATAGAGCTAAGTTTGAAAATGATCAGTTCAGATTTGGGCAAAGCACTTGATCTTTGGAAGTCAGATTGCATCAGGAAGTATATGACCCTTAGTTGGATAAATGGGTTAACCACATAATTTTCATGTCTTTTCTTGCACAAGAAAGGATAGCAGTAACTCATCAGGAAAACCAATTGATAGAATAGAATAGAATAGAATGGAATGGAATGGAATGGAATGGAATGGAATGGAATGGAATGGAATGGAATGGAATGGAATGGAATAGAATAGAATAGAATAGAATAGAATAGAATAGAATTCTTTATTGGCCAAGTGTGATTGGACACACAAGGAATTTGTCTTTGGTGCATATGCTCTCAGTGTACATAAAAGAAAAGATACATTTGTCAAGAATCATGAGGTACAACACTTAATGATTGTCATAGGGTACAAATAAGCAATCAGGACACAATCAATATATGAAAGATATGATTGTCTCAGGTACATTTAAATGGATTTTTTCTTCTTCTGTAGTGTTAGTATACTTGGGGGGGGGGGATAGCACCCGCTAAACATGCTCCCTGACATGTAGAGCAGCAGTCTTCAACCTTTCTGGCTCGACGGAATGGAAGGGGTGGCAGGGGGGGATTTGGGCACGCCCACCACTTCAACAAATAAGAGCATCGTGCACTCATGTGCTTGCCCGCTGCTTGCACGGCCCAGTTCCCAATGGGCCGCGGACTGGTACCAGGCTGCGGACTGTGGGTTGGGAACCTCTGATGTCAAGTAGCAAGATTTTATGCTATTTTTAAATGAAGGTTATTTGGGAGCCCTCACCTCCTGTTTAGTGGTATAATTTGCATAGATGTTGATCAATTCCATGAGAAATGAGTTTTGCAGGATTAACTGCCCCATAAAAGTTGATTAATGCTCAAGCAGAGCATTAGAGATACTCAAGCGTTTAAGCAACATCTGACCAATTCTGAACAGCTCCAAAACAGATCAACTCTGTGACCCACTTAATAAATAAGGAATATATGATAACACTTAGCAGATCTCTTACCATCCATATTCTAATCCCATCTGCCAGCAAATATACTTGTGCCAATTCTTCACTTAAAGGAGTTTTGCCACCACCATTCACTGCAAGGACAAAAAGATGGAGATAAGAAGACAGATCCTTTTAGCCTAAATCAGTCAAAGAACAAGGCACATCCTTTATACAAGGTGCAAAAGCTTTCTATAGCTTTCTTAAAAGGTGGCAAAGCTTTGTTGAGGAGCAAATAGTGAACTGACCTTTCTACCACTTCCAGAATTCCCGTCTTGGTCTATGACTTTACAGTACTTTCAAGAATGTATGTCTTCCCCTTTCATCTGATTACATCAAGGACCAGAATGATGTGTTACAACCCAACACCCCTGTCTTCTAAGAAGATCAGGACAACTAGGATCACCCAAGGTATTAAAGGGTTTGCCACCTTTTGAGGTAGAAGAATCACAAAGTAACCTTGCAAATGCACCCCAATCAAATACGATACCCCATTATGGTGTCTTTTGAAATTGAATATATCTCAAAACATTCACAGGAGAATGTTCAAAAGAATGGTTTCCTATACTAAGCTTCCTAGGAAAAAATGAATTTGTGTACTCCTTCTCTGCTGGTAACACTACTGATTCCTGAAGCCATATGCTTCAGGTTTTCCTTGTATATAAAGTGATATATGTCAAGATCAATTATTATTTTAAGAAACATGCAAGTTGTACTTTGTTGGTGAATTCTAAATAACAACTTTCCCATCCTGATGACCTGTTAATTTGCTAGGCTACAGTTCTCATAATCCTCCAGCTGCCACAACCTCTGAATGTTCACTGTCATCCAGCACATGTGGAGGACATCATGCCACAAAAGGCTGCTATGTAATAAGAGCAGCAGTCTTTGTTATGAGTATATATTCACTAATGTAGAAGTTACCATATTTTTGCAGCTTCCCATACAAATCTGGAGAGAGATACACCAAAGCAGCAAATGTAGACTGGACAGCTTGATCGATAGTGGAACCAGCAACTATATCTGTCTTTGGGGCCTGTTTATTACATGCCTGTAAGAGTCCTTTGAAAAGTTCAGAATTTGACCCACAGAACTCCTGGGTAGGGTCTGACTTTGAGAACTCAAGGAGAAAATTATGGCAGCAGTTGGTATCTGAGTTGACTGCCTAAGAAAGAACATCAGAAGAGATACCGGCATTAACTTCTACTTCAGCCCAACTCTAAAGATTAATTCTATAAGCATTATAAGATCCAATTGCAACATGAACAGTAAAACAAATAATGTCATAAAAACTTTTAATCAGATTGAATAAAAACTTAACTTAGATGCAGTTAAAAATAATTTTAAATAAGAAAGTAAAAGAAGAAGAAGCTATCCTATTTAGATTTAAAAAAGCAGGACTATTAATCCTAAAAATCCATTTTCTACTTCCCTAACTGAAATGGAATTAGACAGAAAGAGAAAGCTGCAGTCTTCTATCCTGGTTATGGGGTCTGTGGATGGTTGGCTTTACCATGAGAAGGAAAAATCAGCAAACTAGCCAAGATTTCAACTAGGTTATTCAAGTATCAGTAACAATGCCACAATTTATTAAAGAAAATACCGTATTTTTCGGAGTATAAGACGCACCTTTTTACCCCCAAAAAGAGGGTGAAAACTTGGGTGCATCTTATACACCGAATGTAGCCCCACCCACCCAGCCACCCCCACCCTTTGGCCTCTGTCTTCCAGCAATTTACCTGCTTGCAGCAAAGAGGGAAGAGCCTTTAAAGCCAAGCAAGTCAGTAGCAGTTTCCCGACGAACAGCTGATTAGGTTTGCCACATGGAAAAATGAAAGTGAAACTAACTGCAAAGAGGCAAATAGCTGGGAGAGATTAGACACGCAAGTTTTTATTTTTGCTGAACTGGCTGCAAAGGGGTAAGTGAATAACTATAAATATCTGTAGAATGTTCAAATTATTAGACTTATTTTTAAAGACTGCTTTATTATTGTTCTAGAGCAGGGGTGGCCAAACTATGGTTCTTTGAGGACCTGTGGACTTCAACTCCCAGAATTCCTGAGCCAGCCATGCATGCATGGCTAGCTCAGGAATTTTGGGAGTTGAAGTCCACAGGTCCTCAAAGAACCATAGTTTGGTCACCCCTGTTCTAGAGCCAGGGGTCTCCAACCTTGGCAACTTTAAGACTTGTGGACTTCAACTCCCAGAATTCCACAGCCAGCTTTGTTAGCTTTGCTGGCTGTGGAATTCTGGGAGTTGAAGTCCACAAGTCTTAAAGTTCCCAAGGTTGGAGACCCCTGTAAATCTAGACAACTTAACAAAATAAAGAAGCTTTTTAAAATAAATGCTTGCTCTGAAGAGGCCCAATGCTATTGTATCTTCTTTTAAATAATAGAGAATAATGTATACTTCCAGAAATTTTAATTAATTTTAACAGCTCTGTACAAATATAGTATGAAATGTAACAGTGTCCTGTTTAGTATTAGAGTTTAGTTACCTTGGAGTAGATCTATTTAAATAATTGGGAGGAGTTAGTGTGACTACATTTAAGAAAACTTTCTGGCATAATGTACATTTCTCCAATTCTTTGCTATTTCTATGGGTCAAGCACACATGCACAGAAATACACAGCAAACAGTGTAGATCATCTGTGCTGTTTGCTGTTTGCTGTTTGGCAAATTGCTTGGAGGCAGAGGCCTTTTTTCCTTGTTTTCCTCCCCCAAAACTAAGGTGCGTCTTATACTTCGGTGCATCTTATACTCCGAAAAATACGGTAAATCTCTGAGAAATTAGTCTGTATGATCTCAGCACTCTTTGTGTTGTGGGTTTGCAATTTCTTATAAAAATCCTATAATTTTACATTCTTTTTGAAAAGTAGATAATGTATGAATAAATCCTTGGTTTGATTTGTAGCTGAGCACTCTACTGTATTAGCCTAAGTATTCCAGGCAAGGAAGTAAAAGAATGTCCACAAAACCAAAGATTACATAACAACTGAACATGAACTCCGAAGAAATTCTAAAATTAGGGTAGAAAAAAAGAGGAGATTCCTCCCACTGCCACGAATGAAATCTAGCCTAATTACAGCTGCTCCCAGACAGATGTTAAACATGCTTTTAATCCAAACTCTATCTGATCCCATCTTTAAACTTGATCACTTGTTTCTGATACAAAATGTAGTAAATTGTGGCACAGCATTTCAGTCCCTGAATTATATAACAGCTGTCACAAAAGAAGGGGGGGGGGAATGATCAAAAGGCTCTCTGAATTGGTGTTACTCGGTGTAAGCCGCCAAGCTTAATACCTTTTTATTTTCCTGTTGAGTTTGGCTTTGTTTTCTGTCTACTGGCGTTTGCTCAGAACGCATCCGATGCCTGAAGACAGGTTTCCATAAAGGAGAGTTAAGAACAGCTGTTGCTTCTGTAGGAGGCAATTCTATTTCACTTCCTACTCCTGAAGAGAATAAACACTAAGTTAGAATAGCAGAGGCTTTATCAAATTTAATATATTTTAAGATTATAGTTTGTAATCTATATTTACAAAGATTTCTACAAAGTAGAAAACAAAAAGTAAATTCACTATAAAAGCCAACCAATACATATAAAATGTTAGAAATTGGCACTCTTTGCACCCTTGCTCCCATTCCTTCTGAGACTCCCAATATATGCATTCAGTGTTGCCATAGGTTATGGCCGTGATGGCGAACCTATGGCACACATGCCACAGGTGGCACGCAGAGCCCTCTCTGTGGGCAAGCGAGCTGTCACCCCAGCTCAGTTCCACTGCGCATCAGTGCACGCCTCCGTGCGCACCTCCCGCCGGTCAGCTACTTTTTGGGTCTCTCCCGCGCATGCAAAGGGTGCATGCATGACACACATGTGCATGCATGGGGCGCAAGTGCATGGGTCTCACATGCATGCGTGGGGGCTGGGGGAGCACGGGAGGTCACGTGCGCATGTGTGGGAGTGGGGGGCACATAGGAGGAATGCATGCGTGGGGGGTTGGGGCGTACGGGGGGCGTGCACATTACATCATGGGTGTCGTCACGTGCACGCTTTCGGCACGTGACGACAAAAAGGATAGCCATCACTGGGTTATGGTGCTCTTTTTGTTGGATCTTGGATTTCATGTCATACTAATACTTCTTTGGGGAACTATAGTGACTAAAGTAAAGTAAAGCACCAGAGGATAGATATCCCTATTCTAATGCACTTTCTAGCAAAATTATTATTTGTTCCTTTTTTGTCAGGATGAAGTGTCCCCCAGCAAGGCTTACAACTCAGAGAGAGGGGAGAGAGAGGGGGGAGGGGGGGAGGGGAGGGAGGGAGGGAGGGAGGGAGGGAGGAGAGAGAGAGAGAGAGAGAGAGAGAGAGAGAGAGAGAGAGAGAGAGAGAGAGAGAGATGCACATCACTTCAGACAAGATAATCCTTTGAGGATAAATGAGTGGGTGGGATATGGAAACACAGAAGTTCTAAATGAATTTAGACAAATGACAAATTCAGCTCTGATGTTGAGTATTTGTTTCAAAGCACATTGCTTAGCTTTTCTTCCACTGTCTACTAAATGTATAGGCATTTTAAAAATAAACCTTGAAAATAAAAATTGCAAGTCAGCAATAGTTTTCAGCTGTCTCATTTCACATCCATCTCCCATCTATAAAAGCATCAAGAGTTTGAAAATGAAGAAATTTAAACTAATAATTACTCACCCTGTGAAGATTTTAACACCATACTCTGTGAGGCGAGACGCCCCATTAACTTGGCCACAAGAAGATGCAAATCCAGGACCCAAGAAATGTCAACATCGGGCAATCCAGAGGCCGTGACAGAGAACTTGTACCCCCACTCATTATTACTGCTGTCAGAGTGAAAGAGAAACTGCAACCGAGGACCAGTTTTGAAGGTCACTTTCTACAGAACAATAAAACAGATTTTTGTAGGTGCTAACAGGTCAGAAGAACAAGTTAAGACCAGACATCAGGGATAGGAATGACATCGATACGAATTTCTCGCTTAGAATCTGGAGATTACTCACCTTGGGCCACTTATCTGTGCCAACTTTGGTATCATAGCGAGTTTTGCCGCCTTTAGAATCAGTAAATTCCAGATAATCATACCTACAATTTTTTTGAACAGATTAAAAGAACAAATCTTAAATGGGCTAATTTTGGCACCCTGTGATTAATCTTGAAAACAAGACATGCAACTGAGCCACAAGACTTTTTTTTATTATGGATATTGGCCACCAATGCTGCTGAAGAGGCCCATTATGTTGATGGAAATCAGAAATTTGATTTCCATCAAATCAGAAATCAGAAATTAGAAAGCTGATATGTCCACTAGCAGGACAGTAGAAAGCCTACTCTCCCCAAGAATGTTGCTGAAAAGTTGCCAAGTGAGTTCTAGTCCCCCCCCAAAAAAATTAGAAAGTGATCTTGGAGATAACAGAGGACACTTGTCTGAGATGTTTCCTCACGTTTTATTCTTGGCCTAGGCCAGGGGTCTGCAACCTTAAACACTCAAAGAGCCATTTGGACCCGTTTCCCACAAAAAAGAAAACACTGGGAGCCACAAAACATGGGTGGACGTGGCCAACTTGACATCACTCACTTCCACCAGTCACATGAACCCCTAGCCACACCTACCCAGCAGGTCATTAGGGCAGAGAACTGGTTGTTAAAAAACACCGGGAACCACAAAACCCTTTTGACATCTCTCTCCCTCCTTCCCTCCCCTCTCTCTCCCCCACTCTCTCTGTATCTGTCTATGTCTCTCTCTCCCGTCTCTGTATCTCTCTGTTTCTGCCCCAGCCGCTTCTCCATCCCCCGCCGTCGCCCTTACCTTCTCAGGCCAGGCAAGGAGTGACTGGGAGGGGAGGGCGAGGGGTGGGGCCAGCCAGTGGTGGGATCACCCGACAGGGAGCCACAGCAGAGGGCCCAAAGAGCCGCATGTGGCTCCAGAGCCGCAGGTTGCTGACACCTGGCCTAGGCTCAGGCCCCTTTTATTTGACCATTGCCTTGGTTGTCCCAAAGATGCTTTTCAAAAGCAACTGGACTTCCTTGGGGTTTTTTTCCCTTGAAAACATTTTGCTTCTTGGAGGAGAAATGTTTTCAAGGAAAAAATCAAGAAACCCCAGTTGCCTTTTGAAAAAGCACCTTTGGGACAACCATGACTTGGACGATTGAGAACCTCCATAGACATTGCATGGTAGCAGCTCCTCCTCCTGTTCTTCAAGGCCATTCCCTCTTCCCTCTACAAGCTCCCTAGTCCAGGAGTAGGCAAAGTTGGCTCTTCTATGACTCATGGACTTCAATTCCCAGACTTTCTGAGCCAATCATGCTAGCTCAGGAATTCTGGGAGTTGAAGTCCACGAGACATAGAAGAGCCAACTTTGCCTACCCCTGCCCTAGTCAATACCTCACAGTTTTTAACTACACATTAAATTGAAGATGCCACTTAATGACCACCTGAATGCAATAAACTGCAATCCCTACAAGAAACTGATATATTTCTTTGGGTAGCAAACATTAGCAGTAAAGGACTTGATGAGAGAAGTTATAACATGTGAGACAAATGTTATCAGTCAAAACCATCCATTTGTCTTCTTACATTTCGTTCTAGATTTAAAATTTCTGACTCTTGAGGAAGCAGAGTGCTAGAACTGGTCCTACCTAAACAATCTAAGAACTACCTCTTTTTTCCAGTAGCTTCAAGAATGCAGCTAATAAGACCAAAAGGAAATGTTAACCAAAAAACATTAATGCAGGATTGATCAACTTGCCTCCGCTCCGTTTCACATCTTTCGTCAAACTCAACTTCGAAGCAAGTTGCTCCTGGGCACAGGAAGACAGTAACATCATGGCAGTTGTTATCATAGTTATGGGGAGATTCTGCTGTCCATGTTCGTAGTACCACTGGCTGCTCCTGCTGCCAGCTTTCTATACCCATCTGACACAAACAAAACCACAAAGGAGGAGCAGATATTAGTTAACTCTCTGAAGCTTTTATCTAGAAAACAATTGGGACCACTTACGCAGTGGGCACATGAAAAATTAATCCAGATCCTCACTTTAGATCCTGACTTGTCTGATAGCTATGGGCTTGCTCACTCAGGGATCTGTTTCTCTCATTTAAAAGCTATATCTGACTTTCAAAATTGGATTTTCCTAAGCTGATTAACAACAGATCTTCATATGTCAGAGCCTAGAAATCTGTGATTCAAGTGAAGCTTCTGTAATGCTTTACAGATTTTGGCACATGCTTTAAGCAGGACAGAGAAATATCAGCCACAAGTAGCATAGTTGGAAAAATAGAGCAATTACAGAGCTAAGACTCATTTAATGACTGAATAAAAACAGACGTCTCAGTGCTACTCCAGCTACAATAGATACTTATTTCTTGATACATCTTTTCATTCAGAGCTTTGTAAAGTTTACAAAGTACTCACTCTTCCTATTTTTCCCCAATATAATATTAGCACGAGGTAGGTTGAACTGGGGGAAAAAACTGACTGGGCCAAGGAGATTCTATGATTCAGAATAATCTAGAAACTGGCTCTGTCACTCCTTATTTAACATGTGAGCCACTACCTCAGGATCTCAGGTTATCTCTCTGAACTCCCAGGAATGTACTCCACATATTTTCCTGGTCCTAAAATCTTTCAACAGCCTATCAGCATTTTGCAACAGATCCTGGAATGGAACAGGTAACCAAAAAGCTGAGATACCTGAAGAATGTGTTCCAACTGAAGATAAGAATTTCCTAAATACCCAGGAGCCTGCAATCTACTTAAGAGCTTCACTATGACTTCTTATCCACAGTGTTAGTATTAGCATTTAATCAAAAAATGAAATATTGTTAAGCATTTGTATTTTTTTTTCCTCTCAGGTTACCTTATTTGGACAATTTTCAGACTCTGCAGACAGATCATTCAATAATTTTGTCAACGTGCTAACATCCTGCAGGAGGCTCCCGTGGGGGATGTCTAAAGTGCAGAAATCCTGCAGAAAGATTATCTAGGGAACACACAACGCATCTGACGTTAACACTTACAAAAAGAGGCACCAAACTGAAAATAGGCAACTGCTGTAGGAACTCATTCAGCTCACTCACCAGCTGACGAACTACCATGGCAAAAACAGAGTTGCTTAATTTTTCCACAGTGGTTTTCACACTGTATTGAGATAGGAGAGACTCTAAAATTGTCTTAATATTCGACAGGAACTGTTGCACATCTAGGCAAAAAAAAAAAGAGCACAAGGCAACAGAGGCAACAGTTAAAGGAAATATCAGCAACAAGATTCTGTCACTGGGTGCCCACTAACTATATTGGATTACATCTCTCTTCATTTTCCAACAGACTGACACATACATCGCTTTAGGGAAGGGTAGCCCAAATTGTTGGTGAGTACTTATGATTATTACCTCAGATACATTACTCACATTTTGTAAGGATTTCTTTGGCAAGACGTTTAGATGCTGCATCACTGCCTTTAAGTTGCAAGTAACACCAAGACAGGAGGCTACCCTGTACTGACCAGAATAAGGATGAGAGAACAGGGCCAGTATCTTGCAAGACAACGTCCTTCATCAACATTTCACACTGGGGAAAAACCAGTTAAGTTCAAAACTGTTAGAAACCAAAATTAAAAATTAAGCAACTAGAATAAAATACACACACTTTTCTTGGCCTGAGAGGGATCACATTTTCTACTTGGAGACCAGAAGAGGTATGGAGCCAATGAGCAGATAGATGCTTTTCAGATACTTTCCCTTGCTTTCTGGGGTTTTAGAGAGTTTAAGAAACACAACCAGTGCTTTAATATTGCCTACCCTTTAATCCTTGCCTCAAAATTAGCATCTCTTCAGACAGATTTGGGGAAGGGTTCCAGGGTTTTTAAGGGATATAATTTCAATCCCTTAAAATCTCCCCCCCCACACACAAGAAATCTGTATCGAAAAATTTCAGCCCCATTTTCTCAAAGAGTATGCCAGGTGCAAATGAAGTCTTAGGGGCTATTACCTCTGACCTGCCACTCCTGAATTAGAACAATTAACTAATTGGAGGAATGGTTATTCAACATCACATTTCCCCCATTTATTATGTTTAAATGCATCAACGTAACAGAAACTGCACTTTTAAAGTCTAAATAATTAATTAAAGAATAATTAAGCAGGATAGACAATCTTTTGGCAGTCAATAGCCACTGAGATGAAAGGATCGAGGATCATAAAGAGGGTGGGATAACATCATATAAGTAGTCTGAAAATGGCTATTTGGTTTTTAAAAAAAATAAAAAAATTTGTGAAGCAGCATTGGATCAAGTTTAATGATGTCTTATCAGAAATAAAAATGAAAACAGTTTGCTGGCTATCTACCATTTCAACTTGGTCATAGTTCTTTCAAATATGTGTAATTATAATTAAATATAATTTCAAATGAAACCAAATCAGTTTTCTGCGGGTTCTTTCGCCTGTTTTGGGAAGGGTAATGCTTAATGCCGATCTCAAATGTGACACTTCACCCAGAAAAATTAGGCATCCTTACTTCACCATTACTTCATAATCTAAAATAGATTAATTTAAAAATGGGTGTAAAATAGTGCTATTATATCAAGCAGAGCTTATTACTAAACACATACAAAGTTTCTGTTCAGCTTTAGTTATGCAGCTCTTTTGGTAATTAAATGTGCCAGTAATTTTCTACAAAATCAGTCAATATTGTCACCTCAGAGTATTTATTGGGGGGGGGGGGACCTGATACACCTGTTCTGCAACTATTGGAACATATTGTCAGAAGTAGACTTCCCAGAAATAATGTATATAGAAATTATCATTTCTATATGGAAAAAAACATTTGTTAAAACTACAACCTCTTTTGACATCACCATCAGGAGGGTCTTCATCACTGTTAGCACTTGAGTAACATCAACATCTGCAGAAGTTCCTTTATCTGGTAATAGCAGAAGTCCACCTGGATCCTGATCACTGGCAAAGAACATTTCCATAATAATGTATTTGTTAATTACCAAATTCTCTAGAACAGGGATGTCAAACTCAAGGCCTGAGGGCCAGATCCGGCCCATGGGGTACTTAGATATGGACCGCGGGGCCGCCCTGGAAACAACGAAGGACTGGCCCATGGTGCCTCTGCCAGCAAAAACGGAACTTTCCAAACGCGGCCCTCCCAAACTCCGTTTTTGTTGACAGAGCGCTTGGGCCTTCACAGGCATACCTGAAACAAGTGATGTCGAGCTGGCCACGCCCCCCCCTGGCTATTTTTATTTTATTTATTTCGTCAAGCATGTATTAGATAACAGATATAAGTATAAACGTAACTATGAATACATGAAATGGATACGAATAAAAGGGAACATTAGGACAGGGACGGTAGGCATGCTATGTCCACCTGCCCCCCCCACCAGGTCAAACACAACCCTGATGCGGCCCTCAATGAAATCGAGCTTGATACCCCTGCTGTAGAACATCCATTTTCAAACAACTGGAATTGGCAACTGGTTAATCTTTAGATCAGTGTTCCCCAACCATGGCCACTTCCAGGCATATGCATTTCAATGGCCAGAATTCTTATCAATGGCCATGCTGGCTGTGGATTTCTGGGAGTTGAAGTGCACATGCCTGGAAATTGCCAAGGTTGAGAAAAACTGCTCCAGATAATGCAGAATTCAATGTCAGTCACTCCAGCCAGTATAAGCAATAAAAATGGATGCTAGGATCTATCATTCAGCCAATTTGGTCTAGTGGTTATCACACTAGGCTAGAAAGCAAGAAAATGTGAGTTCAAGTCTCGCTTTAGCCATGAAAGCCGGCTGAGTGACCTTGGGCTAGTCATTCTCTCTCAACCCAACCTACATCATAGGCTTGTTGTTGTGGGGACAATAGGAGGAGGAAGGTGTGCTGAATATGTTCGCCACCTTGAGTTATTTGTAAAAATAATAAAAGTGGGATAGAAACCAGCAAAAAATATAACAGCAGGTTCTAAAATAGAGCCATGTATTTTTCAATCCTTATGGCCACAGTTTATCTTTTTAAGTAATTCAGATGAAGTTCCTATATTAACCATTTCTCTCTCTCTCTCTCTCTCTCTCTCTCTCTCTCTCTCTCTCTCTCTCTCTCTCTCTCTCTCTCTCTCTCTCTCTCAATCTCTCTCTCAATCTCTCTCTCTCTCTCAATCTCTCTCTCTCAATCTCTTTCTCTCAATCTCTCTCTCTATCTCTCTCTCTCAATCTCTCTCTCTCTCAATCTCTTTCTCTCAATCTCTCTCAATCTCTCTCTCTCAATCTCTCTCTCTCTCTCTCTCTCTCTCTCTCTCTCTCTCTCTCTCTCTCTCTCTCTCTCTCTCTCTCTCTCTCTCTTCTATCTCTCAATCTCTCTCTCAATCTCTCTCTCTTTTGGTTTCCTGAACCAACAATCTCATTCTGATGATCTATAGGTTCATACCACAAAATGACAGATTTGAAAATGTTAAAAAAAATGCCAATGAGATAATTCAGTCAAGAAATACAAAGATTAACTCGCTTACCTAAAATAAGCACAAAGCGATTTGAAAGTAAGTTGCGCAGATGGCTTGTGTTTCTGCTCTGTAATATTATTCTGTAGAATAGAAAAGGCTCTTTTAAAAATAAATCTCACAAACATAAACTTTTGGCAACAGAAAAAATAAACCTCAAAGGATTGTTGAGTAGATGCAAAATGGCACTGACGGAATCTACTTAACTAGTTAGCGTTATTTACAATGAACATGTACAAGATAAAATAAAGTTAATAAATAATACAACTAATAAAAATGTGTTGCTGGTAAGAAGGTTGAGATAGATTGGACAGAAGATGCATGTATCTAAATAATCTAATCTTGAAAAGTACTTTTAAGTAACAGATACAACAAAAGCTACATTTCACCGATCTACACAACATACCAGCATTGCAAAGAGCTGCTCCCGCCTGGTATGTCTATGGGGGAAAAAGATGGCCGCTCCATTGAGTAATGTGTTAGTCACTTCCTGCTTCAGAGTCTTCAGCGGTGTGGACTCACTGTCACTGTTAACAACTGTGTGTTAAAAAAAAAATATGCTGACCTAATAAACCACTTTGAATTCCAATTCCTTTTTCTGCTGTTTCTATTCTAACTTCTAGTGTAATCTCATCTCATACAGGTACTCCTCGGCCTATGACCACCACTGAGCCTAAAATTTTCGTTGCTAAGCAAAGCAGTTGTTCAGTGAGTTTTACCTCACTTTACAACCTTTCTTGCCACAGTTGTTAAGTGAAGTGAAGTTGTTAAGTTAGTAACACACAATTGATAAGTGAATCTGGATTTCCCCATGGGCTTTGCTTGTCAGAAGGTTGCAAAAGGGGATCGCGTGATCCTAGGACATTACAACCGTCATAAATATGATCCAGTTGCCAAGTGTTTGGATTTTGATCATGTGACCGTGGGGATGCTACAACGCTCATGAGTGTGAAAAAGGTCCTAAGTCACTTTTTTCAGTGCCGTTGTAACTTCAAACAGTTACTAAACAAACTGTTGTGAGTCAAGGACTATCTGTATTTCCTCATTTCTTTAAGACCCGTCAAGAAGATACCAATTAAAGGTATCTTCGTTTTGGAAGGATAAATTGCAGTCCGCTAGGTGTGCAACCATTTCAGCAGCTGTATCAATTTGTGATGCTTGCAAAACGCTGGAAGATGCTATGACAACACCCACCCCAACAGGGACTTCCGGTTTTGGAGCGCTTCATCGCAGACATCCCTCGTTGGATGCCTTTCCGATCTTTGTTAAAAGCCGCCAGAACAGCTGTCTGGCGGCTTTAAAATCTCTTCCCCGGGCAAAGGGGAGAGATGAGAGCCTGACAGGAGGGGTAGAGCCCCCCCAGCGCCTTAGGAGCCATCTGCAGGGCGCGAAGGGAGAGCTCCCCATGCAGCCTGTCTCCAGCTCCGAAGATCCGGAAACCTCTGCCTTTTGCAGAGCTAGATGGAGTGACCAGCCGCTGCTTCAAAAATGGGATTTACAACTACATTTAAACTATAGAAGCAGACAGAGAGAAACAGGCGTGAGATGGGCAAGTACTGAAACCTCTTTTTTTCCTTTTTTTTTCAACTCCTGGGTAAGCTTTCACTTCGGCAAGGGAACAAAGGAAACAGAGTAACAATATGGCGATTGAGAAGTGAAAGTGACTTTCGTTTCCCCAGAGGCTTTTTTTTTTTTTTCTTTCTCTCTCTCTTATGGAAACTTTTAACTTGGAAAAATGGTTTTTTCTTTCTCTGTCTCCTAACTCTGGATTAAAGTTATAATAGAAATATTTTCAATAATAAAAGACTATCTGATTTTTAAACTGGAAAGAACTTTAATCAGGCAACTGGCTTTCTTTCTTTTTTGTACTCTTTTGAAACACCAATGGCTTCAAAGTTTGGAAAGACTGTTTTGACTAAAAGAAATGACTATTCATCTGGATATATTTCTAAAATGCAACTTAACACTGAGCTAACACCTCCACAGCTTTTGACACCTGAAAATTTATTAAATAATTTAAAGATTATGAAACATGAACTTACTTTGGAATTTAACCAGAAAATAAGTGAGATAGACCATAAGATGCAGGCTGCTTTGAAGAATATGAATCAACAACTAAGATTTGATGTGTTAGAGGTTTGCAAAGGCTTAGCAACAAATATTGAAGTTTTGGCAGAACGTATTGAAACAAATAAACAAGCTTTGGCAACTTCGGTGAATTACATAGATAAAATCCAAAATGACATTGCAAATTTTGAAAAAGAGGTCTTAATGACTCAGTTCAGATCTATGGAAGTTGCTATAAGGATTAGAGGTTTGAAAGAAGGATTATATGAAAATTTAAAAGGCAGGATGGTTGACATATTGGATCAGGTGTCTGGAATTTCTAAAGCGGAATTGGCTACACAAATCGACAAAACATACAGAATCAACTCGTGGTACGCCAAACAAAAGCATCTACCAAGGGATATTGTCATATATTTTACCACAAGAGCTCTACGGAACAGAATTATACAAGCAACGTTTAACAATAATCTTATGGTGAATGGTCAGGAACTAAAGATTTGGAAAGAAATCCCCTCTAAAATGCTTAAAGCCAGGAAAAGCTATACTTTTTTGATTGATGAATTTAAGAGATTAAATTTACAATATAAATGGGAAGCACCAGTTGGAGTAACAGTGAAATTTTCTGGAAAAAGATACCGGCTCAACACGATAAAAAAAGCTACTGAATTTTATGTCAATGTTCTAAAGGCTGATATATCCAAGATTCCAGAAGAAGGGTGTATGAAAATAAAAGAGGAGGAGGAGGGGAAGCCACCTTCGATGGATCAAAAAGAAATAGACTCAAAAATCCAAAAGGAGTGCCTGAATCAGATAGCTGGGGAAGAGGAGATGGAGGTTTGGGAGCAGACGGGAGACGACTTGACAAATTTGAATTTATTGAACTATTAAAAGATGAACTATCAAGATACAAAATAATGTGATGTTGAAATATATTGGATGGATAGAAACTAATATGATTGTATTTTATCTTTTCCCTATCTAATGATTACTTATGCAATATTTAGTTAAGTTTTATATAATTTTGAGGTTATTTTTAATGTTGATAATATTAGATATATATAGTTTGTTGAAGATTTGTTTATTGTTTATTCTTCTTTTATTTTCTTTTTTTGTTTATTGAAGTTAGCGAATTAATTTAGAATAATATTATCTTATTAATATCATGATGAAATTTAATATTTGATGATTACTTATGTAACATTTAGTTAAGTTTTATCTTAGAGGTTATTTCTAATGTCAATAATATTAGTTTAAGATTTGTGTATTTTATATTTAGTTATTACTTATGTAACACTTACCTTGTATAAGATAGAGGACTGAAGGGAGGAGGTAGGAGGTTTGTTTGTTTGTAGTGTTAAAGAGTTTTCTCTTTCTTTCTTTCTTTTTTTTTATTCTCTTTCTTTTTTTTCTCTCTCTTTTTTGTATCTTTACTATTGTATACAAATGCGATATATTAGTACTGTATAGTTTGGAGTTGAAGTTTTTTTAAAAATAGTGTTCTTTTTTTCCTTTTTCCTTTTTCTTTTTATTAACAATTTAAACTTATTATTATGCCCTGTATTATCTCTGGGAAGTCCGGGGGGGGGGGGAGGTGGGGAGGGAAGGGGGTGGGTCTGGGGGGGGGAAATAAAAATGTTTGTACTTTGGATTTAATATTTTGTTACCACTTATGTAAGTTTGTACTAATAAAACTTTTTTGAGAAAAAAAAAAAAAAAAAAAAAAAAACCCACCCCAACAGAAATCACCCAATATGAAGTGGCTTAGGATTCAAACTGGATGAATGAGGCTTGGGCTCCAGCAAATAGGAGATTAAATAGAGATTTAAATAGAGATTACAGATATTCTTATGCACAAGGTCCCTGACTTTTTTTATTCTGTGAGTTAAGAAGGAACTGACCACAGTAAGAAGCTAGTAGGGAGACTATAAATGGGTGAACTTCAGGTACAGTTAGTTTTTCTCCTTCCCTAGCAGAAAGTAAACTCAACTCCAACTGCCAGTCATCTTGGGATCTGAGATTAGGTATCTGTCACGGAATCAAAGATCAGTACGAGATCCTTGTTCCCAGGAATTGCATAGCAAGTGCATTCCCTTTCCCATAACACATCGAAGAATTGCCAGCTACCCTGTTCTATAAATGCCTCACGCTATTATATTAAAGGAAGAAGCCGCAACTACATGGAATCCATGGCTTGCAGCGAAAGATGAGAAGAATCACCTTCACACAAATGTTTATAAAGCTCCTCTGCTGCTTCTGTACTTTCAAGTTGGGTTGTTTTCTGAGCAGCTTTCTCGGTCTTTGCAGCCTTGGGATCTGATGTAAGCATTGAGAAACAACTCTGAAGAAGCTGTAAGAGCACGGCCTGGGCATCGATGCATTCTTCTCTTAGGCTACAAGGAGAAGCCACAAAACAATTGCCATGAAACTATGGTTAAGACAGTAACTCAGCGTTTAAAAAGCTTTCCCTAAACATAACCAAGCCTAGAACCTTACTTCCTATATGCCAATCAGCAGAAAGTCTTTATAACACTTGGCTGTGGGAGTTAATAAATGCCTCTGGAAGGCCCTGTGTTAGATAGAGTTCTGGAAAATCCAATACTTGCTTTAGGTTTTTATTTTTCTCAACTGTACATTGATTTCCTTTTAACAACAGCATTGTGCCTGCTGATAATTGCAAATGTGGTTTATCATTTATTAGAACGTACCAGTTTCACGTCTTCCAATCTGCTGATTTGTTACACCCAACAGGACACTGTGATTGTACTCACGTATTTGACAATAGACCAAAGCTGAAGATTTTGTTCACTATTAATAACCACCACAATGTTAATCCAACATTCAACTAACTGCACTGATTTTTGTTTAGTATAATGGAAAGGGACCTACTTTTGGTGAAGTTTACTATAAAAATTCCAGAAAAGCTTTAAATCCAGGCCTGTGAAGTCCAGATATGATTTATACCGTTGACCACTTTCCTTCTTCTGAACCTATAAAAGGAATTACTAAATAATAAAATGGAAAAGAATTTGATATGAAATAGATTTTGCTGGGACAGTGCAGCTTTTAAATAGAATGAGCGGGAACTGATTTTGCGTCATGCTATTTGCTGAAATGGAATCCAATCCCTGGAAGTTAATTGCATAATACATCCGAAAGTCTGAAATGGGTCATATAATTATGCAGTTGTCATTATCTAAGCTATACCATCTAGTTATTGAGTACTTCTGAAGGATATTCAAATGTTAGGATAATCGAGTCTAAATGGCATTAGGAGCTGTATTATCATTCTAGATAATCTCTTTCCAAACAGACCCCACTGCTGCACCCAACTATGATGGAAGAAACTCAGAGATTTAAATGCAACTGGCCAAATAAAAATGCCTCAAATTGCAAATCTGCATTTTGAAGAGAGTGCAATCTCACTCCGGTTAATAGCAATAACACTTAGACTTATATACCGCTTCACAACCCTCTCTAAGCGGTTTACAGAGCCAGCATATTGCCCCCAACAATCTGGGTTCTCATTTTACCGACCTTGGAAGGATGGAAGGCTTGAGCCTGGTGAGATCTGAACTGCCAAATTGCAGGCAGCCAGCAGTCAGCAGAAGTAGCCTGCAGTACTGCATTCTAACCACTGCGCCACCATAAAACTCCTTTGATAATTCCTCTGCATATCAGAATTCCATACAGAATGGGTTTTATTGAAAATTTGCACCATTTTATATTGTCATTCTGACAAGATCCTTTGTTTTTATGAGCTTATTAAAACTTGTTGTCAATGTGTCTTTACAAAACACTCTACAGAAGTTACAGTGAACAGAATGCCACATACCAAGTCTTGTGCAAGTTGTTGAATGAAGGACAGAGTTTTTAGAAGAAGGGTCATCCCACAAACGGTATCATCATTTAGTCTGTCACATTCCCTACAGATTTTGTTTCTGCTAGGTTCTTCAGATGCTGACCGAATATAACCAAAGACACTTAAGCCTTGTACTCCGAGCCGTTCAGCTTTCTCTTGCCTGGTGCATAAGAACTTTATCATCAAGTACTAGAAAAGAACAGAAAACAATCATGAATCTAAACAATTTTCATTTTAAAAAAAGACTGAATCATTTCACACTAAGATTTACAAACACAATCCTACTATGAAATATGGTTAGCTGTGCTGTTTGATCCATTTTCAGTTTTTTTAACATCAACATATGAGTTCTGAAACCATAAGACTAAAATGTTTGATTCAGGTCATTTCAGAATAGCTTATTTTCTGTTGTGGGGTAATGCCTTTAACACAATGCCTGTTGCAGCGTTTAGCACACATCTGAAATAGTGTGTGACTTTTTACATTAGACCAGCAATGTGCAATTACCATTAGATCAAGGCACTTAATGCAAAAGAAGGCAGGATCAGGACCATTTTAGGGAGGGCAATCATTAGGGCTTTAAATATCTTAAAACTCTGCAATAATTAAGGTATACATTTTGTTCCTTAAATCGCTATCCAAAACCCTGAAAAAAACAACAAAAAAGGCTAAACTATGGGACCACCCATAATGTGTGTGAGGCAAGGACAGATATAAGAGAAGCTAATAGGACATTTGTGGCCCCAGACTACACTACAGCTATACTTTGTTATGATCAAATATATATATATAGATTTACTCTATTAACAGCAACAATACAAGTCCCTAATACAGTTTGAATTGCACAGAGTAACAGTCACCAAATTGAGATAACAATGGAAAAATTAAAATGCAACCATAGAATGATACTGCTGTTTGTAATGCTGCCTTTAGCTCGATATGACTGAGACCAGCAAATTAATGTACCTACCTCCATTAAGCCTGATATATAATTCATGTATTTATTAAATTAGTACCCTACCTTTATTTCTGAATATTTCTAGAAAGTATAGAAAATGCTTCTGCCTCTTACTTTTCCCATGACAACTTAGTGAAGTGGATGGACAGAAAGTTAAGTGGTCCAAAGTTACCCAGCAAACTTTCACATCTATGAGGACTACAACCCACAGTCTTCCAGTTTCCACTTTCTATTTCAGCACCACTGAAACAGAACTACTAAATTAAGACTCAATCTTGGTACAATCCTTCCTAGCAATGCCTAACAACAAAGTTGAGATATAGACCACATTCATTTAATATGGATAGACAAAGCTAGCCAGGATTTTGGCTTAGCTAGGAACAAGGAATGAACTGCAGCATTGACCCAACTGGCTCCTTCTGACAATGGATGTAGCTAACTACAGACACATATCCTGTGGTTTGTTTATTAAATCATCTGAACAAGGAAGCCAAGATCACACATGCTGAGGTGGCCAAAAATCTTCTTGGAATGTGCCTGCCAATCTCTGTGCTCTCCCTGCCCCCATGTAGGCCCAAACAGCACATTAATACTCTCTATCTGCAGCGCAGCGCAGCGCAGCGCAGCACACCATACCAGACACCGGTCTTTCCTGCTATAAGGTAGGATTAAATTTCCTGCTATAAAACAGGAAACATTGGAGATATTTAATAATATCCAAACCAGTATGTTTTTCTGTTTGCTTGACCTCCAGGACTTTTGGTTTGGCTAATAAGTCCAACCAAGAAGTTGAGAAACAGTATGATACAGTGTACTTTCCTTAATTGTAAGAAAGCACCAGGTGACTTTGGGCCAGTTAACTCTCTCTCAGCTCAGTTCCGGTTGTGGAGATAAAAATGAAGGAATATCCCCACACAAGTTATCTTGAGCTTTCAGAGGAAAGACGCCATGTATATATCCATAGACAAAGAGACAGTCTGTCTGTTTTACCTTAGATATTCTACACTGTTGCATTTTGACTTCTACTTCATCCCATTCCTCTTCCATTTCAAACCATCCAACAGGATCTTCCTCTCCAAGTTCATCACATACAGTGCTACTTCTGGAAAACAGGCAGTATTAAAAAAAATACTTTATAACTACTTACCTCCAGAGGGCTAGCATAAAGGGTTCCCAGTACTGAACATTTTTTTCTGATTCAAAGGAATGGAAAGACTGGCTGAATAATCAAAAAGCATTACTGCGCTAATGACAGCAAGGCGTGCCCAACCTCCTGCTCAGTGCGGAAATCCAAACTAAATCATCTACAACTAATTTCCATTTTGTCTTGAACACATTCTGTGAAAGCCCACCAGTTCTCTGCGTAATGGGTTACACTGTCACACTGCTTTTACTGTTAGCAGGAATTTTCTAATATTCAGTTGCGGTAATAACTAAAATCCATCCTTCCATATCCAGCATTTTGGGATTATTCAAACAGGTTCTGTCCCAAAGGTGCTTTTTCAAGAGGCAACTGGACTTTCTGGGGTTTTTTTTCTTTGAAGACGTTTGGCTTCTCATCCAAGAAGCTTCTTCAGCTCTGACTGGATGGTGGGGAATGGAAGCCAGCCAGTCAGAGCTGAAGAAGCTTCTTGGATGAGAAGCCAAACGTCTTCAAAGAAAAAAAAACCCAGAAAGTCCAGTTGCCTCTTGAAAAAGCATCTTTGGGACAACCATGACCTGGATGACTGAGAATCTCCATAGACATAAACGGGTCCTGATCCTTTCACATTACAAGGTTCTTGACTTACAACTGTCTGTTTAGTGACCAAAGTTACAAGAGCACCGAAAAAAATGACGTACAACTGGTCCTTAAACTTATGACCACTGCAGCATCCCCACGATCGCATGATTAAAATCTGGCCACGTGACAACCAGCACATATTTATGATGGTTGCAGTGTTCTGGGTTCACGTGATCATCACCATTTGCAGCCTTCCCAGCCAGCTTCCAACAAACAATGACAATGGGGGGGGGGGGGAACCAGATTTGCCTAACACCCTTGTGATTCATTTAACAACTAGAGTGATTCACTTAGAAATCATGGCAAAAAAGTCATAAAAATCAGGCACGACTCACTTAACAACCGCCTTGTTTTAGCAATGGAAATTCTGGTTCGAAGTGTGGTTGTAAATCAAGGACTACCTGTATTTTTTAAGGCAAAGATATTCATGCTTATCATTCCTTCGTAGCATGAGTAAGAAGGTAAGGAAGCCAGAAGAAAGGAAAAGTCCTAAGCAAAAGGAAATCTTCAGGACAGGAGTTTGACCACGACCATCCTCTTGACTGGACCGAGACAGATCTGGAAAACAGGGCGGATCCTACGGAGTATTTAAATAAACTGGCTCGGTCCTCAAGCTGATTGGTCGAGGTCTACCCACTTGCTGAAGGCTGGTTCCACCCCAAGATGGAGAATTGACTGTTAGGATCGTGTCTTCTGTCCCAACAGACTGCCAATGTTTAGTTTTCAGGGAAACGTCGTCAGGAATCAAAGAGTCTGCATAGAAAGCCCCAGAGTCAGTTGTTGGGTCTTTACAGTTAAAAAGAACAAGTAAGCAGTGATAGGCAAGGCTTTTGTCTACTGAGCTCCTGGGTGGGGAGTTACTGTCAATAAAAGAAGCTTATAGGCTAACTTAGTAAAAGGCAGCTTAACATAACATGTTAATGAGGCACATTTGTTTTAATGTTTTACCTTGTTTTTAGGAAGTGTCGGAAATCCTCTAGTTTCCATTTGTCATAGCTCTCAAATCTTTTGAAATGCTCATCTGCATGAAATTTATCTGAAGAGGAATTGTAAGCAAATACCAGTCCGCATCGGGCTCCAATTGCTCCTCTCCGCACCTATTGGGTGGGGAGGATGTTTAGCATTGCATAAACCAAGAGGAGAAAAACTAAATGACTCTTCTGAGATTAGCTCATTATAAACTCCATATAACCGTGTAATGTAAATAATACTCTTCTGAACTTTCAAATTGATTTGAGACATTATCTAACTCATTCATAGAAGTAGAGGATACAGATATTCACTACTTATTGATTTCATAATCCTCCTCCTCATCCTTTTAGCCCTTGTCTATCCACTGCAGGATGAAGGCCTCTTCCGCATGTTTCCAACCAATACGGTCCTGAACTTTCCTTTGCCAATTGGACCTGCAACACTTGCTGATGTTGTCAATCCGTCTTGTTTTAAGTCTCCTTCACGGACACTTTTTATCAAGTGGGATTCATTCTATGACTGCCTTGGTCCATCTGCCATCAGTTCTTCTATGTGACCAGCCCATTTCCACTTCAATTCTTAAATAAAATATTGTTGTTGTTGTTGTTGTTGTTGTTGTTGTTGTTGTTGTTGTTGTTGTTGTTATTATTATTATGGGTTCCCTACTCCAAAAAAAACCTATTCCTATTGTTAATATTTTATTGTTTGAAATATATGTTCTACAAACTTGTTTCCCCCGTTTTTTAATATTGGGCTAAACCTTAAAGCAGAGGTCTTCAAACTTGGCAACTTTAAGACTTGTGGACTTCAAGTCACAGAATTCTGGGAGTTGAAGTCCACAAGTTTAAAGTTGCCAAGTTTGGGGACCCCTGCCTTAAAGCTTACAAGAAGCGAAGTGAGCAAAAAATTATCTTACTGATAAAGACCATGCAATTAAAAGCAAAACAAAACACACAGAATATTTAAGAAGCGCATTCAGACCTTTATTCTGATTTGTGTGACCTGGAAGGCTGATTCTGTCCCAGCTGAGAGAATGATGCTGGCCTGTCTTTTCCCGGTCTCTGTCAGGAAGCCTTTGGATAAAGCGGAATATGCAACAACTTATCTGGAATGTTTAGAACAAACTTTTCCACCTTAATACATGTCTGCTTGAGACTGTGCAATTGGTGTGCACATTAATTAAAACTTAACTGTGTCTAAAGAATTAAGTTCGTAATTTGAGTGTGCTCTTGGAACTTCCTTTACTCCTCATGGCTGGCTAGTGTATAAAATGCAAAGATGACCCTCACTTAATGACCACTCATTCAGTCACTATTCAAACTTACAACATCACCAAACAAGTGATACTTATGATAGGTCCTCAAAGTTCTGGGTGTGGACGTATGTTATGTGATCACAATCTCGGTGCTCGTTGACTGGCTCACATTTACAACATCACAAGTGTCTCATGGTCATGTGATCACCGTTTGTGACCTTGATTGCTTGCTTCCAACAAGCAAAATTAATGGGGGAAACCAGGAGGAGGTTGCAAATGGCAGCTATGTGATGTTGCAGGAATTGCCTAACAGCAGCAACCGTAAGTTGTGTCACTGTTGTAACTAAGCAGCATGGTCATGTGCAGTTGTGCTTTATGACTGTGAAATCATACATGTCACACATTTGTATTGTTGTTTGACATCATTGCTCTTTTCTGTTTATTGGGTTTTTAATATTCTAAATTACTGTTTTATTGTACGGCTCTTTGATATTTCTGTCTGAGAAAAAAAGCAAGATGGATATGTTTTTTACTGAGTTGAAAATTAGAATCAAAGGAGGACCTTACCATCTCCTGTCCATGGTTCCACAAGCATATTTTCAGGTCCTGATTTGTCTTCCTTCCCTTTGACATCACAAGCTTGCAGAGTTAGTTGCAGGGCGGTTCCTGGAAAAAGCAGAGAATCTTAATGAAGAGACACAGGGTGCCCAATTGAGTCTAACTGAACAGAGTGGGATGAGAATGACTCAAATAACCTCTACTCTTTCAGCTTAAGTTGACACGGATGACTCCAGGTCCAACATTTACATGCGGAAGTATGTGGTTGAAAGAAAAACTTAAAGGTATTCTTCCCAATACAGGTCCAACAGTACAAGTGCTGCATTATACTCACTGTTCAAGAAACACTTATACAGGTAATCCTCGACTTATGCCCACAATTGAGCCCAATATTTCTGTTGCTCAGGAAGACAGCTGTTAAGTGAATTTTGCCTCATTTTGCAACCTTTCTTGCCACATTTAAGTGAATAACTGAAGTTGTTAAATTAGTAATATGGCTGTTAAGTAAATCTGGTTTCCCCATTGACTTTGCTTGTCAGAAGGTTGCAAAAGGTAATCACATGACCCTGGCATACTTGCAACCGTCCCAAGTACATGTCAGTTACCAAACGGCCGAATTTTGATCACACGACCATAAGGATAGTGCAATGGTTGTAAATGTGAAAAACGGCCATAAGTCACTTTTTTCAGTGCCATTTAACTGCGAACGGTCACTAAATGAACTGTTGTAAGTCGAGGAGTACCTGTGTGTTCTTCTAGTAAGCTGTTAAACTGAGTGAAACAAAGGGAGGTAAATAACTGGGGTTTTTTTTCCACAACAGATGCTGTGGGAAGTAGTCAACTTCAGGGGAAAATGGGGAGGAGAATCAGGTACGGCTTTGCATGCAAAAGACTGAACTAAATTCTACTACTATAAAAAAAATTATTTGGCTGAGTCACTGCTCAGAAACATCCTGATTATTTGACTCCATGAAAGTCAGCGTAGCACAGAGTGTAAGATGTTCAACTGGGATCAGAATCATTTGGGAGCTTGAGGAAAGAGTGGAAAAGGGGTTAGAGATTCTGAGAGGCAACCCTCTTTCATTCTCATCCTGAAACCTCCCAAAACGAGAGGTGGGGGCACACAAAATAACGCTCATGATACTTAGCACAAAAATGGCTTTCATGGTTGTAGGAAATGGGAGTATTAAAGATGGGAATAGAAATGACTCGACTTTCAGAGGCCTCCCACATTCATTCCCACCTTTAATTTGCTCCCAAATATTGCACCATACAGTATAAAGTGGGCCATCTTGCCACTGGGTCTCGTCAGTATAATCTTAGAGATGTGTGGGATGCTGGAAAACTTCAGGAGGCCTGTAGGCTGCCTCCCTGTGTTGTGGTTTGTGGACTGTGAAAGGCTAGCAGAGAAACAAAACAAACTCCTGGTGGCAACAATAGGTTATCTGCCAAAATCTGGCACAGAGAGGACTGAAAATCCCCAAGCCCAAAGTTTCCAGCGATGGTTACCATATTTGTAGAGCAGGTTTTGCCTGACTGTAGCCATGGAAGTAATCAGAGAAGCAGCTTTATAAGTAGTTTCCAAGTGGCCAGCAATTGTGCAAAGTGAATTCAACACTTTGGTCAGGCTCCCTCTGGCCAGAGAAAAAGCTAGCAGCGTAAGTTCTACTTCTGGAGAGGCACAGTAACTGGAATGGAAAAAAGAAAGTTTAAATTTTTAAAAAACTTGCAATTTATTCTACCTTGCCACCGTCCTCCCCTTTTTTATATTCTAGCTTAACCCTTATCATACCTGGTAATCCCCAGGAGAAAATTGTCCACTTCTTCCAAAACATTGGAAGATAAGAAACTTGAAATGTCTGTGGAGCCTGGAGACAGAGACAGAGGTGGCATATGTTGCAATGCCTTCCTAGAAGGGAAGAGAAAGAAAAAGAAGGCCATCAGTAATTGCCTCAAGCCCATCACAAAAAGACAGCCACAATGGGTAATATTTGCCCAAGAATCTGGCAACAAAGGAACAAGCGACTTAATTACATTTGCCTTTACTTTGTGTTTTAGCGACCTCTGCTTGTTTTTAGCCATTCAGGTTCCTGAAAGCAGATTGTTAATGAATACTCGGATACCTGCCCTATAACAGGCTCAATCACGAGAGCTTATTCTACAGAGAATTCAAGGACATTAATTTCTTATGAGAAACAAAAACATCCCAGCTTGCCATCAAATTAGTTTAATCCATGCCATCCAGTCCTGTGACGCACTTCTTAGTATTTCCCTGAAGGTGCATTTAAAAACTGGCTGATCATCAACATGGTTATCTATAAAGTAGCATTTACAGTTGTTGTTCGTCCATCGTGTTCGAAGAGGACCTTGACATCTATCAGGTTGTGGGCTGTTTGCGATGTGTCCGCAGGTGACTGGTAAGGCCTATACGGGCACAAAATGTTCTGCCACATGTTGGGCAGGCATGTGTGGGCACCATTGTCGTAGCATTTGCAGCTCTGGCTTTGCGGAGTGCTTGCTTTTCTTCTGCTATAGCTGTTCTTCTGTCATCAGATATTTGGCAGCCTTGGTGGATCAGCATGCGCCATGTTGATCAATCTTGTGCCAGAGTTTCCCAGGAGGTGGTGTCAATATCGAGGGACTTGAAGGAGGGTTTCAACGAGTCTTTGTATCGCTTCCTTTGTCCCCCGTGCGATCGCTTTCCTTTAGACAGCTCACCATAGAGGAGCTGTTAAGGGATGCGATGGTCTGGCATCCTTGCAACATGGCCTGCCCAGCGTGTCTGGGCGTTCATCAGCAGGGTGGGAATTGATGGCAGGCCTGCTCTGGAGAGGACTTCTGTGTCTGGCACCTTATCCTGTTTATCTGCATTTGGCAGATTATTGACCAACGTGTGGGACCGCCGTGGAATAAGCCTTGTTACAAAGCTCAAAGTTTACCGAGCAGTAGTGCTAACTACCCTCATGTATGCCAGTGAGACGTGGACTGTATACAGGAGGCATGCTAAGCAATTGAACCACTTCCACATGACCTGCCTCCGTAGAATTCTAAGGATCCAGTGGCAGCATTTACAGTATATGGACCTTGAATCTTTTGGCCACTAGGCTAGCAGTTAATATCTGTAGGTTGCCTGCAGCTTTTCCTTCACTCCATGAAGGCAGGGAAGAAAGTAGTTAGTGACCAAGTTAATTGCATAACTTTATACAATTCCATTTTTGAAAATAATAGCTTACAGTTTTTAAACTGTTTTGGATTTTTAACTTTCATTATGATGCATAAAATAACATTTTTTTATTTTTTTTATTTTAAAATCACTTACTTAAAAGATCATCAATCTAAATGGAGATTTTATTTCATGAGTTGCATTGCTTCTAAGGCAGACAAATCAGCAAAGGATAACGCATCTGATTTTCCTATCTTGTATTTTGTACAAGAGCAGTTAGATATTGCCTGCTTCATTTTGAAGCAGGTTTATACTACATTAATAAAAGTGAATATTTATAAAATTTATAGGCTATAGGACTATGGGCAGCATGAATGAGGAAATTGCTCCAAACCCACAAAGTTTTTTAATCCTATTTTATATTTTAAAATCAAAGATTTTAAATCAGTTTTTTTGCATTCCTAGATTAAAGATATTTACATGTGCCATTCAAAGTTCCAAACATAAGCTGCAGAGCAACCTTTTTCACCTGAATGCCCTCTTGATGGGTGAACCAATTCCCATATTTTCTCAGCCAGCATGATTACTGCTGAGAGTTAAAGCCTGGAAGGTGCCAAATTTGGGGAAGGCTGACCTGGTTGAATACCTAGGTTAAATGTGAATATGGATGGATACTGTTCTTTAATGCTATAAAGGAATATATAAGAAGGTAAAGTATGTTCACACTACAAAACAGAAAAGTGATTTAGGGAGAGTTAACATGCTGAAAGAGGAGAGAACTTACTGGGTATTTTGCAGAATGGCATGAACAATCGCAGGGTTGGTTTCCATGGATGCTGTGACCAGAGAGGTCAAAAGTGACCAGTACCAGATTGCTGAAGCATCACATACAGAGACACAGTCTTTTTTCACTCTTTGGTACCCAATAGCCCTGAGACCATGAATTCTTGTGTCACATCCATCACTAAGGCAACGCTTGATGTTAATCTGTACATCTGTCAAGAATATCAAACAAAGGTAATTTCTTCAAGTCAAGGGCCAAACTGAAAATTTTAGAAGTCAATCAGTTCTTGATACACCATTTAAGAACAGTTCTGAAGGCACATAGCTACACAGTTGAATTGATCTTTAAAAGACACAACTGCATGTAGGTATAATCTCAATTGTTTCAGGGAATACTAATATGTCTTCCTAGTTAGCAAATCTAACCAAAGGTAGGCTCATTTGGCTCATGGTGTCTTTTGAGGCAGGACTACTTTCTGATGGGGAATGGGAAAGGTAAGAGTGTGCTCTTGAAGCAGTGGGAAAAATTGATAATTTAGAAAAAGTAAATGTCTAGCCATTTTCATAATCAGGTTACAATGGGAAAACTACACATCTTTGTTGTTGTTGTAGTAATAATAGTATTTTTTTCTCAGAAGTCATTCTAAATATTGATTTCTAATCATTTCTCATGCCAAGAGTAATGAATAGATGCTTTCATAGGAAGCATCAGAGAAATAAGTAACCTCTTGCCAGCTCAAAAAGGTATCAATTGAAAACTATACTAGACTTTTAGAATCATGACCTTGAAATGACTAGACTATGAATCTTTTAACAGTGGGAAAGCAAGCAAGTTAAATGCAAGCAAACACTGCAACATCATCTCCAACAGGGTACATTTGTATCTGTACATGTGCTGAACACAAACACTCAACATCCCCCTGTGAATTTAAATGGAAAAAGATACAGATGATTAAAGAGCAAAAAAGCAAAGGAAACCTACGTAGTTCCCATGTCTGTCAAATGTAAGAGCTTTAAATGGCCAGCAATACTCCTGTGACAATGTCAGTTCTGGTTTTGAGGCTTTGGAGAATTGCAAAATGGCATACCATAACCTAACTGGATTAATACAAATTCAATCATCTGGTATATCCTTCTGTATGAGTCTATTGAAATAAAAAGCACAACACCCGACAATTTCAACAAATGAATGTCCCAGCACCATGAGAACAACTCCTATGATACAGTGATAACTTAATAGGAACTAAGTTCTGCCACTTGAGGCTGATGGGTCTTATGTTTGCAAGTTCAATTCTTGGAGTTCTACTGAAAAAAAAGAGAGGGGGGAAAACCAGAACAAGTAATTTACTGTCTCTGACTTATTAGAGCATTATTTCTTCTCAATGATTATAAGGTTGGAGTTCAGAACTCAATTGCCAAAATTAAGAATAAATTCCTACATCTAAGTCAGAGGTCTTCAAACTTGGCAACTTTAAGACTTGTGGACTTCAACTCCCAGAATTCTCCAGCCAGCTATGCTGGCTGGAGAATTCTGGGAGTTGAAGTCCACAAGTCTTAAAGTTGCCAAGTTTGGGGATCCCTGATCTAAGTAATCAATCAAATTTACAAGGAATTAAGACAGTATATTATATCAACAGCAAAACAGCAGATGGATATAGGCCAAGAACTTTGTTTGGCAGGTGGCCAGGCTATCTGCTAAAGTAGTTACTTAGGGGGAGAAATAAAACCAGAAATTACAAAGGGAAGTAGAATTCCATTTTGGATCGGAATACAAATCAACCTGCACTATTTTTTTTGATCCAATTACCTTCCCTCAAACTATTAATCACAGAGGAAAGTATACACCCAGCAATAATGCATTGGGGTGGGGAGATAATAATATAGTTTTTTTTAAAATGGCAGAAGGGAACAGAATGGATTGGCCTCCATTATTCCTATAGTATCACTGTTTAATTATTCTGAAACAGGGCTCCACTACCACCACAACTGTTTTACAGTGAAAATATTTCTTAGGCAAACCCAAGAAATACTCCACATAATGTAATTCTTTCAGCCCTATCATATCTACTCCAATGGGTCTTCTCTTGTCTCTGATCTCATAGGCTGATTCTAACATTGCTATACTACCCAGCTTAGGCAACAATTTCATGATTTTTTTAAAAAAGGATTTTATTTTGTTTGTCACTGCCAGCATATATATTTAAGGGTTAGTTATAATTCCTGAAATGTTGTAGGCATATTCCCACAATCAAGAATTGAGACAAATAATTGAGAACTGCAATCAAGTGTCTCAATATAGCTCTATATCTAAAAACTGGTCCTGTTTAGAGCTGATTGACCTTAAAAACCTAAAAGTTCAGAGTTCAAAGGAGGGAGATTTCAAAAAAGAACAGGAGAAAGTGCTGTCACTCTCTTCTTACGTTATGAAACATATGAGAGAAACCCAAACGTATTTAAGTGCAGGAAATTTTCCTCCTTACAACAAACTGGTACATCAACATTCTGTACATACTAGAAAGTTCCAAATAATTTTTTGAGGTTTTTCTTATTTTTAGACATGTGTATATACGTATGCATATGGAGTCCTGAGTATAATCTTATTTGGGTATTATAAAACCCAGAGTAGCTCTCGTGTTAGTGCTCCCAATAATCTATGCCCTGTCTCCACTGACACCATTTATTACTATTAAAGTGCCTGCTTATGTAAAAGTCACTATCTTATTTTTAGGTGGCCCTATTCCATTTCTACACAAATAAACAGCCAAAGATTCAAGGCTGCTGTTTGCACAGATAATGATGGTTGCAATGGACCAAACTACAATCTCAGGACAGAATTCTGAGAAATAATTTCACTTGTGCAAGTATTTTTGTAAGTTTATAGGTGCTACGAACAGATGAAGGTTCTGCTAGGAGATAACATATTTGTAATTAAAGTATCTGATGGAAGAAGTGGTGAACACTTTGTTATCTCTCGATTAAGAGATGATCCCCTTTTACATCTGTATCTATCTCCTACTTGTGAGAAGCTCCCTCCCCTTTCCTCTCGGGTTCTTCAGAAAAGAAACTATTTTCTATTTTACAGGCTCCTTTTTTAAAGAAAGCAATACACAGCTACAGTATTTCCTGAAAAAACCAACATGACCATAGAGAAACATGATTTTGAGGACAGTCTCTTTTTCGTTCTAAAAAGCCAACAGGAGATGGTGGTTGCAATTTCTTTAAAAGTCCATATTTGCAGAAAGACTCAACTACCACCAACTTCCTTCTCAACAAACAGAAAGATGATTTTTTCTCTATCAACACAAAGTATCTGTTCGACCTCATTGCTCTTGCCTGCAAAACTCTAATATGGGAAGAGAGAAAACGCACCCATAGCTCCCTACCTTCCAGGGGTGAAATCCTCCCGGTTCGCTCTTACCTGTTGGTCGCTGCACAGCCCAACAACCTGGTGGCGTTCACAGCGCGGGGCTTCCCCCGCCCCCTTCCCCCGCCCGCCTGTACGCCGGCATCTGAGTTCTTTTGCCCTCTGTCAAGCAGAACGCTTTGCGCATGCGCAGAGGGCAAAAGAACTCAGATGCCGGCGTACAGGCGGGCGGGGGAAGCGGGTGGGAGAAGCCCCGCGCTGCGAACGCCACCAGGTTGTTGGGCTGTGCGGCGACCAACAGGTAAGACCGAACCGGGAGGATTTCACCCCTGCTACCTTCTACATATGAAAAGGAATGGCAGATTGGCACAGCTGATGCTTCTAATAAAAAGGCTAACCTTATAGGGATAAAACCATCTCTTTTCTCCATGGAGAAGCTTCCTCAGGTTCCACATTTGCAGAGAGCCGCAGCAGTGCCTTGCTGCTTCTATCTCCTTCAAACTTTGAACAAAAAAGAAATCTGTTCTTTCTCGTAGAGAAAGCCAGGGTGAAGAAAAGAGTGAGCTTTCTCATTCAGCTTTAATAAATATCAGCAATGGCTGCTTGCACCTTCTTTAAAAGCGCATCAAACGTAACTGCGTTCCTCAAGTTCCCTACATATTCCTATTCAGGGATAGGAAGAATAAGCCGCAACACAAATCATGTGCTTGCAATTGTATTCGTATAATTTGGTGGGAAAAGCAACATTTTAAAACCTCGTTTGTAAAGTTCTCCCTTTAGCTTCCAAGTCATTCAGTAATTTACTTAAAATTAAAAAAAAGCAGCAAAAAAAAAGCCAATTGTATTGTTATTGACTCACACATCTGACAAATGTTAGCGTTTTCCAACAATGTCACGTATCCAGTAACATTGCTGGGAATGTGAACATCTCGGACCTCCTGGAGATTGTTGGGAGTCCTTCCAACTGCTACTGTAATTTGCTGGGGCATGTAACTCTGGTCATTTGCTGCGACAGCAATGGAGAGGTGCCTCAGAATGACATCCGGTTTCATCTTTAAACTGCAAGGCAGAAAAAGAGAGTTTATTTATCAACTGCAACCACAGGGGCCTCAGTGGCTCACAAAGTAAGAATATATGAAATGAAATATAAAAACACAAACACAGGACAATTAAGGTGTAATGAGACATCACTGTTATGGAAACGTTTAATACAAGCATTATTCATGAAAACATGAAGAAACCAAGAGATATGCCTTCAATACTCACATTTCTCAGCAACCAATACAAAAATAGGTTCAACTGAAGTCTACTTGACAGAAAATAGTGTAATATAGCAAGCATGACTGTATCAATTGATAGGCTTATATTTCATGAGAAAGATAAAACAATGTTTCCATTTCAATGAATCTGGAGAAAACAAAAGGCTGCAACATTTAGGCTGCATTCCTAGTTATACTGTTACAGATATAGATATATATATTGATTGCGTTGGATGTTTTTATCTTGGCTGTTGTGTTTTTGTTTTTTTATGTTATGATGTTTGTTTTAATTTCTTGTCAATTGCCTAAAGTCATATATTTGAGATGGGTTGCCATATAAACTGAAAGAACAAATACACACTTAACAAGAAATAAAATTCCATTTACCTAAAACAGGTTATCAGAGATGAATAGAATTGCATTGTAGATTGATAAAAGTTAAATGTTTAAGGAATCTTTTAAAAATTCCAAATGTGGGTTAGCCATATCCAGCCATTAACCCTGGTCTTTTAACGCACTGATTTTATCCAGGCATTTTTCCTGCTTCCATTTTAAAATATTTTTTATCATTTTATTCTGCGATTCAATTATTTGTAATAAATAGCATGTACTGTATATTATATGTGTGCATATAATATACACTACAAATAAAATCTAGCTAAAACTGCAATTTTCTCTGATACAAGAAGGCATGATTCTGAAGACTGTGAAAAGAGAAAAGATTTTTCCCATTAGAAAAAGGTTTCTCTTATGCAAATTTAACATTTAAACATTTATCATTTAATATTTAACATATAATATTTAACATATCAATCAATCAACCAGTAGTCCTGAAAGATAATCATAGTATGCTATTTCAGATCCATCAATTGGTATGAGAAAAATGCTTTTTGTTTTTTGTTTTGGCCAGGTCAGATTTCTATCTGATCAGTGTTCATATATTTTAAGTATATGCAAGCATTAGGCTCAGGCCTAATGAGTATTATTGATGAGTATTATACAAACTTGGCTGGTTAAATCAGAGGTCTTGAAACTTAGCAACTTTAAGACTTGTGGACTTCAACTGCCAGAATTCTCCAGCCAGCATAGCTGGCTAGAGAATTCTGGGAGTTGAAGTCCACAAGTCTTAAAGATGCCAAGTTTGGGGACCGCTGGATTAAATGAACACAATCTAGTTGTACTACCCCTAACACCTGAGAGTCTTGTATTAACAGAATTATAAATCAATTTCCATGAAAGTCAGATTTTATTCTAGCCATCTTAGGCAGTTTATTAATATTTAGCAAGAAGGTCTCACCGTATCCAGTGTGATCGAGCACTCCCATCTGATTGCCAGAAGGAGGAAGTTTCTCCATTTGTCATTTTGTCTATATCAGCTGAATTAGAGGAGGTTTCTATATGGGTGTAGCACTTAGAAACTGATTTGAGTTTGTCCAATTCCGGGTTTCCATTTAAATCACTAGGGCTCTCTGTAAAATGATCGGATATAGGGACAAACAGGAGAATCAAAAGCACTCATTATCAACAGATGTCATTATCAATTTGCATATTGTTTTGCTTTTAATTGTTAACTTCCTAGAGACATGCATTTGAGATAGATGATTAGATAGATAGATAGATAGATAGATAGATAGATAGATAGATAGATAGATAGATAGATAGATAGATAGATCTGTTCACCGTTCTTTGTGAATGTCTGCTCTCTCCTTTCATGGTGACTACCCTCAAAATGTGGCACCACAAACTCAGAAGAGAGTTTGCAAGCCATATTCTAAAGTGTTTAGCTAAAAACTTATAAAATCTGCATTCTCACAATTCATAAAATTCACCTCATCCCATAGTGAATAGAACTAAAATTTGAAGAAAAGAATTTCACCACCACCCCTTGTATGGCGATTACCGACCCTGCTACTTCTACATTAATTTTTAATATTTTTCTTGCTTGTGGTTTTTGACATCTGTAGCGGTCTCTATTCAGTTTGATTTAAAAAAAAAAAGAGGGAAGCACTTCTTCCCCAGTTTTGCTGACTAATGTGCACTTGTCTGAATAACTAAACAAAAAAATCCAAATGAAACTGTTGTTGACTGATTTGCGCAAATCAAATTTATCACACTATTTATGGGCAAAGGAATGTATGGAATAATTTTACTTCAGTTTTTCAGAGTGTGAGAAACATTCCTCAATGGTTTCTCGGGAACGGGTCTCTGCTCCAAAGAAAGAGCAATTGTTTTTTTTCTAAAGTTTTTCAAGAAGGGAAGGAGCAAAGGACAGCAATAGTTGCTGCTTTCATGCTTCAGCCCTAGCATTGTTCTGGGTCATTTTAAGTAGAGAAGAGAGACGGCCACATCCAAAATGCTGCAGAACACTTAAGGAAAATTCTGCAAAAATGGCCTTTTACTTAGAAGAGGAATGAGAAAGAAAGAAACACCTAGAACACTAAGTGGTTTTGGCTCTGCTCCACTTAAAAGCATTCAAATCCACTCTCCTAAATTAACAATTACACAATGCTGCAGCTTGCTTCTTTAGTTGCACAATCCTTTCAGGAAAAGAAGAGCATCAGGGAAAAATAATTATACAAGTATGTTGTAAATCAGGGATCCCCAAATTCTTCAGCTCATCAACCTTTTCATGAATTTTGAGATTGTTCCTTGACTGCCCCACAAACATTTATTATATGAAAACAATTTAATACTACTTTAACTAATAATATAAATAATGGTATCATCAGCCACTTTTTATTAACCCCCATTGACCCTTGAGGGTTGATACTGACCACTATGGGGAATCCTGCTTTAAATCATTGTCTTCGTAAGTATTAGGGGAATTGAAGAAAAGCACATAGGGCAACACACCACTAATTTTATCAAAACCAAATACAAAAGTCAGATTATTATAAATCCCAACTGTCAGCCTGATACTTACTTGGATTACAGGAGAATTTCTAAACAAATTCCTTCTCTCATATAAATCTTTTTTGTAATATCCGCATTGGAAGCCCTATTTAGGATGCCACCATGAGATGAAGGACATAAGAGTGAGAACGGGTGTGTGTATATGTGTTTAAATGGTGCATTCCAAATGTCAATTGTAATTGAAATAGATATTTTTTTGATGGTCAGTTCAATATAGACTGCATTGGTACCCAATTTTGAAAACTATCAACGTTTAGCAACAGAAAAACAGGATATAAATATTTAAAATAACCAAGCCCAAAGTAAATCTATTAAAATTAATTTTTAATACCCTTTTCTTTTAGGAGTAGTCGATCTAAAGAATCCTTTAGTACAGAAGATCGCATAGTGCAAATATTGTTAAAGTATTCCAAGACGGGATATGGGATAACAGTGCTGATGATACGATGCCGATGCAGGAATCTAAGAATCATAGTAGCATGAAGACTAAGGCGCTCATTTGAGTCTGAAAATATATCTATAAAACCTGCAAGAAAAAGAAAAGATCCTTAGGGAAAGCATATCAAAGTTGGTGGGAAAACTCATTTTATTCTACCATATCCTTTCCCATGTATATTCACTCTGGGAGTTTAATAAAACCTCATCACAAATGGAAATTATAGGTGCTTTTAAATTGAGTGCTGGAGAATATCCTGAGAAGACAAACCAAACCAGAGTTCTCATTCAAAGCACAAATGGCCAGATTCAAATCATCCTACTTCACAGGGGTGGGATTCTACCGGTTCGGGCGAATCAGATGCTCCAATGATCAGGTGCCCCCCCACCCCTGTGCTTTACAGACCTATATCTTCTCAGCTGATTCGCACGGCAGAGCAGATTGCCGCGCCTCAGCTGTGTTTCTCCCAGCAGTAACACGGAAAATAAGTTTTCGTAAAACTACGCACACGCGCGATCACAAAACCAGTTGTTAAACCGGCAGGATCCCACCACTGTGGACACATTATGCGAAGACCTAACTCTCTGGTGAAAACTCTAATGCAGGGAAAGATAGAAAGGAAGAAGAGGAGGATGACTAGTAGTCAAACAGATGGACTCAGTTATAGTGGCTGTGAGTGCATCATTGGATGACCTGAAAAACCAAGTTAGGGACAGATTATCAAAATCTATCTATGTGGTGTCTGAGTTGACAACAACTTTATGGTACATAATCAAGCAATCAATCAATGAAATAGAGCTGGAAAAAGAGAAAAAAGCTATTTCTGGTAAAACTCATGAAAAGGTTATTATAAGCATAAATGCTATAAATGCATGAGTTAATTTTGACTGTGTGGAATCTGATATTATTGCTTAGCAGAAACTTGTGTCATGAATTAAATGCTATCCATGATTTGATTACGTATCCACATACAGTAGAACCTCTAGTCACGAATGCTTCTGACCAAGACCAAATCAGGTTCTGACCAAAACATTCACTTTTTTTTTCACGGCCTATTTCCCCTTCTGCGCCATTTTTTTTGTAAGCGCCAAATTTCCAAAACTAGGTTCGGGTCATGACCAAATCGGTTTGTGACCAAAGTTATGGAACGAATTATGATCATGACCAGAGGTTCTACTGTAAAAAATAATCAATGGTTCCACTGCATTAATACCTTAAATTGACAATTAATGCTTGGTTTGTTTAATTTATCTTAGAAGGACCTATGAACACATTTTCATATTAAACTTAATTGTAGGCATTTTTATAAAAATGTCCAGTTCTAAATTGTAAGGTTCAGTTAGCTTTTTTAAAAAAAACTGGAGATAAAATAAGGGCACTGAAAATATAATTTTGTTCCACTCTTCTCTCTAGAAATTTGGAAGAGCTCCATGAACTTAAATAATATTTTATTTCAGGCAGTAGACAAAGTATATATGCATCTACACAACTTGAAACATCACATTTCTTAAAAGCTGTATCCATCTAAACCAGGACTCTCCAAGGCCTCAGTGAAAAGATTTCTCCAATGCATAAATCAAAGATCATTTAAGTGAAAATGACAGGAACATGTTCCTTCCTTCTTTCTTACCTGGAATAAGTGAACAACTCTGCATCTGCCGGATTACGTGACTAAGCTCTCCTTGCAAATTTGCACCACTGGAATTCTTGAGAACCTCCAGCATATTTTCCACATCCACCGTGCCATCATCCTCAGGATCAAACTGAGCAAAAGCCTAGTGGGGGGAAAAAAGTTAGAAAGCCTCTCAGTACTTATCATACCCATCAGCTGTTGGAAACCAACAAATTCTTGATTAGAAGTTGGTCAGCATTAAACACCATCTTGCTCAAACACCTTCCTGAGATTCTAAAGAAATAACTCTCATATAATTATCTCTAATAATAATAGTAATCACAATACACAGTTATAAAAAATTAAATTCTGTAAAAGGTCTCTCACAGGAGAAATCAAGAACTTCATTCATTACAAATAAATGACACTTGGTTTTCCTGGGATAATATGCAAAGCAAAACACAACATATACAAACTTGAGTGACAGGCTTTCAGTATGCCCGGCCTGAAGAAACAAATGCTCATATTTCTCCTGGCAACTATTCCCTATTTTCACTTACCACAGTCCAACCACAGAAAGGATTGATATTAATGGTGGTGAAGGCCTCAGATTTTCTGATCTCTGCAGTTAAGGTAACTGCAAACCACAATTTTAGATTACAGTATCCTTACTGACTGCAAATATTTGATGACAAGAAACAAAGTATTCAAAGACCTTTCTCTGAAACATGTTAAGTTGCTTTCCAAACAGTATAAATACAATTCTGGTTGTCAAGACACAGGGGTCAACACTGCAAACTGATGCATACAGAATGCTGCTGCATCTGAACTTTAAAAATATAATCTATATGAAACAATATATTAACTGATATCACAATGGTCTAAGAACATATTTTGCTACCTTTAATATGGCAGTTTCAGCTCAATCAGTAAGCCCTGACTCTTTGAGGATCTCATATTTATTTAAGATTCTATCCTCAATGAATGTAGATATACCGCTGAGCTTTATCTGATGAAAGCAAACAATCTTGGAGAATATTTATAGCCTTTGCATTCCTGCGTTAGATGATATCCACTTAACCTAGAATGGTGCTCTCAACATAAAACTCCAAGTAAAACTCTAAACCTAAGAATTGCTAGTGAGTGTGGTAACCATAATGGATGGCAATTATGGGAGTCCAAGTCCATCTGGAGGACACAAGACTTGAAAGTTTGGATATTTCTGATGAATCCATAAAAATGACCATGAAGGGATATTGTGAGGAAACAAAAAAGAAATATACACTTATAATTACCTGGCTCTCGGCATATTTAGTAGTAGTGTAATTAAAACTTTTTATACAGAATACATTTGTTTCACCTGTATTCAGCACCTTCCACACCTTAAGCAGCAATTTTCTGGGATCAATGGTATGTAAACAGAGTAGGCAGTAAAATTATTCAGCGCTCTCTCTGTTCAGGTACTGGTAGATTTTATCTAACTATACATAATCACCAATAATTTTGATTTTGTCTGCTGGAGTGCTGCTTTGATTATTTCTATTTGCAAGCATTTATGATATGTCTTAATATTTCATGTACCATATATTGTGAATTGCATTTAAATTTTCTAATGTTTAATTAACTAGATATATATGTTTGTTACTTTTTAAAGATCATACTTTATTTCAATATATTCCATAGCATGATTGGATTTGCAGAAATGGACTCCAGAAATATAAGTTAGCAAGATAACTTTGCCATTTGCTGCAGCTTGAAGGCATCTAAATGAACCAGCTTTCCTATCTGGATAACTTGTTTTTTAACAGGGTGTGGTCCACTGAACCTTTGCCCACAAGCAATATTGTACTTCTCTTGACATTATCTTTTATTACATTATTTATTTTCCACACCCTTCCCGCAAAAGCAACAAAATGTTTTGCAGATTCAATTTTACTTGATTTAATCTAGCCTTCAGGTGCTTTTGGCATTTTTCTTGATTACAATCATTTAAAACCAAGGGATCTTTAGCATCCATCCCAGTCATCAGAATTGGCTCCTTTCTAATTGAGAAAGGAGATGTCTTAGATATTAAGGCGCCAAATCAAAAGGAACTTTAATGACCAATAACTTAAGGTGCACTCAGAAAACACATGCTAATCAATGTAGCTCTCAGAACAGTAGTATAACTTTGCAGTGTCTAGATTTCTCAGTAAGTTTAACTGCTGATGCTAATGCATTCAGGACCAGCTGAAGTTCCTGGGTGGTCTTTGAGGGCAATTCCACTAAGAACAAATTATAGTAATCCAATCTACAATTCGTGCATTGACTGGAGCTGAACAAAAGGCAGTATAGGCTACAGCTTCCATCTGCTTTTGTAACAGGTACTATAAATCCAAAAGGAACCTGTAGTAGTAAGCCTACCTGAGTAAGCATAACCCTACTAAGAGTTATATTTGATATTAACCTGGATTCAGCCGGCTTTTGACTTAACATCCACTCCATTTTGCTTGGCTCAAGTAAAAACCTTTTTTTCCTGTCAAGGGTCTAACAGATTCCAAGCATAAGGCCAGGGTTTTTTGGGCCAGGGTCAAATCCACCCACTCAAATAGAAGTATAATCAATGCAAAAAATGCCTCCAATTCCCAATCCTCACAGATGGCCCAGTGTTTGACAGTATTTGTCACTGAGAGGATAAGGACAGTCATGATAGCCCACAACCATGAGGACAATCAGTGCAGTTTTTCTCCTTACTAGGGCCTGTTTCCCAACTGCCAGATATCACATGTCTTCCAGAGCTTTAATTATTGCTCCAACATTTTCTCAATGATTTCCTCACTTCCTCAAGTGCCACAGGCTCAAAGCCCACTCGGGTAAATATGTCATTTCTGCAATATTTTAAGATACTGTGGGTTCCTTGGTGCTCCATGAGCTTGGTTGTTTTCTTGCAGATGTTTCATTACCCTACTACATATAACATCATTGGAGCTAGCAAGATACTATCCGCCCAGCTTCAAAGAGAAATATGAGCAACCTTATCTCTGAAATGCTTAGCCAGGTAATTGCAGTTTCCCAGCAGGGACTTCTAGATGTAATTTTATAGAAGAGCTTAGGACACTGTGAATGGGCAAATATTCTGCAGACAAAACAAGAGTGAGAAGTTAGCAATAGCAGTTATTTATTTATTTAGTTATTTAAATAAAGTTATTTATTGGCTCATTTTTATATACTGCCCATCTCACAGAAATGTAATCTTGCTTTGTTGCCCTTATTACGAGGAGGTAGGCTCAAATTTTTGCTCATGCCTATTTTCAACTGTATTCACACCTCATTTTCCCCAAGCTTGCTCCAAGTATCTCTTACTTAATTTCCCAAAACTCATCAGAAAACTCAGTCACTCTGAAAGAAGCCGCCTTATGTAGTATACTTATCGCTTTTGTATTCAAGAGGCTATCAATACATTCCATAGAGCTGCCCTAATTGTTGAATTCCCCAAACCCATCTGTAAATTCTGTATGTTCATCAAGCACTTCAGGCAGGTCATCTTAAATCAATGCTTTCTCCCTGTGGAGGTTAGCAACCCCCATTAAACTCTTTGTCATGAGGAATGATCTGTCTGTGACAAGAACTGGTGCAAAAGTGTCCTGTTATCAGATCGTTTCTCTGTGATAAAGAGAATATATATCAAGTGTGGCCAACAGGTATTTGGTGTGAGTCATTGATTACATAAACAGATTTGTACTTTTTATATGCAACAATAAAGTTGTTGGCTAAGAACCTAAAGAAGTTGCCACAAATATTGCACTATATGATGCGACAAGGAATATGGACCTACAATAATATTACAAAAATGTGTTGGACAAAGAAAATGCATTAAGTAAACAATTGCCGAATTTAGAGATAAATTACAAAAAATATAATAAGTAGATGAAATTTGCCTGATTTGGTAGAAAATTTATTAAACTTGAGAAAATGGAAAGAAATGTTAAGAAAAATTGATAGGCAAGGAAATATTTGATCCGTGAATGAATGCTTGCCAGAAGAAAAATGATGCCATATAAGAACATGCTTCTAACCATGTTGTTATACAGAAGAGTTGGTCAGAAAATAAAAAAGAAAAGTTTAATACAGTGGGCTTAAAGAACAAACAATAATGTATGAGACAGTGTACAGACATAGTAGAAACATGATAGGTAAGGGGAAAAAAGGTATAAACTTTTTCATTAGATTTCACTTATCTTTTTCACTTATCTCTTGCCATCATTACTTAATCTAAATTTTACTGTCAGCCAACTCCAGTAGATTCTAATTTATTTTGTTTATTATTATTTTCTGCATAACACTGATGCCCCAAAAGGAAATATTAGGATTAGTACTCTGTATTTATCTAGAAATAAACATGCTGAAAGGGCTCCATTAAAGTCATACTGACAGTTGATCTTCATTACTCTATGGTTCAACTATACATGGTTTAAAATATGTTTGTAGGCATTCCATATCTCATTATTTCAAATGTATTCCCTAATGGCATCCTTGGTTAAAACTACACATGCTTGAAGCCTGCTAATTGGTTCAGGAGAAAACCAAAGATGAAATTTCAATAATACATTTAGTACTAAATGTAACCCAGAGTTTATGAGTCACCCCATGCATCTTTAGGGGGGGGAACAATGTCCCACACCAAAAAAAAAAAAGCTTGATTTTTTTTTGAAGTGAGTTCATTCTGTTCTTTTAAACATTGTTCCTTAGATCTGAGCATGGTGGAACCTGATAGGAAGTTAGCTCTAGACAGGACTGCAGTTCTGTAATAGTAATGGAGTTGGAAGGGACCTTGGAGGTCATCTATTCCAACTCCCTGCTCTCACAGGAGACCTATACTATTCCTGATAGATGGCTGTCCAGTCTGTTCTTAAAAGCCTCCAATGTTGGGGCACCCACAACTTCTGAATGCAAACTATTCCACTGGTTGGTTTGTATTCCATTGGAAGAACATGGAATGAACCAGGGGAGACATGATAGCAGTGTTCCAATATTTGAGGGGCTGTCACAGAGAGGAAGGGGTCATCCTATTTTCCAAAGCACCCGAAGGCCAGCCAAGAATAATGGATGGAAACTGATCAAGGAGAGATTCAACCTAGAAATAAGGAGGAACTTTCTAACAGTGAGAACAATCACCCAATGGAACAGAAGTTGCCTTCGAAAGTTGTGGGAGCTTCATCACTGGAGGCTTTCAAGAAGAGACTGGACTGCCATCTGTCAGAAATGTAGGGTCTCCTGCTTGTGGGGGGGGGGTGTTGGACTAGATGACCTACAAGGTCCCTTCCAACTCTGTTATTCTGATTGTTCAATGATTCTCGTATCATAAACATCATACACAAGAAAGCTTTTCTGGGAGCAACGTCTTTTTGCCAGCCCCGGAAGAGAAGCATTACTGTACCAGCCCTTTCGCCCTGCAGGTGCAGTTGAACCCCGGCCGCCCGGAGCTTTCCGTTCTCCCCACCCACCCACGCTCACCTCTTCGCTCCTGACTCGCTCCTCGGCCGCAGCGGCAGCGGCGTCCCCTCCAGCCCCGGCGGTGGCGGCCGTCCCTTGCGCGGGTCCGGCGCGGATCTCCAAGGCTTCGCAGAGCTGCTCGAGGCTGATGGCGTGCTCCCCGCGGCCCAGGCGCTCCTCCAGCCAGCGCACCAGGGCGGCGTGGTGCCGCGAGAGCAGCGGCTCGGCCGAGGGCACCTCGCGCAGGCGAGCGGCGGCTTCCTCGCGCAGCCGGGCCTGTCCGAGCAACACCGCCGGCGGCGGGAGGGTCGAGGCGACCGAGGAAGACGACGACGAAGCCGCCGGCGGGGAAGCTAGGCCCGGGAAGGCGGCCTCCATAGCTCCCGGCGGAGGTGACTCGCTGGTGGCCGCGGCCCAGTTGCCGTTACTATTGCTCCAGGTGACGATGCTCGCCGTTCCTCCTCCTCCTCCCCCTCCTCCTCCTCCTTCCGCTGCTGCCGCCTCCTCCTCTTCTTCCTCGCCCTCGCTGTGGCTACCCACGTTCCCCATGAAGCCCTCGGCCCGCCTTTTGCCCTCCGGCTCCCTCCCTGCAGGCGAACTCCTGTCACAGATCAGGAAGGGCCGTCTCGCTCTTTCTCTCTCGCGTCTTCTTCCCTTAGGACACACTTCCGCCCAAACGTCGCAAAGTTCGCTCGCCCAGCGGCGGTTTACGACCCTGCCGTACAGCAGAGCTGGAGAGTGGAGGGGGGGATGTCCAGGGCCCGAGCGGCACGGGGAAAGATGGCCCCCTGTCGTCTAATTAAGTGATAGCATCGCTTTTCGGCAACGCCGCAAACCTGAGCACGGGAAGGAGGGGATCTCTACAGCAACATTTTGTGGCAGAGTCGCAAAAATCACAGCCGCCTCAGGTCTCCAACCTTGGCAACTTGAAGACTTGTGGACTTCAACTCCCAGAATCCTCCAGCCAGCATAGTTGGCTGAGGAATTCTGGGAGTTGAAGTCCACAAGTCTTCAAGTTGCCAAGGTTGGGAAACACTGCCTGAGGGTATACTATAAATAACCTAACGGGCGCGAGCGTCTCAGAATGTCGCAAAAGGCGATCGTGACTTGTCTTTTGACGGCAGAGGCAAGAGAGTTGTTGTCCGATAGTGTTAATTTTGGCTGAGGGAAACTTGCGGCATAGAGATAAGAAAAGGGAAGAGTCACTGGTTTTTTCAAAGAGCACCAATAAAGGAGAATATTTGTAGCTCAGGGTTGAAATGAGGGCTCCTACCTTGGTGCTCTCTGTGCTTGCTCGTTTTCTTGCGACGGGTAGAATGCCTTTGAAAATGGAGTTTCTAATTATCTAATGCAGCGATTCCCCCAGAGACTGCCTGGGTAACGTGTTTTGTAATATAAGTTACCACCTGCATGCTTCCAGCTGGATTGGAAAGCAATAGCAGTAAGATATTTACCTTTGTGTAATTTATGCTGCCTACTGCGCTGATTCTCAGTACATCTTTGTACTGTATGACTGCATGACTGTAACTTCTTGCTTGTATCCTTACGATTTATATTAATATTGTTTCCTGATTGCTTATTTGCACCCTATGACAATCATTAAGTGTTGTACCCCATGATTCTTGACAAATGTATCTTTTCTTTTATGTACACTGAGAGCATATGTACCAAAGACAAACTCCTTGTGTGTCCAATCACACTTGGCCAATAAAGAATTCTATTCTATTCTATTCTATTCTATTCTATTCTATTCTATTCTAAAACATAAATTGCTTCTGGCACCCAATGTTTGAGAACCAATGACCTAGGTAAACAGCAAGCAGTTAAACACCCTGCAATTTCAAGATTTCTCATGCAAACCAAATAATTAAAAATCCTCAAATGCAGCTGCCGGAAGAAATGTCCATCTGGGTTCAGTTCCAAGTAGGAAGAGAGACACTGGAAACATGGAGACTGCTTGGAAAGATGGTTTAATGGTGGATAAGATCACATGATTTTGAGGTCCTGTGCAAAAAGAGCACATGGGTGAGAGAGGGAGAGAGATGTATACCAGTGGTGGGTTCCTGCCGGAGCTGCCCAGTGCGTAACTCCGGTAGAGAGCGGCCGATTGCGTAATTTGCGCGCAACCGCTCCGGAGCCCTCTCCGCCGGTCTGTCGCGCGTGTCGCCATCTTTTCCTGAGAATTTTTGGGCGATTTTGCTTCTGCGCATGTGCGGAAGCAAAATCGCGCCAAAATCTCACGAGGGGACGTGCGCACGTGCAAGATTTCGGTGCAATTTTGCTTCCGCGCATGCACAGAAGCAAAATTGCGCCGAAATCTCACACGCGCGCACGCATTCCCTTGCGAGATTTCAGCGCGATTTTGCTTCCGCGCATCTGCAGAAGCAAAATCACACAAGGAGCACGTGCGTGCATAGCGAGCGCACACGCGCCCGAAATGTGGAGATGCGCGCGCAGCGCATCGGCATGGGTAAGTGAGCAACCCGCCCCTGATGTATACCCTCTCTTGGGCCCTGCCTTGGGAGCTTCCTGTTTCTGTGTAAGGAATGTACTCTGATTGGTTGTCAGACTCCCATGGGGCCATGCAAGGGTAACTTTGTAGGTTGTCTTGAGTCCCAGGCCTGGTTGAATCTTGCTGGGTGATGATGTAATGAAGGGGCTTTGGGCAATTTCTATTATGGCTTAATGGCTTTGTCCTGGTTTGGATCTTGAGTGAGGGCTAATCCTATCATGTCCCCCCCCCCCCGAAAAAAGGTCTGGGAGGACCTGCTGCCCCTTTATGCAGACAAGTACAGGCACCTCCTTGAACATAGCCTATCAGTATTCAGACCTTCTGGGGTCTGGGAGGACCTGCTGCTTTAATTTACTTTAATTATTATTTTTTCTAAGCAGACGAGTACGGGCACCTCCATGAACACACACAGGGCTTTGCCCAGTGACTTCCCAGCTGGTTACCCTCTCTTGTTCACTTTTTCATTCCATTTTCACACACTCTATCCTTTCCCTAACAAGGTCCTGTGCTCTGGCCTTACACCTATACTTTCCAGGCTCTCTTGGTAGAACACACAGAGGAAGCAAGATCCAACTGTGATTGGGAGAAGGGTCCTCTCACTCACACACACAGGCATACACATATTTCCCATGCTTTTCTGGGCTTTACAAGTTAACATTTAGAAGTACTCACCTTCTTTCCAAGCAGCCTTTGAGCTCAACCCTCAAACCCCCTTTAAAACCTTTGTTCCAAATGGCCAAGGTCCAGGAAAACTCACCCACAGACTCAATGGGCCTGCTACGGGCAAGGGGGGCTTACCTAGGCCAGGTCCATTGGTCAGGTTAGTTTGGAGTCCCATCTGGGGTGCCAAATTGTTGGAAGAAATGTCCATCTGGGTTCAGTTCCAAGTGGGAAGAAAGACACTGGAAACATGGAAACTGTTTGGAAAGATGGTTTGATGGTGGACAGGAACACATGGTTTGAGGTCCTGAGCAAAAAGAGCACATGGGTGAGAGAGGGAGAGAGATGTATACCCTCTCTTGGGCCCCGCCTTGGAGCTTCCTGTTCCTGTGTAAGGAATATACTCTGATTGGTTGTCAGACTCCCATGGGGCCATGCAGGGGTAACTTTGTAGGTTGTCTCGAGTCCCAGGCCTGGTTGAATCTTGCTGGCTGATGATGTAATGAAGGGACTTTGAGCAATTCCTTTTATGGCTTAATGGCTTTGTCCTGGTTTGGATCTTGAGTGAGGGCTAATCCTATCTGTCCTGAGGGCCATGTCTTTTGTGTTATAGAAAAGGTGGCCCAGCCTTTGTCTTGTAGATACATTGGCGCCAAAATATCTGCTGGGGGTTGTGGTGGCAGGGAGCTGAGGCTCTGAGTTTGTCTTTAGAAACATGTTTCTCCTTTAGGAAAAATATAATATTCTGCCTTTTTAATATTTCTTGGAATATTTCATTTTCCTAGGAGAGGGGTGGGTGCTAACTTCCTACACAGCACAAAAAATGCATTCTTATAAATTGCCTCCCTGCATTTCAAAGCTGCTTTTTTTTTTACAACAGCCAGCGTTTGGAAGATAAATACAGGGAAGTGCTTATAAAAACAAAATTTTGATATCAACGATTACTCCTTTTTCCTTACTTATAAGGCCGTGGCATACCAAGCCAAAGCATGTCCCTTGCATTTTAAAAAATCACACACCCTCTCTTAAATTGTGTATCAGCACATTGATATGTCGTGCAAGTCGAGGTAGTTTAATTAGTTTGTGATTCATGGCCCAGATAATAGGTTAATTCAGCAACGTCTTTAAATGTGTTGCTTGAATACAGCTGTTCATTGACCCAGCATTGTCATTAGAAGTCTCTGTAAGATGGCAAATCTTACTGTATTATTGTTATTTTATACTTTTTTGTATATAACTCAAGGGAGTGAACATACAGTATCTAATACTTCTGCCTCCATTTTCCTTGCAACAATAACAGCCCTTTGAAATGGGTTGGACTGAGAGGGAATGAATGGCCCAAAGTCACCCAGCCAGCTTTTATACCTAAGGGAGTTTTGTGATTCAAGCCACTCAGAGTTGCCTTGAACCACGAGATGGATGGCAAATGCATTTGAGAAAGAAATAAATAAAAACTACTGGTTCTAGCCCAGCTCCTTAACCATTACATCAAACTGGTTCTCTGCAGGGGCGGGTTGCTCACTTACCGATACTGGTGTGCTGCGCGTGCATCTGCATGTTTCGTGCGTGCGCTCGCTATGTGTGTGAGCCCCATTGCGCAATTTTGCTTCTGCGCATGCGCGGAAGCAAAATCTCTCCAAAATCTCGTGCGCGCGTGCGTCCCCTTGCGAGATTTCGGCGAGATTTTGCTTCTGTGCAGAAGCAAGAAAGCCCAAAATTTCTTTTAAAAAGATGGCGATGCGTGCGACAGACCGGCGAAGATGGCACCGAGCGGTCGCGCGCAAATTGCGCAATCGGCCGCTCCCTACCGGACCTATGCACCGGACCGCACCAGTAGGAACCCACCACTGGTTCTCTGTATGATTGATTGTCTGTGTGCTGCCTGTTATGCTTTTTTCACAGGCAATCTAGCAAGAATTATTTGTACTGATGAATCATCTGTAAAGATTTCATGCTTTTAATGTAGTACAACCACTGGGCAATGGGAAAGTGTGTATTTTGGGTAAGAGTTGATTTAGCCACCAGATGTGTTTCTGCAATATATTGAGTCTGCTCTTGAAAACCAGACTGAAAATTAATTCAAAATCCAGCTGCTAGCAGCTGAACGGTGACTGGACTGAGAAGCTGCAGTTTCAGTCTTGGCCACCATAGAGGTGGCACTGCAGCACAACAAATGGATATTGTCTTGCTAACATCCAGTAAGACAGCTACCCTGGGGTGAAAGAGCACCTTTGGGAAGTGAATTCTGTTGTCTTATATACCCTGGTTACAGAGTTTATTCCACAAGGTTCATGTTTCTAAATCACAAGAGTTGGTAGTGGGGACAACGACATATTTTGGTCCTTATAGAAAATCTACAGAATAACAAGAGTTGGAAGGGACCTTGGAGGTCTTCTAATCCAACCCCCTGCTCAGGCAGGAAACCCTATACCCGTGGTGGCGAACCTATGGCACGGGTGCCACAAGTGGCACGCGGAGCCATATCGGTGGGCACACGAGCTCAGGTCCGGCGTGCATGTGTGCACCATCCGGCTGATTTTCGGGCCTTCTGGGCCCACTGGGAGTCGGGAAACAGGCTGTTTCCAGCCTCCAGAGGGGGTGGGGAAGGCAGTTTTCGCCCTCCCCAGGCTCCTAGAAAGGCTCTGGGGCCTGGGGAGAGCGAAAAATGGGCGTGCCATTGCATGCTGGGAGCAGGAGGGTCATGCGTGCATGTGCGGGGGTGCATGGAATTATGAGTGTGGGCACGCACACACGTGATCCCCCGCATTCCCCCCCCCTTTTGGCACGCGAACCAAAAAAGGTTCGCCATCACTGCCCTATACCATTTCAGACAAATGGCTGTCTAATCTCTTCTTAAAAACATCCAGTGTTGGAGCATCTAGAGCAGGGGTCGGCAACCTTAAACACTCGAAGAGCCATTTGGACCCGTTTCCCACAGAAAAGAAAACACCGGGAGCCACAAAACTCTTTTGACATCTAAAGTGAAGATAACACTGCATATATCGTTTTTTTACCTTTATGCTATGTATAAAAAAACTATAGTGTGTTGCATTTATGAAATCAATGACCTGCTGCAGAGAAAACATATTTTTATTTCTGCATAGAGTTCAAAAACATTTTGAACTCTGAAAAAAAAAAAAGATGGGTCAAAAAGCTCAATAAATCACGTGCCGGCGAGTGTCGCACATTGGCGGTTGTGACGCATATTTTGAGCGACGGAGCCGCAGCAGAGGGATGAAAGAGCCACATACGGCTCCAGAGCCGCGGGTTGCATACCCCTCATCTAGAGTAAGAATGTCCGCAAGCATTTCCAGTAAGTGAGAAGATCTGTTTTCTCTGTGTAAGTCCATGGTTGAAGTAATCAAAATATTTTTTACCCAATGACCAAATTTAGTTTTGTTGCTCCGCTAATTTAAACTCATGAGAACTGGAAAGCAGAGATCATTACTTTACGTTTTCTTATGTACTATCCAGAAGGTATAAAAGGTGCATTCTGTCACTGTACGGTTTACCCATTGAAATATTTATTTCTTATGGGAAATAAATGATAGAAAGCATCAGAAGATACTGCAAAGACAATACCAGAAGAAACATCAGAGGATGCAATGGGACAAACAACATTTGCAGGTGAACGACCTATGTCTCAGAGTTTTGAAACAATAATATTTATTTATATCCTACCTACCCCCCCCCCAGGGGCATTGAATTATGTACTTTCTCATTAGGGCAAGAAATAGGTGAATAATTGTTGGAGCGTGCGTGCCTCCCTCTGTAATTATGCCTGAAATGTTTTTAAAAAAGTAGCAGTGAGAAATGTGTGCTGCTTATGTGTGAAGATCATTTGAGTGTATAATAAGACACTTATTATTTATTTATTATGTCGTTCCATTTGATGCTGCCCGACTCTAAACAGCCCTGGGCAGCTCACAATACACCAAAACAATATAAAAGCCATATAATAAAGATAAAGAACAACAAAATCAAACTTGGACAAAAAAGGAGAGGAAACTGTGAACCCAGCAAACCCCAGAAGTTCCCACTAGCAATTGACAAAGGAGCAGAAATCATGCTAGCCCAGAGCTTGAGAGAACAGCCTGGTCTTTATGGCTCATCATAGCAGGGGTTTCCAACCTTGGCAACTTAAAGCCCTACATGGCTTAGGACCAGGCTATCTCCAGGACCCCATCCTACCTCATACATCCCTACGACCAGTTAGGTCCCACAGAGTCGGTCTCCTCCAGGTCCCTTCAACCAAACAATGTCGGTTGGCGGGACCTAGGGGGAGAGCCTTCTCTGTGGGAGCTCCGGCTCTCTGGAACCAACTACCCCCAGAGATCCGAACCAATCCCACCTTGCTGGCCTTCCAGAAAGCCATTAAGACATGGCTCTTCCTGCAGGCGGGGTGATTGAGTGGGTGACATGTGTGGTTTTTTAAAATTCTTTTAATTGTTATTTTATTGTTGTTTTTATACTGTATTATAGCTGTTCTTATATATGTTGTACGCTGCCCTGAGTCCCTAGGGAGTAGGGTGGCATATAAGAATTGCCAAATAAATAAATAAATAATAAATAAATAAACTTTAAGCCTGGCGGACTTCAACTCCCAGAATTCCCCAGCCAGCAAAGCTGGGAGTTGAAGTCCTCCAGGATTAAAGTTGTGCCAACAGGGTGGTACCAACCAGAGCTCAGGGGGAACTTTCTTCCAGAAGGCAGGTGCTGCATCAGAGAAAGCATACTTTCTGGATCCTGATAGATAGCGTTCTTTAACAGATGGAGCATGGAGCATGCCAACCCTGTCAGATCGAGTCCATCTGGTAGAAACCACATTATTAAATATTTATGGAGCTTCAATAACATGATTACGTTGTTTTATACACTTTTTTCTTTTTTCTTTTAAAAAGAAATAAAGAGAAAGTAGCTTCAGTGACTAGCCTATGTGCTTGGACTTTTTTCTTTAAAACCAGAAATAATTAAGAAAAGCTTCAGTCAAGGCACATCATCGTGTTCATAATATTATTCTTTACCAGGCCTAAACAAAATCTCTTTGTCTTAAGGGCCTTTATTCTAATTTGGCCCTGCTGCACCTTATTTTTAAAAAGTCATTTCCATATATTTTAATTATACGACTGATGCCTTTAACCCGAGCATGCCTTGGGGGAAATAAAATAATATACAAGAGAGCTCTCCTTCTAGCCTTCTGATTGGCTGGTTGTTTAGAAGCCAGCTGTGCCCGGTTCTGATTGGTTGCCCTCACCTTGCCTTTCCAAACCCTCACAACTTTTACACTTTTAAACATATTTGCAGTTGCCTTAAAAATGGATGGAGTCAATAAATGTGCTGAAAAATATGCGTGTTTCCAGGCAGGTGAACCTTGAAGCAATCATTATGGAAGCCGTGCCTCTTCTTAGAAGAAAGCCGTGGGATCAGTGAACTACTCAGTCAGTGCATTATCTGCCCTCTCCAGATCCAGGCTTCAGTTTATCACCTCACCAAACCAGCAGCCCGACACAAAGCGGTAGCATTTGTTCAAAGCAGGCCGCCCTTTCTCTTCAGGGCATCGATCACTGGACTCTAGAAAATAGGAGAGGAGGTGCATCGGGCAAGCAATACTGTAGCAGAGTCTCCAAGCAACAGCCGCAGTAGCTCTCCGGGAAAGGGAATGGGGGAATGGGCAGATGAAAGAAGCAGCATTCAGCAGAAGCCAGTAAATCACCACCTCTCTTTCTCCCCCACCCTCAGAATCTCTGAGCTACACAATTGCACAATCCCGTTGCTCAGATCCACCACCTTTTGTTTGGCTCCCTCCCTGAACAGTCACCCAGCCCCATTGTTGCACAGCGGAGCGGATCGTTTGCAGCCAGCCGAGGACAGCATCCTGCTTAATTGCACAGGGGGAAGGTTTGGAAACGCTGAGATGGGAGGGCGACTCCGGTTTTCCAAACGCGGGATCTGAAAGGAGAAGCTCTTTTGGATGTAAGCGGCCAAAGTTCAGGAGCAAAGCAAAGGTAAGCGAAAAGGCTCGAAACGTTAAGGAAAGACCTCCCGTCGGGCTTCCTCTTCGGAGGGTCTGTGTGTATTATTTTGGCTTGTCCAATTTGTGCAGGTCAAAGGGCCTTTCGAGATACTGAGGCTTCCAAATTCACCTTTCCTATTTAACTCCGTTACGTGGGCAGAACCAAACTTAAAGGAAAATGAAAGGAGGCATCTAGGATCCAGATGGATCCTCCCTGTCCAGAAGCTGTGTGTTTTTAGATACGGTTTGCTAGGAAGCAACGGTGAGAAAGAGGCATCACCTTAATTTCCTGGTTGTGGGCTTTTCTAGCGGACTGAATGGACCATTGTCAGAAGCAGCATACCTGTTCTCATACCAATTATGCCGTACCCTGACCCCATGTAATTGAAAGGAGGGTATGTTGGCAGTGCAGTACATGTAAACATTTGCTATTTCTTTGTGCTTATTCTTATTTAATTTTTTAAAGGAGCAGTGCAATGGTAGGCTGGAGAAGAAGGACCCACAGTCTCCCAATAGATGACTGTACAAGCTTCCCAGAATGGTATGGTTGGGGCACCATCAGGAAAGCCACTATCCTGAAGCACCAGATAGATTTCATGCCTACTTTTTGTACCTGCTAATTACATGTGATTATTATTACTCAGAGTTTGCTAGATTTTATATGCAATTGAATGCTGATATTTGCAATGAATAAAAACAAAGATGCACATTAAAAATGCTGACTAATGGAGATAAAAATAAAACTGTGCAATCTAGGAAATGGCCTTTTCAGTGGTAGCCACTTGGCTCTGGAATGAACCTCTGGAATCCTGTGGTTGGAAGGAGTACTCTTGCAATGTTTCTCAATCTCGGCAGCTTAAAGATGTGTAGCCTTCAAGTCCCAGAATTCCCCAGCGAGCATGCCGAGTTGAAGTCCACATATCGTCAAGTTGGCAAGGTTGAGAAATATTGATCCAGGGCATCAAGTCCAACCACCTGCTCATGCAGGAATCCACGTTAAAACATTGCAAATAGATGGTCACCTGGCCTTCAGTAGAACACCTCTAATAAAAGAGATCCCACTACCTATCTTGATTGTTGTTTCCATGGTCAAAACTGCTGTGATATTTTGAATTTTTATCTAATATTGCACCATAATCTTCTTTTCACTTAAATCCATTATTTTGTATTGGAATGATGAAAAACAGGTCTTGACCTTCTAGGTGACATCCTTCCAGGTGCGTGAAGATTGCTAGCATATTCCCATCTATTTTTATTTTTTTTTATTTATTAAATTTATATGCCACTCATCTCCCCAATAAAGTGACTCTGGATGGCTTGGTGTCCAGAGCTGTACAGATCTAGCTATCTTTTTTCACAGCCAGGCATACCCAGCAGTTCTGGCAATTTCTCTTGAGAGAACATCTTTTCCAGATCGTTCTCATTGCCCTTACCCCAAACCTCTTCTGATTTCTCTGATTTTTTTTAAAGTAGGCTGCCCAGAACTGGAGTACTCAAGGTGGTGGTGGTGGGGTTGTGCAAAGCAATTCTATTTCTGATGTTTGGAAATTATATTTCTGTTGATGCCGCCTCCAATTGTATTTACCTTTTTTTTCTTTTTCTTTTATTGGAACTGCCTCATATTGCTGGCTCACATCCAGTTTGCAATCGATTCTGGTTTTGAGAAGTCTCATTATCAGCCAAGCCTTGTGTACCTGTGCATCTGATTTTTGTTCCCTAAATGGAAAAAAAAATCCCCACCTTTCACTTGTCTCTGATAAATTTCATTCCATCGCTTTCAGACCATTCCCCTAATGCAGTGGTTCCCAACCTGGGGGTCGGGACCCCTTTGGGGGTCGAATGACCATTTCCCAGGGGTCGCCCCAGCATCCTCAGCTCCCCCCCCCCACTGCCACAAGCCTGGCCATATCAACTCAACTCGCCCGAGCCCTCCGATTGGTCGGGAGAGGTGCCATTCGGTGAGAGACATTTGTGACGCCTGGCGGCCGAGCTTTGGCAGCATCAGCTAAGGGGCCAGCTTTGCTTTGAATTCTGGGACTTGAAGTGCAGGCACCTTAAAAGTTGCTGAGATTGAGAAATATTGCTGTACACTTGTTGGTTATCAAGTCTAAATACAGAAGTAGACTTGTTGTGGAAGATGATATTCCTTGTGCTCTTGCAAAGACTGGCCCGAGAATTTCTGATCTGGCATAATTACATATTGTTTTTGTGATTAATCGCTATGCTTTAATTATGTTCAATTTGTAACAATGGAAATACATCCTGCATATTAGATATTTACATTACGATTCATAACAGTAGCAAAATTACAGTTACGAAGTAGCAACGAAAATAATTTTATGGTTGGGGGTCACCACAACATGAGGAACTATATTAAGGGGTCGCGGCATTAGAAAGGTTGGGAACCACTGCCCTAATGTATCAAACAGAATAAAGGTATTTTTTATTCTATTAAACATTTTAATATAATGAGATCACCTCTTACATTTCTATCCTGCAGTGAAACTTTTACTCAAGGCCTGCTATTTATGCTTTCTTGGTTTCATTTTCAACAACTAATCTTAATCTTTATTTTTTAAAAACTTACTGTGTTGTAAACAATCTTGGGAATGATTCGTTTTAAAGAAGAGAATGCAGGTTTTAAAAATAAATAAATGGATAAGTATATAACAGAGTAATTCAGAGTGTCCTGCTTTTGTTCTCCAGGCCTTTCTGACTATTTCTGACTATTTACTTTAGATTTCTTTAAACTGGACATGGACATGGATCCTTTTAGGGGCGGGGAATGCTGTTTAAAAAAAAAGATGGAACAGCATCAGTCTTACTTGCTTGTGCATCCTGATGGCTTAAAGCAGGGGTCTCCAACCTTGGCAACTTTAAGACTTGTGGACTTCAACTCCCAGAATTCCACAGCCAGCAAAGCTAACAAAGCTGGCTGAGGAATTCTGGGAGTTGAAGTCCACAAGTCTTAAAATTGCCAAGGTTGGAGACCCCTGGCTTAAAGCAATATCTCTAATTCTCTATATTATAGAGAATATATTCTCTATATCAGTGGTGGCGAACCTTTTTAGGCTCGCGTGCCAAAAAAGGGGGGGGCGCGCGCGTGCCCACACCCATTCCCTCCCCCCACGCATGCGCACAACACCCCCCCATGCTGCCCCCTGCACATGCGCACACCCCCCCACCCCCGCGCAAAGGCCTTACCGGAGCCTGGGACGACGAAACCGGCAAACCGGAAGTGCGGAAAAACGCACTTCCAGTTTGCCGGTGAGCTGTTTTTTGCACTCCGGAGGGTTCAGGGAAGCTCCCTGAAGCTCCGGAATGCAAAAAACTACAAAACGGACAAACCGGAAGTGCGGAAAAGTGCACTTCCGGTTTGTCCGTTTTGTAGTTTTTTGCATTCCGGAGCTTCCCTGAACCCTCCGGAGTGCAAAAAACAGCACACCGGCAAATCGGAAGTGCGTTTTTCCGCACTTCCGGTTTGCCGGTGGGAACCCTCGCGTGCCGGCCGCTATGGCTCCGCGTGCCACCTGTGGCACACGTGCCATAGGTTCGCCACCACGGCTCTATATTATTGCTTTTATATACCATCTATAGAAAGAAGGAAGTGGGCTTGGGTACTAGATATGCAAGCTTAAATAAAAGCATTGTAATGAATAAAGCATAAAAAAAGAAGATACTATAGTCACAATAGCTTTAAGAAAAAGAAAACTTCAAATCTGTATTAGGGCAGTCATTTCATTAGAACAACTCAAAGACCAACCAAATGCTTGATTGGGCAAAATAGTGAATAGTATGAAAATGGTGTTTTGCTGGCATCCAAGACATAACACATTTAAATATAGTTGTGACAAGCTTCCAGACAGTCAAACTGTGCATTATCTCTGTAAAATGTATATACTGGATTGCCAGTGTCATCCAATAAAAGTCTGTATCTGAGGCCTCAACAAAGAAAGTGAACATTGGCTAGATGTATAATAATTAGGCTATAATTTGAAGTGCAAAAGTGCCTAAAGGGACACATAAAAAGTGCCTAAACGGACACCTAAAATTCTCCTAAATGTTTCAGAAATAAAGAACCAAACTGTAGTTGATCCCCACCCCACCCCATCCCATCCCATTTTAAATATAAAATCAACTTGTTACTCTAGTAAACAAATAAGGTTGATGTCAGCCATCCTTCATAAGTGGAAGTCAGAGGGGAGAATCTCTGGAGGCTAAATTTCTGGATAGCAGAACTATCTTTGTTGTGGGAATAGACAATGGAATTTAATTCGGTTCAAATAAGAGATCCAGATTTTCCCAGTCTTTGCAATGCAGATAAGTTTAGATTATGAGCTTAATGTTCTTACAGGAGAGAGGAGCTTTTGAACGTGGATTGCTTTCACTTATTTCAGATTGTAGAAAACCTATAAATGGACTGATATATCAGCTTTCTCTTTTATCAGACACTCATATTTGTTTTTAAAAAAACAGTCAATTTCTTTATATCATGAAAAATATTGAGAAAGTTGGGAAGTTTTTTTTTAAAGAAGGCAATCATATTCTCTCACTTATTCTTCCATATTGTCTGCTCACATTCTGGAGAAGACAGAGAAGAACTGAAATAAAACATCACACTTTTTGTTTGTATGCATGCAGGAAGATCCCATGCAGAGACAATGGAAACTGAGTGAAGGCAAAGCATAGCCTCTGGCTTCCTGTGACTCAAAATTCATCCCCCGGCCCTCCTGCCACGGACATTTGAAGGCCGCAAGCTCCAGAGCTCTTTGGGGATATCTGCACCAAGAGACATGTCTGGAAAGAAGAAGCTCACAAGGCTGGTAGCTGAAATTCTTCATGAACTCCAAAGAGCTTTGGCTTATTTCTTAATTGTCTACACTTTACTGTTAGGAGGCTTCATTTGTGCGGGTCTGATATACCAGATCTTAGCTTCTGAGTAAGGGCTGTGCCCAAAGTATGTTGTGCTTAAATGGGGACGAAAATGGAGAAAGTGCACAGCCTTCTTTCCCGTTTGTAATGAAAACAAGAACATCTGTAACTTGGGACGCTTTCAGATGGAAGTCCAGATCCCTGATGATTGCCTGACACCACAGCTGGACAGTTGCCATTCCAATGTTTCCCAGCACATCCCTGTGACTGTTATCATCTCTCCTCCAACGAGAGAAGCCCGCTTAGGAGTGGTAATGTTTTGCTGCCAGGAGTTCCAATGGACATTCTGCGCTGTTAAGAAGGTGGGGTGGGAGAGAGTTTCACATATCCTGCCTCTTGCACTTAGCCCCTCGGTGACGTTTAAAGGCCGTGGCGCTTTGCCACCATGCCCAGCAAAAATGTTAGGGATTCACCGTGCTTTGCTTTGTTTAAGGGGAGAAAGCAACAGGGAGTGATGGGAGGCAATCAGTTCCTGGGTAGTAGGTCAGGCCTGCCATTCTCTTGGCTCAGCTGGCAGGGAGAGAGCTCCTTTGCTGCCTGTCAATTCTCTGTGAGCGCTACAGGCGGACAAGCCATTCCGTTCAGGTCCATCCTGACCATTTTCAAGTGGAATTGGAGGGGATGGGGGCAGGGGTGGGTTCTAACTTACCTCGCTGCCGGTTCACTTAGTCCCGCACCGCGTGGCCGCACCTTGTGGGCGTGATCGCGCCACGTGCGGGCACATGCGCAGTGCCAAAAAATAGCCAAAAACATGATGGCAATGCATGCGCAGTGCTGCAAACTCGGCTTCTGTGCATGCACAGAAGAAAAAAAAAACCGAAAAAAATCCCCCCCCCCCCAAAAAATAATTCTAAACAAAATCCAAAAAAAGATGGCGGCATCCACGGACCGGCACTGACAGAATCAGTTCCGTGATGTCATCATGACATCACCAGCGGTTTGCTACCGGTACAAGCGAACCGGTCCGAACCGGGAGGAACCCACCTCTGGATGGGGGGACAGAAATGGGGACCTCTTGGACATTCCCAGAGGCCAGGATATACCCTGGACTTCCAAATTAATGCCACCCGAGGGAGGCCTTTCTCTCGAATAACCATTTGATTTCTAATGACAAGGGAATCCACCACAAAACTGATCTCAATCTCGCATGTGGCAATCTGGGGAAAGGTTATATGAGATAATCTCGTTCCCTTTGCTGTCTCCTTTTTACTAGCAGTCACATGGTACTGTTTAGAACAGTGTTTCTCAAACTTGACAGCTTGAAGATGTGTGGATAGCCAGCATGGGGAATTTTGGGAGTTGAAGTCCACATATCTACAAGCTGCCAAGTTTGAGAATAGTAATAGCACTTAGACTTATATACCGCTTTACAGTGCTTTACAGCCCTCTCTAAGCGGTTTACAGAGTTAGCATATTGCCCCCAACAATTTGGGTCCTCATTTTTACCAACCTCGGAAAGATGGAAGGCTGAGTCAACCTTGAGCCTGGTGAGATTCGAATTGCCAAATTGCGGGCAGCCAGCAGGCAGCAGAAGTAGCCTGCAGTACTGCATTCTAACTACTGCGCCATCATGGCTCATACGGCTCAAAAAGCACTGCACAGGAATTTAATTTGCCCAGTAAGGTTACTGACCACATCACCTGGTTTCCACCCATTGCTTCTTGTCCTGCCCTCAGATGCTTTGGAGAATAGCTTGACTCCCTCTTCTTTGTGGCAATCCCTGAGATAACGAAACCCTACTATCATGTCACCCCTAGTCCTTCTTTTTATAAGACTAGACATATCCAGTTCCAGCAACCGTTCTTTATATGTTTTATTCTCGAGTCCCCTAATCATCTTTGTTGCTCTTCTCTGCACTCTTTCTAGAGTCTCAACATCTTTTTTACATCGTGGTGACCAAAATTGGATGCAGTATGCAGTATAAAGTGGTATTAACACTTCACATGATCTTGATTCTATCCCTCTGTTTATGCAGCTTAGAACTGTGTTGGATTTTTTGGCAGCTGCAGCACATTACTGGCTCATGTTTAAATGGTTGTCCACTAGGACTCCCAAGATCCCTCTCACAGTCACCACTATTGAGGACGGTACCACATATACTGTACCTGTGCATTTTGTTTTTCTTGCCTAAATGTAGAACCTTACTTTTTTCACCATTGAATTTCATTTTGCTAGATAGCGCCCAATGTTCAAGTCTGTCAAGATCCTTCTGCATCTTAAGACAGAACACTTCTGGAGTGTTGGCTTCAAACGCTCAACAAGTGTGATGCCCTTTAACTTTTTGAAATCAGAAAAAGTTTGCTAGAAGCTGGCACTCTTTGTGACTTTATGTTCTTTTTAGGAATCAGTAAAAATCTACATTCACAATCCGATTTCCCATGTTGCTTCCACTCCCACTCTGAAATAAACTAACCTGCAGAGTGACACTTCCCATGCAGGATGTCATACTGAGCTGATCACTATAGATTAAGCAAAAAGCAATGTCAAATTATTTCTCAGACCTGATTGTACTTACGAAATATCTCCAGTTCAAAATAAATTCAAGTCACTCAGTGGTAGAAAAGAGAGAAATACAGTCTTAAGGATTCCTAATATGCGATTGACATGCTCCAGATACATAACTCCTTCATATTTATGTCTGATTGAAATTCCTTTCCACACGGAATCACAGAGGTGCTGAAACCCATTTATATAATTTTCAGCAAATTCTCCAACTGTATCTGTTATCCACCATATTTCCTGACGGAATAAGAATTATTCCTATCAAGGCGATATAGGATCTTGCTTCCTTGAAGTCATCCTTACTTAGAAAATAAAACCGAGATTCAATTCTAATTAACAAAATATTTATTCCAGCACAAAAGTAAAAAAGAATATAAACGTTATTAAGCTACATTGTCTCGGCTAAGAAATCACGTCTGCCTCGGGCGAGGCTCACAGGAGAAGAAAGAAGGAGGAGACTCCTGGAATGTACACATGCGCAGTAAAACATATCACATGTCTGCTTGATTAGAAAATACAATAAACCTAGAAATATTGCAGAGGTGCTCAACTGGCAATATTCGCATCGTGACATTTTCCAATCACTGTGCATGTTGAGCAGCATTAGCAAAAATTGCCAGAAGTCATTTTATGCTGTTATTGAATCGTTTTAGGGTCTTTCCTTCAGGTCATGGTTATAAAAAAAATACCACGTGGATAGTGCCTTATCCATAATGACTATAAAGCTCTTTTTAGGATTTCCCCTGTTTTGTTTGGTATGGGAACCAGTCTAACTCTTTTGTATTCTATAAATTGGACCCAGTTAGAACTTAGGTAAGAGATGACTAAAAAAATTTTTTTTAAAGGAAGAAGAATTTACAAGTCAGTTTTGTTGTCAAGAAAACAATGTAGCCTTGTCCAGGTAGCCATTGGCTCAATGTTAAAGTGACTTTATCCACAATATGCTTATTATTAATGCTCTGCAGAAGAGTTATGTTCAAAAAAATAAGTTATGAAAAGGCAAATGGTAAATAGATATTGAGTACCCAAGCTCCACCTCCTGATTTCCCCTAACTTTATCCAAATCTGGTCACCAAAGGTAAGGGGCTACGCTTCCTCCTTAATATCTGTCTGCTGTCTTCTGTTTCCCCTGCCACCACAATAGTCTGAACAAATTGGAGAGAAGGGCTTCTCTCTGTTTATTTATTTATTTATCTATGACTAGAAAAGGAATGAGTTTTAAAGATCTATAATAACTGGAAGATACTAGATGGCAACATACCAATTATTTGGATCGAGGTTTGAGGGGAAAAACCCTCATCTTGTACAAAATCACCAGCTAAAGGATGGAAATGTAAGTTGAGGTAGGGAGGTGTCTTGAATATCTCTAAAAATACACTGTGTCCCCTTACTGATACTGTTTTAAAGACCAGAACTGTCTACCTACGTGCCGTGTTATGTACATTTATAAATAAAGTGCTAATACAAAGTTACTCAAGCCTACAGTTCTTTCCTCTCACCAAACCTCCCTTCATCATTGGCAACCTTCAGTCTCGAAAGACTATGGCAGTGATGGCGAACCTTTTTTCCCTCGGGTGCCAAAATAGTGCGTGCACGCGCTATCGCACACTTGTGCGTGCCCACACCCATAATTCAAAGCCCCCCACTTGCCCCACCCCCCTGTGCATGCGTGCGTGATCCCCCCACTCCCCCATTTCCTGACTTCCAGTGGGCCCAGTAGGCCCGTTTTTTGCCCTCCCCAGGCTCCAGAGGCTTTCTTGGAGCTTGGGGAGGGCAAAAACGGTCCCCCCCACCACACCAGAGACCCTCTGGAGGCCAAAATTGTCCTCCCAGAGCCTCCGCGTGAGCCAAAAATCAGCTGGCGTGCACACACATGCGCGCTGTAGCTGAGCTAGGGCAACGGCTCGCGTGCCGGCAGATATGGCTCCGCGTGCCACCAGTGGCACCCGTGCCATAGGTTCGCCATCACTGGACTATGGTATCGTGCTCTGGAAAGAGTTCCTAAAACAGCATCTAGTGTGGCTAAAAAGGCCAATCCGAGAGTGGCAATCCCTTTCACACTGAGGGCAGATCCATTGTGTCCCCTGCCTGGCCCCCGGATTTCGCTGGTTCCGGGACTGCCTCTCTGCCTCGGCCTGCCGAACAAGTGTCTCCTCGAAATGGAGAAGGCCATACTGCATCTTTAGCCTCCAAGCTGAACGATCAGAGGTCAAGGTTTCCCAGCTGTTAATGTCCATTCCCAAGGCCTTTAAATCCCTCTTACAGATATCCTTATATCACAGCTGCGGTCTCCCTCTAGGGCGCTTTCCCTGCACTAGTTCACCACACAGGAGATCTTTCGGAATCCGACCATCATCCATTCTCACAACATGCCCAAGCCAGCGAAGACGTCGCTGTTTCAACAGTGTATACATGCTAGAAATTCCAGCACATTCCAAGACTGCGCTATTTGGAACTTTGTCATGCCAGGTGATGCCAAGGATACTTCGGAGACAGCGCATATGAAATGTAACAAAATTGATTCTGCAACAAAAATGCAACCCTCCAGCAGAAGGACTAGTCGTTCTGATGGTTCATTACCTGCCGCTGGGTGGTTTCAGAGCAGATGCTAGTACTATTTTAGTATTACTACTGGGAGACCTGACCTGTGTCTGCATGTATCTTCCCAAACAGTTTAGTGCATTCTTGAATCAGCCTGAAGCAAAGAAAAATAGGTTGGCTCTGAATACCAGCTCCTGAAAAACAGTAGGAGAGCTTATTATCTTGGCTGGGCTTCCCAGAGATACCTGTTGACTAATCATGGGAAGGAAAGCTTATTCTCCTTATTCATTTATCCAGGTGTATTTCCATTAGGGGGAGGGCCTTCTCTGTAGGGGCCCCTGTTCTCTGAAACCAACTTCCCCCAGAGATCCGAATTATCCCCACCTTGCTGGCCTTCCGAAAAACCATTAAGACATGGCTCTTCCTGCAGGCAGGGTTCTGAGACAATTTTACAAGAGCTGAAGTGGTGCAGTGGTTAAATGCAGCCATTGCAGGCTGACTGCTAGTTCAACAGTTCAGCTGTTCAAATCTCACTAGGCTCAAGGTTGACTCAGCCTTCCATCCTTCCGAGGTGGGTAAAATGAGGACCCAGATTGTTGGGGGCAATATGCTGAACTCTGTAAACCGCTTAGAGAGGGCTGTAAAGCACTATGAAGCGGTATATAAGAAAAGTGCTATTACATCTGAGGTCTCCCCCACGTATGCATGGCGTTGTATGTTTTTCTTTTTTAACTTTTTTAAAATTGTTTTTAATGATTTTATTGTTTGGTGTTCTTTAAAATGCCGTACGCCGCCCTGAGTCCTTAGGGAGTAGGGCGGCATAGAAGAATTCCCAAATAAATAAATAAATTTCCCTGCAACAGAGTTTGGTATTATTTTAGGAGGGTGGGTAATAATATTTTAAGCAAGGACCATGTTCATGGTAAGGCCTGGCTTAATGTCTATGGAGATTCTCAGTCGTCCAGATCAGTGGTGGAGAATGGAAGGATTTATATTCCTTGCAGTCATCTGGTCGTTAGTACTCTTTCTGAGAATCACTGAGGCCAATTGGAGATTTATCTGTGCCCCCAGGTCACCTGGACAGGCTGTGGAAGGTTCCAAGAAGGTTCCACAGCCATTTGCATTATGCAGGTGACCCTCAGGGCTCAGGTGATCCTGAGGGCATGAATAAAATTCCCAAGTGGTCTCAGCGACTCTCAGAAGAGAGCTGTAATAATAATGACTAGTTCATTGCAAAGAATATAAATCCTTCCATTCTCCACATTCAGTCAGAACTGAAGAAGCTTCTTGGATGAGAAGTGAAATGTCTTCAAGGAAAAACAAAGTCCATCTGCCTTTTCAAAAAGCACCTTTGGGACAAGGACTGGCTTCTTCCTCTAAATAGTCCATGATTGGAGAAATGCTGGATCTTGGCTTATTTCTAGGGACAAGAGAGACCTGACATGAGAGGAAGAGGAGGGAACAGAAGTCCTTTGGAAAGTTAAATCCCTAGTCAGACATTATGCTCCTGAATGCAAGCAGAGTGTTTAGTTTAGTTTAGTTTATTGGAATTTCTATGCCGCCCAACTCCCAGAGTGCTGACAAATACTAAGTAATTAAGTAATAGAAGGCCCCATTTAAAAACATCTTTGAACTGCAGTTGCTTTGGATGTAGTCCCTTAAGACCTCCATGGGCTAAGAAGAGCAGCTGTACTGTCAGAGCCATTCTGGAGCATCTGTTTTTGAGCTGTAGGGCAACATATTCAAGTAAGCAATTGGTTAAAATCCCCAGCCTCGATGAGCGGAAAAGTGGATGAACATTTATCTGTTTATTTAGAAGGTTAGTATGGCCACTGAACGTGTGGCACACAATCCTGGGCAGCCAACAACGATGATAAAAATCACAAACAATAAAAACAATGAAATTGTGCTTTGGCACATTGCCTTCTATCTCTTTCTGCTGCCCTTTCATTTCCTTCCCCCTTTTCCGTTACCAATAACTTGGTTCACAACATCTTTTTTTTTGTAAAATTCCAGAAAGGATTCCTAGAAAGAGTGGAGAACTTTAAATGTTGAACAGAGTGCTGGAAGATAGGATGTCATTTAACCACTGAGCCGAGGTGGCACAGTGGTTAAATGCAGATACTGCAGGCTACTCCAGCTGACTGCTAGTTCAGCAGTTCAGCTGTTCAAATCTCACCAGGCTCAAGGTTGACCCAGCCTTCCATCCTTCTGAAGTTGGTAAAATGAGGACCCAGATTGTTGGGGGCAATATGCTGAACTCTGTAAACCGCTTAGAGAGGGCTGTAAAGCACTATGAAGCGGTATATAAGTCTAAGTGCTATTGCTATTCTCCCTTTCTTCCTCTCTGTCTTTCTTCCCTCCCTTCCTGGGTAGCCCAGCTGCTGTTCCTATTTCTACAGGCTGGCCACCCTAGAACCCTAATTTTAAGATTATCTATCATATTTCAAAAGCTAAAACCCTGCTGCAACTTGCTAGCAAGTCCATTCACAGATAGAAAGGGGCGGACAGCAAGGACTACATCATGGTCATATTTAAAACTACAGGAGTGGAAAAAGTATTTTAGTCCACTTTTCAGCCAATGGAGGTTCATATGGCAACTTACAAATACCAATATGGCCCTTGCCATCTGTCTTACAATTTCAGAGATGCAAGAACCAAGGAAAAGGATTGGGGAGAGAAGAGGGGGGAAAAACAATGAAAATAAAAATGGTTTATTCAGTGAGGGATAGCATTTATAGCTAGTCTGGGCTGGATAACAATAAAATGTTCTCTGCAGCTATTTTCTGCCTAGGCCGCCTTCTCATTGGCTCAATTTTTGATCTGCTGAAGGACTTCCCTGAACAGCCATTAATAGGAACTGCATGGGGGATATTGATCAAGACAAGTCCATTTGTATATACAGTATTAAATGAATGTAACTTAGTTAAAGCATTGTCATAATAGTTTGTAACTCCAGTTTGGGGTATTTCAAGAGCACCGATTCTCAAAGTAAAAAGATTTAACAGATTAACAGAGTTGGAAGGGACCTTGCAGGCCATCTAGTCCAGGAGTTGGCAACTTTAAACACTCAAAGAGCCATTTGGACCCGTTTCCCACAGAAAAGAAAACACCGGGAGCCACAAAACCCTTCCCGTGCCTGACTATTTCCTGAGCAGCCACAGAACTAGCATATGTAGTTGAATTAAACGTTCTGTTTTCTTCTGAAACTTTTATTTTCTTGGATTTATCCATGGTTGGCCTACCGGGGGTCAAAAAGCTCAATAAATTGCATGCCAGCAGGTATCACACCTTGGCGGTTGTGATGCATATTTTGAGCAACGGAGCCGCAGCAGAGGGATGAAAGAGCCACATGTGGCTCCAGAGCTGTGGGTTGCTGACCCCTGATCTAGTCCAACCCCCTGCCCAAGCAGGAGACCCTACATCTGCCTCTACCTAGGATCGAACTCACAACCTCCTGATTGTGAGGCAAGAGCTCCACCTCTAGGCCACAGCAGCTGGGTCAAGAGACAGAACAATCTGCATTCCTTCTTAGGTTGAAAGAGGACAATACCTTTTAATCCTAAATATGGAACTGATCCTTGAAATATGTAGCTGGTGGCTGTAGTGATAAAAGAGCCAGTTCAGTATAGTAGTAAAGGCACAGGGCTAGAACCTAGGAGACTGAGTTCTAGTCTCTACTTAGGTACAAAGCCAACTGGGTGACCTTGGACCTGTCACACTCTCTCTCTACCCTGAGAAGGAGGCAATGGCCAACCACAGGTAGTTGCCAGGAGTCAACACTGACTTGAAGGCACGCATGCTTGATGGAACACATAGACGCACAGACACAGACACACAATTTGAAGACTGCACCCTTCCTCCCCCATGTTTTATATATTACCAGGACCAAATCTAGTTCACCTCTTAATCTTAATTACAGGTAATCTTTGAATTTTTTATTTTAAATATACATCCATATTGTGTGTGGACAGATTTGGTTCTGGGTATCATTCATATTAATCCAATTCGCAGTAACAATGGAATAGAATAGAATTCTTTATTGGCCAGGTGTGATTGGACACACAAGGAATTTGTTTTTGGTTCATATGCTCTCAGTGTACATAAATAGATAAGATATATTCGTAAGAATCATAGGGTTAGTAATATTAGTAATCTCTATCACATTTATCAAATTTTAGTAATTATATTGTTTAAACATACATAAACAAAAAATGCCTAATTCCTCATCTTTATCTCTATTTTCATCTATTTCTTGTTCAATCTAAACATTTTTCTATTATGTATAGGCAAAGTTGTTTCTGGGTGTCATTCATATTAATCCAATTCACGCTAACAATGTTAGTAATCTCTATCACATTTATCAAATTTAAATAATCCTCATTATATTATTTAAACATACATTAAAAAATGCCTAACATGTAAACTTCTAATCTTTCTATTATTTTTATTCATTCTATAAAAATTTATATTCTAATATTTCCCCTATCTAATTTTATTTCTGCCTCTTTCAGCTTACAATCAGGCTACTTTAATATTTAAAGGGCAATTCTTTCTATCCATCATCTCTTCTTCTCTTTAATGCTTCAATTCTTATCCATTTTTTAATTCGCTCCCACACTCATCTTTGTCTCTATCTTCATCTCTGTCTTTCTTGTTCAATCTAAACCTTTCTCCAAGTACAATCTTATACTGCCAATTCTCCCAGATGTCTGCCCATGTCCCAATCTCCTTATCAAAGGTATCTTCCAATTACAGGTAATCTTTGATTTACAACCCATCACTTATTTGACCGGTTGAAGTTATGACAGACCCCCCAAAAGTTACTTATGACCCAGATTCAAAGTTATAAGGGACCTTGAAGGTTTTGAACCTCCTGCTCAGGCAGAAAGTCCTATACCATTTCAAACAAATGGTTATCAAATCTCTTCTTAAAAACTTCCAGTGTTGGAGCATTCATAACTTCTGGAGGCAAAGTTTTAATACCCAACCTCACCCTGCAATGTTATTCTGTAATTCTGTAATTCATCCTATTGGTACTGTACTTTTGCTATTCCTCTGGCCAGTTGTGTTGAAAGACTGCAAGAATGAAATGTCATGAGACCAAGAACTTCTGCTCAGTGCTTTTGTAATCCCTCATGATTTTTCAAAGGCTTGATTGAATTTATATTAAGGCAGAATGAGCTATGGGAGCAGAGGTACCACAAAATTTAACATCAGTGTAATTTTCTGCCATCTTCTAGATGGGTTGGAGAAGACTTTCATAAGTTGTGGAGAAAAGCCCAAGGAAACATCAGCATTTGCAAAAAAAACAGGAAAGGAACCTGGAGACAAGTAGAAAAACAGATGCTAAGAGAGAAAGAAGATTGAAACAAAAGCTGGACTTGTCGAGGCAGGACCTATTGAGAAAAAACTGAAAGAAGCAAGTTCAGTTCCTGGAATCTCCCATTAAAAATGTGCAGAGAAGGGGACAGCGTTTATGGTAGGAAGGACCAACCTTCAGAAGCATTTAAAGGTGAATCGATGGAAATTGGATGTACATTTTCACCCACAGACTTACTGGTGCACCCTGCAGAAAAAGTGTAATGCAGATTTTCTATTGAAACTGATTCTCTGTCCTTCTAGTTCTAGAGTAGACCTCTGTTCTTCTAGACCAGTGTTTTTCAACCTCAGTTACTAAAATGTGTGGACCAACTCCCAGAATTCTCTTAAAGTTGCCGAGGTTAAGAAACACTGTTGGTGGAATTCTGGGAGTTGAAGTCCACACACAATTTAAAGTCGTTGAGATTGAGAAACACTGGTCTAGATAAACTTGGCAATAACAAGTTACCAGGACTGCACATTGACTGGTGAGTGCAGGAGTGGACCGCAACATGGATGAAGGACTTCTAGGATAACGTGACATCCAAAGCTTTCTAAAACAGTCTAATAGCAGTAGACAGAACAATGAGGATAACTTTATCCACACTGGAGGTTGGGCATAGTTTTATGTATAACTATAGGCTAGCTTTAGGGACAATTCAAATATTTTTAAAATAAAATGATTACTGCAGTCATTAAACACATTAAAAAATTTCATAAGGAATATGAAATCCATAAGAGACATATCAGCGGTTATAACAATCTCAGTCCTATCAACATACAGGTAGTCCTCGACTTACAACAGTTTGTTTAGTAACCGTTCAAAGTTACAACGGCACTGAAAAGAGTAATTTATGACTATTTTTCACAGTTTCACTTTGCAGCATCCCCATGATCATGTGATCAAAATTCAGATGCTTGGCAACTGGGTCATAACTATGGCCGTTGCTGTGTCCCAAGGTCATCTGATCCCCTTCTGCGACCTTCTGACAAGCAAAGTCAATGGGGAAGCCAGATTCACATAACAGTTACTAACTTATCAACTGTAGTGATTCATTTAACAACTGTAGCAAGAAAGGTCGTAAAATGGGGCAAAGCTCACTTAACAAATGTCTCACTTAACAACAGAAATTTTGGGCTCAATTGTGGTCATAAGTCGAGGACTACCTGTACTACAATATCATGATGGCCCAGCTGGATAATTTTAGATTCTGGATTTAATCATTGTACTCTGGGCTATTTTAAGAAGCCATATGTATAACTCAGAAGACAAACGAACAAATCACATTTCTTTCATCTCTCCCTCCACCTTTGAGATCTCAATTTTTAATGCTATAGAAGGCAGGCATTATGAATAACAATTAATTATTCATAACTATAAATAATGCAAACACAAAGGAAATAAATGCACATATAGTTTTGGTCTCATTCTACCTCTTCCAAGACCATGCGACTTTACTTGCTGAATGCAACACTTGACTCAGGAAAGCACTCCTATTGTGACCATTCCAGGGGTGAAATGCTATCGGTTCGGCCCGGTTCGGGCGTACCGGTAGCGGGGGGTGCCGGTGGTTTGGAGAACCGGTAGCGAGGGCAGTGCGAGGCTCCGCCCACCCACCTGGATGTCGCCATTTTCTCTTTTTTTAACCCTCTGCGCATACGCAAAGCCTTCTGCGCATGGGCAGAGGGTGAAGAAACACGCGCTTCCGAACCGGTAAGGGAAGGTAAGTAGATTTCACTGCTGGACCATTCCTACATTTTTGTAGGAAATCGGATATTCTGATTATCCCAGGATAATCCCTACTCTCACCATGAACAAATTTAATTTTCTAATACTGCACTTCAGTTGTAGCACTTAGTGGAAATAGTCCTTATGCAGTCAGAGGAAAGCAACCCGATGTGAGATCACGGCCAAAACAAAAGATAGGTGAAAACCAGATCTTCTGCCCAAAGAAATGGACCTCCAGCCTGTTGCATAGTTTGGGCAAGAGGAATAGGTGGAAAAAAACTTGAAGTGTTATTTCACTGTATATAGGATTTGCATTTGCTGCAAACTAATGGCTGCAAACTAATGGCTGCAAACTAATTCTTTCTTAATGCTTCTTAGCTTTTCACAATAACATTAATTACCCAGATTCCCAGATTATTTTGTGTTTATTTAAATCTTGTAGGAGTAACAGAGTAACAGAGTTGGAAGGGACCTTGTAGGTCATCTAGTCCAACCCTCCGCTCAAGCAGGAGTCCCTACACCATTTCCGACAAATGGCAGTCCAATTTCCTCTTGAAAGTCTCATTTGTTGGAGCTCTCACAACCTCCAAAAGTAAGCTGTTCCACTGGTTGATTGCTCTCAGTGTCAGAAATTTTCTCCTTATTTCCAGATTGAATCTCTCCTTGGTCAGTTTCCATCCATTATTGCTTGTCTGACTTTCTGGTACCTTGGAAAATAGCCTGACCCCCTCCTCTCTGTGGCATCCCCTCAAGTATTGGAACACTGCTATCATGTCTCCCCTGGTCCTTCTCTTCGCTAGACTAGCCATGCCCAGTTCTTGTAACTGCTCTTCGTATGTTTTGGTTTCCAGCCCCCTAATCATCCTGGTTGCTCTCCTCTGCAGTTTCTCTAGAGTCTTGACATCTTTTTTGTAGTGTGGTGACCAAAACTGAATGCAGTACTCTAGGTGTGGTCTAACTAAGGCTTTATAGAGTGGTATTAGTACCTCCCTAGTCCTAGATTGTATCCCTCTATTAATGCATTTTAAGGCAGAAAGCAGCTCCCAGTATTTTTTAATAGCCTACAGCAGATGCCCATTAAGAAATCCTGGACCAGCCTATTCACAAAATACCTTCATCTCCAGGTGATGGGATTAAGGACAGGACATGACCTTAACCCCATTCATTGAGAAAAGTGGAAACAATACTCATCCATTTAGAAAGCCATGCTAGAGGCAATAGATAACAGGATAAAATAAATTACACATGCCTGACAGGATTAGGACTAAGGAAGTGATAATTAAGACTCATCGTGAGCCTTTGAGAAGTAAGTAAAACCAATCAAATAATAAAAACACACGAAGCAAGCCTCTGGATTACAAAATGCTGTAAAAAAACTGTATAAAAGCCCATGTAAAACCAAACCAATTGGTCAGCTGTCCCAGAACTGCATGCTGTGTATGTGTTGGTTCAATGAACAGAGTCCTTCTTTCCAATCAGCCTCTATGTCATTTCCAGCATCTTTCTCCCAGCTTGGAACTGAACCAGATGGACTTTCCAATAATCTTGCCTGCCTGGGAGAAACCCATATATAATTATGGGGCTAATATTTTATTTGGGAATAATAATCTTTTTGATTCATCATAATTATGGGACTAAAAGGCTTTTTCCTGCTAGTATTTTATTTGGAAATAAGAATCTTTTTGCTATTTAATATATTTAAGTAAAAATAATAAATTGAATACCTGTATACAGTAACACTGCAATTTTTTTTCCCTGTGTAATAGACATTCCTAGCTGGCTAGGATAATGTTGTTCATCTAGATTAGCATTTCTCAAACTTGGCAACTTGAAGATGTGTGGAGTTCAATTTCCAGAATTCCCCAGCTAGCACACAAAGTTGCCAAGTTTGAAAAATACAGATCTAGATAATCTTATTCCCATCAAGCTGGTGTTTCTCTGAATACTTTTCTGAACATAAGGCTGTGGAATTTGCACTGTTCAATCATTGGGATATTTTCATTCTTATTACTAGGATTTCCAAGCTGAGTTTTTGCTATAAAAACAAGTCTGGTATTCAGGGGACTCTACAAATCAGAGTTCCCTGCTATATTAATTCTATTAAGTTGTAGGAAGTTAGCACCCACCCCTCTCCTAGGAAATGAGATATCCTAGGAGATATTAAAAGGCAGAATATATTCTGTGGAATATCCCTGGAAACATGCTTTTGAGCGGACAAGACTCCTCTTGGAAACCCCCACCCTCTGCCAATGGGCCATTAAGGACTGGGCCCAGCTCACACATTCCTCCCAACAGTCTTCTGCATACAGAACCACAATAGGATTTGCCCAAGGCCCTTTCATTCAGCCAAGCCTGGGACTTAGGACAGCCCACAAGAGTTGCCCCAGCATGCCCCTGGGGGGTCTGAGAGCCAATGGGATACATTTCTATACAGGAACAGGAAACAGTTAGGGAGGGGCCCAAGAGAGAGTATAAAACCAAGGGACTCGGCATCTTTCTTTCTCTTTTCTCTTCACCCACATCTGGAAACATGTGATCTACCTTTTCTGTACAGGGGCTCATGCCATGTGCTCCTGTCCACCATATTAAAACCATCTTTCCAAGCAATCTCCATGAATCCAGTGTCTTTTTCCCCACTTGGAAATGAACCCAAAAGGATATTCCTTACAACAAAGTCCAGCATTTTTCCCCCAGTTTTTCCCTCAGTAATTTCCCAGAAGTGGTTTGAAAGGAACACGGGGAGGCTATATTCACAAAACAGGGCCATGTAGTTCCTCATCATCAGCATTAAACCAGGGGCTTTTCTGTGGAAGTTAGTTTCTTTAAGAACACTGCTGAATTCTTTCCAGCCTTTATATCCCTGTTCTTCCAAGATGTTGAGTGCTGTGAGTCTCCAACCAAGAAAATTAATTTCCTTGTGAGATCCAATTTTTAAAAATCCAGTAAAAAAAAAAATCTCCTTGGGAAATGTAATAAAAATAACACAATCACATCTTGGCTGTGAAAGAATATAAATTTACTCTTAATAATATTTATAATTTTGCTTTACAAAAACAAATGATTTAAAACAGAAAAATCCTATTACAAATCCCTTCAAGTTTTTTTTTTACATCAGAATAAATGTAACATTCAGTTAAGTCATTACAGAATGAAGCTGGTTTAATTGTCATTTTCTGTTACAAGTAACTATGAAAGATGTGATTGGTGATGGCAAAGACCTTGTAATTCCAGGATTCTTTTGTAGAGAGAAGAATGCAGCTTTTGCAGAGCTAAAAGGAGATATAGAATAGAATAGAATAGAATTCTTTATTGGCCAAGTGTGATTGGACACACAAGGAATTTGTCTTTGGTGCATATGCTCTCAGTGTACATAAAAGAAAAGACACATTTGTCAAGAATCATGAGGTACAACACTTAATGATTGTCATAGGGTACAAATAAGCAATCAGGAAACAATCAATATTAATATAAATCGTAAGGATACAAGCAACAAGTTACAGTCATACAGTCATAAGTGGGAGGAGATGGGTGATAGGAACGATGAGAAGACTAATAGTAATTGTAATGCAGCCTTAGTGAATAGTTTGACAGTGGTCAGGGAATTATTTGTTTAGCAGAGTGATGGCGTTCGGGGGAAAACTGTTCTTGTGTCTGGTTGTCTGGGTGTGCAGTGCTCTATAGCGTCGTTTTGAGGGTAGGAGTTGAAACAATTTATGTCCAGGATGTGAGGGGTCAGTAAATATTTTCCCGGCCCTCTTTTTGACTCATGCAGTACACAGGTCCTCAATGGAAGGCAGGTTGGCAGTAATTGTTTTTTCTGCAGTTCTGATTATCCTCTGAAGTCTGTGTCTGTCTTGTTGAGATTGCAGAACCGAACCAGACAGTTATAAAGGTGCAGATGACAGACTCAATAATTCCTCTGTAGAACTGTATCAGCAGCTCCTTGGGTAGTTTGAGCTTCCTGAGTTGGCGCAGAAAGAACATCCTTTGCTGTGCTTTTTTGATGATGTTTTTGATGTTAGGTGACCATTTTAGATCTTGCAATATGATAGAACCTAGAAATTTGAAGGTCTCTACTGTTGATACTGTGTTGTCTAGTATTGTAAGAGGTGGTAGGATGGGAGGGTCTCTCCTAAAGTCTACCACCATTTCTGCGGTTTTGAGTGTGTTCAGTTCCAGATTTATTTAAAAAAATCTTCAAACACCTGAAAGGCCTTTTACTGAGAAAAAAGTTTGGATTTGCTTCCAAAGCTCCTGGCAGTTAGATAAGGATGGAAGCTTCATAGAGGGAGATCCAAATTCAAAATAAAGAGGAATTTCTTGACTATGACAACAATTAAGCAATAGCACAGCTGACCTGAAGTTCTAGGTCCTCCATCACTGGAAGTTTTCAAACAAAGATTGGACAGCCATTGGTCTGGGATGGTCTGAGGATTCCTGCCTTCAGAAAGGGTTGGACTGGAAGACCCTCACATTCCCTTCCAACAATTTGATTCTGTGAAGATCTCACATCAACTGATATAAATCGTTGGTATATGAGTGTGGCTATCTCAGAATGTGTAGCCATAGTTTAATCTAAGATAGCCACACTCATCTCCTTCCTTTTCTTCTGAGCAGGCAAGGAACGAGAGATGGCAGCCCCTCTCCAAACATAAAACACAACTGGAAGTTTGCAATTAATAAATGAAACAGGAAGCAGGCAGGGAAAGGAAACAAAATACTGACTGATCCTCAGCAACATAGGAGCTCATTACTTGTTGGACAACTGCTCATGTATTTAATGAGTGGTGTAGCGTACTATGGTTGGATCCTGTATCCCCGCAAAACCGGCAGACATCGGTTTGTCACAAATGTTGGAACTGTGGAAAAGAAAGGCAAAGAAAGAATGAAGATGGTATACAATGTAGGGCTTATAAATTATGCAAGATAATAGGGTTAGCCTACCTAGTAGACAACTAGTTGAAGAACATTGACATTTTCCCATCTGTTTTATGGCAGCCTTCCCACAGTGCCTCTAGGTTTTGAGAAGCCATTTGAAGGACAGCCTATCACCCCAGAGAAAAATGTTGTCTTTCGGTACAGAAGGTTCCCACTTTGTAGAATCTCAGGTAGCAGATTTGGGGAAGACCTACCAAAGACTATGGAGAACTTCCACCACAGTATAGAAAATCTTAGATAGGTTCATCATCTCCTAGACGAGTTGGTCCACTCCATTCAGTCAAAATCCAGATTCAGCAAGAATCTTTTTCCCTCACGGTTGGAACGACTTTCTGGATGGATGAGTTTGTCTATTGTGCTGAGCCAAATGTTTGCTAAACATAGTTTTGAGTAAACCACATTTGGCTGGCCTCGCACACTGTACTAAGCTGTAAATAATGCTGTACAAATCACAATGGCTAGATTCTTATCCCTAAAAGCAAGCAAATTTGTGTTCTAGTGAAATGTGTGAACTTTCTCACAATGTCAGGAAAAATACTCCAAGCATGTGAGCCATATCACAGTGTGTAAAAAAAAGGACCTTTCTCCATGGGTTCAAGGTACCTGATTGAGTCAAGATAAGGCTCTTCTCCCGTGTGTGTGTGTGTGTGTGTGTGTGTGTGTGTACACACACACATACATACACCGTGTTTCCCTGAAAATATGACCTACCCTGAAAACAAGCTCTAGCCCGATTTTCATGCCTGTGCCTAATATACTGTAAGCCCTACCCCCAAAATAAGTCCTAGTTAAGCCCTGCCCACCATATGGTTGTATGAGGTGGGGCAAGGAACAGGCATAAAAATCAAGCAAGGGTGTGGGGGGGTAGAACTGCCCCACGCGCCCCGCACCTGCTTACATTAGGACTACTGCAGCCAGGCCTCCCATGCCCTGACACGTGTCATGCTGCTGGCTGACTTCTGCAGCCGCTTGCGGCCACTCGTGGCCAGATGCCATGTGGTGCATCGCGCTGGTGCTGCCGTTCATGGCAGGACGCCACAAGGCTCATCATGCCATTGCCGCTGCTCATGCACACAATGGCACAATGCGCCACGCAACCTCCTGCCACATGTGGCAGCACTGGTGCGACAAGCTATGCGGTATTGGCGGCAAGCGGCCACAAAAGGCTGCAGAAGAAGTCACACAGCGGCGCGACAGGTGTCAGGTGTGGGAGGCATGGCTGCAGTGGTCCTAAAGTAAGTGGGTAAGACATAGACATCCACCAAAAATAAGACCAAAAATAATACCTTGTGAAAAGAAACATGGTAGGTAAGTAGGTAAGTAGGTAGGTAGGTAGGTAGGTAGGTAGATGATAGATAGATAGATAGATAGATAGATAGATAGATAGATAGATAGATAGATAGATAGATAGAGATACATAGATAGAGATTGGAGCAACATCTTTCAGCTGTGGCTAGGGGGACCTTTGCACAGGTCTGTCTTGTGCACCAATTGCGACCCTACTTGGAGAGGGAAGCTTTGCTCACAGTCACTCATGCCCTTGTCACCTCACGGCTAGACTACTGTAATGTGCTCTACATGGGGCTACCCTCAAAGAGCATCCAGAGACTGCAATTGGTACACAATGCAGCTGCGCGAGCTGTGGTGGGTGTGCCGATACACCCACGTAACACCTATTCTCCACCAGCTGCATTGGTTGCCTATTAGTCTCCGGTCGCAATTTAAGCTGTTGGTTTTGACCTTTAAAGCCCTACATGGCTCAGCACCAGGCTACCTTCGGGATCGCATCCTACCACACACCTCCCTACGACCAGTTAGGTCCTACAGAGTGGGCCTCCTCCAGGTCCCATCGGCCAAACAATGTCGGTTGGTGGGGCCACGGGGGAGAACCTTCTCTGTGGGAGCCCCGTCCCTCTGGAACCAACTCCCACCAGAGATCCGGACTATCCCCACTCTACTGGCCTTCCGTAAAGCCGTAAAAACATGGCTCTTCCAGCAGGCGGGGTGAATAAGATCAGATTCCCCCATGAATGAATGTTTTTTAAAATAATGTTCTGTTTTTAAACTATTATGTTTTTATTGCATTGTTCTTACCCATGTTGTACGCTGCCCTGAGTCCCACGGGATTGGGCGGCTTATAAGAAAGCTTATTAAATTAAATTACATTAAATTAAATAGATAGATAGATAATGATGATGATGATAGCTAGATAGCTAGATAGTTGGTGATAGATATAGATAGATAGATAGATAGATAGATAGATAGATAGATAGATAGATAGATAGATAGATAGATAGATAGATGATAGATGATAGATAGATAGATAGATAGATAGATAGATAGATAGATAGATAGATAGATGATAGATGATAGATAGATAAGAGATAGATAGATAGATAGATAGATAGATAGATAGATAGATAGATAGATAGATAGATAGATAGATAGATGAGAGATAGATGAGAGATAGATAGAGAGATAGATAGATAGATAGATAGATAGATAGATAGATAGATAGATAGATAGATAGATAGATAGATAGATAGATAAGAGATAGATAGATAGATAGATAGATAGATAGATAGATAGATAGATAGATAGATAGATAGATAGATAGATAGATAGATAGATAATAGGTAGATAGATAGATAGATAGATAGATAGATAGATAGATAGATAGATAGATAGATAGATAGATAGATAGATAGATAGATAGATAGATAGATGATAGGTGTGTGTGTGTGTATGTGTGTGTGTGTGTGTGTGTGTACATATACTGTATTCATAAATATATGAAACATACTATTTATAGATGAAGGCGGCAATGAGAGCAGCCAGGAGAGTGGCAGAGAGCATGGTGAGGATGGTGATAATGATGTTTGTCTCAGTTCTCCGCCGTCTGGGCTTGGCAACAATTCTGTCAGGATTTCTCCCTGGTAAAAAACAAATTTATATTTTTATCATGTAATCCTTTCAAGGTGCCATCTTAGAAGAATTTCCTTTCCTTCAGGACAGAACAGTTTTTGTAATGCCTGAGATATGTAGGAAAGTGAACCTGAATTATTCAGAGAGCATAGAAACGCCTCCTCCAACAGGTCAGGTTGATGTAATACCAGTCTTCCTGGATTTGTACAGTAGTCCTTGACTTATGACCACAACTCAGTCTAAAATTTCAGTTGCTAAGCAAGACAGTTGTTAAGTGAGTTTTGCCTCATTTTATGACCTTTCTTGCCACAGTTGTCACGTGAATCACTGCAGCTGTTAAGTTACGAGGCTGAGTCAAAAAGCAATTCCATTTTCTTTAGGACAGGTATAATTACCAACACAGGAACATGTAACATACATCAAAATGAAGCTGGTCCTCTGTGGATCACATCCCTACTTCTCAACATAGTCACCGTTTCTCTCAATAGCAATGTTCCACCTTCGAATGAGAGCATGTATCCCTGCCTCGTAAAATTCTGTTGACTGTTCTTTGAGCCACTTCTTCACTGCAGTTTTCATTTCCTCGTCACTGGAATAATGTTTGCCTCTCAAACCCTCTTTCATGGGGCCGAAGAGATGATAGTCCGGCTTCCCTCATTGACTTTGCCTGTCAGAGCCCCCTGGGAAAGTCGCAAATAGCGATCACAAGACTCCGGGACATGTCAGCTGTTGCAAATACCTGACAGTTGCACAGGTACAGTATATGTGGTACCTTGCTCCATAGTAGTAACTGTGAGAGGGATCTTGGAGTCCTAGTGGACAACCATTTAAATATGAGCCAGCAATGTGCAGCAGCTGCCAAAAAAGCCAACACAGTTCTAGGCTGCATTAACAGAGGGATAGAATCAAGATCACCTGAAGTGTTAATACCACTTTATAATGCCTTGGTAAGGCCATACTTGGAATACTGCATTCAGTTTTGGCCACCACGATGTAAAGAAGATGCTGAGACTCTAGAAAGAGTGCAGAGAAGAGCAACAAAGATGATTAGGGGACTGGAGGCTAAAACCAGAGGTGGTATTCAGCCGGTTCGGACCAGTTCGAATGCAGTATTCGACCTGCGGGTGGGGCTGGATACAACCCACCCCTGTACTGTAGGTCATCTAGTCCAACCCCCTGCCCAAGCAGGAGACCCTACACCATTTCTGACAAATGGTAGTCCAATGTCTTCTTGAAGCGATGAAGTTCCCACAACTGGAACTTGGAACACTGCTATCATGTCTCCTCTGGTCCTTCTCTTCACTAGGCTAGCCATGCCCAGTTCATGCAACCCTTCATTGTATGTTTTAGTGTCCAGTCCCCTAATCATCTTGGATGCTCTTCTCTGCACTCTTTCTAGAGTCTCAACATCTTTTTTATAGTGTGGTGATCAAAACTGGATGCAGTATTCGAGGTGTAGTCTTACTAAGGCTTTGTAGAGTGGTATTAGTACCTCACTTGATCTTGATTGTATCACTCTGTTAATGCAATTTAGGATTTCACTGGCTTTTTTGGCTGCCGCCGCACACTGCTAGCTCATATTTAACTGGTTTCCACTAAGACTCCAAGATCCCTCTCACAGTTACTGCTATTAAGTCTGGTTTCGCCCAGTAAAACTAGCCCCAATGTCTAATTCCAATGTCTAAGGTTGCCCACTTGTGAAGCAACACCAGGGAGATTTCAGAGAGTTGAAAATAACTAATAGTGACAAAAAACACAATACTAAAACTAACCTACCCAGGGGAGAAAGGCAGACTCAATATACAATGGTTTCATTCCTTTTCATAAAGAAACCCAGCTAAAGTTTATGCTTATTTTCAGGTTAAAAAGGTAAAGGTTCCCCCGCACATGCATGCTAGTCGTTTCCAACTGTAGGGGGCGGTGCTCATCTCCGTTTCTAAGCCAAAGAGCCAGCACTGTCCGAAGACGTCTCCGTGGTCATGTGGCCGGCATGACTAAACGCCAAAGGCGCACGGAACACTGTTACCTTCCCACCAAAGGTGGTCCCTATTTTTCTACTTGCATTTTTTACGTGCTTTCGAACTGCTAGGTTGGCAGAAGCTGGGACAAGTAACAGGAGCTCACTCCGTTATGCAGAGCTAGGGATTTGAACCGCTGAACTGCCGACCTTCTGATCGACAAGCTCAACGTCTTAGCCACTGAACCACCACGTCCCTATTGTCAGGTTAGTGTACATGAAATATTGCAGAGGTAGGTCCATGTGTGACTGTCTAACCAAAATGAATGGGATTTCAACAGGCTGGACATGTGACAGGTGATGCTAGTGGTACCCATTTCTAGTTACCTCGAATCAGTGTGATGGGATCAGACCATTTTGATTCCTTTACGACGTCTGTTGAATTCATTGCCAGGAACCTGACCCTAGAAAGAGAAGGCTGTGTGTGTTAGTGACAGTGAAGGGTGTTCCAAAATTTGTCAGTAATTGCTTTTTTTCAATAAATGGCAACAGTTCCTGCCTGATCTTTTTTCCCACATGCCCTTGACTTCAACACTCAGTGAGGCTGGGAAGTATGGGGTTTGTGGTGTGATGCTTGTAACCAGCATTGGTTGGGTAAGGCCATTCTAAATTGTACCATTAACAGTAGAATTGAAAACCCCCCAAATAGCTATATGTCACATATGGACCCCCATTCTCTTCTCACTTTAGTTGCCTTTTAAATGCCGAATTTCAGAATTCTTGGAGGGGTGGGGTGGGGGGTTGCCCAATAACCACACTGCCTTGCTTGTTAATTTAATTAACAAATTTCTACCCCGCGGCTAACATTAATTTAATAATATATAAGTTGTATTTCTATTTGCTTTTTAACTATTAATTTAATAATTAAAAAGAGAACTGAAATACAGATGTGAGAAAATGATAATGGAGGGGAGAACCATCCAGTGTTGCAAGGCAAAAATAAAATGACCTCATTAAAAACAACTGCAACTCAGAACAAGTGTCATTAACAAGAACATCAGCTGTAAAAAGAAGGCAAGCACAATGGAGAATCGGCAGGTGACCAGAGATTAGAGCAAAGTCTGCAAAGTGTCCCAAAAAGTCAAGATGGTCATCAGATCAAAGCTCTGCCTGTTTTTAATGTGCATGGCATACAGAGCAGAACTTTGTGGCCACCACCCTCCTAGCATAGAAAAGAATTTTTTAAAAAATTAAATAATCAGTAGAAAACCTCCACAGGGATGATGTGCTTTTGTGTGTGAAACTGATTTGTAATTTTGTGTGGTGTGGCAGGCTTGGTGTAGGCATGGAGAACCAGGGGCTCCTGGGCCAGATGAGACCGACACCTTCCTTTTATTCTGGTTTTTGGACCCTCCTTTGAACATGAGCACCAAAACTGACCCTTGTCCCTTCATTCTGAGATAGAGAACACATCAGAGGTGGGTTTCTCCCAGTTCGGACCAGTTCGCCCAAACCGGTAGCCACCCGCTGGTGATGTCATGATGACATCATGGAACCGGTTCGGTCGGTGCCGGCCATCTTTTTTTGAATTTTTTTGAATTTATTTTTTTGAATTTATTTTTTAATTTCTTCTGAGCATGCGCAGAAGCCGAGTTTCCAGCACTACGCATGCATTGCCATCTTGTTTTTGGCTCTCTTTTTTTGGGATTTTTTTTTCGGCACTGCGCAGCCACACAGCGCGGGAGGAAGCAAACCGGCAGCGAGGTAAGTTAGAACCCACCCCTGGAACACATGATTGATAGACTGATGATTGATTGTCCCAGATCAATAAAGGAAGTACCTGACAATTGTAGTGTAAGTTCTAAAATAGGCAAATCACAGTTTTAAAATAAATCTTCTACTGGATTCCCTTCTTCCAATCACCCATTGCCCATGTTGGCTTAGAATGTGGCTACAAAACCTGTTAAATTGTGGGCAAAGATCGCAGGAGACAGACTTCAGAACAGCTCTTTTATTAGCTCACTCAAGCAACCAGCAACTTGCAGTCTGACAGATAGCCCTTTTATAAGGAGCTGTCAGACACAACAACCAATAGCGTATGAGCATTCAAACACATGACCAGGGTGGCAACAACAGTTCAGGTAGAGTTCAACTATAAACATAATGACTTACAGTTCAGTCAGAGGTCGTCTAGTCAAAACAAGTTTATGGTTCAGTTATAGGTCAGTCAGAACACAACAAAACCCTTCCTCATTCCTTCCCAAATAGGTGACTTGTAACAAGAAATGATCAGGAAATGTAACGTAATTACCTTAAGTGACAACATCCAATTAGTCATTTTTTGGGGTCCAAGATTCTTGGAGAAATAACCCTTTGACAATAAATCCTGTTAGTGATTTACTGCCTATGTTTCCTAAGACAAGCTATTGCAACCTAAATAATTGAGTTTTTTTCTTAGAAGAACAAATTTTTGATCTATTGTTACAAAACACTCAAAAATTCAAGAACAAAAGGGAGTGTAAACAGTGACTTTTACACTTTTTACGTCTTGGAAGCAAAGGTTATTTGCAGTGGTAAAAGGCTATGAAAAGGTTAATAAAAGGTATTGATGTAAATCAGATTTATCTATCTTTTCTTTTTTTCATCTATCTTTAATTTTTTCTGGCTTATTGTTTCTGACTTCTTTTCAATGCTCTACATAACACTGTTTATCCTGAAAGTTCAATGTCTAATAGGTATTGATATTTTGATGTGGAAAATGAAAATGCACGTTCCTTTGGATCAATGGCATTTAAAGATGCTTAAAGGGAGGAAATGCTTGGGCTGAAAAACAAAAGCAAAGAGTTTGAAAAATGTCCCAGTGTATTCAGCCGAGTCACCATTTATTAGTAATATTAATAGTTTTATTCTTAAGAGATTTCTTTTAATTGAACAAGAATTGTTCTGAGTAGCAACATTGAGAATGAATGTTTCAAATGTTTGGATTTATACTTGATAGCATATATATATATATATATATATATATATATATATATATATATATATATATATATATATATATATATATATATATATATATATATATATATATATATATATATATATATGTTTATTCTGTCGAGTAAATTCTGTCAGCAAAAAATTTTACACACACACACACATATATATATACTGTATGTATACACATACACATACACATACACATACACATACACACATACACATATACATATACATATACATATACATATACATATACATATACATATACATATATACACATACATACATACACATACACATATGCATACGCGCACACACACACACACACACACACAAATGAAACCTCATGTTAAAGCCTCATGTTAAAAATTAAAATGCAGAAGGAAAAAATAAAATAAACAAGGGAAAAAAACAAATGGAAAATTAAAGTGTGGGAGATTTTGGATGTGTGTGTGTGTGTGTGTGTCTATATATCTATAGTATATATGTATATACCTATACCTATACCTAAACCTATATCTATGCCTATACCTATACCAAGGGGCGGGCTCCTAATTTTTTTACTACCATTCTGTGGGCGTGGCTTATTTTATGGGTGTGGCTTGCCAGCCATGTGACCGGGTGGGCGTGGGCCTCGGGAGCTTGGCAGCGGCCAGAGAAGCAGGGGGGGGCATTGCTCACCCGCAGCGCAGCCCCCCGCAGCGGGAGCAGCAAGACCACGGCAGTGGTTCTTCTAGGAGGCTCCATCCGGCCTGAATGCTTCTCCCCATTCGATGATCCTAGGCTCCTGCCGCCCGTTCCCCCTCCCCTCAGCAGCTCGAGAAGCCTCGAACATGCAAAAATGCCTAGGATCATCACCGCACGTTCGTGGCTTCTCAGACTGCTGAAGGGAGGGGAATGGAGATAGCTCCTGCTGCCCGTTCTTTCAGCATCTCATGCACTCCCTCAGCCATCCTCCCCTGCTTGGACTCACTGTGGGGTAGGAAGGCAGCGTATGCACAGTGCCAGAAGCTCTGCTTCTGGGCATGCGCAGAAGAAATTTTTTAAAAAAAAAAATTAAATTTTTTTTTAATGGTGGCGCCCAGGCACCGGCAACCGACCGCACCGGTACTGTGATGTCACCAGCGGGCCGCTACTGGTGCTATAGAGTGGAACGCACTGGTAGGAACCCACCACTGCCTATACCTATACCTATACCTATACCTATACCTATACCTATACCTATACCTATACCTATACCTATACCTATACCTATACCTATACCTACCTACCTACCTACCTACCTATCTATCATCTATCTATCTATCTATCTATCTATCTATCTATCTATCTATCTATCTATCTATCTATCTATCTATCTATCTATCTATCATCTATCTATCTATCATGTATACACATATCCCAAATCTCCCACACTTTAATTTTTAATTTGCTTTTTTCTCTTGTTTATTTTACTTCTTCCTTCTGCATTTTAATTTTTAACATGAGGCTTTAACATAAGGTTTCATTTGAAAATGAAATGGATGGAGAGAAAGAGACTCAGGTGTTTCTGTCTTAAAGACATTCAGTGACATTAGTTTTCTATTTATTTTTTATCGTGCCTTAATAATTTTTATAAATAACTCAAGGCAGTGGACATACCTAATATCCCTTCCTCCTCCTATGTTCCCCACAATAATAACCCTGTGAGTTGGGTTGGGCTAAGAGAGAGTGACTGGACCAAAGTCACCCAGCCAGCTTTCATGCCTAAGGAGGGACTAGAACTCACAGTCTCCTGGTGAGTTCTAGCCTGATGCTTTAATCACTGAAGCAAACCATTTATGCATTGCCAAAGCACAAAAAATACATCATGGAAAATTAGTTTGCATACATGATCTGGGCTGCATAAATAAAGCCTTTGAAATTATTTATTTATTTGATTCCTATAGCTGCCCGTCTCAACCTGTGACTCAGCAGCTCACAGTTCTAAACATATAAAAGCAATGAAACATTAACAATATTTAAAACAATAAAAACATCCAAAATAAATATATACAATATCTGAGATAATTAACCAGTTAACATGTAAGCCAAGAAACAGGACCCCTAACACTTTCAGAGCCTCAGGCTCAGGTACGTAGCCAAGTTTTGAAAGCCTTACAAATGGCCATTAATATACAATTTGTACAGAAATATTCCTAGAGAGATTGTGTGACTTTGTAATTATATACGTTGAAATACATTCCCCTCTGTGAATAGTCTATATACATTAAGGTGACCAGACGTCCCGCTTTTGGCGGGACAGACACGCTTTTCAAGCGTGTGTCCCGCGTCCCACATTCTTTTCAAAAAGTCACGCTTTTTTGGAAAGAATGCCGAAACAGCGGGACGTCTGGTCACCTTAGAAGGGGAAGCACAAAAGAGAGGTACTACCACCAAAATAAAAACCGGAAGCAAGTCGGGCTCTTTGAAAGCAGGGGACAGCATCAGGGAAGGTTTCCCTGACGGAGGTGCCAGCGAGTCCTTCGCCTGAGCCGCAGTAATTTCAGCGGGCAGGTCGGCATCGGTCCTGGCGCTCCTCCTAATTCAGTTCGACCGTCTCCCGAGACGCCGGCAGCGTCATTCCGGGTTTGTTTCTAGGTCGTGCGGCAGCCTGGTTGGTGGAGCCCGAGCAAAGCAGAATTTCAGCGAGCCGGCTGCCTGCTGGGGGGAGGGGGAAGGTGGGCTGCTCTTCCTCTCCTTCCCCCACCCCATCCCTAGCCCCGCCCTCGGAGGCGCCACTGCTGTTGGGATGCGGGTGGAGGGGTGAGGGACGAGGAGTCGTCGCCGCTGCCGTCGTCTCAGAAAAAGGGGGTTGAGGTGCCGCTGCGGACTCGGAGCGGCGGTTTGAGCTCACGAGCGGCCACTCCAGCGGCGCAAACAGCCCTTCCTTGTCCCCCTCCCCTTCCTTCTCCCCGTCGCCTCGCTGCCGCCGTTGCCCTGGGGCCAGGCGGGCGACCGGGAGACCGCGGCGCTTGGATGCCTGGAGCTCGTGACAGAGACCTAGCCCCGAGCCCGCCATGGGCTGCTGCGGGAGCGCCGCCTCGCAGGTAAGCTGCCGGCTGCCTCCTTTCCCCACCTCCCGCCTTCCGTTCGTCGCTTGCCAGCCCAAGCCACTGCCGGCTCCCGAAGGGGAGGCGGGAGGCGTGGAAAGACCTCCCGCCTCCCCACCCACCCACCTGGACGCCGACATTTGCGTTGTTTTGCCCTCTGCGCATGCGCAGCGTTCTGCGCATGCCCAGAGGGCAAAACTCAAATGGCGGCACCCAGGCGGGCCCGCCCCCCGTCCGGCTTAAAAAAAAAATCTGGTCACCTTAATATACATGGGACATGTATTCAGGGGTGGGATTCAGCCGGTTCGGACTGGTTCAGGCGAACCGGATGTTAATTTTACATCTGGTTCACCGAACCGGTAGTTGCAAGGACTGGCTGACCACGCCCACCCCACCCCACCCCTCCCAGGAGTCTCCACTGGATGTGAGGTAAGTGCAAGGCCCACGTGGAGGCTCTGGGAGGGTGAAAAACAGGCCTACCAGAAGTAATGGAAGTCCAGAAACGGGCCCGTTTCCAGCCTCCGGAGGGCTCCAGAGCCCGGGGAGGCCATTTTCGCCCTTCCGGAGGCTTGAGGAGAGCCTCTGGAGCCTGGGGAGGGTGAAAACACCCTCCCCCTGCCATGGGGTAGGAGGCCGAGTAGGCCACGCCCCCATGGCCACGCCTGCCCAGCAACCAGGCAGAGAAACGGTTGCTAAATTTTTTCAATCCCACCCCTGCATGTATTCTTGTGCTTAATCATTTAGTCATGTCTCACTCTTGGTGACTTTGTAGGCAACTGTTCTCCATGCTGGCTATGTCTAGTCTTATGAAAAGAAGGACTAAGGGTAAAGTGACCAGATATATATATTTTTAAGCGGGACACCATTGACGGGGGGCGGGGCCACCTGGACGCCGCCATTTGAGTTTTGCCCTCTGCGCATGCGCAGAACGCTGCGCATGCGCAGAGGGCAAAAGAACGCTAATGTCGGCGTCCAGGTGGGTGGGGGGGAGGCGGGAGGCCTTTCCTCGCCTCCTGCCTCCCCTTCGGGAGCCGGCAGTGGCTTGGGCTGGCTGGCTGGCTGGATGCGGAGTCTCATGGTCCGGGAGGTTTCCGGTTCTCCTGTGTCTTCCTCGTTCCTCACTTGCGGTGGTTTCGAGCCGGGCCTGGCGCGGCCCGCTGGCCCTTGGAGCGCATCAGCGGAACAACCGAGCGCTCCAGGGTTCTAGGATGCCCGATTGCTGGGGCCGCCACGCCCGCATCCTCTCCCTCGTTTTCTTGGCCGGAGACGAAAGAGGCGGCGCGGCCGGATGAAGAATGAGCGAGCGGGGGAAGGAAGGAGGGAATCGTACGGCTCCGCCCCGGACGCACCAGCCGGCCACGCTACCTCCGTTGGGGCTGCAGCAACCCCAGGACCTCCCTCTCCAGGCGCGGCTTCCGGATCCGGACTACTCGCTTCGTTCTCTGGAGAGGCTGCATGCGCGCTTGTGTGTGTGTGTGTGTGTGTGTGTGTGTGTGTGTGTGTGTGTGTGTGTTTGTGAGCGCTCCAGCAGCCCAGCGCTGGCGGAGGGGGAGCAGGAGAGCCAAGACTCGTAAGGTGACCAGACGTCCCACTGTTTCGGCATTCTTTCCAAAAAAGCGTGACTTTTTGGAAAGAATGCGGGACGTGGGACACATGCTTGAAAAGCGTGTCTGTCCCGCCAAAAGCGGGACGTCTGGTCACCTTAACTAGGGGTGACATAATAGCAGTGTTCCAATATCTCCGGGGCTGCCACAAATGAGAGGGAGTCAAGCTATTCTCCAAAACTCCTGAAGGCAGAACAAGAAGCAATGGGTGGAAACTAATCAAGGAGAAAACAAACCAGAATTAAGGAGAAATTTCCTGACAGCTAGAACAATTAATCAGTGGAACAACTGGCCTCCAGAAGTTGTAAATACTCCAACACTGGAAGTTTTTAAGAAGAGATTGGATAACCATTTGTCTGAAGTGGTATAAGATTTCCTGCCTAAGCAGGGGGTTGGACTAGAAGACCTCCATGGTCCCTTCCAACTCTTCTCTTCTCTTCTCTTCTCTTCTCTCTTTATTTATTTATATTTATTTATTTATTTATTTTTGTCAAGTACGTGTTGGTAATATACATAGATATAACATTGTTTATATACATAAGATGGGTACTGATAAGAGGGAACATTAGGACAGGGACGGTAGGCACGCTGGTGCACTTATGCACGCCCCTTAGGAATCAGGTGAGGTCAAGGTCAGGACAGCCTAAGGGTAAAGTTTTGGGGGTTTGGTGACGAAACCACAGAGTCAGGTAGTGAGTTCCAGTCATTAACTGTTGCTAAAGTCATATTTTCTACAGTCAAGTTTGGAGCGGTTCACTTAGAGTTTGTATCTGTTGTGTGCTCGTGTATTGTTGTGGTTGAAGCTGAAGTAGTTGTTGACAGGAAGGACGTTGTAGCAGATAATTTTATGAGCTATGCTTAGGTCGTGCCGAAGGCGACGTAGTTCTAAGCTTTCTAAGCCCAGGATTTCAAGTCTGGTTGTGTAAGGTATTCTGTTGCGAGTAGAGGAGTGGAGGACTCTTCTTGTAAAGTATCTATGGATACTTTCTAATGTATTTATGTCCGATATGCGGTGTGGGTTTTATTTATTTATTTATTTATTTATTCAGCTTTCTTATATGCCGCCCAACTCCCGAAGGACTCGGGTTCCAGACAGATGAGCTGTATTCAAGGATTGGTCTGGTGAATGTTTTGTATGCTCTGTTTAGTAGTGTGATATTATTGGAGAAGAAGCTACGTAAGATTAGGTTAACAGTTCTTCAAGCCTTTTTGGCGATGTTGTTGGGCTTTGGCACTTAGGTCATTTGATATGAGTATTCCAAGATCTTTGACAGAGTGAGGGTCGTCTGCAAGGTCTTGTCTGTTCAGCTTGTATTTGGTGTTCTGGTTTTTTTTGCCAATGTGTAGGACAGAGCATTTGTTGGTTGAGATTTGGAGTTGCCAGATGTTTGACCATTCTGACACAAAGTCTAGGTCTTTTTGGAGGATAGCAGTGTTGTCGGTGGTGTTGAAGAGTTTTACATCATCGGCAAAGAGAACGCAGTCGCTTGTAATGTGATCTCTTCTCTTCTCTTCTTCTCTTCTTCTCTTCTTCTCTTCTTCTCTTCTCTTCTCTTCTCTTCTCTTCTCTTCTCTTCTCTTCTCTTCTATTCTATTCTATTTTCTATTCTGTCAAACAGAGTTTCTTTAATTGTTGTTCGACTTTGCATCAGATTTGATGTTATCAAGCCAGTCTGTTCTTTGCTTTCCCATTCTTGGTCTGGTTTTATACGATTTGACCCCTCTCTGTTAGTTACTCTGGGTGATCATGGTATATGCCACAATTTACACCAGCACCACAGTTCAAAGGTGTCAATTCTGTATTATGGACATGTATTATTTTGATATTAATTCAGACAATGAAGAAATAAGTTATAGAGAACTTCAGGGAAACTTTTAATATTCTTTTCTCACCTGTATGGTCCAGGGCCTGGGAGGGGACCATTACAATCTGGCCGCCAAAAATCCGCAACGCACTCAGTTTCACTCCCTACACGCAGGACGTCAATACCATCACTTTTTTCTGGACAGGGGTAGTTTGACCCTGAGGTGTTCAAAGTCATGTAAAAATATTTCGTGGCAAAAGATTGGTAAGGCAGTTCCTCGGGCGTTTTGGGATTTTTGAAAGTCTTCACAGCTAGAGGGACAAAAAGCAAATGATTATTTCTCCATTCCAATAAAGCTGAAGTTGTGAGTGATGGTGGATCCATCACGCCTCATCCACCAAATCGTCATCAAATTTAAGTATCATTCACCTCACAAAACAAGTGACATTCGTTAATGTACAACAAAGTTAAGTTAACAAATAACAAAGGATTGTTACTGTGGTTATTATTGTTACTAAAACCATTACAAGCAAAGAAGAAATTGTTGGGCAAAGGGATGTTAATAATCTCAATATTTTGCCAGTCTCTGGGAGTCCTGGCCCTGAGGGCACAACCAAGTCTCGAGAGATCTTCCTAAAGTCAAACGTGATAAAGATAGCATCACTTCAGGGGGAGAATATTCTATTACAGATTTACAGAGTTGGAAGGGACCTTGCAGGTCATCTAGTCCAACCCCCTGCCCAAGCAGGAGACCCTACATCTGCCTCTACCTAGGATCGAACTCACAACCTCCTGATTGTGAGGCAAGAGCTCCACCTCTAGGCCATGTTCTATAACATGGATGTCACAGCAGAAAAAGTCCACCGTTTACAGCCCACCAAATATAGCTCCCTACTTGACAGAATCTGTAGCATGTCCTCTCTGCTGGATCTGGTGGGACAGGAAGATGTCACTGGGGAAATGTGATCTCTCATATAACCGGATCCCTTGCCATGTAGGGCTTTAAAGGTCAAAACCACCATCTTTTTTATAATTAAATAAAATTACTTTCCTTTCCTTTTACTTTCCTGTTTACTTTCCTTTTAATTATTTATTTTCTTTATTTTTTATTATTTTTATCCTTCTTCCGATTATGTTTTGAATAGTTTAGAAAAATTCGGAGTTAAAGATTCCAAAAAATGGGGAAATTAAGAATTTGTTTTAACTCAATTTAAATTTATTTTATTGAATATTATGCCCTGTACTTTCTCTGGGAAGTCCGGGGGGGAGGGGGGAAGGGAAGGGAGCGGGTTGGGGTAGGGGGGATGGGGGGGGGAGAAAAATGAAAAATGTTTGTACTCTGTACTTATAAAACTTTTTGAATTAAAAAAAAAACATCTTGAATTGGATTTGGAAACAAACTGGTAACCAATGCTGAGCAGAGGTGCAATATTTGCTGCAGGGGTGGGTTCCTACCGGTGCGGTCCAGTGCGCAGCTCCGGTAGGGACCCGCCGATTATGCAATTTGCTCGCAACGGCTCCGGTGCCATCTTCGCCGATCTGTTGCGCATCGCCATCTTTTTTCTGCAATTTTTGGGCTTTTTTTGCTTCCTGCGCATGCGTGGAAGCAAAATCTCACCAAAATCTCACGAGGGGACGCGCGCGCGAGATTTCGGCGAGATTTTGCTTCCGCGCATGCACAGGAAGCAAAATCGCGCGAGGGGGCTCGTGCATGTAGCGCACGCGCGCACAACATGGCAATCCGCGAGCAGCACACCGGTAGCGAGGTAAGAGCAACCCGCCCCTGATTTGCTCTGCTGGAAACACGTTTAACTGCCCATGCTGCTGCATTTTGCACCCAAATGAATAGATACTGTTCAAGGACAGTGCCATGTAGAGCACAGTACAATAGTCCAACCAGTAGCACAATGGCACAATACAGCAGGTGACTCACCTGGAAGAAGCAGGGAGAATCACTTGGTAGCAGGAGAATCAGGGAGTCATGATAGAAGGGGGGAATCACCTGAAAGCCTCCTTTCCATCTTATTCTGTTATTGTTAAATATAAGCCCATGCTTATTACACATATAGTTCTGTTTCCAGTGGTTCTGGAAAGTACTCTTTTTGGTACCCATAGTCTTTGACTATGTAATGGAGCCTGCCTATTGTTGGAAGAAATATCCATCTGGTTCAGTTCCAAGTGGGGAGGAAGACACTGGAAACATGGAGGCTGATTGGAAAGATGGTTTAATGGTGAAGCAGAACCACCAAGCACGTGTGGTTTTGTGTATTTTGTTATTTGATTTTAATTAGTCTCGCAAAGGCTGGCAAGGAGTTGGGGTTTTTAATCTTGTTTAACAAATGTAATTAATCCTAGATGCTGGATTCCTTGGGGTTTTAATCCTGTCTTGAATGGCTTACCAAATCTGCATTTCTGTAAGGTAGGTTCCACAGTATCTTTGGGGCTATTAACAAAGACTGAGTCTGTTTCCTGCCTCAAAAAAAACCCCACATGTTTCTCCATTTCTCATTTAGGGAAATATAATATTCTGCCTTTTTAATATTTCTCAAAATATTTCATTCTTCTAAGAGGGGTGGGTGCTAACTTTCTATACTATCATGGTTGTAACTCGTGACAGCTTGTAAAGTGGGTCAGTCACATGACCGACCCATTTTTTTTTACCTTTTGGTAAGGTCATTAATCAAATGTGCAGTAGTTAAGTGAACACTGCAGTTGTTAAGCAAATGCTGTGGTTGTTAAGTGAAACTACGGTTTACTATGGGCCGGTTTTGCCAAAAACCAGAAGTAAGCATCAGTTTTCGGCAAATACTGTACGTAGTAAATCATTGTCATGTGACCACAGGGCACTGAAACTGGATATCAATTTGGACTGGTTGCCTAGTGTCCAAAGGAGGGGTGAAATTCAGCAGGTTCGGACAGGTTCTATAGAACCAGTGGCTGCGATTATGCGCAGTTCGGAGAACCGGTAAATCGCACCACTGACTGGCCCCACCCCGCCCCGCCCCTCCCACTCACTCCCCTTCTTCTCAGGCTCACACACACAGAGCAAACATGAGAAGAAGGCGAGAAGCAGCCAGGTTGAATGCTAGAAGACTTGGCTGAACTTTTCTGTCGGTTCTGTGGGTGTGGCTTGATGGGATGGTGCTACCCCACCTTGACGTGAGTGATGTCAAGTTGGCCATGTCCACTCAGTCACATGACCCCCCACCAAGCCACGCCCACCAAGCCATGCCCACAGAACCAGTAGGGGGAAAGTGTGAATGTCACCCCTGGTCCAAAGTGTAATTATATGATTGTAGGGGGGAAGGGCGACTTTGAATCTGGGTCATAAGTACCCTCCAGGTAGGTCCTTCGAACAGTTGCTAAGTGACCGGTCGTAAGTTGAGGACTACCTGTAGTTAGATGTATAGACAATATAAATCAATGCCTGTTGTTCTTCTTTCTCACATTCTGTGCTTTTGCCTGCCTTTTGTCCAGCTTTGTCAGTTAACTACCGTATTTTTTGGAGTATAAGACGCACCGGAGTATAAGACGCACCTTAGTTTTGGGGGAGGAAAATAGGGAAAAACAATCTGCCTACCAGGTATTCATCTGGCTAGCATCCTTAGTCTGGTCAGCTTCAGCACATTATTTTATCTCCTGGTTAGGACTTAAAAAAACCTTCTTCTGAGAGAGTAACAATGAAAGAGCATGCAAGCCAGTAAGAGCTGGGAAGATCGTTAGCACTTGGTTAGGGCTAAAAAAAAACTTATTCGGAGCAGCTGCAGCACATTATTTTATCTCCTGGTTAGGACTTAAAAAAACCTTCTGAGAGAATAACAATGAAAGAGCCTGCAAGCCAGTAAGAGCTGGGAAGATTGTTAGCACCTGGTTAGGGCTAGAAAAAAACTTATTCAGAGCAAGTAGAGCAATGCAAAAAACCCTGCAAAGACTTAGGGCTGGAAAAACCTTCTTCGGAGAGAGTAACAATGAAAAAGCCTGCAAGGTAAGAGCTGGGAAGATCGTTAGCACCTAGTTAGGGCTGGAAAAAAAGCTTTGAAAAAGCTACATTCAGAGTATAAGACGCACCTGAATTTTCAGCCACTTTTAGGGAGGAAAAAGGTGCGTCTTATACTCAGAAAAATACGGTATTTTGATGTTTGCTGATATTTATGATTAACACCAAGCTATATTATTTTTTGGGTGTCTAATCTGAGCGGCCTATGTGCTTGCTCTGTTCTGACCATAAAGATAAACTGAGAGTGTGCTGGATGCAAACTAACCTACTGTATTTGGAAAAAAGCCAGGACTTTATTATTACTATCCTTCTAATCCACTTTCAGCCTTCTCTTTTGCAATCCATTGTCAGTGCAGAAATCCCGGACCTTTACAACCCAGTAGAGGTCATTTCTGCACATATGGCATGCAATCATTCCTTGCGATAAAGTAAATTCCCTTAACATTCAATTGAGGTCCAGCCCAGCTGTTTTCCTTTCATACTCTGCAGTTGTTAAGTTCATTTGGGAACATGTCTATGCACATTGCCAGAGTGGAAAAGTTGGGGATGGGGAGATAGGTTATGTTGTTGCAATGTCACTGGAAAATACAACCCTGAAATGTCCAAGTCTTGTTTGGAGGGTTGTCTCGGAATGAAAAATAAGATAAAACTGTTGGTCTTAATGATGGCTTAATACCTCTTTTAATTCCCACCCTCTTCTAATCCCATTTCTGAAAATCATTGATTTGCTGGTGAATTTTAATTCACACTGTTGGAAACTGGGGATTGTAAGTCCCCATCCAATCCTACCTGAAGTGATAATGGCACTTCCAAAGCTTTATCTAATGCAGTGATGGCGAACCTATGGCACACGTGCCACAGGTGGCACGCAGAGCCATTTCTGAGGCCACACGAGGTGTTGTCCTATGTCAGCTCCAGCATGCATACGCGCGCTGGCCAGCTGATTTTCGGCCTTCTTTTCGGCCATTTTCGCTCTCCCCAGGCTTCAGGAAAGCCTCCTGAAGCCTGGGGATGGCAAAAAACGGCCCAACGGACCAACTGGAAGTCTGGAGGCTTCAGTGAGGCCTGTGCACATACAGGGGGCAGCATGGGGGGGTTGTGCGCATGTGCGGGGGGCAGCACGGGGATTGTGAATATGCACAGGGGGGAGGGCATTGCATTATGAATGTGGGCACGTGCGCATGCGCTATTGCGCACATGCGCACCCTTTTGGCACCCGAGCCAAAAAAGGTTCACCATCACTGATCTAATGGAATGTTCTGTCTTGGAGCTAAACTGGATCATACAGTAGAGACTGTAACTATACATTATCTTTGAACCAAGAATAATCTTTAAAAAGAGGGCTGTTCTGGGACTTCCGGTTCCGGATCGCTGCATCGCGGACGCTCCTCGTTGAGCGCCTTTCCTTTTCCCCGTTAAAGCCGCCAGAACAGCTGTCTGGCGGCTTGAAAGTCTCTGCCCCGGGCAAAGGGGAGAGATGAGAGCCGGACAGGTGGGGTAGAGCCCCCCCTAGTGCCCCAAGTGTCAGCTAGGGGCGCGAAAGGTGAGGGCTCCCCAGCCAGCCTGTCTCTTGCTCCGGGGACTTGGAAACCTCCGCTTTTGCGGAGCAAGATGCTGTGACCACCCGCTGCTTCGTGAATGGGATTACAACTACTTAATTGTTTAAACAAGCAGACAGAGAGAGACAGGATTTTAAAGGGCAAGTACAGATTTTTTTTTTTCTTTCAACTCCACTGCTGATTTTCACTTCGGAAGAAACTAAGTAACAGTTATTAGGCTACAACATGGCGATCGGAGAAAGTGGGAGGAGAAGTGAAAGTAACTTTCGTTTCCCTAGCAGCTTTTTTTCTTATGGAAATTTTTGATTTTGAAAGTTGGCTTTACTCTCTCTGTCTCCCGATTCTGGATTAAATAATAACTGACAATTTTTTAAAAGTAAAATTCTATCTGGCTTTGGAATTTGAAAGAATTTTAAAAGAAATTTAAAAGAACTTTAACTAGAGGCTTGGCTTTTTCTTTGTTCACCACTGGAAATACTAAAATGGCTTCAAAATCTGGAAATATTGTTTTGAATAAAAGAATGGATTATTCATCTGGTTATATTTCTAAAATGCAACTTACCACTGAGTTAACACCCCCAAAGTCTTTAACACCTGAAAATTTAATAAGTACCTTAAAGATTATGAAAGATGAACTTATTGTTGAATTTAACCAAAAAATTAGTGAAATAGATAATAAAATGCAGGCTGCTTTAAAGAATATTGACCAACAAATTAGAAATGATGTGTTGGAGGTATGTAAAGGTCTAGCAACAAATATTGAAGTTTTGGCAAACCGCATTGAAGAAAACAAACAAGTTTTGACAACTTCAGTAGAATATATAGATAAAATACAAAATGACATTGCAAATTTTGAAACAGAGGTGTTAATGACGCAATTCAGATCCATGGAATTTGCCATAAGGGTCAGGGGGTTGAAAGAAGGATTATATGAAGATTTGAAAGGAAGGATGGTGGAAGCTTTGGAGCAGGTGTCTGGACTGTCTAAAGAAGAACTAGCCAGGCAAATTGATAAAATATATAGAATCAACTCCTGGTATGCAAAATAAAAACACCTACCAAGGGATATTGTAATATACTTTACTACAAGAGCCTTACGGAATAGGATTATACAGGCGACGTTTAAAAATAACCTGCAGGTGAATGGCCAGGAACTGATGATATGGAAAGAAATTCCCTCTAAAATGCTCAAAGCCAGAAAAGATTATACCTTTCTGATTGATGAATTTAAAAGGTTAAATTTACATTACAAATGGGAAGCACCAACAGGAGTTGCAGTGAAATTTCTGGGAAAAAGATATCGGCTTAATACAACAAAGAAAGCTACTGAATTTTATGTCAACGTCTTAAAGGCTGATATATCCAAGATTCCAGAGGAAAGATGTATGAAAACAAAAGAGGAGGAGGAGGGAAAGCCATCCCTTCCTCTTCAAATCGAAACAGATTTACAAAATTTAAATGATTGGCAGAGCCAGACAGATGTCTACAGTCTGGAAAAGGAGATGGAAGATCGGGGTCAGATGGGAGGCGAGCTGACAACTACAAAATTATCAAGTTACAAAAAGATGCAACCATCATCAAGATACAACAAGATGCAGTGTTGAAGTTTATTGGACAGATGGTTGCCATTATGACTGTACTTTTCTTTTTCCCTTCTTTCCTTAATTTTTTTTTCTTTTCTTTACTTCTTGCATTCTTTTTTTTCTTTTGTTTTTTTTGGGGGGCTTATTCAAAGTATTATTAATTCTTTTTAAAGATTTAGAACTTTTTTGAACCTAATAATTTAATACATAGTAACATTTTGTTACTAATAGAGTGGTAGAATTTATGATGAAGTTTAAGGTTTTTGTATTATTATTTAGTTATTTTTTGTGTAATATCAATTTAAGTTTTATTTAATTGTGAGAAAGATTTGGAATTGTTATCTATCCAGTTATAAAATATTACAATTAGATTTAACTTTTTTTTTTTTGGGAGGAAGGTTATTTAAAGTTTGGAATTAGTGCTTATAATCTGATATATAGTAATAGTAAGTTATTTATATACTGATTGATTTTATGATGAAGTTTAAGGTTTTTGTATTTAATACTTAGTCATCATTTATGTAATAATCATTTAATTCTTAGTTAACAGTGAAGAAATGTTGTGAAGGGTAGATGATTGAAAGGAGGAGGAAGGAATTTTTATTAGTGTACAATTTGGAGTTGAAGTTTTAAAAAAATAAGGTGGAAGTCAAAAATTTTTAATTTAATTTAAATTTATTTTATTGATATTATGCCCTGTACTCTCTCTGGGAAGTCCGGGGGGGAGGGGGGAGGGAAAGGGGTGGGTTAGGGGGGAGAAAAATTAAAAAAAATGTTTGTACTTTCTATTTAATGTTTAGCTATTATCTATGTAATTTTGTACTAATAAAACTTTTTGGGAAAAAAAAAAAGAGGGCTGTTCTATACAAAAAATAGCACTTAGCAATAGCACATAGACTTATATACCGCTTTACAGTGCTTTACAGCCCTCTGTAAGCGGTTTACAGAGTCAGCATATTGCCACCAACAATTTTGGGTCCTCATTTTACCCACCTCTGAAAGATGGAAGACTGAGTCCACCTTGAGCCTGGTGAGATTCGAACTGCCAAATTGCAAGCAGCCGGCAGTCAGCAGAAGTAGCCTGTATTACTGCACTCTAAGACCGTGCGCCACCATGACTCATACGGCTCAAAAAGCACAGCACAGGGATTTAGTTTGCCCAGTAAGGTTACTGACCACATCACCTGGTTTTTACAGAGTTTAACTGGGGTTAGTATTTTTTCCAATAACAATAAATAAATAAATAAATAAATAAATAAATAAATAAATAAATAAATAAATAAATAAATAAATAAATAAATAAATAAATAAATAAATAAATAAATAAATAAATAAATAAATAAATAAATAAATAATCAATCAATCAATCAATCAATCAATCAATATAGTAATTGCAACTGTGATGTAGATCTGTTTCTCTAAAAGGGGCCACTTGGGGTTGGTTATTTCCTCTCTTTTAGAAATTACTACTAACTAGTGCATTGCTAAGAATCAAAACACACCTTCACTAAGAGCCACAACCAGCCAGATAATATCAGTGGAACTGTTGAAAACGCAACGTGGCTGCTGTAAGGTAAAAGTGGAAGTAGTGATCTTCCCTTCCATTTCCTCAGAAGTGAGATGAGGAATATAGTCCACCAGCTCTGGAGAAAAAAAAGAAAACAAAGTGAGTTTTCCTCTGCATTCAGGCCCCACAGCTTCTCCATATAGTGCAGGGGTGTCAAATTCGATTTCATTGAGGGCCGCATCAGGGTTGTGTTTGACCTCGGGGGCTGGGGTGGGTGTGGCCAGCTTGACATCCCTCATGTCAGAGGCATCTGTGGTGGCCCGAGCACTCTGCCAGCAAAAATGGCTCCTGAGCTCCGTTTTCACTGGCAGAGGGCGGCAGGAGGCCATCACAGCTGAAAACGGACCCCAGGAGGACCATGTGCAGCCCTCCCAAGCTCCGTTTTCACTGGCAGAGGCATGGCGGGCTTCTAGGGCAGCACCACAGGCCAGATCCAAGCACCCAGTGGGCCAGATCTGGCCCCCGGGCCTTGAGTTTGACACCTCTGATATAGTGCTTTCTGCAATTGGTTAATCATCGGAGATTAAAAAAATTAAAGCATTCTCATAACACCTCCTGTTTATCAAAATTGTATTAAAATAGATAAGCAGTAAGTGCAGGGAGATGTGATTAAAATCTGAGCTGTGCAGAAAAAGAACTCTTGAGTTTGGAAACTAGAGTACAGTAGTTACCGTATTTTTCGGAGTATAAGACGCACCTTTTTCCTCCCTAAAAGTGGCTGAAAATTTGGGTGCGTCTTAAACTTCAAATGTAGCTTTTTTTTCCAGCCCTAACTAGGTGCTAACAGATCTTCCCAGCTCTTACCTTGCAGGCTTTTTCATTGTTACTCTCTCCAAAGAATGTTTTTCCAGCCCTAAGTCTTTGCAGATTTTTTTTTCATTGCTCTACTTGCTCCGAATAAGTTTTTTTCTAGCCCTAACCAGGTGCTAACTATCTTCCCAGCTCTTACCGGCTTGCAGGCTCTTTTATTGTTACTCTCTCAGAAGAATGTTTTTCCAGCCCTAAGTCTTTGCAGGGTTTTTTGCATTGCTCTACTTGCTCTGAATAAGTTTTTTTCTAGCCCTAACCAGGTGCTAACTATCTTCCCAGCTCTTACCGGCTTGCAGGCTCTTTCATTGTTACTCTCTCAGAAGAATGTTTTTCCAGCCCTAAGTCTTTGCAGGGTTTTTTTCATTGCTCTACTTGCTCTGAATAAGTTTTTTTCTAGCCCTAACCATGTGCTAACGATCTTCCCAGATCTTACTGGCTTGCAGGCTCTTTCATTGTTACTCTCTCAGAAGAAGGTTTTTTTAAGTCCTAACCAGGAGATAAAATAATGTGCTGCAGCTGCTCCGAATAAGTTTTTTTTTAGCCCTAACCAGGTGCTAACGATCTTCCCAGCTCTTACTGGCTTGCAGGCTCTTTCATTGTTACTCTCTCAGAAGAAGGTTTTTTTAAGTCCTAACCAGGGGATAAAATAATGTGCTGAAGCTGACCAGACTAAGGATGCTAGCCAGATAAATACCTGGTAGGCAGATTGTTTTCCCCTATTTTCCTCCCAAAAAACTAAGGTGCGTCTTATACTCCGGTGCGTCCTATAGTCCGAAAAATACGGTATGTTGAGGGCTGCTTGAAGCTCAAGTCCAAACTACTTCAAATATTTGAGAGGCCTCAGATTTTTGTATCCGAGAAAGCTGTTTTTCCGCTGTTGAAAGACTTTTTTTTTACCAAAAGAAAAAGTATTTCCCACGTGCTATTGTTATTGTTGCTACAATATTGATAAGTAAAATTAAAAAATATATTATTTTTATTTATTAACTTTGTTTGCCACTCATCTTGCTGCAAGACAAGAAGTAAAATTAAAAATAAAAATCCAAGAACTTAAAAAAAAAATCGGATTGCAAAGAAGAGCAACCAAAATGATAAGGGTTCATTCAATGAACTAGGTACAATATGTTTAGCCTAACAAACAGAAGTATTAGGGGTGACGTGTTATCAGTCTTCAGATATTTGAAGGTTGTCACAGGGAAGAGGGGCAGGACAAAAAGAAATGGGTGGAAGCTCTTCAGAAGGAGATCCAACCTGAAACTAAAGAGAAATTTCCTGACAATGGGAATGATAAATCAATGGAACAGCTTGCCTCCCAGAGAAGAGGAAGAAAAGATTGGATAAACATTTATCTGGGATGAATAGAATAGAATAGAGTTGGAAGGGACCCTGGAGGTCTTCTAGTCCAACTCCCTGCGTAGGCAGGAAACACTATACCCATGATGGCGAACCTATGGCACGCGTGCCACAGGTGGCGCATGGAGCCATATCTGCCAGCACTTGAGCTGTTGCTCTAGCTCAGCTCCAGCGCGCATATGCGCACCAGCCAGCTGATGTTTGGCTTATGCGGAGGCTCTGGGTTTTCGGCCTCCGGAGGGCCTCGGGGGGAGTGGGGGAGGGCGTTTTCACCCTCCCCAGGCTCCAAAAAAGCCTCTGGAACCTCGGGAGGGTGAAAAACGGGCCTACTGGGCCCACCGGAAGTCAGGAAGTGGGCCATTTCCAGCCTCCGGAGGGTCTCCGGGGGGTGTGGAGGCAATTTTTGCCCTCCCCAAGCTCCAGGAAAGCCTCTGGAGCCTGGGGAGGGCGAAAAACGGGCCTACCGGAAGTCGAGAAATGCATGCATGGGGAGCAAGGGGGTCACACGCGCATGTGCAGGGGGGTGGGACACGGGGGCATTGAATTATGGGTGTGGGCACATGCATGTGCGTGATAGCGCGCACGCTTGCACTTTTGGCACCCGAAGAAAAAAAGGTTCACCATCACTGGACTATACCATTTCAGACAAATGGTTATCCAACATCTTCTTAAAAACTTCCAGCATTTGGAAGCATTTACAACTTGGAGCATTTACAACTTCTGGAGGCAAGCTGTTCCACCGATTAATTGTTCTAACTGTCAGGAAATTTCTCCTTAGTTCTAAATTGCTTCTCTCCTTGATTAGTTTCCACCCATTGCTTCTTATCCTACCTTCAGGTGCTTTGGAGAATAGTTTGACTCCCTCTTCTTTGTGGCAGCCCCTGAGATATTGGAACACTGCTATCATGTCTCCCCTAGTCCTTCTTTTCATTAAACTAGACATACCCAGTTCCTGCAACCGTTCTTCATATGTTTTAGCCTCCAGTCCCCTAATCATCTTTGTTGCTCTTCTCTGCACTCTTTCTAGAGTCTCAACATCCTTTTTACATCGTGGCGACCAATGGACTTTGGGTAGGGCTTTGGACTAGAAGACCTGTAAGGTCCCTTCCAACCCTTAGATTCTATGATTCCATGATTCCAGTTAACCTTGAGGTGTGATTAGGATCCATCTGTTGGTCAAACCAGAGACTTGGATCAAATGGGATTAAGGTGAAATCCTGCTGTTATTCCCCACCCCCCCAACATGTACAGGTAGTCCTCGACTCACAACAGTTCATTAAGTGACTGTTCAAAGTTACAAAGACACTGAAAAAAGTGACTTATGATCATTTTTCACACTTACAGCCTTTGTAGCATCCCCATGGCCACGTGATCAAAATTCAGATGCTTGGCAACTGGTTCATACTTATGACGGTTGCTGTGTCCCAGGGTCATGTGATCCCCTTTTGCGACCTTTTGACAATCAAAGTCAACCAGGGGAGCCAGATTCACTTCACAACCATGCTACCAACTTATCAACTGCAATGATTCCCTTAACAACTGCGGCAAGAAAGGTTGTAAAATGGGGCAAAACTCACTTAACAACTGTCTCACTTAACATCAGAATTTTGGGGCTCTATTGTGGTCATAGGTCGAGGACTACCTGTTGTAAAATTACACCTTGTAGCCTGGCCTCTTTATGGCACCTGTACCCAAATGGTTTTCCCTTCTACATTTGAACATAAGTTTGGGAAGCTAGAGTAGTAAGAAAATGGTGGTGTTTCCAAATCTGCACAGGAGGTCAAAAAGGGGGGAAATTATGCTCATGCTCATGGCATTGTGATCAATTTCTTGCCCCTATTTCTGTTCCTGTACAAAGGAGAGGGAATTTAATTACATTGTGGTGGCTGCCAATTAGCCTTTTTAAAACCATGCCTCTGGACCAGGGGCGGGTTGCTCCTCCGTCGCTACCGGTGCGCTGTGTGCGCATTGCCATGTTGCAGGCGCACGCGCCCCCTCGCTGATTTTGCTTTCACGCATGCGTGGAAGCAAAATCTCACCAAAATCTCGCAAGGGGACACGTGCAAGCACGTGATTTCAGCGATTTTTTGCTTCCTGCGCATGCGCAAAAGGAAAATCGCACGAGGGGGCGCACACGCGTGTGTCCCCTCGCGAGATTTCGGTGAGATTTTGCTTTTGCGCATGCGCAGAAGCAAAAAATTGCTGAAAAATTGCCAAAAAAAGATGGTGGACTGGCGAAGACGGCACCGGAGCCATCGCACGCAAATTGCGCAATCAGCGACTCCCTACCGGAGCTGCGCACCGGACCGCACCGGTAGGAACCCACCTCTGCTCTGGACATTGGTGGTTGATAATAGACTACAATATCTCTCCCCCATTTTTTTATATCATCCCCCATGAGTATGCTGGAGGATGAAGACACAAAATGGGAGACCCTAACCCTTAGTCTAACCCAGTAATGGGTTTCACTTACCTTTGCTACTGGCTTAGAGATGTGTGTGTGTGTGCGCGCGCGCGCTTCGCTTGCGTGTATGCCACTTTTGCGCATGCGCAGAGCGTCCATGATGATGTCTGGGCGGGTGGGCCGAGCCTCCCGCCGCCGCCACTACCGGTACGCCTGAACCGGGGCAAACCAAAATGTCAGCAAATACCAGGCTCGTTTTATCATATGTGGTGGACATGTGCAGAAGCAAAAGAATATTGGAGTCGGATTCAGAAATGGTTGGAAAAAATAGTGAAAAAAGTATAGGATTAAAACCAGAAACATTTTTGTTAGGTATTCTACCAGAAAAATTTAACAAGGAAGATACATATTGAATTGTTCATGTGATTACAGCAGCCAGAATTGTATTTTCACAAAAATGGAAAGCAACAAAAATTCCTTCTGAAGGAGAAGTGATTAAGAAAATTTTGGACTGTGCAGAGATAAATAGATTGACAATGAAAATAAAAAAAAGAAGACATAGAATTTTATAATGTATAGGTGAAATTTTATGATTGGATAGAACATGAATATATATAGAAATAAAACTAGAATGGCGATAAAAGAAGAAAATAAAGAGGTACAGGTACAGTATATGTGGTACCTTGCTCAACAGTAGTAACTGTGAGAGGGATCTTGGTGGACAACCATTTAAATATGAGCCAGCAGTGTGCAGCAGCTGCCAAAAAAGCCAACACAGTTCTAGGCTGCATAAATAGAGGGATAGAATCAAGATCACGTGAAGTGTTAATACCACTTTATAATGCCTTGGTAAGGTCACACTTGGAATACTGCATTCAGTTTTGGCCGCCACAATGTAAAAAGGATGTTGAGACTCTAGAAAGAGTGCAGAGAAGAGCAACACAGATGATTAGGGGACTGGAGGCTAAAACATATGAAGAACGGTTGCAGGAACTGGGTATGTCTAGTTTAATGAAAAGAAGGATCAGGGGAGACATGATAGCAGTGTTCCAATATCTCAGGGGTTGCCACAAAGAAGAGGGAGTCAAACTATTCTCCAAAGCACCTGAAGGTAGGACAAGAAGTAATGGGTGGAAACTAATCAAGGAGAGAAGTAACTTAGAACTAAGGAGAAATTTCCTGACAGTTAGAACAATTAATCAGTGGAACAGCTTGCCTCCAAAAGTTGTGAATGCTCCAACACTGGAAGTTTTTAAGAAGATGTTGGATAATCATTTGTCTGAAGTAGTGTAGGGTTTCCTGCCTAGGCAGGGGGTTAGACTAGAAGACCTCCAAGATCCCTTCCAACTCTGTTGTTATTATTATTAAGAATGAATGGTGGTAGACCCAGATGACAAAATTATGTTTTGAGGAGGTAGCACTAGATAAATATCAAATACCAAAAATAATAAATTGTTTGTATAGAGATGATTTAAAAATGATAAACTTGGAAGAAATGCCGACAGTTATAAAATGTAATAAGGTATCAGTCTGGTAAAAATGAGATGAACTAGAATAAGAATCACTCTGGGAAAAGTAAAGAAGGAGAAAGAGGAAGTAAAAGGGGAAGGGAGAGGGAGAGGAGGCAGAGTGGAGGGAAGTAGGAGGGGGGAGAGAAGGTGCAAGGAAGTAGAGGGGAGAGATGGAGATAGAGGGAAGGGAGTGTAAAGAAATGAAGAGTAACAGACTGATGAATAGTATTGTAAAATAGGTATAGATTAGGAGATTGATTTAAGAATGATTGGATAAAAATGAGAAATTGTGTATATTGTTGATATAATTTAAGGTATATGCATTGACATAGGTATGGAAATGGTGGAGAAAAAAATTAAAAATTTTTTTTTAAAAAACCCAAAAAACCAGGGCGAACCAGTAGAAACCCACCACTGGTCTAACCCCACCTTCATAAAGTTGACTCAAATGTCTATACACCAATACACAGAGTATGATGAATAAACAGGATGAATTAGAAATTGAAGTAAGTGAGGGAAGATATGATATTGTTGCCATTACTGAAACTTGGTGGGATGAAACTGACAAATGGAATATGAGGGATTTAACTTATTTAAAAGAAATAGACCAAATAAAAGAGGAGGTGGAGTTGCACTATATATATATATATATATATATATATATATATATATATATATATATATATATATATATATATATATATATATATATATATATATATATATATATATATATATATATATATATATATATATATATATATATATATATATATATAAGAAATAACTACATCTCTACAGAAATAGAGCACAACAATAATGAAAATTATCTTGAATGCATTTGGGACAACATTAAAGGGGGGGGGGGATGACATTGCCATAGGTCTATACTATAGGCCACCCAACCAAACAGAGGAAGTAGATGAACTTTTTGCTAGTCAGCTAACTAAGTATGTAGGAAGCACATCACAATAGTAATGGGGGATTTTAACTACCCTGACATCAACTGGGAGACAAATTCTGCACCAAGTGGAAGATCCAACAGGTTCCTAACAAACCTAGCAGACAACTTTGTTACCCAAAAAGGAAAGAAGGGAACAAGGGGATCAGCCATATATGACTTAATTCTCACTAACAGAGACGAAATGATAGAAGGTGTTGAAGCTACAGGAACCTTGGGGGCAAGTAATCATGCAATATTGGAATTCAACCTTATGCAAACACAAGCAGTAGAACAAAGTTAAACTAGAGTCTTGGACGTTAAGAGAGCTAATTTCAATAAACTTAGAGAGAGCTTGGGAAGGATTCCATGGATGAGAATCCTCAAGGGGAAAACAACTCAAGAAGCTTGGGAAATTTTGAAAAGTGAGATTATAAAAGCCCAGACTAGCACAATACCAATGAAAAAGAAAAATAATAGGTCTCAAAAGAAACCTATTTCATAAAGAAATAGGCTGCATAAAGAACTCTCTGACAAATTGAAAGACAAAAAGGACAAATATAAAAAGTGGAAAGGGGAGGAAATAACTAAGGCAGAATACCAGCAAATAGCCCGAGCCTGTAAAGAAGTGAGGAAAGCTAAGGTTCACAATGAACAAAGGCTTGCAACAAAAGTAAAAAGTAACAAGAAAAAGCTTCTTCCAACATATTAAAAACAAGATAAAAGTCAAGGAAACAATTGGTCCATTGCAGGGAGAAAGTGGCAAGAAGATGACAAGCAACAGGGAGAAAGCAGAGCTACTTAACTCATTTTTTGCATCTGTCTTTATATAAAGGGAAAAAACAGTCCAACCTATCAAAAACAGCACCACAAAAAACAGATTAGGAACACAAGTTAAAATAAGGAAGAAAATGATAAGTGAACACCTGTCTACCCTAGATGAGTTCAAATCACCAGGACCAGATGGATTACACCCCAAGGTTCTGAAGGAACTGGCAGATGAGATCTCAGAACCACTGAACTATATCTTTCAAAGATCCTGGAGCACCAGGGAACTGCCAGAGGACTGGAAAAGAGCTGATGTAGTTCCCATCGTCAAAAAAGGGAAAAAAATAGATCCAGGAAACTACAGACCTATCAGCCTGACCTCAATACTAGGGAAGATTCTGGAAAAGATAATCAAGCAACGAATCAACGAACACCTAGAAGCAAACAAAGTAATAACCAAAAGCCAACATGGGTTTGTCAAAAACAGATCATGCCAGACTAATCTTATTGCATTCTTTGACAAAGTGACAAAATTAGTGGACCAGAGGAATGTTGTCGATATAATCTACTTGGACTTCAGTAAGGCATTTGATAAAATAGACCATAACCTACTACTAGATAAAGTAGAAAAATGTGGGTTAAACAGCAACATCACCAGATGGATTCAAAACTGGCTGACCAACCGCACTCAATGTGTAGTGCCCAATGGAACTGAATCTACATGGAGGGAAGTATGCAGTGGAGTACCCCAATGCTCTGTTTTGGGCCCAGTACTCTTCAACATCTTCATCAATGACTTGGATGAGGGGATAGATGGGGAACTCATCAAATTTGCAGATGACACCAAACTGGCAGGAATAGCCAACTTTCCAGAAGATAGGCTCAAGATACAGAAGAACCTTGACAGACTTGAATATTGGGTGCTATCTTTCAAAATGAAATTCAATGGTGAAAAAAGTAAGGTTCTACATTTAGGCAAGAAAAACAAAATGCACAGGTACAGTATATGTGGTACCTTGCTCAACAGTAGTAACTGTGAGAGGGATCTTGGAGTCCTAGTGGACAACCATTTAAATATGAGCCAGCAATGTGCAGCAGCTGCCAAAAAAGCCAACACAGTTCTAGGCTGCATTAACAGAGGGATAGAATCAAGATCATGTGAAGTGTTAATACCACTTTATAATGCCTTGGTAAGGCCACACTTGGAATATTCCATTCAGTTTTGGTCACCACGATGTAAAAAGGATGTTGAAACTCTAGAAAGAGTGCAGAGAAGAGCAACAAAGATGATTAGGGGACTGGAGGCTAAAACATATGAAGAACAGTTGCTGGAACTGGGTATGTCTAGTTTAATGAAAAGAAGGACTAGGGGAGACATGATAGCAGTGTTCCAATATCTCAAGGGTTGCCACAAAGACGGAGTCAAACTATTCTCCAAAGCACCTGAGGGTAGAACAAGAAGCAATGGGTAGAAACTAAACAAGGAGAGAAGCAACTTAGAACTAAGGAGAAATTTCCTGACAGTTAGAACAATTAATTAGTGGAACAGCTTGCCTCCAAAAGTTGTGAATGCTCCAACACTGAAAGTTTTTAAGAAGATGTTGGATAACCATTTGTCTAAAGTGATGTAGGGTTTCCTGCTTAAGCAGGGGGTTGGACTAGAAGACCTCCAAGGTCCCTTCCAACTGTGGTGTTGTTGTTGTTGTTGTTGTTGTTGTTGTTGTTGTTGTTATTATTATTATTATTATTATTATTATTATTATTATTATTATTATTATTATTATTATTATTATTATTATTATTATTATTATTATTATTATTATTATTATGTTCACTAAACCCTAGCATTTCTTTGTATATTTTGAGAAGTGGACTTTTCCTTGGCATCTAGTTAAAATGTTGTCCGCAAGTTCCTGAGATAGCAGAAAGCTTTTTGTGACCTGTTGCTTCTTGGCAGATCCCTATTCAACTTCAGGCCCTAGCTTAGCAAATAGTTTATGTTGATTTATGGGGTAGAGCCGTAGAGGCATGTTAAAACAGGGATCAGCTGTGTTTCCTGGTTTTGTTTCCTTCCCCTCTCACCAGATATCGCCATTCTGAAGAGAAAGATCTGAAGCAAAGACTCCAGAAGATAGGCTCAATATACAGAAGGATCTTGACAGACTTGAACATTGGGCCCTATCTAACAAAATGAAATTCAATGGAAGGATGGAAGGCTGAGTCAACCTTGAGCCTGATGAAATCCGAACTGCCAAATTGCAGGCAGCTGGCAGTCAGCAGAAGTAGCCTGCAGTACTGCATTCTAACCACTGTGCCACCGGTCAAGCATAGCAGTCAAGACTATGAACACTTGGAGATGGTCTTAGAATATTGAACCATAGTCTTAAGAAAACTGCAGGGACTTGTCTAGGCAATCACCCAAAGTCAACACCAATTTGAACATCCTGTGTAATAAATGAAGGTTATACAACCTTGTTTATTATATCGCAAACCATAAATTTAATTCTCCCTCCCAAAAGTTTATCTGGAAAGAAATCTTACTTTTAAAATAGAAACTATTTGTCCTTTTATTTTTTTGAATGAGCATATTACAAAAAAAAAAAAAAATTAAAAAGGACATCAACCAGAAAATCGTCCATATAAATCTAGGTATTCTAGGACATCAGTTAGATTATGATTACTAAATGTATTAAAAATATTCTTCATTGTCTTAATTATTAAAGAAGTGGGAACATTTTCCATTGATCAGCTTTCAAGTAGCTTTTCCACTTTGCTTTCATCTGTTTCATGTCAAGATCTCCTGAACCAGGTTGTTGCCCATGACAGTTTATGCTATTTGTTAATTTAGAAGTTTCTCAAAAGTGTAAAAATGACATTGAAAAAAATGCCATTTTCTTCTTCTTTAAAAACAGAGAATGGAGGTACCTTTTCATAATTAGGTCTTGATTTTCACCTTATTTTAGGAAAAGTCTCTATACAAATCATTGTTCATTCTCTTTCCACCAAATCACTTTTACATATTGATTAATATTTCCCTGGCGAACAGTGAAAAACTAGGGCTGTGTTAATAATCTGTCCATTAAAAGAACAAGTCATAATTAGCAAGAGGTAGAAATTGCAGTCCAAAGGCCGTGTTCACACAATATGCTTAATTTGGTTGCTGATTTACCATATTTTTCGGAGTATAAGATGCACCTTAGTTTTTGGGGAGGAAAATAGGGGGAAAAAATCTGCCTACCAGGTATTCATCTGGCTAGCGTCCTTAGCCTGGTCAGCTTCAGCACATTATTTTATCCCCTGGTTAGGACTTTAAAAAACCTTCTTAGGAGGGAGTAGCAATGAAAGAGCCTGTAAGCCAGTAAGAGCTGGGAAGATCATTAGCACCTGGTTAGGGCTAGAAATTTTTTTTTTCGGAGCAAGTAGAGGAATGCAAAAAACCCTGCAAAGACCTAGGGCTGGAAAAACCTTCTTCGGAGAGAGTAACAATGAAAAAGCCTGCAAGGTAAGAGCTGGGAAGATCTGTTAGCACCTAGCTAGGGCTGGAAAAAAAAGCTTCGAAAAAGCTACATTCGAAGTATAAGACGCACCCAAATTTTCAGCCACTTTTAGGGAGGAAAAAGGTGCGTCTTATACTCCAAAAAATACGGTAATTAATTTTCTGGATCGGCGTAATACATTGAACCATATACCCACCACACTGACTGGTTTATCAAAACATTTTTAGCAAGAAATAAATTAATGAAGCTTAGCATGTTTTGGGAACATTTCTCTCTTCCCTCCATCTTCCGCCAGGTTTCACGCAGTATATTGACACAGAGCCAACCTCCTTTTCCCATCTACCCTAAAGAATTTGCATTTTGCTGAGGAAAGCCCGTTTAGCCTGAGGATGTTCAATGAAAGATGTAGCACCATATCTTTTATACCTTCAATTCCAAATGAGGATTTCATTAATTTCCCACGGAATCCACTGAAATGACAGCCAAGCAATAACCCTCTTACCTGCTGCATGGACGACATTAATTGTTATCCCAATCAAAAGTACTATGGAGATTGCCAGCGCTTCCATCATCTTGTCTCCTTTTCTGTCCTGCAAAAGTGTCTGTGGAAGAGTTGAGTAGAGACGGGTTTTTTTTTCCACCTCCTCACCATCCCACTTGTGGTCCTGCCTTATTAGGCCTCGCCCACACATCTCATCCATTTTTGGAACAACCCCGTTTTCTTCTTCTTCCTCAATAGAAAGGGTTAAGGGAGGGCTGGAAGCAAACAGGTAAGGCTAGTTTTCAAGTGGGAGAGGTAAACTGAATGTGAGCAGGCAAGCGAATCAACTTGAACAAAGAAGTAAATAAGAGAGGGGAGTTGTAAAATGTCTCACCTGGACTGGCATTCTCTGGGTGCCACTTAGAGGTGATTTATTTCAGGAAAAGAATGAAGATGTATACTCTTTGTCTTGGAGACCTTGAATTGAAAGGGTAGGGATTTACTGTGGAAATGGATGAGTTTCTCAAGATGCAGCATGTTCCACAGGTTGGCCTGATATTAAGTAGATAAAAGAAAACCAGTAAGGAATGTTGGTTAAAGCAGTGTTTCCCAACCTTGGCAACTTGAAGATGTCTGGACTTCAACTCCCAGAATTCCCCAGCCAGCATTCGCTGGCTGGGGAATTCTGGAAGTTGAAGTCCAGACATCTTCAAGTTGCCAAGGTTGGGAAACACTGGGTTAAAGGACTGGACTAGCACAAGGAAGAGCCAGCTTCAAGTTACCCTCACTGGTAAATCACTTCTTTTCAGCCCAACCTATCGCAGTGTTTTTGTTTTGAGGACAAAAATGAAGAGAGAGGCTGCCTCTGAGACCCTGAAGGGAAAGAAACATAAGTAATAAAATTCATAAATTAAGGAATATTATGTATCCCCGAGCTGAAGTGCTTTTAATGAAAAGAAGGACCAGGGGAGACATGATAGCAGTGTTCCAATATCTCAGGGGTTGCCACAAAGAAGAGGGAGTCAAACTATTCTCCAAAGCACCTGAGGGCAGAACAAGAAGCAATGGGTGGAAACTAAACAAGGAGAGAAGCAACTTAGAACTAAGGAGAAATTTCCTGACAGTTAGAACAATTAATCAGTGGAACAGCTTGCCTCCAGAAGTTGTGAATGCTCCAACACTGGAAATTTTTAAGAAGATGTTGGATAACCATTTGTCTGAAGTGGTTTCCTGCCTAAGCAGGGAGTTGGACTAGAAGACCTCCAAGGTCCCTTCCAACTCTGTTGTTGTTATTATTATTATTATTAATCTATCTTTAAGCTGGCAAAAATTGTGCCAGCATGAAATTTGTTGCCTCTGCTGCTGAGTCTTCTGCCTCTCTCCATTTCAAGTCCCTCAGTCACCTGACTTTCCCTTGGATGTCAAAGCTTAATATACTGTATTTTATACATCCGGGACTGTCCTTGGATGGTGTCAAAGATGTGGGGGAAGACTATTTTAATACATGCACGGCAATGGACAACTTAGAGCTGTTACTTAACGGGTTATAAAAATGAATAAAATGAGTAGCACGTAATTAACGGGCTACTAAAATTAATAAAATGAAGGCAACACCAAGAGGACCTGGCAGAAAGAGGTAGGGTGTCTCTGTCTCTGAAATTTCCAATTCCAATTCCAATTCCAATTATTTTTATTGCTTGTTTAATTTTCATTTTAAATGATATCATGAGCACTGAGAGGAATTTACCCCTCATCAGTATGTCTGACCTCTTTTTAGTAGAATGTTGGGAGATGCCTCCTCAAAGAGACTTATTACAGGAGCCGTGGTGGCGCAGTGGTTAGAGTGCAGTATTGCAGGCTAATTCTGCTGACTGCTAGGGGTTCGATCCTCACTGGCTCAGGGTTGACTCATCCTTCCATCCTTCTGACATCGGTAAAATGAGGACAAAGATTGTTGGATGACTCAATATGCTGACCAGTGGTGGGATTCAGCAGGTTCTGACCAGTTCTGGAGAACCGGTAGCGGAAGAACCGGTAAATACCACCTCTGACTGGCCCTGCCCCCATCTATTATCTGCCTCCCGAGTCCCAGCTGATCAGGAGGAAATGGAGATTTTGCAGTATCCTTCCCCTGGAGTGGGGTGGGAATGGAGATTTTACAGTATCCTTCCCCTGCCACGCCCACAAGACTTAAAGTTGCCAAGTTTGGGGACCCCTGGTCTGAGGCATCTCCATAGTGACGTGATCAAAATTCAGATGCTTGGCAGCTGACTCATATTTATGATGGTTGCAGTGTCCCGGGGTCACGTGATTGTCTTTTGTGACCTTCTGACAAGCATAGTTCACTGGAAGTTTTTAAGAAGATGTTGGATAACCATTTGTCTGAAGTAGTGTAGGGTTTCCTGCCTAAGCAGGGGGTTGGACTAGAAGACCTCCAAGGTCCCTTCCAACTCTGTTATTATTATTATAGTCAATTGGGAAGCCAGTTTCACTTAACAACCATGTTATTAACTAAACAACTGCAGTAATTCACTTAACAACTGTGGCAAAAAAAGTTCATAAAATGAGGCAAAACTCACTTAATAAATATCTCATTGAACAATAGAAATTTTGGGCTTAATTATAGTTGTAGGTTGAGGACTACCTGTACTGGACCATGGAAGAAGAAAGTTGAAGAATTCTGGGAAGGAGAGTGGAAGAAGGAAACATCTATGAGAGGAGGTGTTGGGGACTGGAAGGAACAGCACTCCACCCCTCCCAAAATCAGGACTGACTGACCTAACCTTCATTCCATCATCATCATCATTAAGTAGCCTTTCCCAATTCAGCGTTCTCTATAGTAAACAAACTGGCTCGAGAGGATAGAAACAATATTCCTGCACACCTGAAAGGCCAAAGATTGGGAGAAATTGCTCTACAGCAGGGGTGTCAAACTCGATTTCATTGAGGGCCGCATCAGGGTTGTGTTTGACCTTGGGGGGCTGGGGTGGACGTGGCCAGGGTGGGTGTGGCCAGCTCAACGTCACTCCTGTCGAGGGCGCCGGTGCTGGCCCGCATGCTCTGTCAGCGGAAACAGACTCCTGAGCTCCATTTTCGGCTGCCACGGCCTCCTGCAACCCTCTGCCAGTGAAAACGGAGCATAGCGAGCACTTCCAAACCAGTAGGGAAGGTAAGAGAAACCCACCCCTGATCTAAATTGATGGTTTCCACCATATCATAGTTTAAATATGGATTTACATACATGCTATGTAACCAAGGGCTTTCTGTGAGGGATCCTTGGTCGAGGGGTGGGTTCCTCCCAGTTCGGACCGGTTCTCCTGAACTGGTAGCGACCCACTGGTGACATCACACTGACATCACCAAACCAGATCTGTCGATGCCGGTCCGTGGGTGGTGCCATCTTTTTTTTGAAATTTTAAAAGAATTTCCCAAATTTTTTTTTCTTCTGTGCATGCACAGAAGCCGAGATTCCGGCACTGTGCATGCAGTCACCATCTTGTTTTCGGCATTTTTATTTTTTAAAAAACTTTTTGGGGTTTTTTGCACTGCGCATGCGCGCGAGCTTCGGCGCGACCAGGCAGCACAGGAGGAAGCGAACCGGCAGCGAGGTAAGTTGGAACCCACCCCTGCCTTGGTCCTCCCTGAGCTTGGTTGTTTTCTTGCTCAGAGAGCACCAAGGAACCCATAGTTCAATCCTGAGCTACAAATATTCTCTTCTATTGGCAAGTGTTTTCTATTACTGGGTTTTGTTTCATCTCTATTATCCTTCAATGGGTGAATAAGAACTGTCTTGGTAAGGAGGAGAACAAACGGGGTATTATCTATCAAGCCACACCTAGCTGCACACTATTTTCACCTGGTTTAAAACCATACTTAAAAAGAATACATACAAATACCTAGAAAATGTATCATGAGTACCTGCCAACACTCATGCATGGACAAGCATCAATAATAAGCAGAAGTTTTGGAGAAGATAGGACTGTTCTGACCTGGCTTCCTGATAACAAACCCCAACACAACACAGCCTCCGTAAAAACCTTGTTTAATAATAACAGCTAATTGGCTTGTTTAGCAGTCGTTCTAAAGTCAAATAAATTATAAAGCAGTATTTTCAGAGCAATGGCTGTTAATTAAGCTCCTTAACAGCCGGCAATAGTTCAAACAAAATAAGTTATTTTGTTTGAACTGACTGAACTTAAGTCAGACGAAGAATCTTCTAGATAACAGCACATGAAACTGGCTGTTTGGCAAAATGCCCATGAGGAATTTGCAGGCGACTTTGATGAGTTCAAACGAGACCAGACACAGAGGCTTGAATTTCAACGACCAGGACTTGGAATGAACTTAGTTGCTTCCTGCAAATTCCTTCCTCAATTTCACCACTTAAATAGACTATGGGAATAGTCAATTACCCCAAGACTTACTCTCAAGTAGTCCTTCTCCTCAAGAGCCATTCCTGCCTTTTGGCAGCTCTGCGCGTGCGCATTGAGAACAGGCTCCTCTTCTTCGTCTTCACTTATGGCAGCCTCTGGAGGTTCTGAAGGCCCTGGCTGAATCTCTGCCTCTGGCGCCGAACCCTCTCCAGCCTCCTCAATGTCCGACTCTGGTACCAGCTGCACAGGCCGCTGACGAATCACAACTTCAGCCTCTTTGCAGTCCAAATCAGCTACCAGTTGCACAGGCCGCTGGTGGGCCACAACAGGGACCAACTGATTACCTAGGAACACTTCTCATTTTTAAAGAATCATAGGACCATGAAATGCAATGTTTCTTAAATAGAGAACAGCCTTTTGTGAAACAGGCCATTTTGACAACCTCCTGCTCAGATCATCGCAACTTAGCAAGCTCCAGATATCCACCTTCCGCAATCAGCATCTCAAAGACAACTGATGGGAAAGGGTTGATTTATATAAATTGACATTTTTACCCTGCTTTTTAAATAACTAGAATAATAAATGTAGTTGAAGGGATGACCTCCAAGAACCCTTCCAACTCTGTTATTGTTACTGTTACTGGCTGTATTACATTAATAAAGAATCATAAAAATCAAAATATCTAAAAGATTTAAATATGATTTGAATATGAAAAAATGAACACCTTCAGTGTTCCAGATATAGGATTCAATGGAATAACGGGAGCAATTCCAGGAAATTACTGGAATTGGGAAAGGAAAAATTAGAATAGGGATGGTGTACTGAGCTACAGTGACCGGTCCAAAATCACCCAGCTGACTTTCATGCTTAATGAAGACCAAGAAGTCATTAAACTAGACTAGCATTTCTGAATCTTGACAACTTTAAGATATCTGGACCAACTCCCAGAATTCCTCAACCAGCATGCTAGGTGGGGAATTCTGGGAGTTGAAGTCCACACAACTGAGATTAAGAAACACTGCCCTTGAAGACTTGCCCTAAGCCATAACTTTCTGTTTGAGTCTGGGAAACAAGGTCCATACTCCTTAAAGTTGTCAAGGTTGACAAATGGTAATCTAAGCAGCCATATTGCCAGCACTTGCAGAAGGCCTGTGAGAGTCAGTTGGCAGTCCCACACAGGTACTCTGGGAGAGAAACCAGCCTGCTGGAGGAGGAGGGCAGGTAGTGAGAGAAATATGTATGAACCAACCCTGCAAAGCCAGAATCTCGTGGATGGCCAAGCTAGTTGAGTTCTGGGACTGAAGAGGCTTGAGACAGGCTTAAGACAACAGCTCTTTATTGTAAACTACGACGGTAAGTCAAAAGGTAATGCCATTTTCTTTAGGACAGGTATAATTACCAACACAGGAACATGTAGCATACATCAAAATGAAGCTGGTCCTCTGTGGATCACATCCCTACTTCTCAACATAGTCACCGTTTCTCTCAATAGCAATGTTCCACCTTCGAATGAGAGCATGTATCCCTGCCTCGTAAAATTTTATTGACTGTTCTTTGAGCCACTTCTTCACTGCAGTTTTCACTTCCTCGTCACTGGAATAATGTTTGCCTCTCAAACCCTCTTTCATGGGGCCGAAGAGATGATAGTCTGAAGGTGCTAAATCTGGTGAGTATGGAGGATGCGGTAAAGTTGTCCACCCGAATGAGGCGATTTTCTCCCTTGTTCTGATGCTTGTGTGTGGTCGAGCATTGTCGTGCAGAAGGAGGACTTTGTCGATTGGCAAGTTGGGTCTCACTCGTCGGATTCTTGCTCTGAGCCTCATCAGGGTCTCAATGTAGGCCTCAGAGTTTATTGTTTCTCCTCTGCACGACAATGTCCTCCTTCTGCACGACAATGCTCGACCACACACAAGCATCAGGACAACCCTCGTATGTACAAGATCCAGCAGAGAGCCAAGCTGACAGCTAGCCCTTTTATAGGGAGCTGTCAGATGGCTCAACCAATCAGCGGCTTGCATTCTCCCGCTTAAATGGAGAATCTGGTTGTAACCAGGCAGTCTCAATACTTAACACAAGCCAAGGCTTGGCTCCAACCCAGCTGCTCTTAGAGCCAACCTCATATTAAGATACAGGTAGTCCTTATGAACTGGGGCTTGAATTTCCATTGCTAAACAAGACAATTGTTAAGTAAGCCATTCCCAATTTTATGATGATTTTGAGAACTTTCCCGCTATGACTAAAAAAAATACATTTCAAATGCTTCTCGCTTCTTTGGGAAGGCTAATGAAAATTGAGCCACAAGTTTCTCACGAGTGGATGCCCTTCTAAATGCAATCCCCACCTCACACGAATACATATATAAAATTCCCCAGGGAGGCAGGAAGAAAGAGGCACTCTTCTAGATGGGCCACTAAATTCAGGTGAACCTCAACCAATGTTCAACTTTGCTCCCTGCCAACTACAGGGATCAAACCAACATGACATTAATTATGAGATGGGCAAGAGTTTTATTAAACAAAGAACCAGGGATCTCTCAGAGAAGGAAATTAGCACCCTGCTTTCAATTCAGCAGGAACTATAGCAAACTACATTGATCTGGAAATGATGACAGTTCTCAAATACCACCCTTACATACTTGTGTGCTGATTCTGATGAAAATACGTAAGTTGCAGCATTTGTGCATGTCTCATCTTTGGTGTCCTCCCCATGGATTCCACTGTCTTATTCGAATCTGAATTTATCTATGTGCTGTGGATGTAGGGTGTGTCCAGGCTGTGTGTATGTGTGTTTGTATGCATCCAAAATAATCAAAAGCACAGTCATGATCACACCATAAAGCCCTCCCTCCTTGCACGTGTGTGCAACCTTAACGCACGTATCAAAAGAAAGGAATTTGATGGTGCAATCATGATTGCCTTCTTGACTTTTTTGACCCGGTTCACCTTGGCTTCAACAAATTGATGCATGACTTTGGGAGATTTTTCTCTCAGCTGCTGATGGCATCAGACTAACTTCCATTGTTTGAGAGAGATTCAAGTTGACACAATTTGTTTATTTATTTATTTATTTATTTATTTATTTATTTATTTATTTATTTATTTATTTATTTATTTATTTATTTATTTATTTATTTATTTATTTATGAGATTTATATACCGCCTCATAGGGCAAGCACTCTCTAAGCAATAGCAATAGCAATAGCACTTAGACTTATATACCACTTCATAGTGCTTTCCAGCCCTCTCTAAGCAGTTTACAGAGTTCAGCATATTGCCCCCAACAATCTGGGTCCTCATTTTACCCACCTCGGAAGGATGGAAGGCTGAGTCAACCTTGAGCCTAGTGAGATTCGAACAGCTGGACTGCTGAACTAGCAATCAGCTGAAGGTCGCAATGCTGCTTTTAACCACTGAGCTATCTCAGCTCTTGTGTAAGCGGTTTACACCAGTAAGCAATGTATATTTACATTGCCCCCAACAATCTGGGTCCTCATTTTACCTACCTCGGAAGGGTGGAAGGCTGAGTCAACCTTGAGCCGGTGAGATTTGAACTGCTGACCTGTGGATAACAGTCAGCTAAAGTGGCCTGCAGTACTGCCTCTAACCGCTGCGCCACCTCGGCTCTTAAAAACTGGTTAGATGCCACGACGTAAGTGGCAGAGCCTTAACCATATGCGTGTTGCAAAGACCACAAGGGCCTCTTCCATCCTTATCAAGGGGAGTGCTAACCTTCTCTCCTTTCATACAACACAAATTTGTGTGAATTATGGAGTTCAATTATGGCGGCAGAGGTCAAAGTACTCGTAAAGAAATGTTTCTCTATCATGGCAACTTTAAGATGCCTGGACTTTAACTCCCAGAATTCCCCAGTCAGTGTTGCATTCTGGGAATTGAAGTCCAAGCATCTTAAAGTTGTCATAAATTTGGGATTTGAACCCGGGCCGGCTGCTATATATATATATATATATATATTCCCACTACAGGTATGGCTATCTGACGAGAGCAAAATAGCTCGAAATAGATCTATAATAGTCTCCCTTTATTTTCATTTATCAGCAAAAAATGTTACAGATATATATATATATATATATATATATATATATATATATATATATATATATATATATATATATATATATATATATATATATATATATATATATATATATATATATATATATATATATATATATATATATATATATATAGTATACATTGGCCTGCATATCTAATGCAAACTTCATTTATCACATGAAATGCTCTCATTTCAATAAAGCAGTGTTCTTTCCCCCTCCCCCAGGATTTATTAAAAATCATTTATAACCAAAGATAAAAATCCATAAAGATTTGAAACAAACAAATGCCAAATGGAGTTTTCGTGCATCTTTTTTGAGCATTCACCCCATATGGCAATAAAGTCAACACGATTAATTGCAAGTTGGGGTTGTTGAGAATATTGTTTCAAAGCATAAGCAGAGGTGGGTTCCTCCCGGTTCGTACCAGTTCGCTGGAACCGGTAGCAAACCGCTGGTGACATCACAATGACATCACAGAACCGGTTCTGTCGGTGCCAGTCCGTGGACGCCGCCATCTTTTTTAAAAAAAAAATTCAGGTTTTTTTTTCTTCTGAGCATGTGCAGAAGCCGAATTTCCGGCACTGCGCATGCGTCACCATCTTGGTTTTGGCTTTTAAAAAAAAATTGGGGGGGGCACTGTGCATGCGTGCACGCAAAGCATGCACGTGCCCACGAGGCATGGCCACGCAGCGCTGGAGGAAGCGAACCGGCAGCAAGATAAGTTAGAACCCACCCCTGGGCATAAGGTTGTCTTAGAGGGGTTGAGAATATTGTTTCAAGGCATAAGATTCTCTTAAAGGGGACTTCCTTCTGACGTGGGCTAAGAATACTGGGATTTCCACATCCAGATTATGATGGATTTGTTATTTTAAAAACTTCTTTAGAAAAGAAATTCTTTCTATTCTTTTCATGTCAGTCAAATTCAGTGACATATGGGAACTTAGGAAAGACATGAGACATAAATCATAAGATTTAAGATGGATCTGCCTTGGATAAACAGAGGCAATCTCCTATTGAATAATTTCAAAAGTCCCCTGAAAGTGCTGGATTATTGCCAAATGCAAGCTCTCCCTTTTCCGGGTGAAGAAAGAGAGAGAAGGTGAGGCTGGGTGATGAACTAAAAAGGATTTCAGTAGCTCTCTTTCACCTACCTGATAGGATTTCACCTAAAACGTCAAGCCATATTCTGTCTTGCTCAAAAGTTTTGGAGTTATTTGTAAAAAGGATTAAGGTGGCGGTATGTAAATAAATAAAATAAAAAATATTAAAGATGTTAAGTTATAGAAAAAAAGGTTCTGATTAAAAGCTAAGGGAAAAAAATTGTCAACAGGAACAGGAACTCCTTGACAGGTGAAACTAGTGATCCAAAGAGATTGATGTTTCTCCTTTGTTTGATATGTGTATTCAACCAGGAGCAGCCATTAGACTGTTCATGCTTTGGATTTGATTTGGATTCCTGCAGTGAGCAGTGAATTCCAACGTTATGAGTGTGTGTGTGAGGGTGGGGGGAGGGAGCAGGGGTGAAATTCAGCAGGTTCTGACGGGTTCTGGAGAACCGATAGCGGAAATTTTGAGTAGTTCAGAGAACCGGCAAATATCACCTCTGGCTGGCCCCAGAGTGGGGAGGGAATGGAGATTTTGCAGTATCCTTCCCCTGCCACGCCCAACAAGCCACATCCACAGAACTGGTAGGGAAAAATTTTGAATTTCACCCCTGTGAGGGAGGAAGGGAGGGGGAGGGGGAGGGGGAGGGGGAGGGGGAGGGGGAGATGGAGGGAGGGAGGGAGGGAGGGAGAGAGAGAGAGAGAGAGAGAGAGAGATATGCTATAGAAAAGGAATTGAAAGGAGCACACCTGGCCATTGTTCAGTAGTTTCTACTTCTATTTGTCATACAGCAGAAGACATGTGGGGAATGGCAATTGCTTTGAAGGTATGCATGTCAACTGTGATTCACGATTCAAATGAATCAATGTTTTTCATTCAGGACAATCATTACTCATCAATTTAGGCACAACCCTAAGAATTATTTTGAGTTTCAGTGGAGACAAATGACCTCCACATAAGCTGCAGTCCATATAAAAACTTCTTCCAGAGAATGCTTCAATTAATATCCTGCCCCCGCCCCTCAAAAATGTCCATGGAAGGCTGAAAAACTTAACATTTAAACTTCTTTATGTCCAAAAAATCAGCATAGAACAAAAAAGTATAGAAAATTGTATTGAATTGAATACGTACTTTATTTGACCAAGGGAGATTAGACACACAAGGGATTTGTCTCCGGTGCAGAAGCCATCTGGTTCCCTTTCCCCATTTTATTTTATTTTGTTAAAACTAATCGATGTGCAACACCAAGTTGCACCACAAATATCACATGTCTCTGGCCTATAGGCAAATAGCCCAGGGAGTTGTTTGCTATGTTCATATACTGTAACACACTCAATGAGGCTACTGGATTGGTTGAATCATAAATTAATCAATGATAATGGCTTTACACATGCTAAGCCAGTTGCGTGCACACACGCACACACAACCCAAGATTGACATTAACCATGCTAATTATTAAGTTCAGCATATTTGGAGAATGGCTGGTATGTATTGGTTTACTAACCAAAAGAATCACTTTCTCTTTTAAACCAACAGAGGATATTATTACTGCAAAATACATCAAAACTTCATTCAAGACAAATATATATATATAAAACAAGGAACTGAAATGCATCATTTATTTTATTTATCAAACATGTATAGGATAGTAGTAGTTTGTATAAACATAAGTAAAAAGTAACGATAAAAGAGGACAATAGGACAGTAGACAGGGACGGTAGGCACAGTGGTGCACTTATGCACGCCCCTTACAGACCTCTTAGAAACGGGGAGGTCGACAGTAGACAGTCTAAGGTTAAAGTTTTGGGGGTTTGGGGAAGAAACCACAGAGTCAGGTAGTGCATTCCAGGCATTGATCATTCTGTTGCTGAAGTCATATTTTCTGCAATCGAGTTTGGAGCGCTTTACATTTAGTTTGTATCTATTGTGTGCTTGTGTATTGTTGCGGTTGAAGCTGAAGTAGTCATTAACAGGAAGGACATTTTGGTATATGATTTTATGAACTACATTTAGATCAGATCGGATCATACTCCCCATTTAAACCTGGGGGGGTGGGGCGGATTAAAAAATAAACCCAAAGTAAACATTGTATACAGTAGAAATGGATTCCTTGTAGATGGAAAGCTGGAGAGATCTACAGGTTCAAATTAAACTGGAGGCATCTTGAAGGTAGCAAAAACTTGGTGCCCCACAAATGATGTGTGTCACACTTCTGCCGCTTGAGTTGCTTTGGTGGTGGTTTGCTTTCGGGTCCAATTCAGGGTGTTGGCTATGAATTTTAAAGACCCACGTCTGCATGAATACGATATTTTTATGGTTTATGGTTTTTGTTTTCTGTTTTAATTGTACATCGCCCAGAGTCGCTTTGCGAGTGAGATGGGTGATCTCCAAATTTGATATGTGTATAAATAAATAAAAATGTTGTTTTCACTATAAAGAGAATATGGCGCCATTTATGAGTCTCGATGTTTGTTGTTCTCCTCAAAGACGGGCTTTCACTCAATTGTGGGGAAAGACCCCAGAAAGCAAAATCTCTGATATATTTATCACAGAAAATGATTTCCGAAGATTTTTTTTTTGCTTTGGCTTGTAAAGGTGTGCCATTAAAACAAGACAATTGATTTGAAAACATGTTGAACGAGAGATATACAGCTATACACAGTCACAATGAAAATATGTACAGAATCCACTGCCCTCATGATTCATTCATATGTGTGTGTGTGTGTGTGTGTGTGTGTGTGTGTGTGTGTGTGTGTGTGTAGCATTTTTTGCTGATAAATGAAAATAAAGGGAGACTATTATAGATCTATTTCGAGTTATTTAGCTCTTGTCAGATAGCCATACCCTACTGGAATTTTAGCCTGGGCCGCCTGCCTTGTAAGGCAGCAGCTTAGACACTGGGCCACAGGCTCTATTCCCTATCAGCTCTTCACCAGGAAAGGGTTATATATGTTTTTCTGTCGTATTATCCTGGTGTACCCAAATATGGGAGAAAGCATATATACAGTATATATATATATATATATATATATATATATATATATATATATATATATATATATATATATATATATATATATATATATATATATATATATATATATATATATATATATATATATATATATATATATATGACAGAAACACACACACACACATTTTATATATATAAACACACACACACATTTTATATATATAAACATCAATGAAACGTAACATATTATGTTAAGAGAATAAGCATCTGATTTCTTTTGTTTATATCTTGCTTTATTTCTGTATCGGAGGCACGCATAATGTTCCCACCTCCTATTTTCTTTACAACAGCAGCCCTGTGAGATATGTTGTACTGAGCTACAAAGATCGGCCCAAAGTCACCCAGCTGACTTTCATGCATAACGAAGACCTAGAAGTCATTAAACTAGACTAGCATTTCTGAATCTTGACAGCTTGAAGATATATGGGCCAACTCCCAGAATTCCTCAGCCAGCATGCCAGGTAGGGAATTCTGGGAGTTGAAGTCCACACAATGTAAAGTTGCTGAGCGAAACACTGCCCTTGAAGACTTGCCCTGCCTAAGCCATAATTTTCTGTTCTTGTCTGGGAATTAAGGTTCACACATCTTAAAGCTGTCAAGGTTGAGAAACAGTAAACTCAGCAAAACATGGGAGTTCGGAAGCAGCCATATTGCCAGCACTGGCAGAAGGCCTGTGAGAGTCAGTTGGCAGACCCACGCAGGCACTCTGGGAAACTGGAGGAGGAGGGCAGGTAGTGGGGGAAATATGTATGAGCCAACCATGCAAAGCCAGAATCTTATGGTTGCCCAAGCAAAGGCTTGGCTCCAACCCAATTGCTCTTAGAGCCAACCTCATATTAAGGTACAGGTAATCCTTATGAACACAACTGGGTCCAGAATTTCCATTGCTAAACAAGATGATTGTTAAATAAGCCATATCCAATTTTATGACCTTTTTTTGTCACAGTTGTTAAGCGAATCACACAGTCGTTAAGCAAATCTGCCTTCCCCCATTGACTTTGCCTGTTAGAAACTGGCTGGGAAGGCTGCAAACGGTGATCATAGGATCCCAGGATCAGCGGTGAAATTTACTTACCTTCCCTACCAGTTTGGAAGCGCGCGCCACCTCGCTTCGCTCGTTCGCACATGCTTTTTCACCCTCTGCGCATGCGCACATGCTTTTTCACCCTCTGCGCATGCGCAGAAGGCTTTGCGCATGCACAGAGGGTTAAAAAAAGAAAATGGTGGCATCCGGGCGAGAGGGCGGAGCCGCGCACTGCCGCTGCTACTGGTTCTCTGAACCACCAGCGGCCGCCACTGGTAGCATTTCACCCCTGCCCAGGATACATATGCAACCATCATAAATACATGCCAGTTGCTAAGTGCCTGAATTTTGATCACACAACCACGGGGATGCTGCAACAGTCATAAGTCTGAGGACCAACCGTAAGTCACTTTTTCCAGGGCCATTGTAATTCTGAATGGTCGCTAAACAAATGGTTGTAAGTCGAGGACTACCTATAAATGCATTTCCTGATTGGGCAGAGCCAGCTTTGATTGTATTGCATCCTCTTGGCCAGAATGCTGCTACGAAAAGCCAAGGAGATGACAACGCATAGAGCATTTATTTCATGTAGGAGCAAGCAATAGCAATAGTACTTAGACTTATCTACCATTTCACAATGTTTTACAGCACTCCCTAAGCGGTTTACAGAGTCAGCATACACACCCAACAATCTGGGTCTTCATTTTACCGACCTCGGTAGGATGGAAGGCTGAGTCAGCCTTGAGCCTGGTGAGATTCGAACTGCCAAATTGCAGGCAGCCAGCAGTCCGCAGAAGTAGCCTGCAGTACTGCACTCTAACCACTGCACCACAGTGGCTCAATAGGTTGTGAGTGTGTGTGTGGGGGGTCTGACTGCCATGGAAAGACATAGAGATCCAGTTAGGGGGCTGTTGGTGCAGCTGTAGGTTTTATGAAGATCAAGGGGTGAGATGAGGGCCAGGCATATCTGCAGGAGGTGGTGGAGGAGGGGGCACAGGGGGGGCAGGGGGAATGTGGTGGGTGTCATAGCGGCTGCCTTGGAAAGGCTCCGGGCGCTGCTCCTCTTGATTCTCAGATGGACCGTGGTGCCAACGCTTGAAGCTGTCAAAAAAAAAGAGAAACTGGCTTGAGTAGGGAAGCGGCTGCATGTTAATTTATTTCTTTGGTGGACCATCCTGAGTTTTCCATGAGATGGATGTCACATGTTTGTCCCTGTGCTTTTATTTCCCCACCAACATAACAAGGGTTCAAGGAGCCAAAATATGCTGAAACTTGTCTAGTCATCCAGTGAGCTAACATAAACTTTACCTCCATTTCTTCAGTCGTGTGACCACTGAACCATATTGTGTTGACAGTGGCAGGAGGAATTATGGTTTAATTCTCACTTGGATTCAGTGATGTGCAGAAGGGATGTGTGTCAAAAAGTCAAATCCCTAAAAGAACCCTAAAAGACATTATAAATAATGATGGTGGAGGTGGAAGCGTTAATAGTATTCTAGAAAAAAAAGTCTAAAAAATATAAGATAGTGTAATAAGAGGAATAAGAAATCCTAAAAGATATTTTGAATAATAATGGTTGAACAAATTATAATTATATTGATCAATATAAATAGACTGAATAAAAGAGTTTAGATACTTCTTAAATTAAAGAATCAGAAGGAACTATGTATAGTTTTTATAGTTTAAGTTATACAATTAAATATGGCGTATATATAGAGACTATTATAAATATATAAGGAAAATGTTAATATCTTGACTATATTCAACCATAAAGTAAGGTGGAAAGGTGGTTACTACGGTCTCACGTTTGTTGTAATAAATAAAAGAAGAGGTAAAATGTTGTATTCTGAAGGAAATACATAGAGAGTTTTGTAACTATAACCATATAACTAAAAATGAGAAACAATTAAAAAGTGGTGTATATTTAGAAAGTATCTTACAGGTGTATGAAAAATGTTAATAGTTTGATTATATCCAATGATAGCTTTTGGTTGATAGGGGGACACTTATGCCCCACTTGTATGTTGTATGTCTTTGTCCTTGAATGTATATTGTTATTTTGTTATGTGTGTCTAATAAAAAAAAATTGAAAAAAGAAGTCAAATCCCTATCTTGCTTTATTGTGTTCAGTTGCACAGCCATGGTCCCCATCTTTTGACCCTCACTGTATAGGAGTGATCAAATAATCAAAGCCCCAGATTATACAAGTAGTCCTCAATTTACAACAGTTCATTTAGTGACCATTCAAAGTTGAAACGGCACTGAAAAATGTAACTTATGACCATTTTTCATAGTTACAACCTTTGCGGCATCCCCATGGTCAGGTGATCAAAATTCAGATGCCCGGCAACTGCTTCGTACTTATGACTGTTGCTGTGTCCCAAGCTCATGTGATCCCCTTTTGCGACCTTCCGACAGTTGATGGGGAAACCAGATTCACTTAACAACCGGTTCACTACTGATCAACTGCAGTAATTCAACTGTGGCAAGAAAAGTCGTAAAATGAGGCAAAACCCACTTAAACAAATGTCTCACCCAATGACAGAAATTTTGTGCTCAATTGTGGTCATAAGTCGAGGACTACCTGTACAGTCCTAGCCAGCACTTGAGTCTGTTGATTCCCCTTGCGGAGAGATATCTGATCTCATCCGTGCTTCTTTCTCCTGCCAGCAGTGCAGAAGTGGCCTTGAACCTTGCAATGGTCTCCTCTTTTAGAGTTAAGAAGGACCCTCAAATGCCACCCGACTCCCCATTCAGAAAACCTTTTCACTTGGTGTAATGGGCGGTGTGAATAAGGAAGAGAAGGAAGACCTGCAATCCAGGCAGTCTGACGAAAAGAAGGCTAGAGATGACAGGATAGCAGTATTCTAATATTTAAGGGGCTGCCATAAAGAAGAAGAGGGTGTGTGTGTCAATCTATTCTCCAAAGCACCTGAAGGCAGGACAAGAAGCAATGGATGGAAATTAATCAAGGAGAGAAGCAACTTAGAATTAAGGAGAAATTTCCTGACAGAGAGAACAATTAACCAGTGGAATGGCTTGCCTCCAGTGGGTGCTCCAATATTGGAGGTTTTTAAGAAAGAATATGGGAAAGAATGTTTTAGGAAAATATTGGACAACCATTTGTCTGAAATAGTATCAGGTCTCCTGCTTGAGCAGGGGGTTGGACTAGAACAGGGGGTCTCCAACCTTGGCAATTTTAAAACTTGTGGACTTCAACTCCCAGAATTCCCCAGCCAGCTTTGCAGGCTAAGGAATCCTGGGAGTTGCAATCCACAAGTCTTAAAGTTTCTAAGGTTGGAGACCCCTGGACTAGAATACCTCTAAGATCCCTTCCAGCTCTATTATTCTGTTAAGCAACAGTCAGATAGGAGAAACCTCAGCCCACACAGAAGGAATTCAGGTGGAGAAAATGCCTCAGGCTTGACCCTCCATAGTTCTCTTTTGGATAAAGGAAGGAAGGGGAGGTGTTTTCAGGCTTGCAAGATTCTGCTATTGTAACCCTATAATAAAGGTATTTGGTGTTCAAACCTGATCTCCCTTAAAGGGCTGACCTTTGGGCTTTCTGGAAAATTCAAAGTTTTCTGTATACAGATAAGTCTTTGCCACCATCTGGTGGTCAGCTGGATCTCTGCAGCTCAGATATGATACCTATCCCAAATGAAAGGTGTGGAGGAAGGAATGAGCCGGAAGTTAAGAGCTCTCTGGGCTTCCCAGTGCTGGTGGACCTCTCCTGCCCTCATTATATTTTTGTTAATGTCTTCAGCATCATTTTCACCCTTCAACCTTGTCTACTGTTTTAGGACTCCAACACCTCATTTTTCTCTGGGTGTAGATAGGATGATCACCTGTCCTTTGCAGCGCCAAGGTTCTAGGTGTGGGTACCAGTGGTGGGTTGCTACCGGTTTGCACCGGTTTGGGTGAACCGGTAGCAGCGGCGGCGGTGGGAGGCTCCGACCGGACGTCATCACGGACGATCTGTGCATGCGCGCACATCTCCGAACCGGTAGCAATGGTAAGTGAAACCCATTACTGGTGGCTACTTACCATTCGTAACAGACGGTGCTCAGGAAGCCAATGGTGATGACTCCACAGAGAGCGGAAAGAATGACAGTGATGACAATCATGTCTCCACTACGTCGTCCAGGCCAAGTGTCTATTGTTTTCCAGATTTCAGCTGAGAAGAATGATAATATATAACACTAGTCATTAATGATATCGCTATCTGATATCTGGGGGAGGGGGCAAGCAATAACGTATGTCTGGACATAATCATGTAAATGATCCAGATTATGGAATATGCCTGGCACAAATTACATAATCTGTATGTGAATAATACAGAATAATAATCTGTATGCGATGCATTGAGGTGATTGTGGCTTTTATCTAACCAATGTACCTCTATTCAAACTATTGGTTTTATCTTCTTTCCAGTTGGCTGTATTAGTTTGTTTGTTAGATTGTGATCTTCCTTTTGTTCCTGGGATCAAGTGGCTTAGGTACCATATTTTTTGGAGTATAAGACACACCTTTTTACACCCCCAAAGAGGGTGAAAACTTGGGTGCATCTTATACACTGAATGTAGCCCCACCCAGCCACCCCCACCCTTTGGTCTCTGCCTCCCAGCAATTTGCCTCCTTGCAGCAAACAGCACAGAGCCCGATTAGCACAAGCAACTGATTATCGCCCCCCCGACCAGCAGCTGATTGAGGCTTGCAGGCAGGCCCACGTGCTAAAATGAAAGTGAAACTAAAACTGCAAGGAGAAAATTGATGGGAGGGAGAGGCAGAGGCAGAGGCAGAATTTTATTTTCTTGTGCTAATCAGTTGCTGAAACTGGATGCAAGGAGGTAAGTCAATAACTATAAATGTCTATAGAATGTTCAAATTATTAGACTTTTTTTATAGACTGCTTTATTATTGTTCTAGACAACTTAACAAAATGAAGAAGCTTTTTAAAATAAATGCTTGATCTGAAGAGGCCCAGTGCTATTGTATCTTCTTTTAAATAGCAGAGAATAATGTATACTTTAAGAAAGCCATATCAATTTTAACAGCATCTGTACAAGTATAATCTGAAATGTAACAGTGTCCTGTTTAGTATTAAGATAAGGCAGCTGAGTTAAACCCTGACTTAGTCATGTTGGGATCTATTTAAATAACTGGGAGGAGTTAGAGTGACTACATTTAAGAAAACTTTCTGGCATTAATATACTGCCATAATGTACATTTCTCCCATTCTTTGCTATTTCTCTGGGTCAGGCAAACATGCACAGAAATACACAGCAAACAGTGTATATCATCTGTACTGTTTGCTGTTTGCTGGGAGGTAAATTGCTGGGAGGCAGAGGCAGATTTCCCCCCGCCTTGTTTTCCTCCCTCAAAACTAAGGTGCGTCTTATACTCCAAAAAATACGATACATAAAACAGAATAGCTGGCCATGATGACAAAAATTGGACAGAGTGCATGTGGTGACTTCACAGTGCAAACCCTGCCCTTTCATACTTGTGCCTGAGACTGGACACAAATATGTAAATCCTAGGGTTGCATCATGATATTAGGACACACAACTTTGCTTTCTTCCTTTGCTCTTAGACATATATGGATGCATAGGGACCTCCTTTCATTTTATCCTCATAAAAATAAAGTCTTCCAGTGAACAGTGAGCTCCAAGTACAAGAGTAGACTTGAACCTGGATCTCCCCAGCCCTTGTGCAACACGTTAATCACTACATCATACTAGGTCTCTTATTCTATATATTAATTATAGTTTTGAGAGTGAGTGGGTTAAAGATTACAAAATGAAAACATACATGTCAAAAAGAACATGGCCCCAGTAGTTGGAAGAGATGTTATGAGGAGTCCTAGCTAGCTAATAAGTCATAACATTTTCCAGTTGTTTTATTTTTCTCATCTGAGTTCCCTCCTTCCCAAATAATTCAGAATTGCATAACTTGCAATGATGATGTTACCTAGTTTGGGTAATGAAACATCTGCAAGAAAACAAGCAAACTCAGAGAGCGCCAAGGACCCCTTGTTTCAGACGTATACAATTTAGAAAACCAAGTTTGCTTTTAATTTTGAACAAGAGGTTTTTTTTTGCCTACATAGAAATCACACTGCCCTTGTTTTTTGTGCAGTGTTTTTTCAATGGATGGGGAAAGAGGGAAACAAATAAAGAACTAGAAAGATTATAGGCATGGCACTGCTCTTGGCATCATTTGAAAATAAAAGACCGATGGGAGGTTCCACCATTTTTGGATGATGGAGATTATTTCTGTCTTCTAGAATAGCCTTTTCCAACCCGATGCAACTCCTATTATTTCCCAGCCGGGGTGGGCTGCTGGGGGTTCGCAGGGGTTGGGAGAACCTCCAGCTAAGATTCTGTGCAGTTTGGAGAACCCTCAAATCCCACTCCTGGCTGGCCCCGCCCACCCCACCCCACCCCTCCCAGTAGTCCCCACACGGCCCATTTTTGATGCAGGTAAGTGCAGGGCGCGCGCAGAGGCTTGGGGAGGGCGAAAAACGGGGCTACCGGAAGTTCAGAAAGGCCTGAAACGGGCCCGTTTCCAGCCTCCAGAGGGCCTCCAGAGCCTGGGGAGGCCATTTTCACCCTCCTGGAGGCTCAAGGAAAACCTCCGGAGCCTGGGGAGGGCAACCCCCCCCCCCCCGCTGTGGTGCAGGAGGCCGACTAGGCCACGCCCACCCAGCAACCGAGCAGAGAACCCCTTGCTAAAAATTTTGAAGCCCACCCCTGTTTCCCAGGTCCACAAAACTTTACATTACCATACATTTCTCAGCTTTTTAATAGGCAGCAAGTTCCTCTCCTTGCATACCTTTAGTCAGCCAGATTGGAGAAGACCATCTTGTTTCTGCTTTCGAACCCGAGGAGTTCATGGCGAGGAATTTTACTCTGAAAAGGATATAGTGAAATTAAAATACAGGAGGAAGGAATGGAAAGAAATATCAGTGACATTCCAAGTGCATTTCAGCTCAATTAATGACCAGGTGTGTCCACAGAGTTTGGTCAAAACTGTCAAGATGTTGGACATAATGGTGAATGAATAAAACAGGGAGGTAGATCCAGAAAGAGAACAGAGGACCCATCTATTTTGGGCTGCTTTGATCATGACCATCATGAATGAAAAGCTGCAAAATCTTCTTTAAGCTATCAGCTTAATACCGGTATTAATAATGTTAATTTAAAGGATAATGATAATGATAATGATAATGATAATGATAATGATAATGATAATGATAATGATAATAATAATAATAATAATAATAATAATAATAATAATAATAATAATAATAATAATAATAATGAATATTGCAGTAAATATTTTATAATCCTCATTCAACAATGAAATTGTTCTATAAGTCTTGGTTGAAGACAAATCTTGTCCTTTTGGAAGTAAAGTAATATTGGCCCCTTTCCAAGATTCTGATTGAATGATTGATTAAAGGTGAGACTATGTTAACACATAATGTGTGTATTTAAAAATCCTTCCATGATTTTATTTGAATTTGTATGAAAAACATAGAAAGTCTCCCTGGAAAAGATTGATGGATATTTGAAAAAATGGAATTGACCCAAACTTTCACAATCTCAAACAAAATATAAATAGTCCAATAACAACTTTTGAAATATCAGAAGCCTTTGTCCCATTTACGGATGTCATGCAATCCCTTGAGATTCCTGGAAAGAACCAGAACAAGAAACACACACACACACACACACACACACACACACACACACACACAGCCCTCTGAGGCTCTGTAGCTACAAACCCATCATTATCTGATTGTAACTTCCTTTTGTATTATTCAAGCCTGAGAAACCTTCCTGGCTTTGACTTCATTCCATTCTATTACAGGGTGGAAGGTCTGGTTGAATGGGTCTGCGTTCCTGTTTTCTCAAGGGATGGGCCCCCGAGTGTCAAAAACTGGTTATACCTCCAACTTCAGAATCAATAGGGGTGGTTGTTGTTTTTCTGCTTCTTTTCCAGAATTGTGACATTTGGTTTCATTCTTCCTTAATTTCTAAGGCAGACGCAGGCCTGAGTGTCTCAGGGTATCAAAAAAAGTCAAAATGGCAGCTATAACTCTACAATCAAAGATGCATGTAAAAAGGGTGTGGCTTGGATTGCATGGTTATGGCTGCCATCTTGATTTTTTGACATGGCTAAAAGGGGGCGGGGCTTCAATCAGTGAGTTGTGGCCATCAACTTGATATTTTTTTAATGCCCTTCCTTCTAAAGAAGTTTTTGGAGAAGTGGCTGCTCACCCCAAATATTTATTTCTCTCCAATTGGAAATTTACAGAAAAAGATCAATGAATGCAGTTGGTTAAGAAAATTGGTTATGGGGAGCAGGTTTTGTTTTTTTTTAAAAAAAATAGAACATAGTCAAAGTCTCTCAATCATAAAATGCTCCAGAAAGTTTTGTTTGTATCTCTGCAGGCATATATGACTTAAAAATAAATATCTTAATTGCATTAAGAGACAGTTTGGTCTAGTGGTTAAAGCCTCAGCCAGTCATTCTCTCTCAACCCAACCCACCTCACAGGGTTGGTGTTGAGGGGAAAATAGGAGGAGGAAGGTCTGTTGTATATGTTTGATGTTTGCCGCCTTGAGTTATTAGTAATAAAGGCGGAATACAAATAAATAAATAAATAAATAATCTATCCTTTAACAGGAAGCCTCTTCAAACCTTTCTTCCTACCATCCCTGAGGGTGCTGCTGAAATTCTGCTGCAAAACATATGCATTTTGTCTTCATTCTCCCAAGCTTGCAAAATTCCAAAAAGAAAGAGCCAAAGATTGCATTGCTCCTCTGACCCTTGTAGCCTTCAAACTAAAGGAAAGAGGAAAGAGAAAAGAGGAAAGCCCTTGCTAAAATTATGGATATCGTTCTTTGATTTACACCTTGCCTATCAGTCCAGTAATCAAGGAAGCTTCCCTGCATTTTATTTCATATATAGCAAACAAAAGACTCGAAAACTGATCATCCTCATTCTCCTAATGACTTTATATGATGTCCCCCCTTCCTTCCCCAAATAAATGGTTACTGCAGTGAGGTTCCCCAAATTCCCCAATGTTTTTTGTTTCTCTCCCCCCCCCCAAAAAAAAACATTTCATGGCGGGTCAGGTCCAATAGCTTCCAAGAGAATTTGAGAATGTATTTGCACTGCACACTTATCCATGCGTGTAAATGAAGCCAGCTTTGCCAATGTGGTAAGCCATGTGCATCCATAAAAACAAACCTAGTCAGGATTAAATTATGCTTAACGTGCCCTGCAGATTTGTGACTGGATGCAACCTGAGACACCGATAGGTCTGTTGGGCTTAGATAACCAAGTGGAAAGGAGGGGATGTTTCTCCATTTTCTGCCTTGATTTCTTTTAGGATATTATTATTATGGTTGGTCACACAGTCAGCCAGATGTTAAAATGGATTTGGCATTTTTGTCCACCTATCGAGTCTTTCCTAAGGACCTGGAATAGGCAGACCTTGTGTTATTTTTAAAATTATTATTATTATGATTGGTCACATCAGGGGTGGGTTCCACTTACCTTCCCTACCGGTTCGCATCGCGACGGAAGTGCGCGTCACGTGGGGGAAATGAATGTCTGTGCATGCGCAGAAGCCTTTGCACATGCACAGAGGGCTTTTTTGCCAGCCGCTTTCAAGAAGCGGCGACGGGAGAACTGGTTCGGGGACGTGGACAGCCGGCCATCGCTGCTGGTTCAGCGAGCGGGGGCAAATTTCCGCCACCAGTTCAGGAGAACCGGTCTGAACCGGCAGCAACCAACCACTGGGTCACATACTTTTAGACTGCATTTGTCATCATTATCTACTATTGATTATTTCCCAAGGAACTGGGATAGGCAGATATTATTGCTGATAGTGTTAAAAGTATCATGAGGACCCAGATTGCTGGGGGCAATATGCTGACTCTGTAAACCATTTAGAGCGGGCTGTAAAGCACTGTGAAGCTGTATATAAGTCTAAGTGCTAAGTGTTATTGCTATCATCGCAGGATGTAAGCTGTTCCTAGTAAAGCTGCATTTTGCAATTGACTGATGGTGAATATCTCAGCTCTGGTGGTGTTTTGGGATTGCCTCCAAAGTGTCTATTACTATTGTTACTACCTTTGTTTTCTTTTGCCAGAGTCATGTTATTATTAATAATAATTATATTGCAACTACTACAACTATTATTTCTGTTTGTTGCTCTTAAGGATTTTCAGAGCCCAATCTTGAGAATAGAGTATCTATTTTATATCCTGCCTTCAGAGGTGATCGCCGATAAAAAAAAACCAAAAACCTCAAAATGGTGGCCACATCCATGCAATCAAAGCCCCGCCCCTTTTTACTTGCATCATGATTGCCATCTTGATTTTTCTGGCATCCCTTCCCTTGTGGATGCCCTCTCTACCTGCCAGGGTTCCCTCCAAGGAGTTCAGAGGGTCAAATCGAGGGCCATATGCCATCCTCTCTTTACCTGTAAGGTCCAGTAGAGGGCAGAGGGCCATTGCAGTGGGTCCTGCTGTCATCATTTTTGCAGGATGATTCGTTGCCAACCCGGAGCACGTTCGTCGCTTTGCCTTTAGTACATGGGTACTGGGAGAGGGTGGCCTTCATTGTCATGAAGGCATAAGCGGTATATAAATCTTCATACGGTGGAATTTGCTGTGTGGAGGTGGGGTTCTTGAAGTTATTTGTGGCTGTGGGGAGAGCACATTTAAAAACAAGGCAGGGGGAGTGACCCAGAGATGAGTTCATGTTATAAAAAAAACAATGGTTTAATAGCTCATATGAATCCTGTTAGGCCCATGGTTTGGGCAAACTGCCATTTACCCAGCATATGGTTTCCAGCAATGGACAGCTAGGTGCCTCCCAGATACTAATTCCAGCACTTGAAAGCAATCCATCTTTTCCAGTTGTGTTCTCCTTATCAAGCCACAAAGATGTTAAAATTGCTCCCCCAGTGATTAACCCACTGAGTGTTTTAATCAATTAATCTATTTATGGAAACAGTTGAAATGTGCACCTCACCTTTTGACTCTGTCAAACTATCTATTAACATGCCATAATTACTGCTTAGCATCTAACTGGATAAAGCAGTCTTTCTCAGCCTTGGCAACTTGAAGAAGTATGGACTTCAATTTCCAGAATTCCCCAGTCAGCATGAATTCTGGGAATTGAAGTCCACACTTCTTCAAGTTGAGATGGTTGAGAAACACTGGAATAAAATAAGGCAGCATCCACATGGGAAACATGGGACATGGGAAACATGTCGACAACTAACATTCAGAAACAAGATTTTTAATTGCAAGTAAATTTAATTTAATTTAATTTAATAGATTTGTATGCCGCCCAACTCCCGAGGGACTCTGGGCGGCTGACAACATATAAAGAGCCATGGTGGTGCAGTGGTTAGAATGCAGTATTGCAGGCTAATTCTGCCAACTGCCAGCAGTTTGATTCTCACCAGCTCAGGGTTAACTCAACCTCACATCCTTCCAAGGTCAGTAAAACGAGTATCCAGATTGTTGGGGACAATACGGTGGCACTGTAAACCACTTAGAGAGGGCTGTAAAGCACTGTGAAGTGGTATATACTGTAAGTCTAAGTGCTGGTGCTATTAATAAATTTTGAATTAATTAAACTCTCTCATACACTCTGCCATCTGCCCAAATTTCCTTTCAATCTTCAATTGGGCAGGAAAGCCATTTAATGCAGTGGTTAAAGTGTTGGACTAAGATTGGGAAGACTCAGGTTCTGTGTGCCATCAGCCATGGAAGCGCAATGGGCAGCTTTGGGCTAGTCCCTCTTTCTGAGCTCAACCTATCTCGCAGCAACTGAAGGTGAGGCTGAATGACAAATGCAGCATTGCACCATAAACCCCACCCATCTTCTGTACATATTGGGACATTGTGTGTAGACCCAAAGGGCAGGGCTTGTAGGACAATTCTACTTTCATAGTTTTACTCAAAGCAGAAAGCTTCTGTGGATGTTCACCCTCCAGGTGCGGCGTTCTAGGAATAAAATAGAGGGAACCTCCTCCCTATGCCTTGTGTTCCTGATCAAAAGGTGAAAATAAAGGAGAATAATTGTAGCTCGGGTTGAAATGAGAGGTCTTTGATGCTCTCTGAGCTTGATGGTTTTCTTGCAGATGTTTCATTATCCAAACTATTTCCTAATGAAATTGTCAACTAGCAAAGCATCCCTGGCCTGCTCTCGAGTTGCCATAGGACAGGGGGGGATGGGAAACTGGCAAAACGCCACAGCAGCCAAAGACAGAGGCACATTCCACGCTAATATCTCTCAAGACTGTATCCAAGGGTTACCCACAGCAGCTGGAGGGGAGTGATCTCTACAACCTGCAAAATTGCTCCGTTGGTGAATGTGATTGATGACACACCCTGGGGGGAGGGGAGAAACAGGGTCATAATTGGGGCGTAAATTACAAAGGGTCAGAGCTGGCTTCACTTGGGAACGTGCCAACATGAAGTGCCTAATAAATAACTGGATTTCTTTTGGCTCGAAGCTCATGATTTAATTAGGGCATCCGTGGGAACCCTGACAGAAATATCTTTAAGAAAACCACCAAGGTCAAAGAGCACCAAAGACCCCACAGAGGTGATAATGAAAAAAGAACGGAAATGGCCTGGAAGGGAACATTCAGAAGCTGTAACAGAAACCATGAAGGCAGAAGTATGCTTTAAGGCCGGGGAAAGGAGGTAGAGCCGAGATGGTGCAGTGGTTAAATGCAGCACTGCAGGCTACTGCTAGTTCAGCAGTTCAGCTGTTCAAATCTCACCGGCTCAAGGTTGACTCAGCCTTCCATCCTTCTGAGGTCGGTAAAATGAGGACCCAGATTGTTGGGGGCAATATGCTGAACTCTGTAAACCGCTTAGAGAGGGCTGTAAAGCACTATGAAGCGGTATATAAGTCTAAATGCTATTGCTATTAGTAAGAGACAAGCTGGTTCCTTTTGATTCAGTGGAATATATGACAAAGAGAGAAGAAGCTTACTCCAACTTGCAAGATTCAGCTACTATAGCCTATTTCAATAAAGTTTAGTTATAGTTTTCCTGGAGAGTTGGTTTCTTGATCGGGTCTATCTTCTAGGGCTAACAGATAGAAATCCAACGAATAAAATAAAATGTCTTGGGATTTTGGCTATTCACTCACCATTAGCGAAGGTGATTACCAACCAGATGTTGTCGGAGGCATTGACGAATGAGTCAAAGATACACTTTGGCGATTCTAAAGCAAAAGTACTAACGGTGATTTTTCCGGCCATGTTCACCTCCGAGACTCGAGGAGTGTAGGGGACCACCTCTGAAAATACATCGAGAAGTCATCAACATCAATTGGTGATGCAGAAATGCAAGAACTGATGATGCATCTAATCAAATGCAAGCACGGGTCAGAACATTTCTCACAAATAAAAACAACATTCTTATCATTCCCCCCCCCCCCTGCTTTCTGGATCAAGAGTGGACACTATAGCCTGTACCCCTTGACCTGAAACCCTGAGAGCTTCTGCAGCTAGAAATAAAAGACAAAAAGGCAGTATGTTTTCAGGACCTCTCTTGATGATATGAGGATGTTATCTCGATGTTCCTTGGAAACGTTAATAAACAAATAATATATGCCCTATATCAGGGGTCACCAACCTTTTGGACCTCAGGGACCACTAAATTCATAATTTTAAATCCCGTGGACCACTAATATGATCTGCCTAATGACCGGCTGGGTGGGTGTGGCTAGGTGGTCATGTGACTGGGTGGGCGTGGCCAACTCAATATCACTCACATCAAGGGGTGCCTCGCCAGCCTCTATTCGCCCTTCCCCTCCCAGCCACTCCTCACCTGCCCACCCAGGCTCCTTAGGGCCCCAACAGGAAGCAGTTGTTGGAGCTAAGCAACCATCATGAGAAAGAATTGGCAAAACAGCTGGCTCAGTTCAAATTGGATCTGATCGAAAAGGAGGCTCAGCAGAAGCAGCTCACTGAGGACTACAAGCATAGGCTTTCCAAGCAGAGGGAAGACCTGCAGGAGTGCAAGGCCAGGTAGTGGCGCCTGTAGGCTGTGGGCTGAGATGGTCAGCCAGTTCCAGGCCATGGTGCAGTCCCACCGGAACAAGGCCCTCCAGCTCTTCGCCACCAGCGGCATTTCCCTCCAGCCTTTGCCCAAAGCCCTGCACCAGGAGGCTGAAGCAGACCCCAAGTCAGAATCCCCCCCGATCTGCATAAAAAGACCCCGAAGGGGGAGACTCTCTACAGCAACACAAGGGTTCATTGCACGTATCCAGCCCAGGGGCTGTAGTTTGAGGACCCCTGATTTAGTGCAATATAAAAAATGCAAATAATTTTTCTGCGGACCACCAAAATTTTCTCGTGGACCACCAGTGGTCCACGGACCACCGGTTGGTGACCACTGCCCTATATAACCCATAAAGGTTGCTATCCTTGTTCCTGAAAAAAGTAATTTTGCGATTCCCTCCCCCAAATATGGCCCACTGCTTTCAGAGAGGGAGGTACATGTAGTGTTTTCCCACACTACACAATGACAGAAGATGCCTGCCTTTTATTTGGGGTCCACTCTACCATTAGAGAAAGTGGGATAATAACTCTCCTAGAACAGAAGAAAAAAGGCAAGTGGAGATGGTGAAGGATCAGATGACATATTTCATGTCCTACTCTGTGCATCCTAAGCTAGCTTGGTGACCTGAAGTTCAGGGGAGAGTGTGTCTTATGGAGTTGGACTAAGACGTGACTATCTGCCTGCTTGGCTTCCATAAGCTCTTCTTAGGAGTGTCAGAAGGTAAGAAAGACAGGTTCTCTCTTGTTTTCATATTCCTCTGCTGTTACAAGAATGGATCAAAAGGGTATGGATGTGTAAATGTGCGCCTTAATATAAATTGTGGTCAACATTCCTGGTCCAAAGAGCCACCAGGGACCACCCCCTTACACCCTCTTTGTGCCCATTCAGTAGAAAAGTCATTCTTCAGGAGGACTCTGGGATGGGAAGGAGAGGGCACTGTATCCCCTTTCTTTCAGTGGTAGTGCTCCCCATAGCCTGTCAATGAGAAAGGCTGTCCGGGAGCTCCCTATTAGAGAAGAAGATTGTCCATCTATTACATATGTATCATAAACATGGGTTGTTGTTTTTTAGTTTTAAGAAAGGTGTGCTTCTCTCTTTAATTCCCTCCCTCTACTGCCCTAAAGCCCTATTTCCTTGGGAGCAAAAGTTTAGAAACAAAAAAGAAGCTGCACAACCGAATTAAAAATTAATGTTATTTAACCGGTTAGAGCACACAGAGTCGGTCTCCTCCAGGTCCCGTCAGCTAAACAATGCCGGCTGGCGGGCCCTCGGGGGAGGGCCTTCTCTGTGGTGGTATCCACCCTCTGGAACCAACTGCCTCCCAGGATTTGTATTACCCCCACCCTTCTGGCTTTCCGCAAAGCCTTGAAGACCTGGCTCTTCTGACAGGCTTGGGACAATTGACCTCAGTAGAATTCAGATGAGGTCGGCCCATGAATGCTTGGATGATTGTCTTTTTATATTGTCTTTTTGATTGTGATTTTATCTTTTTATCCTGTTATTTATGTTTCTTCTGATGTGAGCTGCCCCGAGTCCTTCGGGAGTGGGGTGGCATAGAAATATAAATAAATAAATAAATAAATAAATAAATAAATAAATAAATAAATAAATAAATAAATAAATAAATAAATAAATAAATAAATAAATAAATAATAAGAAAGAAAGAAAGAAAGAAAGAAAAAAGAAAGAAAGAAAGAAAGAAAGAAAGAAAGAAAGAAAGAAAGAAAGAAAGAAAGAAAGAAAGAAAGAAAGAAAGCATTTTTTCCTCTTAAAAGCTAAAAATCTAACTTGGATAGAAAATCTTCCATTTCTGGGATCACATTCAGTCCACATTACCATTATCCATCTACTATAACACAATAACAGAACAGAATAACAGAGTTGGAAGGGACCTTGGAGATCTTCTAATCCAACCTCCTGCTCAAGCGGGAAACCCTATGCCACTTTAGAGAAATGATTGTCTGATCTCTTCTTTAAAACCTCCAGTGTTGGAGCACCCACAACTTTCAAAGGCAAGCTGTTCCACTGATTAATTATCTATCTGCTATCAAGAATTTCTCTAGATTGGTTCTCTCCTTGTATCAATTCTGAGCATTTCTGTTCAACCTTATAGCATCCCTTAGACTGAGTGACTACATCAGAGGTCTTCAAACTTGGCAACTTTAAGACTTGTGGACTTCAACTCCCAGAATTATCCAGCCAGCATGGAGAATTCTGGGAGTTGAAGTCCACAAGTCTTAAAGTTGCCAAGTTTGAAGACCTCTCATGTAGTCACTCAGTCCAAGGGACTACATTATTTGAGTCTCCATTTGAATACCCACTCTCTCTCCCTCCCTTCTTCCAACATCTAAGACAGGGGTGAAATCCTCCCGGTTCGCCCGGGCCAGTCCTTCCGCGTATAGCCGATGGAACTGGCAGCGGTCGCGGCGCGGAGCTTCTCCCACCCGCTTTCCCGGCCCGGCTGAACACCGCCATTCAGGTTATTTTTCCCTCTGTGCATGCGCGCGCATGCACAGAGGGAAAAATAACCCGAATGATTGTGTTCAGCCGGGCCGGGAAAGCGGGGATTGTGTTCAGCCGGGCCGGGAAAGTGGGCGGGAGAAGCTCCGCGCCGCGACCGCCGCCAGTTCCATCGGCTATACGCCGAAGGACTGGCCCGGGCGAACCGGGAGGATTTCACCCCTGATCTAAGAGGATTAAGCCAACCGTCTCACCTATCCAGAGCTGACATGGAAGTGGAATATCATTTGGAAATGAAAGCAGAGCTGATCTTCCGCACGTTTCCTCAAATTCATTTTATATTATTGACATTTGTACTTAAACACAATCCATTTAACCATGACAAGTAAAACCCTAAGCTAGGTTAGTATGGTCCAAGCCCAGCCTGGGTTCCCCCCCCCCCCCATTTATGGATAGATGTGTTTGTGAACACAGAAAACAGATTAATTCAGGAAGCAGATTCAGCACACTATGTGACTATAGCCACCCAGTTTTTGCTTGTACTTCTTTACTTAGCCCAGCTTATTGGAAGATTATTCCAATTTTTTTTACTATCTCATCACAAAAGAAGATTACTGCAAGCATTTACATCTAAGTGTCTGTTAATGCCTGGAGCAAAAGAGACAGGATCTTTATCTTGGAAAGTTTAATTCAAAATGGTAGATGATACTCTTAATTTAGGAAAGGACACCAATGATTGAGAGAGAAGCAAGGAAAGAGACATTTTAGGCAATCTTCCCCAAGTCATCCTGCAGATAGGTGAGATGACGCATCATTTCTAATAATACAAATAACAATTTGAGTTGTCTTTGAACACGCTTGGAAAATACCAGGTTGAGAAAGATGGCACCATCAGCCCATTGAGATAGATCTTTCCTTTCATCAAAGAGTACCAAAAAGCATTGAGTTGTTCCAAATAACCCCCCTTCCAAGTATGATTTTATGATTCTATAAAATAATAATCACCTAAAGCCGTGGTCTTGCAAGCAATTAGGAACAGAAGTAGAAGGGAAGCAGCCATTGTTACGGAAGTTGGTTATTCTTCTCAAGAACTTTCTTCATGCTATGATAGAAGATGTTCCAAGCTGACAAAAGGATGTTCCTCAGAGTCCAAGGTGCAAATGAAGACAGGGTCAGTAAGAAAAAACATCCTTTTCTACTCTACTGGCCAATTCCTTATCACGTTGTCTTCAGCAGCTGCCCCTGTTCCACCCTTTGCCAACTTTCCACATTCTTCCCTTCCCTTGTAAGGATCTTGACCCCTGATAGCAAACAAGTTTCGCTTGTTCTTTCTCAAGAGAATGGAAAACAGCCACTAACTGGACAATTTAAGTGGGCATCATGGGGCTGGAGAATGAGACATGACACTGAAAGGTTAAAAAGAAAGATAAGTAAGCCAGAAAATATCAGTAAAATCAAGTATGGTGCAGTAGTTAGTCTTTAGGATTAAGACCATAGAGACAAATTTTCACTCATTCACAAAAATAGGAATGAGGAGCACATGGTTCAACATGTGAAAATAAGTATATAGTAGGTGAACCTCACTTAGCAATCGCATTTGTACCAGCAAGTCTGTTGCTAGGTACCACAGTCACTAAACAGAAAACCATATGATCTCAATGGGCTTGCACATCATTTCCCCTGAAGTGATTAAGTGAATCACCCCAGTTATTAAATAAAACATGGGACTGCGATTTACAATATTACTTCTGTCTTCTCTATTATTTCTGTTTATTGCAAGCCAGTTGCGAAGCACACAAATGGAGATCATAGGACTGCAGGGCACTGCAACAATGCAAGAATTGGTCACAAAGCTTTTTTTTTTAACACCACCATCAAAATGTCAAATGGTCATTAAACAAGGCAGTTGGTAAGCGATGACTACTGTACATGGGAACCTGGAACCTGCTGGATGATACCACTCATTTTCCTAAAATGGCCAATGGGATGCACTTGAAAAGTTCAGATTCTTTTACTCTGACAATCATTAGAATCAAACCTCAATGAATGAGCCACATATTGATCTGAAATTTATGTTCAGATTAACAGAGTTGGCCTGTACTTGTACTGTAGGTCATCTAGTTTAGTGGTTCCCAAAGTGGGTGGTACTGCCCTCTGGGGGGCGGTGGGATGACTTAGGGGGGTGCTAAGAGGCAAGGGGGGGCAGGGGGCGCTAAGAGGCAAGGGGGGGTTGCAGGGGGGTGCTAAGAGGCCATGTGGAAGGCAGGAAAGCATGCCGGGACGGCAGGGAAGGGAGGTAGCAGCCTACTCCCTTCTCCACAGCCCTGCCATGCTTGGCGGTCTTCTACGTGGCCTTCCCAGCGGTCCCCCATGCCCGCCTGCCTTCTGAGGTTGGCGTCCAGCCCAGCCTGGCCAGTGGATGGGGGTGGCGGCCCTTGGTGGAAACGCAGACGCTGAGAGGGGTGGCGGAAGGGCAAGCGGATGTCCCGGGGCTGCTGCACACGCGCCCGCCTTGTTTTTGCAAAGGCAGAGCCCCCTCCTTGCAGGGCAATCCAAAGAGGGGAGGGGGATGCTGCAGAAGAAGCCGCCTTCCACCCGTGCCAGCTCCATGGTGCTTGGGGCTCCGAAGCAGCCCACTGGCTTCTCATCTGGCCACTTGCATGCTCTCTTTGCGGATCGGCCCAGCCAACCACTGGTGCCACTCTGGGAACTCGGCCTGCAGCACTGGGTTGGAAACCCCGCGGAGCCGGCACGGGAGGCACGGGTGGAAGGTGGCATTTTTTACAGCATCCTCCTCCTCTCTTTAGATCGCCCTGCAGGGCTCTGCCTTTGCAGAAATGAGGCAGGCAGTTTGTATGGAGGATTGGCAGGGGGGATGCGTGGCCTTCTGGGATGGAGAGCAGGGCAAGAGAAGGCACAATAGGCTGCATGCGCGGAAGCGAAATCTTGCCGAAATCTCACACACGTGCGTCCCCTGCAAGATTTTGGTGAGATTTTGCTTTTGCGCATGCGCAGAAGCAAAAAAATCACTGAAAAAAGATGGCGCCGTGTGACAGACCGCGAGGACGGCATCGGAGCCATTTCACAATTCGGCGGCCGCTACCGGTGCCATAGAGAAGACTGCACCAGTAGGAATCCACCCCTGTTCCACTCATATAGAATCATATGGTTGGAAGGAATATTAGAGGTCTCTAGTCCTACCCATTGCCCAAGGCAGGAGTCCTTATACCATCCTGGACAAATGATTGTCCAATCTTTTCTGGAAAACCTCCAGGGATGGAGCACCCACAACTCTCGAAGACAAGCTGCTCCATTGCTTAATAGGCCTGCCTTGTGGTGGTAAAAGAGGTGACCCTGCCATTAGACTAGGACCAGAGAGACTCAGGTTGAAGTCTATACTCAACTACTGAAATTCCCTGGCTAATTTTGCGCTTGTCTCTCAGCAATATTTGCTGCTTGAGATCATTGAAGAATGGTGGATAGAACTTAACTAAGAAGAATGACATCAACTAGACCTTAGTTTAACTTTATTTGAGGTTTTCTATGCCATGGTCCATCAAACCTGTTATGGAACCTTCAACAAATTTTATGGAACCATCAAATACCCCAGTTGGCCAATAGAACTTGGAGAGCCCCAGAAAAAGCAAAGGGAAATAGGAGAATAAAAATGTGAAAAATGCCATTAAACAGGCATGGGAAAAAGTTGTAGCCACGTTAACTACCAGACCGGTTACGGTCAGGAAAAGCAGGTAACACTGCTGAACAGGTTCTATAACTTTGGACAGTTATGCTGTGGTTGGACAGGTCTTTGGGGGTGTGTGCACCTTTTCCCACACCCTATGCATTCCCAAAGAGAGATACAATTAAAAATGGAAAGCACATCACACATAGAAACTAAACAATCCCCACCCCACTCAGGAACCATAACCAACCCCCACAACCAAATGATGGATCTGGTTACATCTTTGGAAGATTTATTCTCATGGCCTTTCTTCCTTTTAGCCATGATCAGCCAGATTTCCTCCATGGATTCATATCTCCCAGAATTTCCAGCATAGAATCCTAGAGTTCCAAGGGATCATGTGGGCCACTCAGTCCATTGGCTTCCCCTGTGCATGAATCCAAATTAAAGCATTGTGGATGGATGGCAGCTTGAGCACATCTGGAAAAAGGGTAGCTGTCAGGTCCCATAGATCCCTGTCAGGATGCTGCCATTCTGGTGGGGAGGGGGCCTGGAGGCATTCCTCAGTTTATAACCATCTATCCTGTATTTTAAGTTACCTTCCTGGGAATGTAAGGGCGGAGGTCCACCTGTTTTGTATCAGCTCCGGAGCCTCCAGCAAACGAAGCCTGAGAACAGCTTATTATCACCTTCTCAGCCTGCGATTCTCAAAACATCTTCGCACCTGCGGATTGGTTTACTCGATACCGGACTGAGGGAAGGGGTCTCTCACTGTTTTAATCTAATGGAATTGCACGGGAATCCTCAGATCCTGCTTTCTTTGTCTTGCTATCATTTTCCCTCCGATAAAAGTTTCTTTTTGAAATGCCAGTCGTTTCAAGAGTTCTACTTTCTTGAGTGGAGAGGACAGCCAGGGCCTTACAGTGGCCTTCCACCTTCTCCAAGTCCTTTGTTTCACAGCTGAACTGCTCATACAATTAAGAAGTGAGTTAACTCCGTCCTTTAACTCTGAATTTTTCATGTGTGAGAATCCTTCAAGGGCGCGTTGAGTTTGGAGAACCGCGCGAGATAGAGGGGAAGCCCGGGGGACAGCGAGGTGTAAAGCAACTGCCAGCTGGAATGAGGGAATCCCTCTTTAACCCAGCACGAATGCAATCTGTCATGTCATTTTGACATGGCGGACCCGAGGCTGCGACAACCACATCAGTTTGGGAAGTGAAACAGTGAGTAGCAGACTGTGCTCATTTTTGTTGGCAAGGACTTCCATATGGGCAGGAATTGAAACTATTGAACTGAGTAATCTGAATGATATTGGGCAAACGGAATGAAGCTCTGGCAAAAAAACTTAGCGGCGACTGAAGGAAAAGAGCCAAGGTCTATTTGGAAATAGTATTGCTGAGAAATAACAAAAGATATCAAAAAGGAGCGTGAAAGGGATAAGAAAGTAAGAAAATAGAGGACAGTAAAAAAAGGAGTAGGAGAAGGACAAAATCCACATTGCAGCAAGAGAAACAGAGTATGAAAAGGACGCTCTAAATTGGAAAAGGAACAGGAAATTGGGAAGAATATGAAGGAGAAAGACAAAAAGTTTGGAAAAGACTAAGAGAACTGAAGGCTAACGGACCGTGCTATGGAAGAAAGTGTTAGATCAAGGAGACCTGTGTTAAAGAAAGGACAGCGTTTTGAGTAATCCTGGGAAATTAGAGAGACGAGAGAGGACGGAGAAAATGGAACCCGAGTGACTAAGCAGAAAAACGGATAGAGGAGTGGATTGCGAAGTTGATAGCACGAAGAATATTGGAAGTTTAAGAGAATAAAAGACTTAAACAACAGAGTTGCTGAACTTTGAAAACCAAACTGACTGTCTTACCGTATATTGAGATCATTGGACTTTTTTATTACTGTGGTTTAATACTGTTCTTCTATTAAGATTATACACATATAATCCTTTTTTATTAATTTTGTTATAATAGAGTATTAAGATACAAATATTTACATTATTAAGATTAAGCTGGGAATCTATTTACTAAAGTTAATTTAGTATAATTAAAGAATTTATAAGATTGGATACAGAAAAGAAATATAATTAATGTTTTTTCTTAGTTATATTGTAATATATGGTATATTTGTCAATTAATTTATAGATATAGTAAAATATATTGTTGAGATATAGGGTTGACAGTTAAAAAGTGGGATGAATAGCAATAGCACTTAGACTTATATACCGCTTCATAGTGCTTTACATCCCTCTCTAAGCGGTTTACAGAGTTCAGCATATTGCCCCCAACAATCTGGGTCCTCATTTTACCCACCTCGGAAGGATGGAAGGCTGAGTCAACCTTGAGCCGGTGAGATTTGAACAGCTGAACTGCTGAACTAGCAGTAGCCTGCAGTGCTGCATTTAACCACTGCGCCATCTCGCCATTTTTACCATGAAAAATGGTAAATGGTAATTTGGGAAAGAATTTATGCAATTTTAGGAGAACAAAATAGAATTCTAAAGGAAATGACAAGCACTACCACTACAACGTTAAGAACAGGGAAGAAAGTGATACCTATTCAGACGGGGGCAGTAGCTTCACTGGTATCCCAGAAAACAATAGATGTTACCCATAGAAAAAACGAGTGCGAATTTGACCCTTCAAACAATGCAAAATACTCTTCAAATGATACAGGAGACTATAACAAAGCTCCAGGAGATGATGACAAAAGGACATGGGGACTTGAGAACTGATATATAAAATCTAGATAATAAAGTAGGCTCGATCCAAGAGACGATACAGCGAAATGAACAGAAAATACAATCGGTGGAATTGAAAGTAGAACAAACGGATAAGAAAGTAGATAGATCAGAAAATGATGGGGGAAAAATAGAGATCTAGAGAATTCGCTGATTCGCCTTGAATTGGATTGAGCCTCCTTTTATTTGAGGTTCCAAAATGTGGTAGAGACGAAAGATGAAAATCTAGGAGATGTAATGGTGGGATTAATTGCGGGAATTCTTCAGAGGGAAAAGACAGAGATTATTAATGAGATGGACGAAATTTATAGAGTCCAAACAAATTATGTGAAACAACATCACCTCCCTCGAGAAGTGCATATAAGATTTGCATGAAAGAACTTTCAAGATACTATTTAAAATAAAATAAAATAAAATAAAATAACATAACATAACAAGAGACGAATCTTTGATCTACAACGAAAAGGAAATCATAATATTGAAACAGATCCCCAGGCGGATTAGAGAACAAAGAAAGGATTACAGATTTTTAGCAGCAATGTTGAATAGGAAAAAGATATTATTTAGATGGATTACTCCAGAGGGAATGTCAATATCATGGCAAGGTAAAAGATTCAAAGTGGATGACTTAGAGAAAGCTCAGGAGATGTATGATCCAATAATGGGAATGGAGGAAGATTCTAGTAGCAGAGAGAGGTTGGAGACAGAGAGTCTAGAAGAACAGAGACAAGAAATGGGAGGTGAAGAGGTGGAAGAAAGAAATAAGGTAATAACAGTAAACCAACAAGAGCAGAGAGGTAGAATTAGAATTCAAAGAAGTATTTTATTTTATTTTTTTATTTTTTTTATTTTGTCAACACGTGTACAAAATAACTGCGGTGGCGAAGTGGTTAGAGTGCAGTACTGCAGGCTACTTCTGCTGATCACCGGCTGCCAACAGTTTGACAGATTGTATCTCACTAGGCTCAAGGTTGACTCAGCCTTCCATCCTTCCGAGGTGTGTAAAATGAGGACCCCGATTGTTGGGGACAATATGCTGAACCCTGTAAACCGCTTAGAGAGGGCTGTAAAGCACTATGAAGCGGTATATAATTCTAAGTGCTATTGCTATTGCTATAACAGGTATGATATAAACATAAACAAAAGCAAAGTATGTATAGGTAAATTTAGACAATAGGACAGAAGGACAGGGACGGTAGGCACGATGGTGCACTTATGCACGCCCCTTACAGACCTCTTAGGAATGGGGTGGTCAACTGTACAGTCAAAGGTTAAAGTTTTTGGGGTTTGGGGAAGAAACCACAGTCAGGTAGTGCATTCCAGGCATTGATTACTCTGTTGCTGAAGTCGTATTTTCTGCAGTCGAGTTTCGAGCGGTTTACATTGAGTTTCCATAGATAGAATAACCATGACAAAAAGCACCAGGAGGGAAAAGTGGAAACCAAACCCAATTCAGACTTTGCCAAAAAGTCTAGTTCTAAAACTGTCCCCAAATGTGTTCCAAGAGGAAGATTTGGAAGGTAATTTCCAGAAATTAGAGTTGCCAAAAGTAGAAAATCCACCCAGGATTCCAGAGATGGGTTCGAACCGGTTCGCCTGAACCGATAGCGACCTGCTGGTGACATCACGGAACCAGTCCGGTCGGTGCCAGTCCATGGGTGCGTCCATCTTTTTTGGGGGGGGATTTTTCCCCGGTTTTCTTCTTCTGCACATGCAGAAGTCAAGTTTCCGGCACTGCGCATGCGTTGCATCTTGTTTTTGGCTTTTTTTGGAGGAGGGGTATTTTTTGTCACTGCGCATGCGCAAACGCGCCTACACAGCACGGGAGGAAGCGAACTGGCAGCAAGGTTAGAACCCACCCTTGCAGGATTCTCTCCTACGTGGTAAGTGGGATCCTTTATTTTTGAACAATAGAAATCCCATGCAGGACAGATGATTTCCCATCTGTGTGACTCTTTACTTCCCTCTAATGGTCAGCTCTGGTAAAACAGCCTTCTTGTTTCAATGCCTAATTGTTATATACCAGACCCACTTTAGAAATTCCACCGTTCCAAGCTCTTGTAATTTAGGATGGTTAGGTCAATTTACCCCTCCCGTTTTTGACATTACTTTAAAAGTATTTCCTTATACTTTTAAATATAAATTAAGAGAATGAGGAAGATACTTATGAGTGGGAAGAAAATTGCTACATAAAATAGATGAATATATTGCTTTTAGAAACAGCGATAAGCAATCAATGTCAAGGCCCTAATTTTTGTCCTCAGATTGAAAATTACTGTAGATCCCAAGCAATTTTTCCTCAATGCAAGGTTTTTGGACTAAAAATCCCTTCAATTTTTTAAAAAACCAATTAAACAAAAATGGGAAAGGAGAGGGCCCAGGTAACGTCAGTTGTCATATATTTCAATTTCATGGAGCAAAGTGCTCCAAGCAAGGGACTTAAGGGTTTTCATGTTTACGCTGCTTTTCAAAATTAAGTTAAAAGCATAGAACTGGTACGTAAAACTCAGGAAATGTTTTTGGGTCTGAATATTTTGAAGTTATGGTAGCAGTTTAGACTAAAGGTGGGGGTTGAGGGAGGTGCTTGACAAAAAGGAATTGGGAGTTACATTCTGTTAAAGATGCTTGAAATTCAACATGTAGATGGAAACGTAAGATATTGGACTCTTTTACATATACCCTAGGTAGCTCTCGACTTACAACTGTTATTGAGCCAGAATTAGTCATTAAGTCAGTGGTTGCTAAGTGATGGTTGCTAAGTGATTTATGACAGGTTCTCACTTATAACTGTTGCAGCATTCCTGTAGTTACATGAACAAAATTCAGGCGCTTGGTAACTGGCATGCAATTACAATGGTTACAGCACTGTGGTCTCAGCAGGCTCCAATAAGCAAAGTCAATAGGTGAAGCTGGGTTGTGTGATTTATTTAATGATGGTAGCAAAAAGGTTGCAACGTTGGATGCAACTCACCTGATGACTGCATTGCTTAATGGCTGAAGTTCAAGTCAAGGAGCACCTGTATCACCCTGTAACAGTGATGGCGAACCTTCTTCTTGCGTGCCAAAAATGGGAGTGCGCGCACGCGCTAGCGTCTGCCACCACACAACCCCATGCACGCCACACTGTGCATGAGTCCCCCTGGTTGGGCCGTTTTTCACCCTCAGGCTTCCCTGAAGCCTCCGGAGTGTGAAAAACGGCCCAACGGGCAAACCGGAAGTTCGGAAAAACAGACTTCTGGTTTGCCCGTTGGGCCGTTTTTTCCACTCCGGAGGCTTCAGGGAAGCCTCCTGAAGCCACCAGAGGGCAAAAATGGCCTTCCCCAAGGCCGAAAATTAGCTGGTCAGCGCGCGCATGTGCGCTGGAGCTGACATAGGGCAATGCCTCACGTCCCCTCAGATATGGTTCTGCGTGCCACAGGTTCACCATCACGGCCCTATAAGTATGGGCTATAATTCTGTAACCAAACTAGTATATAATATGGCACACTAGTCACCAAGTTCAGATTTCTGAGAACCTTAATTTTCCAGAAATTTTTGTTTTAGGAAAGTTTCTCCTGGTTACAGCTGTGACAAAAATACTTCTGAACAAACGAACAAACACACACAGCTGAAATCCCAAATGAAACTTTATAAAATGTATTTCAGGACTCTTGTCTCAATCTTTACTTCTGTCCATGTTGAACAAAATAAGCAGCAGTGGATTAGGCAAAATAAAGTTATCAAATATGAAGAATTTATACAATTTACAGAATCCAGTTTTTGCTGATACAATAACCAAAAAAAGGATTAGTTCTCCAGTTACATAAAGCAGAATTATTTCAGGGTTTTAGTCTTAAAGCTGCAAGCAGCCCCTAAATTTAAGTATATACCCAAGTGTGATCTTGACTCTGCGCACTCAAAGTATTTGTAAAATGGGAATACTGAAAGGTTATTTTTTTTACAGGGCCTGGATATAACAAAAAGATAACCAATACTGGAAAATTCTGGAATTCTGGGCAATGCCTCGGAAGTTAGCAATGTTTTCAAGTTTGGGTCATTGCTGGGTGGTTGTACATGGTATCAGAGTCAAAAGAACAGCAAAAATGAAAAATCATCACAAATTTAAGTGTTTACCAAACCATGAGATTCACAAAATTTCAGGCGAGAACGCCCAATGGTTTGCATGGAAGGCTCATATGGCTGTATTTACTTTTTTTTTTGAATTAATTTTTGAATGTTATTTGGGGAATTGTAGGTACCAGCTAGAATGACTGCAAAACGCCTGGTTTATGCAATTCTTTGCATAAAAGTGACAATTCTCCCTATCGGTCTTCCAAAGTGATGTCTTTTGGTAGGATAGCTGGCTGGAGAATTCTGGATGTTGACGTCCACAAGTCTTAAAAGTTGCCAAGTTTGAAGGCCTCTGTCCTAGCCTCTTGTGCAAGCATAAATCAGGTCCCACCTCACTCGGCTTTCTTTTAAAATCCAAGCTGCTATGTGCTACCGCCCACTGTGATACTATTTGGAATAGTCATAGCATTAACCGTGTTCTATCAGACTTTGACAGCAAATTATGGGAAGCTGCCATATATCTTCAGATTCGAATACTGATTTTCTTGCTAAACAACATGATTTTGTTAATGCACTGAAGCAGGGAAATCTCATCCCTTGGTACCAAAAGATCTGCCTCAAAGCAGCATGATTCTTGCTAAGAAGAACGAACAAATAGCAGTGTGTGTTCCTTCACTTCCAGCCACTTGGCGTATCTTCAACCCCCCATGCAACCACATATGGAAGGACACAATATGAGGATTAAGCCACCATCCTTTTATGTGTTTTATCTAGTGAAGGGAGGTTTATTGTATATGACCAACCTGTGTCAGGACTGTAAATGCCCTTAAAATATCTTTTTTATATCTCTCTCCTTATAGTCATACTGGCCAATCCCAGAGACTGCGTTATTGCTCAGCAAAAGGGCAAGCAAACATAAGGCAACAGAGGTGGGGATTTGTAGCTGCCATCCTCAACGGAGAGGCACGCATAGTCATGGAGAAGACGAACTCCACTTTTGACTGCAGCTCCAGCCCAAGATGGTGGTTAAACTCATGGACTCAGGCAATCTTCTGTGACCCCTTGAGCTGCCAGTTCCGCTAGCACATTGTCAAGGTAGTTAGGGTCTGGGTAGCCATGGCCTGAGACATTGGAGGACATCTCTGTCTTGTGGTGGATCTCATTCCACACCACAGTGTTGCTCTCGCCAGTTGTGCTAGATGTTCCTACAGTGAAGATCAAGCGCCTTCTCCACGCCACCCTTAAAAGTTCCAGCACCTAGAGAGAAAAGAGACTAACATGAAGCTTCTCACATCCCACAGATGACTCCAATCTTTTATGTGCCCACTTCACTTTACTTTGTTGAGATCTAAATTCTACTTCCATCCCACGTGAAAAGTTGGAAGACGTCCCTGAAGTCACCATATTACGCACTCTGTAGGAATTCTCCAACTTCTGCTTGCATAAGGAAACTCTCTACCTCCCCAATAACTGGCACTATTGCTGAATTGTTCTTACTAAGCAGTTCAATCAGAATAATTGAGATTTATAAGCTGTATTTTCAATGGTGAAAAATTCAAAATCTTTAAAAACAACAACTAAACTAAACAATCATATCAGAATAGAGGAGGAAGGGACCTTAGAGGTCTTCTAATCCAGCCCCTTGCTCAAACAGGAAATCCTATACTATTTCAGAAAAGTGGCTCTCCAGTCTCTTCTTAAAAACCTCCAGTGATGGAGCACCCACAATGTCTGAATGCAAGCTGTTCCACTGGTTAATTGTTCTCTCACCATTAGGAAATTTCTCCTTAGTTTATTATTTATTTATTTTGTGAGATTTATATACCGCCTCACAGTGCAAGCACTCTCTAAGCGGTTTACACCAGTAAGCAATGTATATTTTTATTGCCCCCAACAATCTGGGTCCTCATTTTACCTACCTCGGAAGGATGGAAGGCTGAGTCCACCTTGAGCTGGTGAGATTTGAACCACTGACCTGTGGATCACAGTCAGCTAAAGTGACCTGCAGTACTGCCTCTAACCGCTGCGCCACCTCGGCTCTTAATTCTAGTTCTAGGTTGCTTCTCTCCTTGATTAGTTTCCACCCATTGTTTCTTGTCTTGCCCTCTGGTGCTTTGGAAAATAAATTGATCCCCTCCTCTTTGTGGCAGCCTCTCATATATTGCAATACAGCTATCATGTCCCACCCACAGTCCTTCTTTTCTCTAGACTAGCCAAATCCAAATCCTGCAAGTGTTCTTCATATGTTTTAGTCCCCAGGCCTTTAATCATTTTAGTTGCTCTTTTCTGCACTTTTTCCTAAAGTCTCAACATCTTTTTTGTAAGGTGGTGACCAGTACGGGATGCAGTATTCCAGATGTGGTCTTACTAAGGCTTTATAAAGCGGGTACTAATACTTCAGGTGATTTTGATTAATTTGTTTTGATCATTAATACCCTTTGTTTAGTTAAGCCGCTGATTGGGCAGAAAAAGGAGAATTAACTTCAGATTCTTTATTCCATCGCAATACATCAACTCAGGCAAGTTTAGTTTAGTTTAGTTTAGTTTAATTAAATTTATATACCGCCCTTCTCCAGGGGACTCAGGGCGGTGAACAGCCAAGTAAAAAATACAATATAAACATTAAAATACATTTAAAAGAAAATATTCTATGTGGCCCTAATTTAATACAATTAAAATTTAGTAAAATCTTAAAATTTTAAAAAAACCCAAAAACTTTTTCACGCCAGCCCGGCTTGATAAAAATAATACGTCTTGAGGGCACGGCGGAAGGTGGACAGGTCGTGAATGGTTCTTAAGTCTGGAGGGAGCTGATTCCAGAGGGTGGGTGCTCCCACAGAGAAGGCCCTCCCCCTGGGCGTCACCAGCCTACACTGCTTGGCTGATGGCACCCCGAGGAGGCCCTCTCTGTGGGAGCGCACTGGTCGATGGGAGGCAGTTTGTGGCAGCAGGCGGTCTCGGAGATACCTAGGTCCAATGCCATGGAGCGCTTTAAAGGTAGTAACAAGCACCTTGAAGCGCACCCGGTAGACCACCGGAAGCCAGTGCAGCTCGCGCAGGAGGGGTGTTATATGGGAGCGCCAATTAGCCCCCGAAACCACCCACGCGGCTGCATTCTGGATCAGTTGGAGCCTCCGGGTGCTCTTCATGGGGAGCCCCATGTAGAGAGCATTACAGTAGTCCAGACGCGACGTGACCAGGGCATGGGTGACTGTGCACACGGAATCCCGATCCAGAAAGGGCCGCAACTGGCGTATCAGGCGGACCTGATAAAAGGCCGCCCTGGTCACAGCTGTCAGATGGTCCTCTAAGGACAGCTGTGGATCCAGGAGGACACCCAGATTGCGAGCCCTTTCGGCGGGGGCTAGAGACTCGCCCCCGATAGTCAGAGATGGAATCATCTGACTATATCGAGACGCTGGGAATCACAGCCACTCCGTCTTGGAAGGGTTGAGCCTGAGTCGGTTTCTCCCCATCCAGATCCGCACAGCTTCCAGGCACCGGGACATCACTTCAAGGGCATCATTGGGGTGGCCTGGGGTGGAAATGTACAGCTGTGTATCATCGGCGTACTGATGGTACTTCACCCCAAAGCCACGGATGATCTCACCTAGCGGCTTCACATAGATGTTGAACAGAAGGGGCGAGAGAATCGACTCCTGGGGCACTCCATATGTAAGAGGCCTCGAGGACGACCTCTGCCCCCCTGCCAATACAAACTGCGACCGGTTGGAGAGAAAGGAGGAGAACCAACGAAAAATGGTGCCCCCTATCCCTAACTCTTCCAGCCGGTGCAGCATGATACCATGGTCGATGGTATCAAAAGCCGCTGAGAGGTCTAATAGGACCAGGACAGAGGAACAACCCCTGTCCCGAGCCCTCCAGAGATCATCAGCCAATGCGACCAATGCCGTTTCCATGCTGTGCCCGGCCCTGAAACCCGACTGGAACGGATCTAGGTATGATGATTCCTCCAAGTACTGGGGAAACTGTCGTGCGACCACACTCTCAACAACCTTCGCCACGAAGCGAAGGTTGGAGACAGGGCGATAGTTAGCTAAAATTGCTGGGTCCAGGGAGGGCTTCTTGAGGAGAGGCCTCACCACCGCTTCTTTCAAAGCCGTGGGGAAGTAACCCTCCCCCAAAGAAGCGTTAATAATTCCCTGGAGCCAGCCTCGTGTAACCTCCCGGGTAGCCAGCACTAACCAGGAGGGACACGGGTCCAATAAACATGTGGCTGCACTGAGCCTCCCCAGAATCTTGTCCACATCCTCAGGGGTCACCGAGTCAAACTCTTCCCAGATAACGTTCTCAAGACTATTCCCTGTCACCGCGTCCGTATCCACCCAGTTGGAGTCCAGTTCCCCCTGAATCTGAGCGATTTTGTCATGCAGATATCGTCCAAAGTCCTCAGCCCTGCCTTCCAGGGGATCCTCCCACGCTTCTTGATGGAGTAAGTAACGGGTCACCCTGAACAGGGCTGTTGGACGATTCTATGACGCGATAAGAGCGGAAAAATACTTCGTTTTCTCCGCTTTTTCGCCACTAGGTAGGTCTTAATATGCGACCTTACCAGTGTTCGATCAGATTCAGAGAGACTGGCCCTCCAACCACTCTCTAGGCGTCTTTTCCGGCGCTTCATCTCGCTCAGCTCCTCAGTAAACCAGGGAGCTGAGCGGGATCGGAGCCGAGTCAGAGGCCGCAAAGGCACAACTCGGTCCAAGGCCCCACCGGCCGCCCTATCCCAGGCGGCAACCAGGTCCTCGGCCAAGTTGAGGGCTAGATCATCAGGAAGTGGCCCAAGCTCTGTCTGGAACCTATCCGGGTCCATCAGGCGCCTGGGGCGGACCCATCTAACTGGTTCCGCCTCCCTGCGGCGTGGGGAAGCGGTATGGAGGTCTAGGTGAAGGAGTGAGTGATCTGACCATGACAAGGGTTTAATGACTACATCCCCTATATCAAGACCACTCAACCACTGGCCAGAGACAAAAATCAAGTCTAGAGTGTGTCCTCCCTCATGCAAGATCTTAGAATCACTGTACCTTTCGTCCCTTCTCGTTATCGGGTAGATAACAATATCGTGGGAATCCTCTTGCAGTGTATGGCAGCCCTGGGCTGGGATGCTCTGGACCCTGAAAAAATAAGGCAGAGAACATTTATACATGCAGATCCACTCATTTATACACACTGGCTTGGAGACCGTAATAGACTTAATTTAGTTGTTGAATTAATCAACATTCTGGATTCACATAATTTGTTGAACCACACTAATAAAAAAGCAGGATCTGCAGAACACATTGAGGCATCAAAAGCAAGCCAAGGTTCAAACTAAACTAGCTGAACACATTGTACAATAAATGCTGATCAATTATTACGGGTTAAGTTTGGAGTGCAAACCCGGCCATTGGGTACAAACTGTGCTGGTTAATGTCTCTTTATCCTTTTTAGGACCACTGGAAACACCCAAACATTGGACCACTGTTTTAAACTGACGTAAATAAACTGCTCGGAGTATAATAAAAATCTTTAAATGTATCTAATTTGTTTTTGTGAGAAATGAAAGAGCAACTCCATAAATTTATCTGGAAAAGATTTTTAGAGAAACAACAAACCCATTAAAAACCTGAACTTCCGGTGACGTCGCTGCAAGATCGACACAAGATCGACACAGGGGAGCGGGGCTCCACACCCCCACGCCAAATCCTCATCGGAGGGCCCCCCAAGGGGCTAAAGTCACCCTGTAGGGGTGACTCACAAGGAGGGGCATCCTGCAAGTTGCGGAGAGCGGCGGCTTTCCTGCTGGATCCAGGGTTTCTTCCCTCTCTGCCGAAGACGAGGCAGCCATCATGGCCGCGTGAAGCAGGGGCAGCCGAAGAAACTAAGACTGTGCTGGAGCGGTGTGAGTGGACAGTGATTGGAGCTGGGTGAGGTGAATTTTAATTTTTGCTTAGGATTTGACCCGAAAAGAAAATTAATCCGGGAAAAGAGGATCTCTGGAATGTTTTTAAGCGGCAATTAAAGAGAGGCAGAGAGAAACTGTACCCCAACAGGAAATAAGTAAAAGTTATAAAATACGAAAAGACTGGATGTATAAATCTTACTGGCATGACTTTGAACAGGCATTTTAAAATGCTGGACATTTGACTGTTTATTGGATATTTTGCTTGAATCAATTTGAAATAAATAACTGGCAGAATAGTTTTAAAGTGGATTTTTAACTTTGATTTTTAAGCTGAAGGCGCCATCTATTGGTGAATGGATATATAGTCTGCCATACTCCTAGAATAATAAAGCAACCTTGGAAAATTTTGATAAGAGAAGAACACCTGGAGGTCTGCTGCATTATCTACTGTTCTATACTCATCTACTTTATGGTTACTAGAGGATCAACCTTGAAGATATCTAATGGAATGACTTTGAATACTGGAACTAATTAGTAATTTAAAGAGCGGATCTAAAGAGTTATTTGGAAAAGCCCCTGGACTGTATAAATGGAACCTATTGACTCACTGTGGGATATAAAGCACCATAACTATTGTATCTCCTGATGAACAATGTTAAGATTTAGTAATCTGCTGGCTTTGGGAAGCCAAAAAGAATAGACTCTAGAGTGACGACAGACAAAACATTGAGTATTATTTGGACTTTTTAAGACAAGGCAAGATGGCTCTTCAGGAAGAATTGGAGGCACTTCAAAAAGAAACTATGTTGTTACTCCAAAACATTTTTGACACTATGATAGGAAACTTCAGGGAGATAAAGGATTTACTACATAACATAACTGGAAAGACTGAAAATGTGCAACAAGGAATAATGAATCAAGATAATAAAATCCAGGAAACAGGGGAGATAACTGGAAGCTTAGAGGATGAGATCGAACAGACCACACAACAAAGAGACCACACAACAAAGAACAAGGAGAAAAGAAAGAGGAGATAATAAAGTTGGGCGAAATAAAATTGGGAGAATGTGTATTAGGTGGTATTTATTTAATTTATTTATTTATTAAAATTTCTATGCCGCCCAACTCCCGGGGGACTCTGGGCGGCTAACAACAGGTATAGACATATAATCAATAAAAAACAATTTTAAAAACATGTTAAAATACTCTCAATCTTTTAAAAGAACTTTCACTCATACCCCGCCTGCCGGAAGAGCCAAGTTTTTATTGCTTTACAGAAGGCCAGCAGGGTGGGGATAGTCCTGATCTCTGGAGGGAGTTGGTTCCAAAGGGAGGGGGCTCCCACAGAGAAGGCTCTCCCTCTCGGCCCCGCCAACCGGCATTGCTTGGTCGATGGGACCTGGAGGAGACCAACTCTGTGGGACCTAACCGGTTGTAGGGAGGTATGCGGCAGGATGCGGTCCCGAAGGTAGAAAAATGGAATTCAATAAATCGAAAAATATTTTTGGAAAAAAGACAGAGGATTTGGGTAGACTGGCAGCAAAAAATAGTGGGAGATGGAAATAATAGTCAGGTTGAAAATGAAAGATGTAGATGAGGACCCAAGGGAGGAGTATGGGAGAATAAGTGAAATTCCCAACATGGTGAGAGATGATGGATAGAAAGGATCTTTTTTTTAAAAAAAAATAAGATTGGCTGTACTGAGAATTAGAATAGAGTAAGAAATTAGAAACGGGGAATATTGTTATACATATTTTTACATAACACATTTAAAGTGAATGTTAGAGGTTAAGATTAGATTTTGAAAAAGGATGTTATCAGATATGCCCGAGAATAATGTTATGACTATCAGAAGGATGTAGCAAATATTGAATTGAAAAATGAAGGAATATGCGCTGATATAAATATGTATAATAACATTAGACCATGTAAGTTTGACTAATGTAATAACTTTTATTTGTATTAATATTGGTTTTGTATCAAAATGAATGACACTCGGACGCCACACTGTCCACGCAATAATAATTTATGTTTAAAAATAAAAAAAAATTATCTCAAAAAAAAAAGTTGCATTTAGCTTCATGAGGGAGCATTTGGAAGAACATTTCCCACTAGTGCTCTGCCCTTTAATGGAAATGCTATGGATCATGGCATTATATACCAGGGATATAAATACATAAGATGTGCATCCTATGTGATTTCTAGGATTATATTTTTAGGAAGAAATTATCACTACACCTTGAAGGAAGATTTGCTAAGAAAGAATCCATCTGTTCAATCTTTCTCATTCTCACCTAGTCAAGTACCTTCCACTTTGAAATGCAGTGGCTCTCCAAGGGCCTACAGCAGGGGTGTCAAACTCGTGTTGTCACATGACATATTGTGACTTTTTTCCTCTTCGCTAAATCGGGATGGTGGGCATGGCCAGCGTGTGACACATCCAGCCTGCGGGCTACAAGTTTGACACCCCTGGCCTAGAGCATCATCTCGGGCCTTCTAAGTTTGCTCTACCATCAGGCCCCTCCCCTCCGGATAGATTTTAGTACATACGACATACTCACCTGAATGCCTCTGTTGATATTGTATGTAATCTGTATTGACCCACAGTTCTCGTGCCCTGGTACAGAGTCTAAGAGTTTGCAAACATCCATCTTGCCATTGGGTTGTGTGCCTGTCTTCTCACCATAGATGGCCTTACAAGAGGGACACTGTAAGCTGCCATCCTGATAGAATATTAAAAAAAAATGTTATGAGTATAAAATAAGCGCTGTGCAAGCTACATATTTCTGGAAATCTCTCCCTCTTTTTCAGGATTGCATAAAGCCTCCCATTAATTGGATGCCTGCAAAATGTTGGATGCCCTTGGCAACCTACGGCTGCTTCAAATAAGCCACTTTCTTACTTCTCACTCTTTAAAAGCAAAAGGATTTTTGTCTTGATCACGTTTCAGACAAGGAATAGAAAACGTATGAGCACCCTTGCATCTATTCTTACATAAAATACCTTCTCCCTCCAAATCTGAAGGAGCATCATTCCTATGTGCTCTGCCGACGAGAAAGGAGGTTCCCTATTATAGTTCCTCCTATTTTAACAAGAGTGGCTACATGACACCCATCCAGCACTATTCTGGTTGATGCACGCTACTTATAGAATGCTTTGCTCACGTGGTGTACCTGATACTATCTTTACATCTTTTGCTTTTCATTTTGCCCACTATGATCATCTGTTGGTACTCCGTGAGAATCTTTTAATGAAGTTGCTTTATTATACTTTAAAAAAAATGATAAGTGTTATTTATTTAAATTTCTTTTTCACTGCCAAGGAATCTAGTGGTTGTAGGAATATCAAACTGCTGCTTCTGATGAAACATCTAGCCCAGGGATGTCAAACTCAATTTCATTGAGGGCTGCATCAGGGCTGTGTTTGACCTCGGGGCGGGAGCGGCTGGGTGGGTGTGGCCAATTGGGTGGGCGTGGCCAGCTTGATGGCACTCCCCATACTGCTGGCATGTTTCCTCTTCGCATTGGGTAGACCGGGCCGAAGCCACGCTGGCCCAATCTTTCCTCTTCGCATTGGGAAGACCAGGAAGGCCCCGCGGGCCAGATCCGACCACATTGCCGGCTGGATGTTTGAGTTTGACATCCCTGATCTAGCCCCAAAGACAGACCATGAAGCATTATAAAAAGAGAGAATTTTCTGGCTTTCTTGAATGCCCGCAGGAGCTCTGGCAGATGATGTTAAGGTCTTGTTGGGTTGCTTTAATGACTACCAATATTAAACTTCTATTCATCACATAAGTGTTTCTGGATTCCACCGCACAATAACCCTATGGGAAGACAGCCACCAGACTGCTAAGTTTATCATTAAATGAGGTTGACTACTGTGGCATCCACACCTGGTGCTTTGAAGCAAGAAAAACAACAGCCAATCGCCTCCTCACTTGCCCTACCTTGTTGCCACTGGTGTACATGGCCAGCACACAAAGTAGGTGAAAGGTATGAGAACATTTGGCCAGCCTCCCCACACTTCCAGGTTGGATTGTCTTGCTCTCATTGGTATCGCTGTACCCCGAAGGGGCACCCAATTTTTCCATACAGATGATGCAGTCCTGGAAAACAAACACCTCTTTTACATTTTTGCTTCAGGGAATTGAAAACAACATAACAACCAGTCATCCCCTTCCAGATAAGGCTCTTGTTAGACAACGGTAGATCATTTTGCTCTAGGAGAGAAGAAACATTTAATCTCTTCCCCATGGACAATTTCCCTCCTTCAAATTTTCTTTGGCAGCTTTGTCTCTCTGTAGGACTTTAGAACATAGAATAGAGTTGAAAGGGACTTTGGAAGTCTTCTAGTCCAAGAGAATGAGGAGACTGTAATCGACACCTGGGAAGGTGTTCAATTGGCAGAGGTGGGCTTTAAGGAAGGTTTCTATGACCCCACTCAGTAATGCTCTTGGAGGGAAATGGGTGGTTTAGAAATGTGAAATATAAATTGCTCATGTGCATCTCTTCCACATACCTCGTCAACTGGAGGTGTCTTCAGCTCTTCCAAATACTTCTTCACAACCTCTTCTGGCCTGCTCTTGCTATCTGAAGATAAAGAGAGAGAGAGAGAGAGAGATCCCAGAGGGGAATATCATTCGGCACTAAGGCACTATGAGGGAAAAGAGGTGAAGGGGAACAGCAGGAGGCAGAGGCAAGTTAAGATGGCAGGCAAAGAAGAAGGAAGAGATGTTTCCAGAAAATTAATCCAGCAGAGTCATTCTTGAATGTCTAATTTGAAAACAGCCACTTTTAATGGTACACAAGGTAAGGAATACGGATATTCCTATTGCTGCAGAGGCAAAGGCATCTACGGTCAGGAAAAAGAATTAGAAGATCAACTATGGATAAGGATGTCATTTTACTTTTGGCTGGGGATTTCTGGGAATTGAAGTCCATACCTGTTGAAGTTGCTGAGGTGGGAGAAACATTGTTCTACCGTGTTTCCCCGAAAATAAGACCTGTCCCGAAACTAAGCCCCACAGGGCTTTTCGGGACATGCGTTGAAGTAAGGCCCGCCCCGATAATAAGCCCCCCCCAACTACTTCCGGGGGAAAGGGGGGGGGGCATGGCGGGAGCTGCTCTTTTTGCGGTGGCACACTCTCTCTCTCTCCCGGCCAAAAGAGTGGCATTGGAATCCCCTGCAAACAGCCACCGGTTCCTCGCCTGAGCCCGGCTAGAAGCCAAACTTCCAACCGGGCTCAGCAGCAGAAGCAGCCGTGCACACGCTTGTCTTTTCTAAACACGCCCCCTCTCTCTTGGCAGAGGGGCTGTCTCCTGTCTCCGAGGCCGGTCGGGTACAGTGAGCCCACAAGTGCAGGGCTTGAGCAGCAGACGGGCACATCCAGCCCGTCCCTGTCACCGCCCGTTCGGATCTGCCTTCCGCCGCCTCCCTCGCTTGCTCACCCGCCTCCCTCGCTCACCCGCCGCCTCCCTCGCTCACCTGCCTTCTGCCGCCGCCTCCTTCGCTCACCCACCTGCCCGCCCGTTCGGATCTGCCTTCCGCCGCCTCCCTCGCTTGCTCACCCGCCTCCCTCGCTCACCCGCCACCTCCCTCGCTCACCCACCTGCCCGCCCGTTCGGATCTGCCTTCCGCCGCCTCCCTCGCTTGCTCACCCGCCTCCCTCACTCACCCGCCACCTCCCTCGCTCACCCACCTGCCCGCCCGTTCGGATCTGCCTTCCGCCGCCTCCCTCGCTTGCTCACCCGCTCCCTCGCTCACCCGCCGCCTCCCTCGCTCACCTGCCTTCTGCCGCCGCCTCCCTCGCTCACCCACCTGCCACCCGTTCGGATCTGCCTTCCGCCGCTGCCTCGCTCACCGGCACAGGCCACCCCACCCCCACCCAAAACCCCCAAACTCCGCCCCACCACGAGACATGCCACTTACTGGAGTTTCACAGCTCCGCGGTGTCTCAGCTATTCTGTTTAGGAAAAAAACCTTGTATACTACAGAAACTCTTCTCGCGAGGCGAGCAATTAACAACTTCTCGCAGCGAGAAGAGTTTCTGCACTATGCAAGTTTTTTTTCCTAAACAGAATAGCAGAGATCACGGGGCTGCCAAACTCCGGGCGTGTGCCAAAAGGCTCAGCTAATCCAAGCGAGGGAGGCGGCGGCAGAAGGCAGGTGAGCGAGGGAGGCGGCGGGTGAGCGAGGGAGGCGGGTGAGCAAGCGAGGGAGGCGGCGGAAGGCAGATCCGAATGGGCGGGCAGGTGGGTGAGCGAGGGAGGCGGCGGCAGATCCCAGCCAAGTGGGCCATCTGATCCCCACCGGCGGGGGTCGCTTCTCTGCAGACCCTCCGGGGGGCTCTTGCGGGGCCGTGCGGTGCCTCTTTATGCAGGCCAGAGGATTTGGGGAGCTCGTCCCTGCTGGGATCTTGGGGATCCGGCCTCTTGGTGATGCAGGGGAGGACCAAGGTGCAGAGCCCCGCATCTCTGCCCGGCTAAGCCGGACTCAGCATTGCCTGCCCTGGCTTTGCCTTCCACCCGCCGCCCGCTTTCCCTAAGGTAAGCCTGCTGCCCCTTCTGCTCTGCCTTCCGCCGCTACATCGGTAGCTCGCTCACCGCCCCGCCCCGCCCCATCCTTCGCCCCAAAGCTCCAAACTCCGCCCAACCGCAAAACTCACCACTTACTGGAGTTTGACAGCTCTGGGGTTTCCCTCGGCTAGGGAAAAAAATCTTGCATAGTGCAGAAACTCTTCTCGCTTCGAGAACTTGCTAATTCTCGCGAGAAGAGTTTCTGCACTATGCAAGATTTTTTCCCCCTAAACAGATTAGCCGAGAGACCACGGAGCTGCCGAACTTCAGTAAGTGGTGCGTCGCGGCCTGCCTGCACCCCAAAAATAATAAGCCATCCCCCGAAAATAAGGCCAGGGGCATTTTTGGGGGGTCAAAAAAATATAAGCCCCTGTCTTATTTTCGGGGAAACACGGTAGTTTATTATATAGTTTGGAAATAAAATAGAGTTAAACTTTGAAGCTGGTTTTGCCTTTGGAGGCTTCAACATTTAACTCCCATTTTATTTCTATGCTGGCTGGGGAATTCTCGGACTTAAAAGTCCATATCCCATATACAACATTTGGGGTGAAGAGGCTTTGAAAATGTCCTTGCCATGACTTTTCTCTCCGTAACGAAAATCTACATGGCCAGAAACCCAGTATTTTTCCCCCCCAACTACCAAAATTTGTAAACTCACAAAAGAGCACTTCTGTGCATGTACATCCTATTCATTTCAGAAAATGGTTGAAGCTATTTGTGAAGCTACTCTGGGTCTACAGGTCAAAAGGCAAGGAAGGGATGTAATGGGTAATGGCTTTCTCAACAAAAGACTGATCTGAGAAGTCAAGCTCACTCCTTCCAAACACATAAGGCTATCTGGGTTTGAGGAACTGATCAGGGAGAACAATGATGGATACGTGTGATTTGATCAGGAAACCATCAATAATTTCGGGATGCAAAATAATTTGAGGTGAAAAAAAAATAAAAGATCTTAAAATAAGCTTGAGAAAATGACTAACAGACCCCAGACTGAAACAGAAAAATTTTGGTCCACCTATGTACATCTGATGGTTTGCCATTCTGTTCTGCATTGTGTCAATGAATGCTGGAAGCCAACCCTGTGCTATCTCACTTGATGGAAGTGACCAGCTGGTTATTGTTTATTTAAATTTATTGGCTGACTAATTCCTGAGCAGCATACAAAAACACCCCCAAAAACACAAGTGAGAAACATTAATGGTCAATTATGCAAGCTGAGGGCTTCTCCTGTACGTTTATGCATTTTTAAAAGAATTAAAGAATTACAACAGCATAATGTTCTCCAAAACATATAAGTAGCTAAAGTGCAGAAATTTGAACACTCAGAGTTGGAAGGGACCTTGCAGGTCATCTAGTCCAACCCCTTGCCCAAGCAGGAGACTGCCTCTACCTAGGATAGAACTCACAACCTCCTGATTGTGAGGCAAGAGCTCCACCTCTAGGCCACAGGAGCTGTTGTAAAAACCTGTACGATATTCTTAAAAAGTATAAATAGGTTCGTACTCAGTTTTCACTAAACTCACATACAAAGAGAAAAATGTTCTGCAAAGGATAGCACCATGTTCCCTAAGAAAAAAAACGGTATTAGTGGATGATTCCAGCATCCAGTTTAATGCTAACTAGTTGAAATATGTTTTAGAGGCCTTTAACATAAAATACTGGAAACTTTCTAGCAGTTATTAGAACAGATCTCAAAAAGTAATTTCACAACTCAGTTCTGAGTATTGTGCTATTTTTCTTTCTATAGCTTGCCTGATATTAAATAGTTATTAAACAAATGCTTATCTCTGGCCTTACAGATGGATGAGAAACTAGGAGTTCTAGATCAGGGGTCTCCAACCAGTAGTGGTATTCACTTTGCTACTGGTTCGGACATGGGAGTGCACGAGTGGGGGGGGGGGCGCTTCTGCACATAGCACTTGTGATGACGTCCGGGCGGAGCCTCCCACCGCTGCTGCTACCAGTTCACCCGAACCGGTGCAAACCGGTAGAATACCACCACGGCCTCCAACCATGGCAACTTTAAGACTTGTGGTCCACAAGTCTTAAAGTTGCCAAGGTTGGAGACCCCTGTTCTAGATTAACTAACCTAATCGTGTAGAGTTTTCTGGGGGTGGGTGGGAGAGAAGAGTGTTCCATTTCCATAGATCTGGCCATGAATGCTAAAACCAAGGACATTATTATGCGATGGCAGCAGAGCCAGGGAAGCACAACCATAAGTAGGCTAGAGGGATTCTTTCAAGTGCAAAATGGATCCCAACCTGCGATTCAGGGACCAGTAGTCTGTGTGGGTTTCAAAAGAAGAGCCCTCAAAATCTGCCATGAAAAAAAATATATTAAAGGGCTGAAAACTCAAAAGAGATTGCAGACATGTTACATGCCTACATTTAAATATAAACAATTCTGCGGTCTTCTGGATGCCATGTGGGGTGATTGCATGTACATGTTTCAAGCTGGCTAGAGGCACTGTGCTGCTGTGAAGGTTTTCAAAATTGTTAATTACAACACAGTGGTTTGCATCTAAGAAAAAAGTTAGGATCTACTAGATGTGTAAACAGAGATTAATGTACTGTACACAATGTACTGTACTGTACTCTTCCACAAACACATTCCTGTCCCCACCAGCTTATTCTAAAAGTCAAGAAAATGCCAATATAATTGTGACAAAATAGTAGGCTACTTGTCTTTTGCCCATGTGGAAAAATATTTTAACTGGACACTTTTGTATAAAGAAAAGGAGAAAGTTAAGGGAACTTGGGAGAGGAAAGAGAGGCAAGAGGCAGCTTTGAGAAGCCCTTGTGTCAAAGTAAATTATTATGTAAACAAGCAGAGTTCTATATCTCTAAATTGGGATACCTCATATTATCTATTCAAATAATTATTAAAGTTTTTAACTTTTTAGGAACTGGTGATCTGAATAAATAAGGCACAGAAGATAACACCCCCAGCCCATCCTCCATTTGCTATGCCACCAATCAAGGAAAGAGCTGAGAGATCTTAACATTAGTAAGATTAACATCAGTATAAGAACTTTAAATGGATTATTTTGAAGTGGTGGCAGCATGACTTGAAAGTAGAGCTCCCAAATTACACTTCTGACCAATAAAATCCACTTCTACCATGGTGGCAGCGGTATTTTAAAAAATTGGTTTTTTCCAAAAATCAAAGACTCAGAGGGTGTTACAGCGGTGGGTTGCTCCAGGTTCGGTCCGGTTCTTAGAACTGGCGGCGGCGGGAGGCTCTGCCCACCCGGGACGCTTCTACGCAGAAGTGTCACGCGCACGCGCGAACCGGTAGCAACTGTTTTAGAACCCACTACTGGTCTGTTAGTATTTTTTTTCCAATGCAGCTTCTTACAGCTGCTTGTATTAACCATTAATATATGGATGGCTATCTAGTTTTAATCTCTCCAAGCAACTCTTCTCTTTTGGTGCTCCTCCTCCCTCTCTCTTAAGAGCCGACCAAAAGCATCTGACATACTCACAAGCAACCATCTCGTTAGCTTCTTCCATTGTTTCTTTGCAACTGGCATTTTGAGGCATTAATATCCTCAATTTAGGGGCAGCATCAAGTATTCAGAGCTGATAGCCCTTGATTTCCATGAATTTATTCAATCCCCTAAAACAGGCGTTCCCAACTGGGTGGGGGGGGGGTTGTACTCGCAAGCCCTGGGGCTGCAAGACGATATTCCAGAGGGTGCGAAAACATGGGTTTAGAAGTTTTAAAATTATAGTGTATATCATAATTGTATGCATAGAATTATTTACTTTTGTAAGAGATGCGAGAATACCGTATTTTTCGAAGTATAAGATGCACTGGAGTATAAGATGCACCTTAGTTTTGGGGGAGGAAAACAAGGGGGAAAAATTCTGCCTCTGCCTCCCAGCAATTTGCCAATCAGCAAACAGTACAGATGATATACACTGTTTGCTGTGTATTTCTGTGCATGTGTGCCTGACCCATAGAAATAGCAAAGAATTGGAGAAATGTACATTATGCCAGAAAGTTTTCTTAAATGTAGTCACACTAACTCCTCCCAATTATTTAAATAGATCTACTCCAAACATGACTAAGTCAGGGTTTAACTCAGCTGCCTTATCTTAATACTAAAACAGGACATTGTTACATTTCAGTACAATACTTGTACAGATGCTGTTAAAATTGATGTGGCTTTATGGAAGTATACATTATTCTCTGCTATTTAAAAGAAGATACCAAAGCACTGGGCCTCTTCAGAGCAAGCATTTATTTTAAAAAGCTTCTTCATTTTGTTAAGTTGTCTAGAATAATAAAGCAGTCTTTAAAAAATAAGTCTAATAATTTGAACATTCTACAGACATTTATAGTTATTGATTTACCTCCTTGCATCCAGTTTCAGCAATCTGATTAGCACAAGAAAATAAAATTCTGCCTCTGCCTCAACCTCCCAGCAATTTGCCTCCTTGCAGCTTTAGTTTCACTTTCAGTTTAGCACATGGCCGGCTGGCCTGCAGCCTCACTCAGCTGAGGGTCGGGAAGCTGATAATCAGTTGCTTGGCTTAACAGGCTCTGTTCTATTTGCTGCAAGGAGGTAAATTGCTGGGAGGTAGAGGCTAAAGGGTGGGGGTGGCTGGGGCTACATTCGGTGTATAAGATGCACCCAAGTTTTCACCCTCTTTTTGGGGGTAAAAAGGTGCGTTTTATACTCCGAAAAATACGGTATATCAGAAGCATCCTAGGGGTGCGGGGTACAGAAAAGGTTTGGAACTCCTACCCTAAAGCCACCCAAGTTAGTGGCCATCACTGGATGTTGTGTAAGGAATCCACAGGTTAATTAATGTAGTAAGAAAGTGTATAAATCTCATAAAGAGGATTCGGCAGTGACTGGTGCAAAATTACTTTTTAATTTAAGATTTTAATTAAGAAAAATTAAAGTTGTAAGTTTAAAAAACCACAAACACTAAAAGCAATGCCAGATATAACGGTACTGATTAAATCTTCAGTTGCCATGTTTCTTCATCAATGCCTTTGATGAATAAATGTTGGATGAATAGTTTACCCTTCCTTTCCCCCACTTTTAAAATCTTTTCCCATTGTTTTTACAATTCTGCTTTTAACTGCTTCAAGCTGCAATTGTATGGAAGAGATATACAAATACAAGATGTAAACAATTTAATAAAAGTGTAATGTGAATGTCCATCAGTAGTCTATACAGGTAGTCCTCGGTTACTGGCAGCAACTGGAACTGGAGTAGACATTGCTAAGCGAAACAACCACAAAGTGCAGTCTCACGTGACAGTGCTGCTTAGCAATGGCAATTCCAGCGCTCGCAGCTGACGTTGTTAAGCAAGGACGTCATGTGGCTGCCATTTGCAACCTCCTGCTGGCTTCTGCATTGATTTGGCTTGTTGGAAATTGACAAGGAAGGCTGCAAACGGCAACCACATCACAATGGGGATGTTGCAACAGTCAGAACTCCTCAGACTAGTTGCAAGTACCACTCGTTCAGTGCCGTTACAAATTCGAACAGTTGCTGAACGAGAGTGGCTATTAAGCAAGGGCCACCTGTATAGGCACTATTATGTCACATCTTCTCCTTACCATATTTCTTCATTTAGTGGGGAAAAAACCCTTGCCAAAGCTGGCTTTTCTATTTGGCTACGTGGGTGGTCTTCATAACTGCTAAAATGATCGTGCTGATGCTGAAAAATAAGACCTACAAAGCAGCAGCATATATTAGGCAGAATTGTGTCAAAATTCTCAGGCAACAGGAAAGCTAGGCCTTAGTACAGGGGTGTCAAACTCTAAGGTCCGCAGGCCGGATCCTGCAGGCCGCCCTGGAAACAGCGAAGGACTGGCCTGCAGTGCCTCTGCCAGATAAAACGGAGCCTGAGAGGGCCGTGCGTGCCCCTCCCCCCCGAGCTCCATTTTCACCGGCAGAGGGCGGCAGGAGGCCGTCGCGGCCAAAAACGGAGCTCGGGAGCCCGTTTTCGCTGGCAGAGCGCTCGGGGCACCACAGACACGAGTGACGTCAAGCTAGCCACGCCCACCCCGGCCCCCGAGGTCAAACACAACCCTGAGGCGGCCCTCAGTGAAATCGAGTTTGACACCCCTGCCTTAGTAGAAAGAGTAACCAAAGTCATTTTTTAAATCAAAACTGTTTCTGGGAGAAGTCAGGAAAATAAGAAAGAGGAAACGCAGGGCAGGAAAGAGAAAGAGGCGGCAGAGGTGGCAACAGAAGCAGCAGCAGCAACTGAAGGAGACTCTCGGGGAGTCCAAGCAAGTCAGAGAGCTACCTTTGGTGACCACTCTCCTCCTTCCCTTAACTGAGCAGAATTTTTTAGAGGCTCTATGGGCACGGGCAGGCTGAGGCGCTTGGGTGAGGTGCACAGGAAATCCAGGGACTGACATCAGAAAGGCCATCATGCCTACAAGGGACATGAGACAGACATGCACAGGGCAGGTAAGGGAGAAGGGGTGGAAAGAAAATTCGCATCATACCATTTGTGAGATTAAAAAGGAACCCATCCCTCCCGATTCAAGAACCTCTGATTCGATGCTCATTTCAAAAACAAGTGACAAAAACAAGCAAACCCCAAGGGAAAGCAAGCAACACGTCACAGGGATGGCGGTGGGTTGTTTTGAGGCAAGGGAAGGCGGACACATTGAAAAGCTTTTTCTTTCTTTCTTCAATTTGGAAGAGACAAGGATGGGGCGAAGCCACACAAGCAACTGCCTGCTTCATGACAGCATTTCAACTCTTTTCTTTCCGCTTGAGGAAAACGGAAAAACCTCCCATGTTCAATTTAGAATTACAGCTGTTTGTAAATGCAGACTTTAGGAACTGCAACAACATTTGCTTGGCTTCCATAGTGCTGCACTGACAGCAGCTAAGACAAAAACTTCTTGCCCTTAAGAAAGCTACCATATTTTTCGGAGTATAAGACGCACCTTAGTTTTGGGGGAGAGGAAAATAGGAGGGGGGGGAAATCTACCTACCAGGTATTCATCTGGCTAGCGTCCTTAGTCTGGTCAGCTTCAGCACATTATTTTATCCCCTGGTTAGGGCTGAAAAAAATCTTCTTCGGAGGGAGTAGCAATGAAAACAAGCCTGCAAAGACTTAGGGCTGGAAAAAAACTACTTCGGAGGAAGTAGCAATGAAAACAAGCCTGCAAGCCAGGAAGAGCTGGAAAAATCATTAGGGCTGGAAAAAAAAGCTTTGGAAAAGCTACATTCGGAGTATAAAGACGCACCCAAATTTTCAGCCTCTTTTAGGGGGGGAAAGGTGCATCTTATACTCCAAAAAATATGGTAATATATGTTAATATATCGTTATACAATAGTACAATTACAAATTTAGTATGCAATGTGGAAAAACAAAAACTGTGGACCCTCAAATGTATACAATAGCCATTTTCATTCCACCACCACCCCGCCCATGGCATATGTTACTTTCAAACTTTTTGTGACTCCTAAAGCCTGCCAAAAGTTGCTAGTACATTTTGAGCCTAGGAATATATGAGAAACTGCTGTGTAAGCTCTCGAAGTGACACAATATAGTTTTAACAGAATCGCCTCTAAAGTCCTCCAGAAAAGTAGCAACTCACCCCCAAATCCTGTTCATTGCAACCTTTGCCCTGCCAAAAATTCTCCGTAGGTCTCCCCATCACCAAAAGGTTCCCTATCCCTGTGATAAACTGTTTATAACATTGTTGATTGAATTACAACAAACCACAGGCAGACTTTTGTCATAGTACATGCTGTGTGCAACCAATTCATCACAGAATGTCCTTTCACCACAAACAAGCCAGAAATGCAAAAGCAAAGAAACACACAGGGAAGGCTGCAAAACCAAACAAAAACCAACCTCCTTTTGTTTTGGAAATGCAGCTCCATGTACACTGCTGGTGCATAATCTCTGCCTCACTGCAAATTAATTAATTAGTTCATTCATTAATTCATTCATTCACTCAGTCAGTCTGTAACCTGCATGCAGGCATGCTGGATGTTACAGTACAGTGAGAAATATTATTAGAGATATTTAAGACAGTTCTAAATTGCTGACATAAAGCTGTATGTGACCTTCTTTTTATATATGACATGGAAGAGCAGGAAAATAATGGAATTCAGCTATGCTTCCCAGGAACTTCATTTTTTCTTTCAAAATTTCGGCTCTTTTTATGGACGTGAAGATGCTTAGGAAAGCATCTTCACAATGTCTACAACAGTGGTTCCCAACCTTTTTGTGATCGAGTACCACTTGGAGGTCCCGTACAGTCGCCGCGTACCACCTGGTTCCAGAGAAACTAAATTCACTTTATTTCCATAATTGTACCGTTCCTTTTTTGGCCCCGCGCATCCAGCAACTGGATTCTCGGGCCGCTGGGACCAGGTGGGTGGCATGTGGCAACAGTTGCAAATCGTTGCCAGATTATCTTGTGTTAGGCAGTAAACATTTTTGTGAAGTAAAAAATAACTAACTAAAAATCGTTCATGACCCCGAAAGTGTTCGCGTACCACCTGGAAGGCCCTTGCGTACCACTAGTGGTACACGTACCACAGGTTGGGAACCACTGGTCTACAAACACTGTAGAAACCTTGAGTGGGAGTTAAGTGAGGTTTCCCCAAGGATCTGGGCCAATGCTACAATGACCTCAACTGCTCTTTGGTCAACTTCCCCAATGTAAACTTGCCTACTATACAGCAAAAATTACAATAGGAGAAAGTGAATGGTTAACTGGGAAAATAGGCTTTTGGGCAGAATTCAAAAACTGTGTTTTGTTGTGAAACAGATATTGACTGCTGGTGGAGCTGAAGACAACGAGTAAAATAAAAAGGAGAAAAGGGGGTAAAATATGTAGACTAGACAGAGCAAGGGTCTCCAAAGCTGGCTGAGGAATTCTGGGAGTTGAAGTCCACAAGTCTTTAAAAGTTGCCAAGGTTGGAGAGCCCTGAGACAGAGCATCACTAGTTCAGAACACAGCTGTCTTTATAGCTTTGTGCTCAGAGGTCAACCTTTGTTTTTATAATTATAATATTCCTTCATGCAAAAGTAATACAGCATGCAGAAAGAAATTTGAGGGAACTGGGCTAAAATAATTTGTGGTTATATTATTTAAAAAAAATTCTAATTCCTTCTGCGGATCTTATTCTAAAAACCCATGAGTGTGAGAAACACTCTACTACACAAGTTAATAACAGAACACTCCCTGTACTTCCAAAGTCTCCCTTAAACAAAAGTATTTTTTTGCCCACGTCTCATGAGATTTTGGTGTAGGAGGAAGAGGAGCACCAGAGCTATTGTATAGTAGAGCCTCAGGTAAAAAAAACAAGTTTGTTGATCCTTGCCAAATGATTTGGTCAGATGAAGGATCCTGCAGACAGAATACTAGGCACATGGCGAGCACCCAATGCTGTTTCAATTCTCCTTGATGTGTAACTGACTGAAGCCTCTCCTCCCCTCCCTTCTCTTCCTTACAGCTTCTCTGTAATATCTTAGCTGGAAAAAGCTCCTTCATATGTAAAACCTGCCTAATTGTTGAGAATGTCCGAGCATACTCTGCATTTCCTCAGGACATAATCTGTCCTATATGCTACAGGGGTGGCCAAACTATGGTTCTTTGAGGACCTGTGGACTTCAACTCCCAGAATTCCTGAGCCAGCCATGCATGGCTGGCTCAGGAATTCTGGGAGTTGAAGTCCACAGGTCCTCAAAGAACCATAGTTTGGGCACTACAACAAAGAAAATCAGCCTGGAGATAGCAGTGCTGTTTAAGGGCAAGCTTCCATAAATGCTGCAGTCTGCTCTCTGCATTAAAACAAGTGGGCCAGAAACGGTTAACATTTTGTAGCTCCCATGTACTATCAATTGTAATTTGTATGCAGTATTTCATTATACCAGTATTTTCTATTTGGCCTAGTGAGAAAGAAACCCACTATGTGCTTTCCCATAGGCTCTAGGTATTTTATTCAGACACCATTTCAGTTTCTCTCACTGAGGATTGTTCTCAACCCTAAAGATCATAAACATGCTCTTTAAAATATGACTGCTAAGATTCCTAGGATGTTGGGTTTCATTACGACAAACTAAATTTCCTATTAAATTTAGATCATCTCTAGCATTTTTAAAACAATTGCTAGAGCTGCTTAATCAGCTTCTAAATCAGTCCTCATAGGAGTAGTTGAATTGCATAAAAGGTTGCAATCAAGAGAGACTGGAATTTGGCATATTCATATGCTAAGTGGAAAGAGCTTAAGAACAGTTAGCAATCCTGATTTTAGCTATTTTTACAGGGAGTTTCCTGTAAAAGACCGCCCCTCCCCCAGGGTGGCTTCCTTAGGTATCTCACATTTCTGAAATCCAAAATACTAAACCTAAAAACAGTCCCTATAATATTGCTTTATTAATTATCAAATATTTGGACAGCCATTTTTCTGAGTCTGAAGACTCTTGACCTGATTCTTGACCAGAGGGTTGGATTAAAAGACTTCCAAGGCATGTTATAGACCTATAATTCTATAAAATAGGGAGTTACTTTCCAAACATTTATAGAAAGTTATACCATGCACTTGGAGCAGTAAAGGTGGGGGTGGAATTATCTGACTGAGAATCTAGAAATCTCAGTCACAAAAAACAAGGCTTCTCTCTGCATTAGAAAACCATTTTATCAAAGCAAGAGAAAAGGGGGGTGGTCATTAGCAATAAAAGCAGGAAGACCAAAAATATGTAGCTATACAATTCCTGTTTTTATTGTTTATGGTTATTTCAAGTTACGCGATTTTGCACCCTAGTAAAGATTGTAGCCATTTAAGGCAGACTCTAGCTACAGTGAAAAAGCACATTAAAAAACCATAATCGCTATGAGATTTACAGAAATTATGGCATATAGTCGTGATGGTGAACCTATAGCATGCGTGCCACAGGTGGCATGTGGAGCCATATCTGAGAGCACGCGAGGCGTTGCCCTATCAGCTCCAGCGCGCATGTGCATGCTGACCAGCTGATTTTCAGCCTTCCGGAGGGGGGGAGGCTGTTTTCTCCCTCCCCAGGCTTCAGGAAAGCCTCCGGAGCCTGTGGATGGCAAAAAACGGATCCAACAGGCCTACCAGAAGTTCAGAAATGAATTTCTGGTAGGCCCGTTGGGCCCGTTTTTCGCCATCCATAGGCTCCGGAGGCTTTCCTGAAGCCTGGGGAGGGAGAAAAATGGCCCAACGGGCCTACCGAAAGTCCAGAGGCTTCAGTGAGGCCTGCGTGAATGTGTGCGGGGGTGGTGGTAGCACAGGGGGGTTGTGCGTGCATGCGCAGGGGGAGGGATTGCATTATGGGTGTGGGCACGCGCGCACGTCCTTTTGTCACCCGAGCAAAAAAAGGTCCGCCATCACTGGCATATAACTTCTCCCTTGATCATCTGATGAGGATATAAAAAGGAAATATTTGCAGCAGCTCAAAACAGGAAAAATAAGGCAAAGAGGAATGTGACACCAAGGGCCAGAAACATCTTTTTATCACAACTAGTCCCCCCCTCCCGTCCATGGGATTCTTGCTATGTAAAAACAAAAGGATTTCACAAATTGAAAGAAGTCTCTTTATGAGGATTTTTTTTTTTACATATCTGACTCTGGATTTTCTAATATTAGAAAATGCTTTTTGGCTGCAGAAAATCCCAGATTAATTAAAAAGCCCAGGATAGGAATGCAAATCCTGAGCAAATGAATCATGAGTTTTGCGTCAAGCTTGTCTACTGTGTCAAATATCAGCTGATAGTAGAGTGTTTTTATGCAAATACTATGTTTAGTCTCCAGATTTTCAAGTTAAAGGACTGGGAAAGATCCTTCCTAAAATAAAACTGTGGTGAGAAAGACTAATTTACCGTTTTAGACTAAGCAACTGGATGTGTGATTTATATATTTGCAGGAACCAGTTAGTTGTTTATTACATTTCTACATTGCCCATATCACCAAAAAGATTCTGGGCAGTTCATAACATTATATAGTAAAACAGTATAAATACACAAATAAAAGCATACATTATGAACAGAATTAAAAACAGATTAACACAAGTAAAAATTCAAAAAGAGTAGGTTAACAAAATAGTAGCTGACTAGATACCATAGTTCAGTTGTAGAGCAGAGCCCTGCAATATCAATTCCTAGATATTTCCCAGAAGTAAAGAAAAGGGCCGCTGACTAGATGAGAATTAGTAAGAGCAGATAAACGTATGCAAAATGATGCTCCTCTATATTGCAACCTGGCAAATCCAAAGGACGGGGTTGTTTAGTCAAGGCAGCTGTTGGAAATACAGAATCCCTTAAACAGATTCACCTGAGATGAAGACATTTTGTGAAGACTTTACCTCAGAGGAATCATTGCTTAAAAATTATAGTCGGCATCCTTATTCCAGAAGGTGTACTGGACCAACTGGTAAATTACAAAAAAGTCAGACTTTGAACTGGGGCTATTAGTTTCCCAAAGTAAAACAATTGGGGGGGGGGACATGAAGGGCCATTACCTGCCAATGCTTCATTCACTTTGCTGGGTCTGGGCATGGTCACTGGTAACTTTGGTACACTGAGGAGACAAAAGAAAATAAAGTTTTGGAAAAGATCATTAGGGCAGGCAGAGAGAATCAGGACAAAACTGGACAATGAGAATTTTATTCCCAGTGATTAAAAAAAACCCCACAACCTTCTTTATTGAGGCAACGCACATTTTTGTCCCAAAAAGCCGGCTGAATTCTGAAACAAGCAGAATTTAGATAACAGATGTAACAAAGCAGAGTTGGAAGGGACCCTGGAGGTCCTCAGTCCAACCTTCCACCCAAGCAGGGGACCCCATACCATTCCAGAGAAGTGGCAGTCCAGTCTCTTCTTAAAAGCCTCCAGTGATGGAGCAGCCACAACTTCTAAATTATCCTGAATGAGAAACTGGAGGTTTTATCAGGGGTGACAATAGAGCAGCTCACAAACAGGATATGGAGTGTTTGGCCCTACTGATTGCTATGAGTGTTCTCCAAATTCTCCTCTCTAATGATCCTCCTGAGTCCTCCCTGCAACTCCTGGAGAAAAAGACCAAGTAGCTCACACCAGCTACTTTACTCCCGAGAAAACCTCTCTGCCACCGATTTCCCTCTGTCCCTTTCATAGTCTTGACTATGCGGAAGAGGCTAGAATCCTTTTGGCAAAACGGGAACCTCTGATAAAAGACTTTTAAACCTTTATTATGAAAAGCGAGGCCAGAGATCTGGGGAAAAAGAAAGGACAAGGGAGAAAGCAATGAACTTTCAGGCTTTTTGAGGAGGTCGATCCTTCTCCATCCTGGACCCAGGATTCTCTCTCACCAACACGCACATTAGAAGAGTTTCCAGTCCATAAAATCTCGGCTATTATACCGACCCCAGCTTGCTATCCTCATTCATTCATTCATTCTATTTCATTCATTCAATTTCATGCACGTTGCTGCTTTTAATTCTTACCGGCCTTCAGCCATCTTCTATGAGACTTGCGGGGGGGGGGGGAGTACCGAGAGGGAAAGCGAAAGCGAAAGCACGTGCAAAAAAATGGCGGCTGCCCTCTTTCCTATATAAGCCCACTCGGGAGGGGAAACCCACTCTCCTGATTGGCTAATCACTATTCGACTTTCCCAGTTTTGCCTGTCTCCACCCATTACTTGGATGGGCATATCTGCTGCCTTTTTTTTAACCATTTCAGTGTCTGCCTGAACCTCCTGAAAGGAAATGAAACCCAGCCAGCTATTTTTCAACTTGAGATTTTCAGCCGACGTTGGAGCACCTACCTGAGGAATAGAATCTGCTTTTCTTTTCTTTTTTATCCAAAAAGTTTTATTAGTACAAAGTACAAACATTTTTCTCTTTTTCTCCCCCCCCAACTCTCCCCTTCCCCTCCCCCCCCACTTCCCAGAAAAAGCACAGGGTAAAGTAAACATAAACTTAAAAAATATACTAACAAATTTTAAATTCAAAATTTCTCTAATTTTTTAAACTCCACATTATTAAAGGCCTATTAACCCCCTTCTAAAATTCTTAACATATATCATTATTACGCTATATATGTCTTCTTAATCTGATACTTTTTTTTAATATAATCAGTCCATCTACTCCATTCCAGTATATATCTCTCATTTGAGTGATCCTTTAGATATGATGAAATTTTTGCCATTTCTGCCAGATGTGCAACTTTTATTGTCCATCAGTAGAATCTGCTTTTCAAAAGCATAAAAGCAGCAAGAGATTCGACTCTGCAGGGACTTGTCCAGGGTGTTGCCAGGAGTCAACTTTGACTCAAAGCTGCACATAAGCCACACAAAAGCTTACAGAAATCCCTTGGTTTCTCAGCAAGCATAGGTCTAAAAGAATAGTGCTAATTTTCAAGGCAGTTTATTCCCCCCCCCCTCAATACTTTTCAAACTTAAGAACTTTTTAAGGAGGTTTTACTGCACATTCCAGCAGTATCTGCTTTTGACAAAGAGTTGTATCCAGTCCTTGCTAAATTCTGGGAGAGGAGCCAAGCAAGCGAGGGAGGATGACACCATCTCTAAAACTCTTAATCACAACCATTCACTTATCTGTAAAATGGAGAACTCCTTCAAGGTCAAAACAGGATAAACACAGGAAAGAATTAAAGGAATTTAAAGGAAAAATACAGGTTTTTGGATGATTTTTTTTTGGAAGATGAAGATTTAACTCAGTGTTCTCCCCCAGAGGAACAGTTGATTTTAAGCGAGCTTGAAACAATTAAACCAAGGGTGTTCAACCTTGGCTGCATGGTTTAAGACTGCATGGTTGGCTGGAGAATTCTGGGAATAAATACCATTATTGCTCTTCTTTCTTTCAATTTCCCTTTTTCCAATTCTTACTCTCTACTTTTTCGACCGTTTTTTCTTTCTATCCACTGATAAAATTTATCCCATATTGCATAGTATTCCGTCTCCCCCTTGTCCTTCATTTCCAATGATAGTCTATCCATTTCTGCACACGTCAATATTTTCTCTCTTATTTCTTCTTCCGATGGAGTTCTCTCATTTTTCCAAAATTGCGCATATATCAGTCTTGCTGCAGTTGTTATGTGTAGAATTAAGTATATCTGTCCTTTTTCATTTTTTTTTTAATAATTCCCAATAGAAACAGTTCTGGTTTCATTTCTATGTCCTTACCTATAATCTCTTCTAGCCAAATCTTAATCTGGTTCCAAAATTTTCCTTGCTTTATTACACAGCCACCACATATGGTAATAAGAGCCTTTCGCCATTTTACATTTCCAACATTGTGCTGAAAGTTTTTTATCCATTTTGCTAGCTTTGTTGGTGGAATGTGCCACCTGTAGAACATTTTCTTTATAGGCTGTAGCCAAAGTCAATTTTCTATTCCTATCCCTTAATTCTTGCCATTTATCCAAATTAATGTTATACCCGAAATTTTGCGCCCAAATAACCATTGTTTCTTTAACTTGTTCTTCTACCATTTTATATTCTAATAAATATTGATAAATTTTCTTTTATCATCTTATCCTCTGGTCCTAGCAAGATTTTATCTATTACTATTAGTTCTTTCTCGATACCCCGTTCTTTCTTATCTTTTAGATATCGTGACTTAATCTGAAGGTATGCCCACCATTCCAAATCAATCCCATCCTCTAGTAGTTCTTTCCTAGTTTTTATGTCCCCATCTTGATTTAAGATTTCTTTATAGGTGATTACTTTCCCTAGATTCAGGAACTTTGGGTGTACAAATGCCTCTAATGATGAGAACCAGATAGGGATCCCCCTATATATTCGTTGTTTTATTTTCATCCATACTGCTAAAATAGATCGTCTGACGTGGTGTCTTTGGAAGTACTGGTGTGCTTTATGTTTATCATCCCATAAAAAAGCATGCCACCCTGCTTGTATATCGTGTCCTTCCAGTGCTAATACTCTCTTATTTTTTAAGTTTATCCAATCTCTCGCCCATGTGAGCACCACAGCTTGATGATATCCTTCCCAATCTGGTAAGCCGAATCCTCCTCTTTCTTTTGCTTCTTTAATAGTTTTAATTTACTCCCTCCCTCCTTTTCTCGATGCCCCCTTCTCTTTTCTAATCCACCACCTCGCCTCAACTCCAAGACATTAATCTTGCAAAACAAGGCTCACTCTGTTTTTGTCGGAATCCAATTTCTCCAGGATTAGTCACTCCGTTGTCCCGCTAGGTTAATGCCAGTCTTGTCCAGCTATCAGCTCTATGCAACTGCCATTAGTGGCCATCTTCTTTCCCATCCGATCTCACCGGGGTTTCCCTGTCTCACCGACCTGGACCGCCGTCCAAAAATCGATTTCCCGAACGCCCCTTTTTTCCCGATCCCCCTCCAAGGGATCTACGGCTCCGATGGAGCTTATTGAACAGCTGAAAGCGGTTGTGTTACACAGAGCGCCACTTCACACATACCGTTCAGCTTGGCAGCTGGCCCCGCCCCCCGCAACTGAATCTCTTGACCCCATCCCCTAAGGCAGGGGTCCTCAAACTTTTTAAACAGGAGGCCAATTCACAGTCCCTCAGACTGTTGGGGGGCCAGACCGGCTGGGTGGGCATGGCTAGTTGGTCATGTGACTTGGTGTGCTTAGCCAATTTAGTCCATTAAACAATACACACAAATTAAACTTTAATTTGTTATGCTCCTGGGGTGGAAAGCAGGTTAGTGAAGGGATGTGGCTGCCTTGGGGGGGTGGTGAGGGACCTCTCTCTCTCTCTCTCTCTCTCTCTCTCTCTCTCTCTCTCTCTCTCTCTCTCTCTCTCTCTCTCTCTCTCTCTCTCTCTCTCTCTCTCTCTCTCTCTCTCTCTCTGGAGGCTGGGGAGGCCAAAAACAGGCCCATTTTTGGCCTCCAGAACCACTTTGCTGCCCAAAAACGGGCCTGTTTTTGGCCTCCCTGGCCTCCAAAAGGCAGGTGGGGGCCGGCAGGTAGGTGAGGCAATGTGGGCAGGGCAGCCTTATGGTCCTGCACGGGCCAAAGTAATGGCTTCGGCAGGCCATATCCAGCTCATGGGCTCTGGTTTGAGGACCCCTGCCCTAAGGGAATGCTCCACCTAAAACCTGCCATTCATTATTGCAAATCAACTCCACCCACAGGAGCCAGGAATTGGGGCATCTTTTAAGATCAGATTTTGTCAATCTGATCCTATTTGTGTTATATGTTGGGTCTTAACAATCCAGTCACCTACAGCTGAGTGGCAATAAATTTTTTGTGCATTCACCTGTGCCCCATGTTGACCAATCACCAAATAATTAAATACTGCTCCCAAAGTTTCAGTATAGAGAGAGCTCCCTAGTTTGAGAATATCGTTCAATAAAAAGGAAATTGAAGGCACCTATGAGATTTGTTCAGAGGTGTTCCTCTGTACATTTTCAAGCTAAAATGCTGTCTCTAAGAAGAGAATATAAGTATATAATAAGAATATAATATAAGAATATAAATATAATGAAAATATAACTCATTAAATCAAAGAAAAAAGTTAATGCTTCTTCAATTTAGTCATAACTTGAACTGTCAGCAAAATGGCTACATTTTGGCACTCTGTAACTGGAGTTCTGAAAGCAATAGCACTTAGACTATATCACTTCACAGGGCTTTACAGCCCTATCTAAGTGGTTTACAGTGTCAGCATATTGACCCCAACAATCTGGGCCCCCAACAATCTGGGTCCTCATTTTACTGACCTCAGAAGGATGGAAGGCTGAGTCAATCTTGAGCTGGTGAGACTCGAACTGCTGGTAGCCGGCAGTCAGAAGAATTAGCCTGTAATACTGCTTTCTAACCACTGTGCCACCATGGCTCATACTATTCTTAGTACTGTATAATACAAAAGTAGGTTTACAACCCTAATCATTTTTTGAATCATATCTATATGTACCTACATATAATTCAGAAAGATCAAAGATTTGCATTTGATATACCAGTGATGGCGAACCTTTTTTTCCTCGGGTGCCGAAAGTGCATGCGCGCGCGCTATTGCGCATGCGCGAGTGCCCACATCCATAATTTATTCCCTGGGGAGGGCAAAAACTGCCCCCCCACCCCCCGGAGGCCAGAAATGGCCCATTTCCCAACTTCTGGTGGGCCTGGTAGGCCCGTTTTTCACCCTCCCCAGGCTCCAGAGGCTTCCCTGGAGCCTGGGGAGGGCGAAAACACCCCCCCTGCCCCTCCCCGAGGCCTTCCGGAAGCCGAAAACCCCCTCCCAGAGCCTCTGTGCGAGCCGAAAATCAGCTGGCCAGCATGCACATGCACACTGGAGCTGAGCTAGGCAACGGCTCGCGTGCCGGCAGATATGGCTCCGCATGCCACCTGTGGCACCCATGCCATAGGTTCGCCATCACTGTGATATACCAATCTCTGTCGAGATTGGAAAAACTATTATCATTACATATTTGGTCTCTTAGAATCTGTTGAGAAACAGTTACTAAGTAGTGATTTACTACATACTGAACCTACACCCCTCTGGCCACCAACATTAGAAAACAGAATTGAATCTATTATAAAAAGCCTGGTGAGGACTTTCCATCAGCCAAGCAGAGGTGGGTTCATCCCAGTTCAGACCGGTTTGCCCAAACCGGTAGCGACCTGCTGGTGACATCACAATGACGTCAAGGAACAGGTTCGGTTGGTGCCGGTTCATGGGCACCACCATCTTTTTTTGAATTTTTTTTAAGATTTTTTAAAAAAAGATTCCTGGGTTTTTCTTCTGCACATGTGCAGAAGCAGAGTTTCCGGCACTGTGTATGTGGTTGCCATCTTGTTTTTGGCTTTTTTTTTGGGGGGGGGGTTGATTTTTTTGATTTTTTTTTTGAATTTTTTTCAAGGTTTTTTTTTCTTCTGAAGCCAAGTTTCTGGCACTGTGCATGCGGTTGCCGTCTTGTTTTTGGCTTTTTTTGGGGGGGGGGTTGGATTTTTTGCCACTGCGCATGTGCGCGTGCGTGCCCATGAGGCACAGCCACGCGGCACAGAAGGAAGCGAACCGGCAGCGAGGTATGTTAGAACCCACCCCTGCAGCCAAGCCATTCAAAAAATATGCTTACTGGTGGACTCCCTCCCCTCTGGGTAAATTTATTTACATATATAAATAAAACCTGCCATATCCCATCTGGATGGAAGAGGACAACCGTAGTTCCTATATATAAAAACAGGAATAAAAAGGATCCTAACAATTACGGGCCCATTAGTCTAATAGATATTGTAACTAACATATATGCCAGGTTCCTCTGGAGTAGAGCTGACAGATGGGTAGCTGAGTAGTACATTCTCCCAGAAGAATCAGCTTGCTTTAGGCAAAGTTGATTTACTTTTGACAAGGTGATTTGTCTTGAACCATCTAATTACAAAATATGTCAGATGGTTGCAGTGTCCCCAGGTCACGTGATCACCTTTTGCAACCTTCTGACAAGCAAAACCAATGGGGAAGCCAGATTCACTTAACAACTACTTTGCTAACTTAACTGCAATGATTTATTTAGCAGCTGTGGCAAGAAAGGTTGCAAAATGGCGCAAGACTCACTTAACAACTCTTTCACTTAGCAACAGAAAATTTGGGCTTAATTGTGGACCTAAGATGAGGACTACCTGCATTTCCTGGTTTCATACATCATTATAACACAAAGCACATTCTGTAATTGTAGTCCAGCAAACAATACTCTTCATAGCTTCACAAAGGTTTTGTGGTCCCTATTCACACAAGTGCAACTACGGTAGGAGCAAAGTCTTGTAAGTACTATTATTAGAGAGACAGACATTAAGAGGGTATTTATAACACATCCAATGCTGCATACTATTCTTAGTACTGTATAGGCACAAAAGTAGGCTTACAACCCTAATCACTTTTTGAATCATAACTATATGTACTTATATATAATTCAGAGTTCAACCAACTGGCTAAATTTGAATTCTAGGAGAAGTGAGGCAGGAAATCCATCATGCACCAGCGCCTATTTCTAAATGATGGCTCTGAATTACAGTTGCAATCCATTTTTATCATTTTGGAAAGGCTTGACCAATTTGGTACTTTTTACGCGTCCCTTGGTATTTTTCCACTTCAGTGTCAGCACTTCATCTAGTTTGCATGGGAACTGTTTCTTCTTTTGAGAATTATTTGGTGTTTGGAGAACCATTTTTGTTTCGTCTTCTTAAGTCTCCCTTTTAATATCTTTCCATAAGCTATACAAAATCAAATCTTCTAGAACATGGGTGTAAAACTCGCTGCATCAAATTGCTGTCACATAACATTTTGTGATGTTTTTCCCTTTCGCGGAGCTGGGATGGGCATGGCCTGCGTGTGACGCATCTGGCCCGTGGGCCGCCAGTTTGACACCCCTGTTCTAGAATGCACCAAATATGCACCAAAGACAAATTCCTTGTGTGTCCAATCACACTTGGTCAATAAAGAAGTCTATTGTGTTGTGTGGTGTGGTGTGGTGTGGTGTGGTGTGGTGTGGTGTGGTGGTGGTGTGGTGTGGTGTGGTGGTGGTGTGGTGGTGGTGTGGTGTGGTGGTGTGTGGTGTGGTGTGGTGTGGTGTGGTGTGGTGTGGTGTGGTGTGGTGTGGTGTTGTATTGTATTGTATTGTATTGTATTGTATTGTATTGTATTGTATTGTATTGTATTATTGTATTGTATTGTATTGTATTGTATTGTATTGTATTGTATTGTATTGTATTCTATTCTATTCTATTCTATTCTATTCTATTCTGACTTACTCTGAATCATTTATTTCATTTTCCACACATATATCCCTTAATACTTTCATGTAAGTACACAGCAGAAGGTATATAGACAGGAACCAGAGGGTTACACAAAAGGGAGCTGTTTTGGCCAGCTGAAAATACAAGAGAAATGTTCTAATTTGAAACACAGATAGAAGAAAAGGTAGGCAAGGAAACTAACCTAGCCCAAGTATTGGAGCTACTGCTACTTTCCTTCTCAGATTTCTACTAATTGTGTAGGTTAGATTTGCCCAGACAGAAGTAATTACATGCTTCCGATGGGGTGCTGTTATGTGGAGATAGAAACAAAAGCTGTCTAATGTTGTCTCCTGGTGTTGAAATAGCCCTTTCCTCGGCTTAAGCTTATACCTTGTTCTGAAATGTCAGCATTGCTTTAAAAAAAACCAGGTCTGTTTAGAACCTGCAAGTGAAGGTCACATATAAAAAAAAATCTCATAGTTAGTAAATTCTGAATCCCAACACACAGTGGATGCCCAACTGCCCAATGCAATTCATAACTACAAATTAAATCACCTGAGTATAAAATATTCATATCTGTACCAAAGGTGCTTTTTCAAAAGGCAACTGGACTTTCTTTTTATTCCCTTGAAGACGTTTCACTTCTCATCCAAGAAGTTTCTTCGGTTCTGACTGAACGGTGGAGGATGGAAGGATTTATGATCAATTCTCCACCATTCAGTCAGAACTGAAGAAGCTTTTTTGGATGAGAAGCGAAACGTCTTCAAGGAAAAACAAAAAAAGTCAAGTTGCCTTTTGAAAAAAGCACCTTTGGGACAACCATGACCTAGATGACTGAGAACCTCCATAGACATTCATATCTGTATGTGTAAACTGAGATAGAAAACTACAGATAGTTTTAAAAAAGACCATATTATAATTGATATGGATTATTCTAATCTTTCTTGCAATCTAATGTAAAGAATAAGGAAGATGACATAAATTAACACAGATGTACAGGATCTGTTATCAAGGCAAAAGTGAAGGAAATATTAGTTCAGATTCTTTAGCCACCCTGTTCTGCCAATAGCTTTCCAAGGCTTTAAGACTCCCCCCCCCAATCACCTACGATCTGGCTGATTTTCTATACTGGAGCTATGCTGCAGCCTGAAATTGATACACGGATCCTTGACCTGCATGCTTATACAGGTAGTCCTCATCTTACAACCATTTGCTTAGTGACCATTTGAAGTTACAACAGCACTGAAAAAGAAATGACTTACAGTATGACCGTTTTTCACACTTCACACCTAGAAAGGTTGCAGATGGTGATCAATGACCCCAGGCTGCTGTAATCATCCTAAATACATGCTTGGTTGCCAAGCACCAAAATTTTTCATCACATGACTGTGGAGCTCTTGTGACAGTTGTTAAGTGTGATGACTGGTCATAAGTCATTTTTTTCAGCACTATTATAACCTTGAATGGTTGTTAAACGAATGATCTAAAGCTTTGCTGGCTGGAGAATTCTGGAAATTGAAGTCCACAAGTCTTAAACTTGCCAAGTTTGAAGACCTCTGATCTAAAGTACGGACTACTTGTACTGGCATTAGGCAGATGACTTATTCTTTCAACCTCAATTTCCCTGTCTCTTAAATAAAAATTGAAGAAGGAAAAAGATATTGAGTTTTTTTTAATGCTACCAAATGGTTACCTGTATCAAAACCACCTCTAAATTTGGATGGCCAGATGTCACTGAGAAGTTCAAAATGAAGACAGAAGCCCATTTGTCCTTAGTTGGCAAATTTAAGACACCTGGACTTGAACTCCTATGCTGGCTGGGGAATTCTGGGAGTTGAAGTCTTCGTGTCTTAAACTTGCCAAAGTTGAGAAACATTGCCTTATAACAGAGATCTTCAAACTTGGCAACTTTAAGACTTGTGGCTATGCTGGCTGGAGAATTCTGGGAGTTGAAGTCCACAAGTCTTAAAGTTGCCAAGTTTGAGGACCCCTGCCTTAAAATATATAAACCAGGGCCTCACATGGCTATAAGTGTTAGATGACATGAATTTATTCCATTTCAAAGAGTCACCTGAGTTGATCATTAATACCAAAGACTCTGGCAACAAATTCCATAAATAATTACACCTTCTGCCAGGTGAATATTATTTTATTTTGGTCAAGTCCAATATTAATGTATACTCAGGGCAACAACACTTACCACAGCACCAACAATGACCATAACATTCGGCCCGTGACTGAAGAGAATACTTTCCCTCATCTCCACATCATTCATAAAGCCTCCATCTCTCTATAATGCACTTGTAAACATTATAGAACTCATGAAATAATGAATCTGAAACATTGGGACACTCACTCACTTCAGTGGCAGTTTCCCTGGGATTGGAAAGCAAAAGAAATTTGCAATTTTGCTTCCCCCATCAGGATATAGAGCCACTGGGAAACTGCGTTCTCTGGAATGATATTGAAAAAAAGAGGAAAAGCCATTTTTCCAATCCATCAGCAAAAAACCCAGAAATTTTGGACCATTGGCTTTTTCTACTAGCTAAAGAATCAAGAGCTACCAAGTGCTATTTAAAGAAAGCACACTGTCAAACAATGATAAAACTGAGCGCAAGGGATCTGATTCTTGATGACATGATGACTCTTCTGTTTTATTATCGACATGAGCCTTTCTGGGAGTCAATAACTGTCTGAGAAGCAAGATAAAAATACTGCAGTAAGTCTATAAATAATCCTACTCATGGATGGGACATTGACATCCAACAAAGCTGGACGGTCCTTAGGAAAGCATACCTGGTTCCTTTGGATGCTGTGTGCGCTGAGCTGGACCCACCAATGGCTGCAGATTGTGAAGCTAACCCAGCACTCTGCATGTTCAGTCTTGGCATTGATCTTGCTCCAGAGAGGGCTGGTTTACTGTAAGGCACGAAGCCCACCAGAGAAGCACCGAGTCCTGAGTTTCTATTGGCCGCCTGCATACCGGTAAGGAATTTGGGAGTCGTTCCTGATGAATGTCCAGGAAGGTTCACCATTGAGTGCCGATACCGTGAGGTTATGGGGCCAGTTCCGCTATTCAACAAGCACTGTTGGCAAGAACAGGTGGGCCCACTGTGAGCAGGCCCTGTGGCTGTGGCTACTGGGTACGGAGAGTCCACACACCGACGGATTCTTCGCTGGTACCCGGTGGTTTTATTGATCTGGGTCTGTGATACAAAATCAATCCCATAATTGTAACCAAAGGGCCCAAGATCCACCTGAGGGCTACTGAGCGAGAAAGCTTGCTCCAAATATACACAAACACTCATCTCATATGGAAACCAGCTTCCTTCATCGTTCTGCCACTCCCAAACCACTCCCTGTCCAGGTGCCGAGTCAAGCTGGAAGACATGTCTGTGTACAGCTCTCATGGTCCCTAAGAGGGAAAAAATCACGACAAATCAGAAAATAAACTTAGATGTCAAAACTAGAAGCCGTAAAGGAAGAATTCTGAGGAAACAGAGTATTAATTGCTGTGATATTTCTCATTTACATTAGACCAGGAGAAAAAAATAAGAACGCCAGGATACATTATTTGACCATTTTTGCAGCAGTCCGTCCAGTAGATCAGACATAGAAAAATCTTTTGAATCACCAGCTATCTGATTATTTTTTCAGAAGAAATGCCAGAGGTTCTACCAAGGAGCATTGGCATTCATGGCAGTGCCACTAAGTAAGATCCCTTCTTTGAGAATCAGGTTCAAAAGTTAAAGACCAGTTTGAAATTGGCCGACTTCCATTGTATTTGAATTGATACCTTGTTTTGCATAAAAAGCTAACTGCTTATCTATGTGTTATTTAAAAACACACAATATAACAATGCTCATTTTCCCTCCTTCCTTTTTCCTTTGTATCATGTTATTTATAGCTGGAGACCGAGGACAGGAACTGTCTTAACTGTGCAGCATATATTCATTTTTAAGCATTAAATATTGTCATAAATGAATGTAAGCACGAAGACAGCTTTGGACCAGACAATCTCTTCTAGCCTTACAAAGCAAGCAGTGGCAAGTCACACCTGAAATCTTGCCAAGAAAACTGCAGGGACTTGCCTAGGCAATTGCCAGAAGTCAAGACTGATCGAAATGCACCCCCAAAAAAAGGCACCCAAACCTGTCACAAATAATTATATTATTCAGCATAAAGACCGTAGCCACTTTTCTTATATGGGTAGTCCTCAACTTACACCCACTGTTGAGCCCAAAATTTCCACTGTTAAGTGAGTGCTGCCTCATTTTACGACCTTTCTTGGCACAATTGTGAAGTGAATCACCGCAGTTGTTAAGTTAGTAACAGGGTTGTTAAGTGAATCTGGTTTCCCCATTGACTTTGCTTGTTAGAAGGCTCAAAAGGGGATCACGTGAGTTCGGGACATCATAAATACATGCCAGTTGCCAAGAATCATCATAAATACAGGCCAGCTGCCAAGAATTTTGATCATGTGACCACTGGTGTGCTGCAAGGGTTGTAAGTATGAAAAATGGTCGTAAGTCACTTTTTTCAATGCTGTAAATGTTAACTTCTAACGGTCACTAAACGAATGGTCATAAGTCGAGGATTACTTCTATAAGCTACTCCTGTGGGGGATGGGAATGACATCGACTGATGCAATGAACAGACAGGGGGACACAGACAGACGCCATCAGCGTCCCCACTTCCCTCCTTTAGCCATTATCTTCATTGCTCTCAACTGAAACTCCAAATGCTTACAGCCTATTTCAAGATAAGCTGCTGCTTCCTTCTGTGTCAAGAAAGGTGGTTTCCTGTCATTTTTCTCTCACTTCCTATGAAGAGACCAGAATGCCTGGAAGCAGAATCCAGAGTTGTCTTTTTCACAGGGCGTATTTCAGATGATTTGTAGGTGGTTGTTTTATTTATATAAAATCCATCTGATCTGCCGTAGAGGTTAATGGGCTGCTTTAAAAATAACTCAGAACTCATTTTATTTTGTCGGAGGAGGGAGGAAGGGGAGCCTGCAAAAATAGAATGACTGCATTTTAAAAAGAAATGCAGAATCTTTTATGATTAGTTATCATTGGTATCCGTCGTTGATATCCTGAAGATAGCTGTTGGCTGTCAGCTATTTTACATTATTTAAGTATTAGCATTGATATACTCAGAAGACAGCTATTTGAGAACAAATAATGGGTTCACACACCACACATCAGCCAAGATTTAACAAGCCATAATTTACTCAGCACATACAATAAGTCAACAAAGCCTATTATGGCTTAGTCGGTTGTGTAAACAAACAAACACAAAGTCTGCCCTTATCATAAAGCTAGAATTGTTTTGTGGGAGATACCATTCTCCTATATTTCATAATAAAACCTGAGGCCAAGAAAATATTGGCAACCTAATAAATGAGATTTAATCCAGGTTTAAAGCTCTTTCTTAGCACTTCAGACTGTGCCCAGAAGAGAATGCTCTACAAAAATTATCCTTAACCAAGCAACTTTACTGTATGGACTCCCAGAATTCCTTAGTCACCATTGAGAAACACTGCTCTCCATCATGATGGGTGTGTCCACTATTAAGCTATACCCATAAGCAGATAATGCAGCTGCTTTTTACCTGTATCTTGCCGGAACTGGGTGAGACTCAGTAGGTCAATTATGTAGGGAGCCAGAGTTGAATCCGCCTGTCCCAAGGGTATGCTGCCATTGACAGGCCAGGTTCCCAGCGATCGCCGGCCTTTCACCATGAGAACCTGGAAAGACTGCTCAATGTAGCTGCACACGCTACTTCGGTATGGCCTCCACCTGCCAAACTCATCCTGCCACTCCCACACAGCCACTCCTGGATCTGTGAGTGATGGTGGAGGCCCAGCAGATGTACTTGGCAAAGTTGCCATTTTTGAATAGGTTTTGCCCACTTTAAAAAAATGGACAGGAACCTGGAAGTGGTGTTAATTCAGTATCCAATCGGTCATCTTCAGCAACAATACCTTGACAGACCTGTGGTGGAAAAAGGAAAGGACGTTAATCATGAGATATCAACCATTATTTCTCAGCTGTTAGCAGCTGAGCTACAGTGCAAAAGTTGGATTAATATCACCTCTTCCAAGACATATTCTATTTAGCCCCTTAATTCCTGAGCTACAGTCTGTTAATAAAAATGATCTACAGTATTTAGGTCTTAGAGCTGTCTCTACAACGTCTGCTTGAATATACTTTCTATCGTGTTTCCCCAAAAAGAAGGCCGGGTCTTATTTTCCTTTGACCCCCCAAAAAACCGGCTAGGCCTTCATTTTGGAGGGTTCTAATTATTGACTCACCTCGCAGTGGTGGCACCGACAGCCCCGCCCAGCAGGAGCCCGCTGCTGGCCCACTTCTTCTGCGGCATCTTACCGCCACTCGCATGCATCGCTCCGGCCTCCGTTTCACGTTCAGATGCCTGTAGGAAGGCATCTGAAGGTGAAACGGAGGCCAGGGCAATGTGTGTGAGTTGCGGCAAGCGGCCGCAATAGAAGGTGAGGCAGGTGTCGGGGTGTGCGAGACCTGGTAAGTAAGACAGCTCCACCCCCATCTCCACCCTAGCTTATTTTTTACCTGTGTGCCTCGCCCCACCCCCCGCACCCCGGGGTGGGCGGGGTCTTAATTAGGGCTAATTTTGTGGGTGGGGCTTAATTTGATCGCATGCGCTCAAAAACGTGATAGGGCTTCTTTTCAAGGTGGGTCGTCTTTTTGGAGAAACATGGTACTTCTCTGGAAATCTGATTCTATTTCCCCTGCTTGAACTGTACTTACAGTTAGAAAGTTTCCCTATCATTCAACCATAATCTCTGTTCCTGTAATTTAAGCCCATTATTCCATTCCTGGAACATTAAGCAGATAAATGACTGCTGGGGAGAAAGGTGATTAAGTAGCAGTGAGGGAGAACTGGAAAGGTAGGTCTTTGCTGCCACAGTTATTAAAATAACTAACCATCCCTAGCACTAGGAGAAGTGCACCTTCATAACTTTGAATGGCTGCTAAATGAATGGTCGTAAGTTGAAAGCTACATGTAATTCTTATTCATTGTAGTCTTTCGTGCTGCAATAGCGATGTAATCCAGGTAGTCCTCGATCTACAATAGTTCGTTGAGTGACCGTTCAGTTACAATGGTGCTGAAAAAAGGGACTTACGACCATTTTTCACAGTTACGACCTTTGTAGCAGCCCCATGATCATGTGATCAAAATTCAGATGCTTGGCAATTGGTTCGTATTTATGGCCATTGCTGTGACCTAAGGTCATATAAATCCCCTTTTGTGTTCTTCTGACAAGCAAAGTCAATGGGGAAGCCAGATTCACTTAACAACTGGGTTACTAACGTAACAACTTCAGTGATTCACTTAACAACTGTGGCAAGAAACATTGTAGAAATGGGACAAAACTCACTTAACAAATGTCTCATTTAACAATAGAAATTTTGGGTTCAATTGTGGTCGTAAGTCGAGGACTACTTGTACAGGGCCACTTCTGAATGATTCAAATGCAACCAGCACTAATTGCTTTTAATTTAATCTGAGAAAATCCAAGAGCAGTTTTTAATATTCTAAAGAACTGGCAATAAAATTGCCACATCATATTCATGATATATATCACAACATACCATACCTAATTATGTGCATCATTCTCCCCTATGGGCTGAAAGAGTTTAGTCTGCATTTTCTTAATAATCTTTCAACTCCTAGATTTGAAAGCATCCAGAAATGTGAAAGAATTATAGCTCGGTTATTTACATAAAAATCTCCTTTGGCCCATTACACACTGAGTACAGTGTACTGTACTCAATGGTATCTAACAAACAAACTGAGCAAACAATCTATATTGCTTAAGTATATGCAAATACTTAACAGTTTGTTTGCTTTCTTCTATAGTAACATTCATCATAATCAAATATATGATGTGCATGGCTGGACTCACATAAATCAAAACAAAACAAAATAAAACATATTATAGAACAGTGATGGCGAACCTATGGCATGCGTGCCACAGGTGGCACGCGGAGCCATATCTGCCGGCATGCGAGCCGTTGCCCTAGCTCAGCTCCAGCGCACATGTGCGCCCCAGCCAGCTGATTTTCGGCTTGCATGGAGGCTCTGGGGGGGCATTTTAGGCTTCCAGAGGGCTTCTGGGAGAACAAGGGAGGGCGTTTTTGCCCTCCCCAGGCTCTAGGGAAGCCTCTGGAGCTTGGGAAGGGCAAAAAACGGGCCTACCAGGCCCACCAGAAGTTGGGAAACAGGCCGTTTTTGCCCTCCCCAGGCATTGAATTATGGGTGTGGGCACTCGCGCACGCGTGATAGCGCGTGCGCACACGTTTTTGGCACTCGAGGAAAAAAAGGTTCGCCATCACTGTTATAGAATCATAGAATCATAGGGGTGGAAGGGACCTCCAGGATTTTCTAGTCCAGTTTATTCTTGAAATTCTCCAGTGATGGAGCACCTACGATTCCAGGAGGCAAGTTGGTCCATTGATTAATTGTTCTCCGAGTCAGTGTGCTGTGTGATCTTAGCCTAGTTTAGACTATCTCATAACTAGCATACACAAACAATCATGACTAACTTACAAACGGATCAACACAAAGCAGAAAGAAAATACTGCATGTTATTGTTTCCTCACTTGGTTGCCTAGAGGCAATGCCTGATTATTGCAAACCAGGTGAGGACACAGTAATCCTTGCCTTACTTGCTCCAAGGTAATTCAGTATTACTACGGTATGCCTATGGATTAATGCTGTAACAACCTTATAAATTATGAAGGTTTGGATATAAACAAATGGCTGAGGGATAACTGGATGCCATTTTTAAATCTATGAAAAACATCAACATTTATCCAAGATTGTCATATTATGCCATAGTATGGTCTGAGTAGTTTTGGTTAAGCACATATTATTGTAGTATATGACAGTTGCTTTTGGTTTAAGAAGCATTATTACACAAACCATTTCTTAGCACGCTGTATCACTCAGTGTAATGGTTCACTACCAGTTTCTCAAGTGAGTCAAACGAAGTACCCAAATCAGTTCATTAAAACGACAATCACTGAGGATTTTCCACAGGGATACCTAGCATTATAAAAGGTCAGGGAATATTTGATTATTCATTGTACTTTATGAATAACCTGGGCAACAGATTCTATCCAATTACCACCATTTTTATGATGCATTACTTTTTGGAAATGAGCCCTGAAGGCTTCAAGAGAAACATGCACATTGCCCTGTATCCCATCTTTCCTGTGACTGGAGATTACAATACAAAGGACATACCGGTACCTTGGAGAAGAAAGAACTGGGAAAACGTTGGCTTTCCCATCTGTTACACAACATTATAAATGCCTACATTTTTATATGAACATAAACAAGGGAATGAAGAGAATTCCCCCTCTTAGTATTTTTAGCACAGGCATTACCAGCGGCGGGTTCCTAATTTTTTTACTACCACTCTGTGGGTGTGGCTTATTTTGTGGGTGTGGCATGCCAGCCATGTGACCGGGTGGGCGTGGGCCTCGGGAGCTTGGCAGCGGCCGGAGAAGCAGGGTGGCATTGCCCACTCACAACAAACCCCCCCGCAGCAGGAGCAGCAAGACCGCGGCAGCGGTTCTTCTAGGAAGCTCCATCCGGCCTGAATGCTTCTCCCCATTTGATGATCCTAGACTCCTGCCGCCCGTTCCCTCAGCAGCTCGAGATGCCTCGAATGTGCAAAAATGCCTGGGATCATCACCGCGCGTTCGTGGCTTTTCGGACTGCTGAAGGGAGGGGAATGGAGATAGCTCCTGCCACCCATTCTTTCAGCGTCTCACACGCTCCCTCAGCCATCCTCCCTTGCTTGGACTCACTGTGGGGTAGGAAGGCAGCGCATGCGCAGTGCCAGAAGCTCGGCTTCTGGGCATGCGCAGAAGAAAATTAAAAAAAAAAGTTAAAAAATTTTTTTTTAAATGGCAGCACCCAGGCACCGGCAACCGACCGCACCGGTACTGTGACGTCACCAGCGGGCCGCTACCGGTGCTATAGAGTGGGCCGCACTGGTAGGAACCCACCACTGGGCATTACCTGTGCTAAAAAGCTGATGGTAAAACAATTACCATCAGATTTGAACCACCCTAATGGTTCAGAGGAAAGACTGTCTAGTGGCAGTCAAGAAAAGCCACTTTGGGGCAAATTCATAATCTTCAGCAGCAAATACTCAGAAAATAGTACCTCTAGGCATTGAGGTTATCTCATATATACATATACACTTAGGAGAGGAAATCTGACAAACATACTTCTTTTAATTACCAGATAGGGTACACACTTGCATGTTTAAAGAAAATCAGATACTGTTGTAATAATTTATAGAAAACGATCAAAGAATATAACTTAGGTTATCTGGTAAGATACTACGTGCTTGTTATTATGACCAAAAGCTTAATCATCTCCTTCCATTAAACAGAAAACATACCCAGACTTACACAAACACAGCTTCCTTCCTGGGAAGGAAAATGGTTTACCCTACAACAGATCTGAGGTCAAATTACCAAAACTACAATAGTTCATTTTGGCTTAAGAGACAGCAAAAAACTCTCCAACCCACTTCGTAGGCTTGTGGGGAAAAACAGGAGGCAGGAATATTAACTATGTCTGCTGCCTTGAGTTCACACACACACAATGTGCGTGCAGAGTGACCACAGTTTCTTAGAGAGAAAAGAAGGACAAATATGAAAAAGGGGCAAATCTAAAACAGGCACATAAAGATAAAATTGTTTATTACTTTGATTTACAAAGGAAAATTCAAGAGCAAAACCCAGACAATAAGTAATTGACCTAGCAGAGGTCTCCAACCTTGGCAACTTGGCTGAGGAATTCAAGAAATTGAAGTCCACAAGTCTTAAAGTTGCCAAGGTTAGAGACCCCTGACCTAAAGGACATAATAAAGGGCTGTTCTTTATAATAAACGATGCATGATAACTGTAGATAGATGGCTAGAATAAAAATATAATCCTCATCCTGCCACCCCTCTTTTGGCCAGAGATAACAGTGTGAATGCGATGACTGGCAACTAGGAAACCTGATCCAGCTATACATTATAGGGGAATGTAGAGTTAAGTTTCTTTGTTCTTAAACTAAGCTTCCTGGTTACTCCTATCATGCTCAGACTGGATTATCCCAGAGACAGGGGCTAAAAGAAAGAAAGAAGCCAATACCCTACTGCAGTGTTTCCCAACCTTGGCAACTTGAAGATGTCTGGACTTCAACTCCCAGAATTCCCCAGCCAGCGAATGCTGGCTGGGGAATTCTGGGAGTTGAAGTCCAGACATCTTCAAGTTGCCAAGGTTGGGAAACACTGCCCTACTGTCTTATGCTTTGTCGAGAAAGGCAGAAGTGTACAAAAGTCTACACATTTCATCACATGCCGAGGATGTGGTGAATTAAACGTTACATGTAAACTCCTCTCAATCACGAAAAACACGCCAACATGACAGTCATTCCCTCTTTCAGTCTTCCAACCATGCTGGCTGGGGAATTTCTGGGAACTGAAGCCCACTCGTCTCCAAGTTTGTCAAGGTTGAGAAACGCTGACTTTTAAGCAACTAGGGGGGTGACTGTCAAAATAGGAGCGAGAGAAAAGGGGGGTAAAGAACCAGGGACCCCTTTCTCTCCCCACCCCCTACCCCCGTTTTTGGGGAAGTAAGGCAACATACGAGGCCAAACAGCCCCCTTCCTTGCACCTCCATTGAAAAGGTGGTTGAAAAGCCTTCTTCAAGATCCTTCTTCGGCAGAGAATTCGGAAACTTATTCTCCCCTCTCCTCCTTGGAGAGAAATCCGCTACCAACCCCCACCCCACCCTCCACCACCCCCAGCCGAGGCCTCACCTGAAGCGGCTACCGGAAAAACACTCCAGAAGGGAAAAAGCGACAGCTCTTTAACAACTCCCGCATCGCCTCCTCCGGGTGACGGAAATGCGCACGCGTCAGCCTTGTCCTCCCCTTCCTGCTTCGACGCCCATGCTTTTATGGACGTGGCGCGGAGCTTCACGGGAAATGTAGTCTTTGATGCCTATTCCCTTCCGCTAAGTCGGGGCGGTCTTCTTGCCGCGGTGCATCCTGGGCAGCGGCATGATAGACTGGGGGCTGGCATGTTGACTTTGCCTTTTTTCCCCCCTCTTAACAAGGAGTTTCTACTCTACTGAGTTGATAAGCTTCTTTCAAACCAAGTCGCCTCCTAGTGATTTCATGGAGGCATCATTATGCTGTACTTTTCTTGGCAGTTGTGGAAGAAGTTTGAGGTGATTTTTATTTCTTCCAAGACCAGCCTGTAGTGTTGATATCATTTAGTGGCTTCCCACCCAGGTGCTAACCATGACTGGCCATACTTAGCTTTCCAAATTAACCAAGGCTATTTCCAAGCACCATTGCTTGTAGTTCAAACTTTAATGGGTTGTGTAAACATAGCTTCTTTTTTGGGATGGAACATTAAATAATCTTATCATCCCAAATGGCAATTCATATTGATAGAAATTTTTACATCCCTCTTTTTATTTTCAATACTTTTAAGCTTTTTAAGTAACAAAAGTTAATTTTTAATCATATGAACATTACTGCATGGAGATGTGTACTGAAATAATACAACGTATCCTGATTTGCAGCTTTACAATATGGGTAGTTTTCAACTAATGACCACAATTGAGCCCAAAATTTCCATTGGCAACCAAGACGGTTAAGTGAATTTGGCTTCCCTATTGACTTATCAGTCAGAAGGTGGCAAAAGGTGGACACATGAGCCCAGCACACTGCAACTGTCATAAATACATGCCATGTGCTGAGAGTATGAATTTTGGTCACATGACCACAGGGTGACTGCAACTGTCATAAATGTGAAAAATAAGCGTCACTTTTTTTTAAAGTGCTGTTGTAACTAATGGTCACTAAATGAGTTACAAGCTGAGAACTTGCTGAGGGGGAAATGGCTTCTTCAACAAATAATGGTAAAAAAAATCTATGAAACAAAATAATTGTTTTACAATTCTTTTAAAGTCTGGAAGGGTTACATTTCTCCCCTAGAAGTAAATATTTCTGGGTTTTTTTTTCTCATATGAATGTTGTGGTAGATCAACAGTCTCCAACCTTTATGGCTTGGCGGCGCAGCGGGAAGGGAAAGGGGAACTGGCCCTTGCAAGTGGTGGGCCGGCGTGTGTGTGTGTGTGTGTGCTGGTTTGCCACTTGTATGCACCAGGGCCCACTGCTTGTGCGAATTGAGCTGTGCATGCTGTCCCGCCACTAATGTGAGTCAAGCTGCATGCGCGCAATGCACCAGCCAACAGGTTGTGTGCCCCATTTCCGAACCGGCGGGGGTCCTGTGGTAGACAATATAAACAAACCAATTTTTCCAATATACGCTTATCCCTATGCTAAACTCCTTTAATTACTGTTTTAAGCAGCTTAGTCTGAAACTATACAGTACTTTTATTCTATTGCGCAATTAAAAGCATAGCAGACTGAGGGCCACAAGAAGCTAATAAATGTTTTTAGAAATGTTTAAAGATTTCACTGTTTCTTGAACTGCCAGCTGTCAAGAATGTGATACAAACTTGTGCACTGGGAGAGTTTCATTTTCATCAACAAACACTGAGATTTAAAGAAATTTATCCTTTGTTCCCATTATTTTGTCAAGTGCATTATAATTACTAAGCATAATTTTTTAAATCTATTATACATTTATTTGAGCTACATTCCACCTTTCCAATTGTTGGTTCTGATAAGGCATGAGCTATGAATTCAATTCAATTCAAACCTTTATTGTCAACGCATAACATGTGTACAATGAGATTGGATGAGACACCCTTAGGGCAACCCCAAACACAAAATACATCTCAATAACTTGTAAGTGAAAGAAAGAAAAAAACCCCTAACCCAATAGATCAGTGATGGCAAACCTATGGCACGGATGCCACAGGTGGCACGCGGAGCCATATCTGCCGGCACACCAGCCGTTGCCCTAGCTCAGCTCCAACGCGCATGTGCGTGCACGCCAGCTGACTTTTGGCTCGCGCGGAGGCTCTGGGAGGGCGATTTTGGCCTCCGGAGGGCCTCCTGGGTGGCGGTGGGGAGCATTTTCGCCCTCCCCAAGCCCCAAGAAAGCCTCTGGAGCCTGGGGAGGGAAAAAATCGGGCCTACTGGGCCCACTGGAAGTCAGGAAACGGGGGAGTGGGGGGTCACGCATGCATGCGCAGGGGTGTGTGGCAAGTGGGGGGCTTTGAATTATGGGTGTGGGCACCCACGAGCATGCGATAGCGCGTGCGTGCACTATTTCGGCACCCGAGGGAAAAAAGGTTGACCATCACTGCAATAGATCATACTAACAGACACACAATCCTATATACATATATGTGCATAACATTTCATTATATTATATTGCACCAGTGTAGATATGTTGCACGTTGTGCTGGCCCTGCAAATGTATCATACTAAATAGTTATGGTGTTATGTTGTATTCAGAAGTCTGACAGCCCAGATAGAAGCTATTTTTCAGCCTGTTCGTTCGACTGGCTATGCTTCTGTATCTACTGCCCGATGGTAGGAGAGTAAAGAAATGCTGACCAGGGTGTGAATCATCCCTAAGGATTTTCCTCACCCTGCTAAGACATCGAGTCCTAGCAATTTCATCTAATGAGGTCAGGGGATAGCCCATAATATTTTGTGCTGTACTCATCACCCTTTGTAATGTCTTTCTATTTGCGGCTGTCAAGCCAGCATACCATACCGTAATGCAATATGTGAGGACGCTTTCTATCGTAGACCGGTAGAAGGAGGTCATCAGTCATTGTTCCACCTTGTTTTTCTGCAAGATCCTGAGGAAATAGAGTCTATGTTGAGCCTTCCTGACCACCCGGATTGTATTATTTTTCCAGGTGAGATCTTCACTAAGATGGACTTCCAGGAATTTGAAAGAGGAGACCTTCTCCACACAGCCCCCCTTGATGTAAAGTGGGGCAGGTTCCTCTCTCAATGAAGTTGCAAAGGCCGATACTGTGGAGTCTGTGGTGCTCTCTAAGCTTGCAGATATCCACCCCTTTTATCCATACATGCAGCATCATGAAGCACATACCAGAGGAAAATAGCCTTCACTATTTGCCTTTGCTTTCCTCCCTTTGTGGACCCCACTTGTAGTAGGCAATCAGACCAGACAGTGCCCTCTTGATGGAGCAATGATTTTTATTTATTTATTTTATTTATTTATCTTTGTCAAGTACGTGTTGGTAATATACATAGATATAACATTGTTTATATACATAAGATGGGTACTGATAAGAGGGAACATTAGGACAGGGATGGTAGGCACGCTGGTGCACTTATGCACGCCCCTTACTGACCTCTTAGGAATCAGGTGAGGTCAACAGTGGACAGTCTAAGGGTAAAGTTTTGGGGGTTTGGTGACGGAACCACAATGTCAGGTAGTGAGTTCCAGGCATTTACCATTCTGTTGCTAAAGTCGTATTTTCTACAGTCAAGTTTGGAGTGGTTCACTTTGAGTTTGCATCTGTTATGTCCTCGTGTATTGTTGTGGTTGAAGCTGAAGTAGTCGTGGACAGGAAGGAGTTTGTAGCAGATAATTTTATGAGCTATGCTTAGGCCGTGCCGAAGGCGACGTAGTTCTAAGCTTTCTAAGCCCAGGATTTCAAGTCTGGTTGCGTAAGGTATTCTGTTGCGAGTAGAGGAGTGGAGGGCTCTTCTTGTAAAGTATCTCTGGACACTTTCTAATGTATTTATGTCCGATATGTGGTGTGGGTTCCAGACAGATGAGCTGTATTCAAGGATTGAATGTTTTGTATGCTCTGGTTAGTAGTGTGATATTACCGGAGAAGAAGCTACGTAAGATTAGGTTAACAGTTCTTGAAGCCTTTTTGGCGATGTTGTTGCAGTGGGCTTTGACACTTAGGTCATTTGATATGAGTATTCCAAGGTCTTTGATTAATTTTCTTTGATGCAAGGCAATTTCTCTTCTTCCTGAAACTCCTTCACATATCCTTTTTCATTTTTTAATATGGCTTACAGGAGCACCACAAACTGCACGTAGACTACACTTGGCAGGGAAAAATGCCACAAGGACTGACGGGGGGGGGGGGGGGGAGAGAAAAAGGTTGACCTTATTAACAAACTAGAAGTGTATTTTGGCTTTCTGCAATGTCACGTAACTGGCAGCTATTCCAAAACCAGTGTAAATATTCAGGATTTCATGAGCAGGAAAAAAGAAAGTAAACTTTAAGCAGGAATTTATCATCTCCCCCTGACATCCATTCTGGTTAAGAAAAGCCACTTGGCCTACCTAGGAGCCACAGGAAGTATTTCTTGAGAAATAACACTTTTATTTAGGATGTCTCTCTTCTTAACTTTTTTCATCCTGCTGTAAAACTGGGACAGACCATAAAGTTGAATGGCTAGAATAGCCTAATTCTATTCTAATCCAGTTCACAGATGACATTGTGACAGCCACTGCTGCAGGTAAATATTTTACAATAACAAGAAAAGCATGGAGAACATGGCTTCTAGAAAAGTTTTGACCCCTTAATAATAGGTCTACTGTATGAATGACTCTTTTATAGAGAGATATTGCGGTTTTTTGTTCCTCTCCACTAGGTAGGTTTCTCCTGCCTTCAATTGAGGTGCCAACTGTGTAAATGCCATGTTAAGCCGGAAGTTGGCTTGCTGGAAGGAAGATGCAGGAAGGCAGCTTGTATAAAATTGCTGTTTATTCACACAACGCAGTTCGACAGAAAAACACACAGAATAGATCTGACAGCTTCCTCTTTATAAGGAGGCTGCCAGGGAGGAACCAATGAGAGCCAACCAATCAGCCAATCAGCCGGCATGATTTCAAGCCAAGGATTCAACATGCCATGTGTCCCAAAACTGCACTGAGTGCAAGATCTTCTAAAGTGGCAGTTGGGTTGGCAACCTTTTTCTGCATAGGAAATGGAGGCCATGCTATTGCTGCCATTTTGTCCTCCTTCTCCACTTCATGGTTTAGTGCTAGGCAGAGGACTTCTTCTGTCCACCCTGAAGTGGTTGGTCAGAGGTGGGTTGCTCCTGGTTCGGACTGGTTCTATAGAACCGTTAGTGGGAATTTCCCCCCGCTCACCGAAACAGGAGTGATCGCGGGTTGGCCACGCCCCCGAACCGTCTCTAATGGCGGCACCTTGTTTTTCAGCACTGCGCATGCATGCGTGCTCACGTGGCACAGCCGCACAGCACGCAATGTGTGCGCGCCCACACGGCGCAGGAGGAAGCGAACCTGCGGTGAGGTAAGTTAGAACCCACCCTTGTGGTTGGTGAATCCAGAATAACCACTGAGGAGGCAGCAAACTGGATGAATATCTTTTTTTTAAATTGAACTTTTTTTACATTAAAAACACCTCACATCCAATCTTCCCAATCCTGAGACATCGGCCTTCATTTTGGTTATCCTCATACATGTTTTTCATTCGATTTACATTACATATAGTATTCATATTTACATTTACATTTCCTATAAACTAATATTACATATATATGATACTAGCTAAATACCCATGCTTCGCTACGAAACTATGTGATGGAGCTTGATAAATTGACACTTAAAGTTTGAAAATTAATGAGTAGTTAAAAAGGGGACTGTATTATTTCGTTAGAGATGGTAAGCTAAGTTTCTGTTACAGATGAAGACATTATTTGCATAGCATAGTCTTTCAATTCGTCCCTCAGTTGAATTGCTCAGGACCTCCCTGTAAACAACATTGCTGGTTTTGCTCTCTGGCTGGAGGATGACCAGGCTGTCAGGTGAACTGACTCTGGAGCATGCCGCATAGAACTGGCCATGGGAGAAACAGGTAGCTTCCCTTACTTGTGTTTTCCTAATCGCATGTGTAAATCTTTTCCTGTGTTTTTTGCCTCTTTTCCCTTTAACTGGTGTTACAGTAGAAGGAATAGATTTGTCTGAACTGAGGAGGAAAATACAGGGAGGGGGGGGGAATCTGTCTCTGCTTACCAGCATCCATTGCTATTCATCTGGCTAGTGTGGCTTAACTCAATTGTTCTGTACTACAGCTGCTTGCTGCTGTGAAAGCAAAAGCGAAACTGAAACTCCTCTGCTTGGGTTTTGCATTTGGATCAGATTTCTTTTCAGTTGGGGAGAGGGAGTAGAACTCCTTAGCATCAGAGTTTGTTAATAATAATATAAGAAATACTCATGCTCCAATGGTCATTTCAAAAAATCCTTTCTTAGTGAGCACCTAGAAACCAAGAGGAACATATGTGGCAAATATCTAGTTTGTAGGCTTTACGGTTCTGGAGATTTTGTGATTAATGCGTGAGTGGTTTTTGCTTATATATATATAGATAAGCTTAGTTGTTATTTCTTCTTTCTAACCAATAATACCATTTTTCCCATATCATATAATATTCCTTATCTTCTCTATCCTGCAATTCTAAAGTCAATTTAACCATCTCCGCACAGTCCATTACTTTCTTGATTATCATGTTTTCAGAAGGGCTACTCTCTAATTTCCAATTCTGCACATAAGCTATTCTTGCTGCCGTCAGTATATGTATTATAATATATTGCATTTCTTTTGCAAAGGTTCCTCTAATTATTCCTAGTAAAAACATTTCCGGTTTAAATTCAATTTGGGAACCTATTATTTCTTGCAACCAACTCCTTATTTTATTCCAATATTTTCTTGCTTCAGGGCATGACCACCACATATGATGGTAAGAGCCTTGTTCATGCTTACATTTCCAACATTTGGGACTCAGATTCGGGTAAATTTTTGCCAATCTTGCCGGTGCCAGATGCCAATGATAGAACATTTTGTATAAATTTTCTTTATATGAGGCCGACATTGTTAATTTATAATTTTTTGTCCACAATTTTTCCCAATCCTCCAATTGAATATTCTAGCCAAAATTTCTTGCCCAAGCTATCATATTTGGATGAATATATTCCTTTTGGGGATTATAGACCGGATGATTTCAGATGGCAGAACAGATGTGACCCATAGGCCAGGGGTGGGTTCCTCCCAGTTCGGACCAGATCGCCCAAACTGCTAGCGACCCGCTGGTGATGTAATTTTGGTGTCACAGATCCGGTTCTGTCTGTGCCAGTCCGTGCTCATCACCATCTTTTTTTCTGAATTTTCGGCCGATTTTTCTGTGTTTCGATGCCTTCACAGCGTTCTGTGCTTTGAAAAAAGCCCTCCCGCCTCTCCCAGGTTAATACTGACCTTTATTTCTTTGCCCGAAGCACAGCTGATGATCTCCTCAGCTTTGTTTCGGGCAGAATCCACCATCTGAGCATGCGCGGAAATGAAATTGTGCGAGGGGACGTGTGCGCAGTAGCGGAGCGAGTATGTGCAAAATAAAACATCACGACGCAAACCGGTGGCGAAGGTAAGTGAAACCCACCCCTGCCATAGGCCATGGATTGCTGACCACTGCTTTAAATAGTTCTAAGCATGGTCTCCCAGCTGATTTTAGTGCAATTGGTGCAAAGTACAGCAAACTGCGTGTTAATTTTCACAGGATAGCATGCACACATTATACCTGTGCTGTAGGCCCTGCACTGGTTCCCAATTGGTTTTCAGGTGCAATTTAATGTCCCATGTGGTCTGGTGCTTTCCCAGCCATCTTCAGACAAGCAAAGTCAATGAGGGAAGACATATTTGCTTAACAACTATATGATTCACTTAACAACTATAGCAAAAATGATCGTAAAATTGGGTGCAACCCACTTAATAACCAAACAGAAATTCTTAGCAACAGAATTCTTGGTCCCAATTTTAGTTGTAAGTCAAGGTTGGAGTATGTATAATGCTATTTAATCAACAGTTACATAGTAATATAGATTACAGAAAATGTTTAGATCCTATTCACCACTATTGCAATTTTTAAATCCTTGTCAGCTCCAAATTTCATAGTCTCTTTCTATTTTACCCGTCATAGAGGCAAGCAGGCTAAGTGAAATAAAATAAACCCCAAATGAAAATGGAAGATCTCTCTCTCTCTCTCTCTCTCTCTCTCTCTCTCTCTCTCTCTCTCTCTCTCTCTCTCTCTCTCTCTCTCTCTCTCTTTTTTTTTTCCCCCCTGGCATGAGATTGGTATGCAAGAAATTCCAGCCAAGTTGGTTGTAGCCAAATGATCATTAATAACTTCCTCCCAATTTAGATTTTCTTCCTGTTTAAAAAAGATGCCTCCGCCCAAAACAGCAGCAGCACCATCAGCAACATATTTTTCTCCAAAGAATGTCTAATCTGGTATTCACTTTCTATCAATAGCTTTTGAGAAAACACCTCTTGCATTTCTTTTGCCCTCTCTGGAAATTTGACCCATTCATCAGAGAATTATGTACCTTCAGAGATGTCTCGGCTGAAATATTTCCCAATCACTGCCTCTTTGCTTATGGTTGTGGTCTTTTTTTAAAAACCTAAATGAAGATGTCTTCCTGCATAAAGAGAATGATTGCCATACAATTTAATTTTCAGCCTTAATTACCTGCTTTACCAGCTCCAAATATATATATTACACATTAAACAAGGTTACTGCAATGACAGACTGGAACCAAGTGATTAATAGATGAAACTTTTCCCTCCATGCTTCTTCGGAATTTGCAAGGAAAGAAAAAGGACAAAGAAAAAGAGGTTGGTTTCTTTGGCATACAGATTGCGCTTCAATTTTTAAAGAATATATTTTTATGAGTTCCTTTTTCCCCCTTTCCCTTCAATCTTCATAGATGATTTGGGATGTAACCCTGATTTTGTTTCGACAGTGGAAAACGGAATAGCAAACAGGTAGGTGATCTTTACAACTCCTTTTTCTTTCAAAATTTACAAAATTTGTGGAAATGCCACCTTATATAAGATAAGAAAAAGTAGCCACTCTGCATGTCCTAAGTACAAGGTATCTCTATTGCTAGAGTTGGACATTAAAAGGACTGATGTGCAATATTTAGCATTGGTAAACTTTTAAAGATAATAATTGCAAATAAACAAGTACGGTATTAAAAATACACTAGTGACATTTCATCATAAGAAAATATTGTTCATTTGTGAAATAATTTGTCACTGAGGGTGACACTTAACAGGTCAATCTTAACAAGGGGTATGCCATGAAGGCAAATTTATCCTGTACTGCACTTGATCCCAACAAAGCAATTATCACTTTCCAATAGTTAGTTGAATATCCAGTATATTTTGGTGATGTTTATTGGAATTCTTGGAACCAGGTTCTCAATTCAATTTCCAATAATTTTAAATGGGTATGTGCCGAATTGTCATACATTTAAAACCATTGAAGGCTTAACAAGCTAACTAACTATAGAAAAGTAACAAAAATAGTGAGAAATCTGGAGTCAAACCTTATGAGGCAAAACTGAAGGGCTGGATCTACTGGTATGAATCTTGAAGATGAGATCATCTCTAGATGTTTATGTACACTTGTATTTGATTAGTTGTAAGGTAGACTAAATCTATTTGTTTACATTGCTAGGATTTCTCCCTTTCCTAATAGGGATAATTGAGCATTTAACCCTCTGCCTGCATTTTGAAATGGAACAGAAAGATTGAATGCTTAATTGTGAATTATGCTTAAATGCTTAATTACATTGCAGCTAACATTCTTGCCATCCCCATTACCTGCAAACAGTAGAAATGATTGGGGTTGAAATTCTGCTAGATGGGTTTTGAAATCTTTATATGTGGGTGTATGCTGTATGTGTGTGTGTGTACCTATACATATATGTAAACATACACATATACAGATACATGCTCCTTTCAAATTATCTATTCAAGATTGGAGTAGTAATTCACCTAAACCAGTGATGGGATTCAATTTTTTTTACTACCGGTTCTGTGGGCATGGCTTGGGGACCATGGCTTGGTGGGGGTCATGTGACTGAGTGGGCGTGGCCAACTCGACATCACTCACAGCAAGGTCGAATGGGCATGGCCAACTCGACATCACGCCCACCAAGCCATGCCCACAGAACCGACAGAAAAGGCAGTTCCTGTGGCCTGTCCCTTTATGGTCCCCCCTCACCCCTGCGTCAAGTACCTTAAAGGGACACCGCAGTCCAGCTGCCTTCCGAGCAGCTCAGCTGCGACATCGTCCCTCTGGCGCAGCAGGCTGTTCTGGACAGGTCTGGCCGCAAGCGGGACCAGCAGGCAATGGGGTGCGCATGTGCGGTCAGCATGAAGAACAGGGCGGCGACAGGGGTGACGGGACTTCTTCAGGCCTCTTTTTCGGCCTGTAGTTTTCGGTAGTTTTCGGTGCAAGAAGCCTGCAGCCGCCGCCTCTTTTTTGTTGTGAGACGCCTCCTGCTGCTGCCTCTTTGCCAGCCAGAACCGAGCTGGCAGTGGTGGCTGGAGGCTTCTTGCACCGAAAAAGAGGCAGCGGCTGTAGGCTTCTTGCACCGAAAACTACCGAAAACTACAGGCTGAAAAAGAGGCCTGAAGAAGTCCCGTCACAGCCGCCGTCGCCGCCCTGTTCCTCATGCTGGCCTTGCATGTGCACCCCATTGCCTGCCGGTGCCACTCGCGGCCAGACCCGGCCAGGAGAACGGCCTGCTGTGCCAGAGGGACAGTGCCGGAGCTGCTGCTGCTCGGAAGGCAGCCAAAAACTACCGGCAGCTGGAGGCTCGCCGGCCAAGCCTCATCGGGGACTCCCACCAAGGCACGGATGAAGGTGAGCGAGGCGGAGGGCGAGTGGGTGGCATGCAGGCGGAGGCCCTGGGGAAGGCCAGAGCCGGGGAATGGCGCATTCCCCAACCTGGCCAAGGCAAACGGCGAGTGGGTGGAGGCTCCAGGCGGGGCAAGGCCGGAGCCGGGGAATGACGCGTTCCCTGACCCGGCCAACGCAAACGGCGAGCAGGAGGCATGCTTACCTTTGGTGAGCAGAGCAGGCAAGGTGTGGAGGTGAGGCAGGGCGATTAGCTGGGCCACATGGCAAAGACAAAATATATACCCCATGGGCGGGGCGGGAGGGGCGAATGGCGAGCAGGCGGGCAGGGCGAGTGGGCGGGTGGGGCGAGTGGTGAGCGGGCGGGAAGAGTGGGTGGGCTGGTGGGGAGAATGGCAGGTGGGGGAGAGTGGCGACCCGGTGACCAGGTGGGCGGGGGCGGGGCCAGCCACATGTGGTATTTGCCGGTTCGGTGAACCAGTTAAAATTTCTGCTACCAGTTCACCCGAACCGGTCTGAACCGGCTGAATAATACCTCTGACCTAAACCCCATAAAGCTGTTTAGAAGAGTCCCATGATTTAGAGCGTTTAAAAATTGCAAAACGGTCAAAACTCAGCCAATAGACCCTTCCCCAGAGAATCACACTCTGTCACTTAAACCTAGATTGACTTAATAAGACATAGTTGACTGGGTTTTCACACAACAAACTAAATTATGTATTAGCAGATTACAAAGCATCTTAGCAAAGTTCATGCAACACACTGAGGCAAAAAGAAAGAAATCATATGATGTGCTATCACAACTGTAGCATCTGCCATGAACCAAAGAGACACAGCAAGTTAAAATGTAGTCTGAAACCAAGGAATTAAAAATCAGAACAGTCATGTTCATCCAGAAATTCTAGAGCTATGCCATTTACCTGTTAATTATGTAGCCAACTTGTATGAAAACAGATACACATGGATCTGTAATTATTCAGGAGCACAGGGTCCAAAGATAACCTCTGTCAGGTGGCATAGCTTAAACTACAGTAGAAGCCAGTTTTGCTAAGCTCTGTAAATAACCAAAAACTGTGATTCACCAAAATGTGAGTCTACAGTTACAAATTCATTGCAACAGATTCAGTCCAACAAAGAAAAGAGAGTCTCTTCACAGAAACATATTCTTATCTCAAGGGTGCTTTTTCAAAAGGCAACTGGACTTTGTTTTAAAATAAAAAAGTAAAAAACAATAACAAAGTCCACTTGCCTTTTGAAAAAGCACCTTTGGGATAACTATGACCTGGATGACTGAGAATCTCCATAGACATGAAACATGTTCTTAGATATTCAGGCCCCCGTTGATGTATGAATCAATAGCATTTTTTATCAAACTATCTTTCACTTGAAAAAAGACCTTTGGTGTGGCCTATTAAAGATCAGATGTTAGGCTTACCAGCTAAAGGACATGTCACAGACCAGAAAATATTAAAGGTGGATAAAGAGAATCTGAGTATTAAATCTCAGTCACAGAGGACAGAAACTTCAGGCCGTCTAAAGATTTCATTCTTATCTTCCCTGAGGTAGGTATACATTAATGCAGTTTGAAGCCTTGTTCAGATTTTTAGATTTTTTAATCCTTCCTGCTGTAGCACAAAACAGAAAGGCAGAAAGGGGAAAAGAGAAGGCATCAGATCAGTGGTGGGTTCCTACCAGTGCGGTCCACTCTATAGCACTGGTAGCGGCCCGCTGGTGATGTCACATTACCGGTGCAGTTGGTTGCCGGTGCCTGGGCGCCGCCATTAAGAATTTTTTTTTAATTTCATTTTTTTTAAAAAAATTCTGCGCATGACCAGAAGCCGAGCTTCCGGCACTGCGCATGAGCTGCCTTCCTACCCCACAGTGAGTCCAAGCAGGGGAGGATGGCTGAGGGAGCGTGTGAGATGCTGAAAGAACGGGCGGCAGGAGCTATCTCAGTTCCCCTCCCTTAAGCAGTCCGAGAAGCCACGAACTCGTGGTGATGATCCCAGGCATTTTCGCACGTTCGAGGCTTCTCGAGCTGCTAAGGGGAGGGGCAACGGGCGGCAGGAGCCTAGGATCATCGAATGGGGAGAAGCATTCAGGCAGGACGGAGCCTCCTAGAAGAACCATTGCCACGGTCTTGCTGCTTCCGTTGTGGGGGGCTGCGTTGCGGGTGGGCAATGCCCCCCGCTTCTCCGGCCGCTGCCAAGCTCCCCAGTCACATGGCTGGCAAGCCACACCCACAAAATAAGCCATGCCCACAGAGTGGTAGTAAAAAAATTAGGAACCCGCCCCTGCATCAGATGCCTGAAATATAATTCTGGTCTGTATATTTTTGGCAGATGCTTCTTCTACTTAATTTGCCTGATAATTTGGCTAATTCTGTTGAAGTCCAAACATTCTTAGAGTTGCTGGGGTTGAGAAACACTAAGCTACAAAAATGGTGGCTTCTCAATCTCTGGTTGTTTTAGTTATATTTTAGGAACCTTTAGACAGCTATCTCTCAAGAATGGTTTAATTGATTATCACTGGTGTCCCCAAGGCAGTGTTTCTCAAATAGTGGGGCGTGCGCCCCTGGGGGTGCGTGGAGCAATGCCGGGGGTGTGTGTGACCCCGGGGAAACCTATAGGAGAGGCCACCAGCCTCAACTTTATGTTCCGTTCTTGTGAGAAAGTGGCGTCTGCCTTTTCCCCACCGCGGGCAAGAGCGGCACTTCCACCTCATTTGAAAGTGACGGGCTGAGGCAAGAAAGAGACGCTGCTGTGCACGCGGTCGGTCTGGCAGTGGCTGCTGCTTTCCTGGCGTGGATGGCTGCCTTCGCTATGGAGCTACCGCTGTCTTTCCCTTCTTTGGGTGAGCCTCGTCTCGGGTTAAGGGCGAGGAGCCCTAATGAAATTACATGAAATTAATTAAATTACGTTAAGCGGACTTTGTGAGGAAGGCGGGAAGGGGAGACATGTTTGTTGCCGGTCGTTTCTCTCTTTCTGCCTCACGTCAAGGGCTCGTCCATTTGGGACCCAGTGATGGGGTGGGGGCTGGGAGGGATTCTAGAACACTGAGTCTCGCGGGGAAGGGAGAGAAGGATGGGAGTCCCCAATTTTGATGTCACTTGCACCTAGACCTGCATGGCGAAATCCCAGAAAGAGTGCAAAGGCGTCGGAGGAAGTGAAAAAAGCAAATGAACCCCAAGTACGCCTTCCCCAGCCAATAGTTTGCTTGCAGCTTATAATAAGTAAAATAATAAATATTAACACTAAAATTCCATTGGGGCCCAGATCGGAGAGTTGGGGGGCGTGGAGAGTTGGGAGAGTTGGGGGGCGCGAAATGTTTACTTCTTCCTAGGGGGGCATAACAGAAAACAATTGAGAAGCACTGCCCCACGGGAACAAGAGGAATCAGATCAATGAAAGCGGTGTTGTGTCATTGTGATGCAAATTTTGTCCATTTTGTATGTGCATTGTGATGTCACACACAGAGATGCCACAAAGAGGTGGAGCTTCTGTTATCATGCCACAATGCTGCTGTTGTCATTCTTGTGGTTTTTCAGCTTGTTGCAGAGTCTTGGTCTCCGTAGAGTCCTTTCCAATTCTATAATTTTGTTATTCTATAAAATATTTGCAACTATTATCGTAGAATCCAAATCTGGGTTGCCACCAGGACCAGAAGTTTAGTCTTCTGAGCTTTCACACACGTGCTGGAGCCCATCCTCAGGGAACTTCTCTCTACTGGAACATTTAGCAAAATAATATCTGCCAAAACTTGCACAAAGCCTAGAGTTATTATGTTCTTTAAACATGGCAATCATCAATACACCATTGCAAGAAATGCATGAAAGTAAAATGCAAAATGTATACACAGATAGTCCTCGACTTATGACCACAATTGGGACAAGAATGCTAAGCAAGGTGGTTGTTAAATGAGTCACACCCAATTTTAGACCTTTTTGCCAGGGTTAAGCAAACCGCTGAAGTTTGTAAGTGAATTATGCAGCTGTTAAATAAATCTGGCTTCCCTTATTGACTTTGTCTGTCAGAAGCCGTCTGGGAAGGTCACAAATGGCTATCATGTGACCCTGGGAACACTGCCATTATCATAAATACATGTTGGTTGCCAAGCACCTGAATGTTGATCATGTAATTGTGGGGATGCCGTAACAGTCATTAATGTGAGGCCCAGTTGTAAGTCACATTTTTAGTGCCATTATAAGTTCCAACAACAGTAAACATTTATTAAGTTATTAAGTCAAGGACTACCTGTACCTTAAAACAGGGGTCTCCAACCTTGGCAGCTTTAAGCCTGGAGGACTTCAACTCCCAGAATTCAAAGCTGGCTGGGGAATTCTGGGAGTTGAAGTCCTCCAGGCTTAAAGTTGCCAAGGTTGGAGACCCCTGCTTAAAAGATATGCCTATATACAGTATATACACATTGAATGATTCCAAAATCGCTCCCTTTGAAAACTGTTAAAATATGCATGCAGTCCATTCCCTTGCAATTGGCAAGGTGGAGATGCTTCTTCTGTTGCAATTCTCTGAAAGGGAGGCGGGTGAAGAAAAATCTGAGGCCAAGCCACACACTTTCCTTAAGCCAGGACAGGTTCGCGCCGCTGGCTTGAGGCCGACTCATCTGCCATCGCTCAGTCTTTCTCAGTGGCCAGCAGGAGAGGGAAAGGCAGGTAAGGGCCCCGCAGGACAAAAGTCGACATTATTTGCAAAGGAGAGTCCACCCGTGTGTGGGATGAATAGAGCATTCAAACACACACACACTGATGAGGTGGATTGTTTTTCATTCTCAGATGCCATTTGTCTGCCAGTGTGCAGAATTCAAGAATGGAGAAAGTGTGTGTGTGAGAGAATGTGTAGGCGGGGGGGGGGGGAGAGATTTCTTGCTTTCACAGTATCTCAAATAGTCCCTGTGAGGCTGGATTAGTGGAGGTTAAGAGAGTAAGAGGAGGTGGGCAGCTTTAGGGTTAGAGCAGTTTTTCCTAACCTTAGCCATTTAAAGATGTCTGGATTTCAACTCCAGAATTCCTCCCCCAGCATGCTGACTAAGGGATTCTCGGAGCTGAACTTCAAGCATCTTAAAAGTAATGAAGGAAGTTAGCACCTACCCCTCTCCTAGAAAAATGAAATATCCTAGGAAATATTAAAAAGGCAGAATATTATATAGAATATCCCTAGAGAAATGGAGAAACGTGTTTTTAGGCAGGAAACAGACTCACTCTTAGTAGCCCCCACCTTTGTCAATGTGCCATCAAGGAATGGCCCAGATCACTCATCCCACTCCACCTTTGTTAATAGCCTGGACCAGTCTATTCTACATAACAAAGATCTACCTCCTTCAGATAGAGCCATATTAGGAATTTCCCAAAGCCCTTTCATTACACCACATGGGACCTGGGAAGATTGCATCAGCCAGCGGGGCTCAAGCAAGCTTGGACTCAAGACAGCCTACAGAGTTGCCCCTGCATGGCCCCATGGTAGTCTGACAGCCAATCGGAGTGCATTACATACACAGGAACAGGGAACTAAGAGGTGGGGCCCAACAGAGGTCATAAAAACAAGGGACTCAGCATCTTTTTGCCCCTTTTCACCCAACATCTGGAAGCATGTGATCCACCTTTTCTGTTCAGGAGCTCATGCCATGTGCTCCTGTCCTCCATTAAACCTTCTTTCCAAGCAACTTCCATGAATCCAGTATCTTTTTCCCCACTTGGAAATGAACCCAGAAGGATATTCCTTACAACAGAAGCAAAGATGGAGAAACACTGGGTGAGAGCAACCTTCCCAGCAAAAATCTGTAGAGATTCTTAGTCATCCAGGTCATGGTTATCCCAAAGGTGCTTTTTCAGGAGGCAACTGGACTTTCTTGTTTTTTCTTTGAAGACGTTTCGCTCCAAGAAGCTTCTTCAGCTCTGAAAGGATAGTGGGGAATAGCAGGATTTATATTCCTTGAAGACAGCTGGTCATTTGCATTCTTTTAGAACAGGGGTGTCAAAGTCGTCATCACGATGGTGTCACATGACGTATCGGAACTTTCCCCCCTTTGCTAACTCGGGAATGGGCGTGGCCAGCACGTGATGCATCCGGCCTGCAGACTGGGAGTTTGACAGCCCTGTTTTAGAGGGTCGTTGAAGCACTTGGAGGTTTATCCTTTAACCAGGAGCACTACTCAGGTGACCCTGAGGACACACAGACACAGATACACCTCTAAGTGCTTCAACGACCCTCTGAAAAGATGCAAATGACCAGCTGTCTGCAAGGAATATAAATCCTGCCATTTCCCATTATCCTGTCAGAGCTGAAGAAGCTTCTTGGATGAGAAACGAAATGTCTTCAAAACAAAAAACAAGAAAGTCCAGTTGCTTCCCAGCAGTTTTTTATGGTCCCAGAGATCGCTTCATAACTTTTTTTGAACTGTGGAATTGCAGAGACAGGTTATTTTTATTGTGTAAAATTGGTGCATTGAGTCCAACCCGCAGTGATGTCGCATCACATCACCGCCATACCTGCGATTCTCAGAAACTGACAAAAGACCAGGGTGGGGGTGGGGAGATGGGAATTCCAGGTTGGGGAAGGCTGGGTATAAGGAAATTAATCTGGGCTAATTTGCATTAAAATACAACCTTCATACATTTCTCTACCATGCCAAGTTTCATGTCTTTTACATGATGAGAGAAAGGTGCCCTGGCACTGTTTTTCCCTCTTCCTGGTGTGGCTTGGCAGACGTCCCTTCGGAGAACATCGAAAATCTTCCACTTAATCCTGCAAGAAGCAGAGATGAACTTTGGACCTTGGCCAGGTTACAGGAAGAAAGATCAAAAGCCAGGACTCTGGGTACCACCTGCCTTACTGACCCTGCCAACACTGGCTCCATTCTTCTTCCTTTTACTAACAGGTGAGTAATTCCCTCCTTGTCGTCCTCTGCTGCTTCTTATTATGCCATCCATAGTTATGAAATTAGATAGCATACAAATGATTATTAAATGGACAAATGTGAGTAGTCCTTGATTTATTACTGTGATTGGGACCAGAATTTCCAGAACATTGCACCCATTTTTGGTCGCCACTATATAAAAAAATTGTTGAGACTCTAGAAAGAGTGCAGAGAAGAGCAATAAATATGATTAGGGGACTGGAGGCTAAAACATATGAAGAACAGTTGCAGGAACTGGGCATGTCTAGTTTAATGAAAAGAAGGACTAGGGGAGACATGATAGCAGTGTTCCAATATCTCAGGGGTTGCCACAAAGAAGAGGGAGTCAAGCTATTCTCCAAAGCACCTGAGGGCAGGACAAGAAGCAATGGATGGAAACTAATCAAGGATAGAAGCAACCTAGAACTAAGGAGAAATTTCCTGACAGTTAGAACAATTAATCAATGGAACAACTTGTCTCCAGAAGTTGTGGATACAACTGGAGGTTTTTAAGAAGAGATTGGAAAGCCACTTGTCTGAAATGGTATAGGGTTTCCTGCTTGAGCAGGTGATTGGGCTAGAAGACCTCCAAGGTCCCTTCCAACTCTGGTGTTCTGTTCTGTTCATTGCTAAGCAAGGTAGTTGTTAAATGAATTGTGCTTGATTTTTGTCATGGTAAGAAAATCAGTGCAGTTGGGTGAACACCCCAAGCAGTGCAGATGCAAAAGTCCTTCCCTGCCTCCATGTCCTTTAATGCGTATCCTTTTTTATCCTCTGTCCCGCGTGATAATCATCTTTTTGAAGCAAATGTCTATGGAGATTCTCAGTCATCCAGGTCATGGTTGTCCCAAAGGTGCTTTTTTCAAGAGGCAACTGAACTTTCTTGCAACCTTCATTGTATTTAAAATAGGTAGTGGTCAGGCAGAGGTCCAGCATGGCACTTATGTGGTCTGGGCTGAGATTGTTTCTGTCACCTAAGGTGCTATCTTGTAGCAGTCATTTTTTCACTACCATGACAGTTTCAGTTGTTGGAATAGCAATAGCAATAGCACTTAGAGTTATATACCGCTTCATAGTGCTTTACAGCTCTCTCTAAGCGGTTTACAGAGTCAGCATAGTACCTCCCAACAATCTGGGTCCTCATGATACTTTTAACACTTTCAACAATAATATCTGCCTATCTCAGTTCCTTGGGAAATAATCAATAGTGGATAATGATGACAAATGCAGTCTAAAAGTATGCGACCCAGTGGTAGGTTGCTGCCGGTTCGGACCAGTTCCCCTGAACTGGTGGCGGAAATTTGCCCCCGCTCGCCGAACCGGCAGTGATGGCTGACTGTCCACGCCCCTGAACCAGTTCTCCGGTCGCCGCTTCTTGAAAGCGGCTGGCAAAAAAGCCCTCTGTGCATGTGCAAAGGCTTCTGCGCATGCACAGACATTCATTTCCCCGACGTGACGCGCACTTCCGTCGCGATGCGAACCGGTAGAGTGGATATTGGGGAGTCCAAGGAAATCCAGTTGCCTCTTGAAAAAAGCACCTTTGGGACAATCTTTTTGAAGCCGTAGAATCGTCCTCCTTCATTTAAGCCCCCCTTCTATACAGTATTTGTAAACAATAAACCTGATCATGCAAAAGAAATCAAATTCAAATTGTTGGTCGTCCCCTCATCCCCTTGCCTTTTTTTTTTGTTGCTTTCAAGATTAGAAAACAGATTTCCATTTCCACTTTTATATGAAATTCCCAAATGCCACGTCTAAATTTAGAACTGGGGCAAGTTAGCTACCATGCAAATGTGTATGCAAATCTCAAGCATCTAATCTGTGTTCCATGATCTTGAATAGGCACAGAATCGTAAACCTAATTCTCTCCCCCAGAGAAGGTAGAACTCAAATGTTTGGGGCTTGTTGATGGAACTGGGCACTTGATGTACCTCTATGGCAGTACATGAGGACTTAGAAAGAGGATGAATGTCAGATGATATACAGGAGCCTTTTCCTCCCACTGCTCTGTAGCTATGATAGACTTTGGTTCAGGGGTGAAATGCTCCGGGTTCGGCCCGGTACATGCATACCGGTAGTGGTGGCCGCTGATGGTTCGGCAAACCAGTAGCGGTGGCAGTGCGAGGCTCCGCCTGGATGTTGCCATTTTCTTTTTTTTAATCCTCTGCGCATGTGCAAAGCCTTCTGCACATGCTCAGAGGGTGAAATAGCGCACGTGACGGTGGCGCGCACACACGCTTCCGAACCAGTAGAGAAAGTAAGTAGATTTCACCGCTGCTTTGGTTCCCCAAATCCCAGTCAAAGGTGAATCAAAAGCAATTGTACGCCAGTATCTGGTTCTTCTCCATGTAGATGTTATTGCTTCCCACCCACCAAAAAGCTGTTGGTGGGGGAGAGCAGTCTTTCCTGGTTAAAATAGAGGAGAAAATGCTGCTCTCATCCTAATAGCAAGAAGTTTTAGAAACTGAGAAAGTAAGTGCGTATGTGTCCTTGAATTAGACCGCATCTGCTGTTCTCCAACCATATTCAATGGCGTGCAGTTTTTCTTGAGCTTAGCACAACCAGAAGACTGTGAGTTCTAATCTTGCCTCAGTCCTGAGAGCTGACTGGGTGACTTTGGGCCAGTGACTCTGTCTGAGCCCAACTCAGCTCACAGTGGTGTTGTTGTGGGCAAAAGAATATCGTTGTGTTTGCTGCCTTGAGATACTTAAAGAAGCAATAAAGGCAGGATTAAAAAAATTAATAAAATAAATGCACTGGAGGAAAATATGTTGCTCAATCTTGGCACTAGGCCAGAGGTGATCAATATTTGGCTAAATCCCTCCCTTTTTTTACAGCCCACAGAGCCTCCTCTGAACATCATTGCAGTAAATGACAGCATAATTTCTTACCACATTGAGATCAGAAACAACATGAAAAAGATACTATAAGCCCCAAAGTAAGAATATCACAGTTAGAAAGGGGAAAAGAAACATCCTAATATATCTTTGGAAAACCTAGCCTCACACATTTTCTGGCTTTTATGCCTCCCTCCCCCAATAATAAACCTAGTCCTTGACCTTGGAGGCCTTCTATCTAGTCCAACTGCTCAAGCAGGAAACTCTACTTGGAGGCCTTCTAGACCTGATGACAATAATTGCATCTTAGAAATGCGGGGGGGGGGAGTCTATGGGGGTCAAAAAAGTCAAGATGGGCTCCACAACCACCCCATCGAAGCTCTGCTCATTTCTTGAGCTGCAGATAAAAGAAGGGGGCTTCAGTGTTATGATGGTAACCACCATCCTGACTTTTCTAGGAATAACAGAACAACAGAGTTGGAGGGGACCTTGGATGTCTTCTAGCTCAACCCCATGCTCAGCAGGAAATCCTACCATTTCAGACAAATGGTTGTCCAATCTCTTCTTAAAAACTTCCATTGCTGGAGCATTCACAACTTCTGAAGGCAAGCTGTTCCAATGATTAATTGTTCTAACTTCCAGGAAATTTCTCCTTAGTTCTAGGTTACTGCTCTCTTCTTGATTAGTTTCCACCCATTGCTTCTTGTCCTGCCTTCAAGTGCTTTGGAGAATAGCTTCACTCCCTCTTCTTGGTGGCAGCCCCTTAGATATTGGAACACTGCTATCATGTTGCCCTTCACCCTTCTTTTCATTAGTCTAGACATATCCAGTTCCTGCAACTGTTCTTCGTATTCCCTGGAATACAAAGAACAATTCCTTCGAGGTCATCCTTTCCCCTATACATACATACATACATACATACATACATACATACATACATACATACATACATACATACATACATACATACATAGATGTATGGATTTCAGCTCCCAGAAGTTCCAATCCAATCTTGTTGCTTTCCACTGTGTTGAGATTAACCTGTCCCTGAATTTTCTGTCATTCTATAGGATAGGGATTCTGGAATGTGAGTCATTAGAATCCTAGAGTTGGAAAGGAACTCCAAGCTTGTAAGATTGCTTGGTGGAGGATTTGCTAAAGAATTTTAGGCAAATGGTTATACAGCCTGTTGCGAGTCTCAGCACATCTGAAAGTCAGCAGATGGAGAAGGGTGTCCGGGTTCAATGCCCTGAAATGGGGATATAATTGAATTTGCATGAACTTATATTAATTTTTTTTATTGTTGCAGCTGGCAGCACTGGGACTGCACCAATGACCATTGCAGGTGAGACTGTGTTATATGGTGATTTTAAGGCTCTTCAATATCTGGCCTCTGTGCTGATTAAGCATCAATACCAGGGGCGGGTTCTCTTACCTACCTACCGGTGCGCTGCGTGCGCATCATCTCATTTTGCGTGCGTGCTTGATCGCTATGCGCGCGTGCTCCCTCACACAATTTTGCTTCCTGCGCACACGTGGAAGCAAAATCTTGTGAGGGGACGCGCGCGCGCACAAGATTTCAGCGATTTTTGTGCTTCCATGCATGCACAGAAGCAAAAAATCACCGAAATCTCACGCCCGCATGCGTCTCCTCGCGAGATTTTGCTTCCGCGCATGCGCTGGAAGCAAAAAACCCCAAAAAATTCCAGAAAAAAGATGGTGCCGCACGACGGACCAGCGAAGATGGCACCGGAGCCGTCGCGCGCAAATTGCGCAATTGGCGGGTCCCTACCGGAACGGCGCACTGGACTGCACCGGTAGGAACCCACCACTGATCAATACCACCCCCTTCCAGCTCTGTTCCCTACAACATCATTCTTTCAGCAGCTGATTTTCTTCCTGTTTTCCTGAAGGGCATCTAAAACAGCAAACTTTCTATTTTAATATTTGCAACCTGGGACTCCCCAGTTTTGGTGTGTGTGTGTGTGTGTGTGTGTGTGTGTGTGTGTGTGTGTGTGTGTGTGTGAATGTGCCATTTGCTATTTCTTAGAACTCTAAGAAATGCTGTTTCCCCTCTTAAGTGTTTTGAGGCTCCTTATTAGATTTCACAGGTAACTTTTATCAATAAATTCCATGTTAAGTCCTTCTGCCAATCTACCAACGTAATGGCTAAAATTCAGCACAGCCTGTTGTCGCGTAATCAATCAATTATATTTTGTCAATTTCTAACCTGACAACTGGTACTGTACGGATTTCGTTGGAAGCTCAGGAAGTTTGATCAAATGAATAAAAGCCAGTTTATCTATATAGATGCCAATTAGGAAATAGTTACAATAATTCAAAGTGAAATATATTTCATCAAAGTAAATGCTTGGCTTGTACGGTTAAAGCTCAGTCTGATAACCAGGTGTTAAAATAGCCTTCTTATGGCTCCTTATCTTGAAACTGGGCTTTGAATAGAAAGCTCTTCAAATGGAAAACTATATGCTGTAATATTCAACTTGATTCCCTTAGTAAGAATTGACCCTTAGCAGGAAAGTGATGGTTCATTGCATTTGAGCCCAATTAATTCATAATGGGCAAAAGGTACACCTAAAGTTAACAGGTGTCTCTAGGCACCATAGCAGTGCCAGTAGTAACAGCTGTAACAGTTGTGGTGGCACAGTGTGATTAGAATGCAGTATTCCTGGTTAACTCTGCCCACAGCCAGGAGTTCAATTCTGACTGGCTCAAGGTTGACTCAGCCTTCCATCCTTCTAAGATCAATAAAACGAGGATCCATATTGTTGAGGGCAATGTGCTGAGTCTGTAAACTATCGTATTTTTCGGAATATAAGATGCACCTTTCCCCCACTAAAAGAGGGTAAAAATGTTGGTGCATCTTATACACTGAATACAGCCATTTTTTGCCTCCCAAAGCCCTGCCCCTAGGCCCATTTTTAGCAAAATGGGGCGCGCAGAGGGTTTGGGAGGCCTGCAGAGTGCTTCTGGGGGCTGGGGGGAAGGCAAAAATGCCTCAGTTTTGGGCCCATTTTTCCAAAAACAGGGGCATTTTTGCCTTCCCCCAGCCCCCAGAAGCACTCTGCAGGCCTCCCAAACCCTCTATGCGCCCCATGTTTTGCAAAAGCGGGTCCGCTTTTTACCTGCTTTTGAGAAAAATGGGGTGCGCAGAGGGTTTGAGAGGCCTGCAGAGTGCTTCTGGGGGCCAGGGAGGACAAAAACGTTTTTTTCTTACGTACCTTTTCGAAATCTTGGTGCGTCTTATACACCGGTGTGTCTTATAGTCCAAAAATACGGTACTTAGAAAGGGCTGTAAATCACCATGAAGCTGTATATAAGTCTAAGAGGGCTATTGCTAACAGCTGGGCATAAAAACAGGAGCCACTGATGCTCAATTGCATATCCCAAAAGTTCCCTTTCAAGAATTTGTATTTTAAGCTGTGGTTGAGCACAGGGGTGAAATGCTCCCGGTTCGGGCGGGCCAGTCGGTCGTCGCAGAGCCGACGGAGCCAGTGGCAGTCGCGGTGCGGGGCTTCCCCCACCCATTTCCCCCGCCCGCCTGGACACCGCCATTTGAGTTCTTTTGCCCTCTGCGCAAAGCAAAGCATTCTGCACATGCACAGAGGGCAAAAGAACTCAAATGGTGGCGTCCAGGTGGGCAGGGAAAGCGGGCGGGGGAAGCCCCGCCCCGCGACCGCCACCGACTCCGTCGGCTCTGCGACGACCGACTGGCCTGCCCGAACTGGGAGCATTTCACCCCTGGTTGGGCACCAGAACATGCTGGGTATTTTCCTCCCATTTGATGGTTGCCATCCCTTGAGGTTGGGCAATTGTAGAGGCCCAGACCCGAGGCCAGCTGAGAGAATGCTACAAGAAACAAGTTGAATGTAGAAAGTTGTCAAGTTGAAACTAAAAATTATATGTGAGACTAAGAAGTCAGAGTTGCAAGATGAGAGCCAGAGAGCATGCCTGAGAATTATAACACAGCAGGTTATAATTGATAACAGGTTGTGCAGTCTGGATGGTTAGACCAGAGGTCTCCAACCTTGGCAACTTTATGAGGTATGGACTTCAAATCCCAGAATTCCTCAGCCAGCCATGCTGGCTGAGGAATTCTGGGAATTGAAGTCCACACCTCATAAAGTTGCCAAGGTTGGAGACCTCTGGGTTAGACCAAGCCAGAGAAACCATCACTTATCAAAATACTCCATCTGTAGTCCCAATGGTGCTTTTTTCAAAGGGCAACTGGACTTTTTTTCCCCCTTGAAGACAATTTGCTTCTCATCCATCCTCTTCAGTTTTGACTGAATGGTGGAGAGTGGAAGGATTCAATTCTCCACCATTCAACCAGAACTGAAGAAGCTTCTTGGATTGAGAAGCAAAATGTCTTCAAGAAAAACACACACACAAAAATCCAGTTGTGGATTTTCAAAAATCCTCTTTTGAAAAGAGCACCTTTGGGACAACCATGGCCTGGATGACTGAGAATCTCCATAGACATTCTGTCTGTGGAAGTCTGATAGTTCATCTGAAGAAATAGTGGTCCACAAATTTGGGGTTGATGGCTCTAAACCTAGCAGCCACCATAATGGTTTCCCTTGGTGGGGTTGAATCCAAGAAGAATTTGAACTTTTACTATATTCCGTAGCTATATTCCAGATACCTTTTCGTTTTAGCAGACCTAATTTCCCTTAGCCCAATAATGCCTCAAGGTGCAATATAACTCTTAACATTCTTGAATGACCACCCCAAAAGATTTGAATGGATGCCTTAAAAACCATGAGCTGCTCCCAAGGAGAACTAATTAGTTGAATGGACTCAAAAGGGAGAAATCTTCAGCATGCAGAGAATAATTCTATCAACTGCATTTCATAAATAGGGTATGCAAAATATCCTGTCACAGAATATTCCAACCCTGAATTTTGTTTTGGTGTCCAGCTACTTTCGGAAGTTCCATGGTAGAATTTTGTTCCCCTGCTTTAATTATTATGATTGTTTATTTAAATTAAATACAATTTTTGTCGTGGTCCCGCTTAACTTCTTGATGCCAATCCAGTGCACCTTTTGGATTTTGAATTCCAATATGTAAAATTAACTCCGGATGATTTGTCTCTTCCTCCCCTGCTGAAGTCATTCTTGTTGAGTTGTTCAAGACAGTAGCTCTGCGCTCTCCCTTCCAGAGATACGGCTGGTCAATGGACGCACCCGGTGCCAGGGACGGGTGGAGATCTTCTACAACAATACCTGGGGCACAGTGTGTGACGACGACTGGGACATTGTGGATGCCAACGTGGTGTGCCGCCAACTCGGTTGTAGCCATGCCATCGGCATGCCACCCGCCCTTTCTTTTGGCAGAGGGCAAGGACCCATTTTTCTAGACAATGTGGACTGCAAAGGAAGAGAGGCAGCCCTCAGTGAGTGCAGCAGCCATGGATGGGGCATCCACAACTGCTACCACTATGAAGATGTGGCCGTCATGTGTAATGGTACAAAGGTTTGGGCCTGATGGATTGCAGTGGTGGTGGGGAAGGGATTGGTGTCAACGTGGACCCTCCAACACGATTCATTTGTTTATTGATTGAGCATTTGTGGTAGGTTTCAAGTGTTTTTCCTTCAGGAGATCATGGTGCTGAATGCAGGTAGTCCTTGACTTACAACAGTTCATTTAATAACCATTCGAAGTTACCACGGCACTGAAAAAAAGCGGCTTATGACTGTTTTTCACCCTTATGACTGTTGCAGCCTCCCCATGGTCATGTGATCAAAATTCAGATGCTTAGCAACCAGTTCATATTTATGACTGTTGCAGGGGTCATGTGATCCCCTTTTGCGACTTTCTGACAAGCAAAGTCAATGGGGAAGCCAGATTCACTTAACAACCTTTTTACTAACGTAACACAATTGCAGTGATTCACTTAACAACTGTGGCATGAAAGGTCGTAAAATGGGGCAAACAGCTGTCTTGGTTAGCAAAATAAATTTTGGGCTCCGTTGTGGTCGTAAATCGAGGATTATTTGTATAGAGTCCCCCCCCCTTTTTTTTAATCCCACAGAATAATCCTTAGACCAAAGTTATCCAGGCAAACTCCATAGCTGAATGATATTTGAATCTTTTTTTTTTTGTCTTCTGCAAAAAGAGTTGCAACATGTGTAGTCGGAGGCCACATGCGGCCCACCAACTACCATTTGGTGTGCCTAAAGCCCCCCCCCCATTGGGTGTAATCTACTGGAAATAGATCAATAATTAAAAAAAGATAAACCCAGAAATTACAGATTATTCAAGTCATGTCTGAAAGCCAGAACAGGTAGAGGTTTTAATATATCCCTTGAAATGGAATACGGCTGATCCTTGACCTACGACATTGGGACCAGAATTTCTGTAGGTGAGCAAGGTGGTTATTAAGTGAGTCACCCTGACTTTACAACCTTTGTTGCCATGGTTGCTAAGTGAATCACACAGTTAAGCAAATCCAGCTTCCTCCATTGACTTTGCTTAGCGGAAGCTGGCTGGGAAGGTTTCAAATGGCGGTCACATGTCCCCAGGGCACTGCAACCGTCGGAAATACATGCCAGTTGCCAAGCATCCAAATTTTGTTCACGTGACAGTGGGAATGCTGTACATTGAAGAACTGAATAAGGAGAAATTTTCTGACAGTGAGAGCAATCAACCAACGGAACAGAAGTTGCCTTCAGAAGTTGTGGGAGCTTCATCACTGGAGGCTTTCAAGAAGAGACTGGACTGCCATTTGTCAGAAATGGTGTAAGGTCTCCTGCTTGGGCGGGGGAGGTTGGACTAGATGACCTCCAAAGTCCCTTCCAACTCTGTTAATCCGTTAGTCATAAGTCACTTTTTTTTCAATGCCATAGTTACTTCAACAGTTGCTAAACGATGGTTGTAAGTTGAGGGCTACCTGTACCCCAGTCACCACCAGAAACATCATACATTGCACTACGCCAGGGGTCGGCAACCTTAAACACTCAAAGAGCCATTTGGACCTGTTTCCCCACAGAAAAGAAAACACCGGGAGCCACAAAATTCTTTTGACATCTAAAATGAAGATAACACTGCATATATCGGTTTTTTACCTTTATGCTATGTATATAAAAAAACTAGTGTGTTGCGTTTATGAAATCAATGACCTGCTAAAGAGAAAACACACTTTTATTTCTGCATGCAACAAAAACATTTTGAACTCCAAAAAAAAAAAGAATATGGGTCTAAAAGCTCAATAAATCATGTGCCGGTGAGTGTCGCACATTGGTGGTTGTGACACATATTTTGAGTGGCAGGGAGCCACAGCAGAGGGATGAAAGAGCCACACGTGGTTCCAGAGCCGCAGGTTGCTGACCCCTGCACTACGCCATAATGTGGATTTCATTTTGGCTTAGTAGTGTAGTATATGAATCTGGTCTGTCTCTTTGAACCAGATCTTCCAACAGATAATCCTCTGTTCATTTCAAGGCTGGAACTGGCAGAGAGAGTTCAGAGCATATGCTATCAGCTTTGGGCTCTTTGGCCAGTGAAACATTTGGTGATTTCACCAATTTTGCAGTTCCAGGCAAGAAATGTTCGGCCCTCTACTAGTTCCAGTGCTGTATTTTCCTAAGCACCTCTTAAAAGAGAACGCTTAAACTAGGACTTGCACTCTCATTAAGGAATCAGGAAGAGTTTGGTAGCATATTTTCCAAGTATAAAATGACATTCAGAGATATATGGGGCAGCTCAGGAAAGTTTATGCCTTTTAATAAAATGTGTTAGTCAGAAAAAGATGCTATCAGTCTCCTGCTTTTCGCTCTTCTGCTACGATGTTCTCATTAAAGAAAGTGCAGCTGGTTCAGTCTGGGCTTTCCTCAATTAATAGATAAAAAAAGATGAAGCCTTGATTAAAAGAGTGGCTGAGTAATAGCAGCTTTAGAAGCAAAGGAGAATCCTATGTTCAGAGCATTTTTAAACAGCTGCTTTGAGTAGATCAGGAACAGTTGTAGTGCAAAAGGAGATCAGAACAGGCTAAACTGACCAGGACAGCTGGCACAGTATGGGGCAGGCAACTTTTGAGGGACCGGGGCACAACGTGTTGGGCTGATTGCATGTAGAGAGAAACACTGACGTTGTGAGTATAACTTTTATAAGAAAATATTCTTGAGGCTGCTGCATGTGTGAAAGAAACATAACGGTAAGGTTGGTTTTGGCGCTAAGGAGAGCCAGTTCGGTGTAGTGGTTGAAGGCATCAGTCTAGAACAGGAGTGTCAAACTCGATTTCATTGAGGGCCGCATCAGGGTCGTGTGTGACCTCGAGGTGGTGGGCATGGCCAGCTTGACATCACTCGTGTCGGGGGCGCCTGTGGTGGCCCGAGCGCTCTGCCAGCGAAAATGGTCTCCAGAGCTCCATTTTCGGCTGTGCTGGCCTCCCACAATCCTCTGCCAGTGAAAACAGAGCTTGGGAGGGCCGCCTACGGTCCTCGCCAGCTCCGTTTTCACTGGCAGAGGCACTGCGGGCCAGTCCTTCATTGTTTCCAGGGCGGCACCGTGGGCCAGATCTAAACACCCCACGGGCCGAATCCGGCCCACGGGCCTTGAGTTTGACACCCCTGGTCTAGAAACAGGACAGTGAGAACAGTCACTTCCTCCAAGCCTTGGGAAGGAGACGATGGCAAACCATTTCTGAAAAACCTTTCCAAGCTAAGTGCAGAGCCTCATCTAGTTGCCAGGAATCAAAAACTGACTTTAAGGCATATGTGTGCATATACACAGATGGCAGTAAGGCAGCCTCAGATACAGCACTGACTACAAGTTAAGAGTCTATAATGTGCTCGCCTCCCTTTTATAAGCACAGCATCTGAAAGGCATGAACTAGGGGGATGAAGGAAGTGATGAAAATCTTAAGAAGAGGAAGTGGGTTACAAAGTAAGTTTTTTAGTCGAGGAAAAGAATTCAGAATGCAGAATCTTTCTATATCTAGTGGTGGGTTGCCCCCGGGAAGCTCCGCCCACCCGCCCGGGATGCTTCTGCACATGTGCAGAAGTGTCGCATGCAAGCATGCACACGTGCATGAACCGGTAGTAAAGGGTTTTAGAACCACTACTGGTGGTCACTATTTGTTTTGGAGAACTGACCACAGCATTATATTTTTTTTTCAGAGAGGGAGGGATAAATGGAGAACCTGGTGGCACCTTGAGATGTATTTCCAGGCAATATGTGATATGAGCATCACATTATCTACTCCTGAAATACCAGATATGTCAATTAGAAGCCTGGATGTCACCAGAATAAATAATAATAGTAACATTGCCTATGGATTGAATATTTCTAAGGGGAGCATAGAGCATAGAGCTGAGCTTCTCTTCTTCTTCTTCTTCTTCTTCTTCTTCTTCTTCTTCTTCTTCTTCTTCTTCTTCTTCTTCTTCTTCTTCTTCTTCTTCTTCTTCTTCTTCTTCTTCTTCTTCTTCCTCCTCCTCCTCCTCCTCCTCCTCCTCCTCCTCCTCCTCCTCCTCCTCCTCCTCCTCCTCCTCCTCCTCCTCCTTCTTAGTTTTTTGGCTTTTTTTACATCAATCTTCCCCAACTGGTGTCTTTCAGATGTACTAAGGTTGAGGTTCTTGCAGAGCTGTCTTAACGCATGGTCCTGATGGGCACTTGCCCCTGGGCCCCGCGAGCATAGGGGCCCCATTCTAATCTGTGTATGTTAACCCTTCAATGCACCTTGTATCTTATAAATACAGCAACATATTTATTACATTTTACTGCATTTTTAAATTAATAATAACATGCAAATATATGTTTAATTTTATCAACCATTTACATTTTTATTCCTGTGAGCAGTTGTCATAGGGGCCCCAGTACACTATGTTGCCCGGGGCCCGTAATGCTGTTAAGACGGCCCTGGGTTCTTGAAATATATTTGAAGTGCACACGTTTTGGAAGGTTGTGTAAATCCATCAAGTCAACCAACTATAATTTAAAATAGAAGTTGTAGGATCGTTATGGTGCTCTCTGAGTTTGGTGGTGTTCTTGCAGATATTTCATTACCAAGCTAGGTAACACCATCAGTGCTAGCAAATAGAATAGAAGTTATAGGGCTTTGCATGTACAGAAGAGATGGGGGCGTGGCACACAGCCATGGTGTTGGTATAATTCAGGGGCGGGCTGCTCACTTACCTCGCTGCCGGAGCCATGCGCGCGCATCTCCATGCTTCTGGGGGGGGGCGCTCGCTCGCTACGCGCGCGCCCTCTCACGTGATTTTGTTTCTGTGCATGCGCAGAAGCAAAATCTCACCGAAATCTCTCTCTCGCGCGCGTCCCCTCGTGAGATTTCAGCGAGATTTTGCTTCCGCGCATGCGCAGAAGCAAAATTGCCCGAAAATCAGCGATAATCAGCAAAAAAAAATGGTGACGCGCCGGGTGGACCGGCAGAGAGGGCTCCGGAGCGGTTGCGAAATCCGCCGCTCCCTACCGGAGCTGCATATTGGGCAGCTCCGGCAGGAACCCAACTCTGGTATAATTATTCTATAGTTTTCTTGATCTTCATGCATCTGTTTTTTCTGTCATTGTAGAACTGCTACCTACACAATCAGCAAAAGACCCTGCCAGCAAAACAACCACAGTCCCATTAAAAGATAAGAAAAGTAAGTGCTTTCTAGATTTACTTAAGAAATCATCTTTAGCTGGTTTGCTTATTTATTTTTGCAAGCATATGTCTGGAAAAGGAAGGAAAGGATATTTGTCTCAAGGGCCTTATTAATCTAACAAGTAGTAGCATATGATGGACAGCATCTGAAAGGGAGGAAGATAGAAGCTAGGGAAAAGTACTCATTTATTTCAGATATATTTACTTAGGTTCGGATAGAGTGGTGTTTAATATAATAATATAATAACTGTTTACTACAGGTACTCAATAGCCATTGCAATTTTCTGCCTTGTTGATGGAATTTTATAGCACGGGACGAGAGAGTTCAGATGATCAATCTTCCATTCACTGCTACTGGCTTTTTTTTTTTTTTGGTTTGGTTTCTTTTTCTTATTAGAAGAAGTCAACCATGGCAGAGGAGAAAATTGAAACATTGCATAATAGTGGACCCTCAATAATAGTTTCCCTCCCTCCTAGATCTTCTTGGTTTTTTTTTCCTTTTAGTAGGCATCTCTGTCTCTTCCATAAAAGCTTCTTACGTAGCTTCTTCTCCGGTAATATCACACTACTAACCAGAGCATACAAAACATTTGCCAGACCAATCCTCGAATACAGCTCATCTGTCTGGAACCCACACCGCATATCGGACATAAATACATTAGAAAGTGTCCAGAAATACTTTACAAGAAGAGTCCTCCACTCCTCTACTCGCAACAGAATACCTTAAGCAACCAGACTTGAATTCCTGGGCTTAGAAAGCTTAGAACTATGTCGCCTTCGGCACGACCTAAGCATAGCTCATAAAATTATTTGCTACAAACGTCCTTCCTGTCAACGACTACTTCAGCTTCAACCACAACAATACACGAGCACACAACAGATACAAACTCAAAGTGAACCGCTCCAAACTTGACTGTAGAAAATACGACTTTAGCAACAGAGTGGTAAATGCCTGGAACTCACTACCTGACATTGTGGTTTCGTCACCAAACCCCCAAAACTTTACCCTTAGACTGTCCACTGTTGACCTCACCCGATTCTTAAGAGGTCAGTGCATAAGCGCACCAGTGTGCCTACCGTCCCTGTCCTAATGTTCCCTCTTATCAGTACCCATCTTATGTATATAAACAATGTTACATCTATGTATATTACCAACAGGTACTTGACAAAATAAATAAATAAAATAAATAAATAAAAAGAATTCATTCTTGCTCTTAAAAGGGATAAACAGAGCAAGGCAGATGGTTGGGTGACCCTCTGGTCTCTTTCACAGGTGATGGGAGAATCCGGCTGGTGAACGGGGCTAACGCCTGCCAAGGCCGAGTGGAGATATTCTACAAAGGAAACTGGGGCACTGTGTGTGATGATGAATGGGAGCTGCATGATGCCAATGTGGTGTGCAAGCAGATGGACTGTGGTCGTGCGGTGGCCTACAGGACCAACGCCTACTTCGGCTACGGCACTGGGCGCATCCTCCTAGATAATGTGAATTGCGATGGAAACGAGCCACACCTCTCCGCCTGTTTCAGCCTCGGTTGGGGCATCCATAACTGTGGTCACCATGAAGATGCTGGGGTCATCTGCTCTGGTGAGTTGGAAAAGACACCTCAACCACCTAGACAAGGCAGGCAGCTCCCAGAGGGATTTTGAACTACCCGTGTTCCCCTGAAAATAAGACCAAAAAAAGGCACCGGGTCTTATTTTCAGGGTGTGTGTGTGTGTGTCGTCCACTGACTCACCTCACTTGCGTGCATTGCCCCCCGGCCTCCTTTTTGCTGTCAGAGACCTTCAGGAACTTCTTCTGCAGCCGGCAAGGCTTTCCAGAAGGCCTCTGCAGTCGATAACAGAGCTCCAGATCGATCCAGAGCTCTGTTATCGGCTGCAGAGGCCTTCAGGAAGGCCTTGCCGGCCTTGCTGGCTGCAGAAGAAATGGGCCGGCAAGGCAGGTGTCAGGGTGTGCGAGGCCTGGCTGCAACTTTCCGAAGGTAAGTAGTAGGGCAGCTGCACTCCCCCATCCCCACCGTAGCTTAATTCTTACCAATGCACCTTGGAGTGGGCAGGGTCTTAATTAGGGCTTATTTTGGGAGTAGGGCTTATATTGGGCACACATGTAAAAATCAAGCTAGGACTTACTTTCGGGGCAGGTCGTATTTTCAGGGAAACATGGTATATAATTAACATAACATACTATAACCATAACATAACCATAACATAATGAAGGGTGTGTGCATACTGTTAACATGGCCAAGCTTGGAAGATTCTGTTCTCTATTTTGAATGACTTTGAGTAGCTGGTGTAAATGTACTACAAGTGGCCTGACCTTGAAGCAGGATACTCCAACTTTGGAACGGCTATTTCTAACTAAAATTGACTGAAATGTTTTGGGGGAGTGGGGGGAAAGACTAGGCCTGTGATGGCGAACCTATGGCACGCATGCCACAGATGGCACGCGGAGCCATATCTGCCGGCATGCCAGCTGTTGATCTAGCTCAGCTCCAGCGCGCATGTGCACGCCTGCCAGCTGATATTTGGCTTGCGCGGAGGCTCTGAGTGTGTGTTTTCGGCCTCTGGAGGGCCTCCGGGGGGGGCAGGGGGGCCGTTTTCACCCTCCCCAGTGTAATTAAATTTAAATTAAATTAAATTAAAATTAAAAGGTTTTAACATATGATGAAAATGAAAACATAGAACTTGTCCAGGGCATCCTTGAAGGAAGAAGATTCTCAAGATATAATATAAGATACGATAATAACAGAATTGGAAGGGACCTTGGAGGTCTTCTAGTTGAGGGGTCTTCAACCTTGGCAACTTTAAGACTTGTGGACTTCAACTCCTAGAATTCCTCAGCCAGCTTTGCTTCTGGGAGTTGAAGTCCACAAGTCGTAAAGTTGCCAAGGTTGGAGACCCCTGTAATCTAGTCCAACCCCCTGCTTAGGCAGGAAACCTACACCACTTCAGACAAATGGTTATCCAACATTTTCTTGTTATTGTTACTTGTTACTGTTGGAATACAACAGAAGAAATTAACTCATGTTTGGTTCCTACCTTCTTTTACTAGTAAGAAAGTTAGTTAGATCTAGACCATGGCAGTCATTCATAGACAAAGTGGGAATAGCAGCCCTTGGACTGTCAATATCTCAAGTCATGTCAAATCAGAGGTCCGTGAGTCAAAAAACTATGCGTCTTGAACTGGGCATAGAAATGGCACTGGATATGTTCTGACCACAGGGTTTCCTATAATTGGCAAAGGTGTATTCAATTAACCCAGTTTTCTGGATTCACATGACATATTGAACCAGGCATTGATCACACAACTGAATTCACCCAACTTGCTGGCTAAGATGTGGTTAGTTAATTTGTGTAATTTTGTTCGGCATGCATAGAGATCTATTATAAGATTTCCAGAGGCTAGGTTGAAGGACACCAACCTTCTTTGCCTTTTTCCTTATTTTTAGAATTATTAGAAATAATTGAAGTACCCATCAATTGCTTTTTGTTTAATATTTTAATGAGCAAAATATAGTTCACCGAAAATTGATTGATGGAGTTAACTCCTTAGCAGACAACAAGCTGGAACTCTGTTGCTGGCACATTGATGTGGCATGGCCAACCTTTTTTATTATTGTGTCTCAACAGGGCTAGGGACAACAACCGCCATTATGCCCATCACTACATTAGTAGTAGAGGACTATAAAGAATCATTCACCGATGCATTCACAGGTAAGAGGGGCCATGTCTATAATTTCACTCTCCATAAATCACAAAATTTGAGCCAAATCAAACTCTTCCAACGTGGCTTTTGTGTCTTCCCATGCTGGGGGAGGAAGAAACTTTAGAGCCGTGATGGTGAACCTATGGCATCTCTGCGGGCACGCGAGCCATTGCCCCAGCTCAGCTCCACCGTGCATGTACGTGAGCCTCCCGCCAGCCAGCTAGTTTTTGGGTCTCTGCTGCGCACACGCAGGAGGCGGGACGCATGCGGGAGATGCATGCACATGCAAGGGGGACGCGAGAGGGATCATGCGCGCATGCATGGGGGTCATGTGTGCATGCGCAGGGATGGGGCGCATGCAGGGGATTGCGTGCGCATGCACAGGGGGTGAGGGAGCGTGAGGGAGTCACACACGCATGTGCAGAAAGATGGGAGGAGCATGGGGGTCACACACGCATGCGCGGGGCGGGGAACACGGAGGGGGTCACAGGTGCATGCACAGGGGGCACATGGGGGGTTGCGCACGCATTGCATTATGGCACGTAACGACAAAAAGGCTAGCCATCACTGCTTTAGAGCAATATACCTGGGCACCCTATTGAGGAAGGCTACCAAAACTAGACCAGATGCTACCAGTGATTTATTGAAAAAGGGAACAGGCTGATTACAGGAAGGCTAACTCTTGGACCCAGGGCCACATTTGACCTCTGAGCAGACTGCCAAGGGTTACGTTCCAAGAAGTAAAGGGAACCAGAGGTTTCTGCAGGGATGGTTTTAAAAAGTTGGTGGCTTTGAAAATGTGGTCTTAATTTTTTTTTTTACCCATCCTCCCTCCAACATCCTTACAGATGCCCTGATAGGTAAAGAATTAGGTAGAACTTAGAGCAAATCTAAATTTTATCTTCGTTGTTTAAATTAATCTTATTTTTAGCCCTTGGGAAGGATTAATAATTACAATTTGGTGGCACTTTGGAAGGAACTGTGGGCCTCCCCCAAGTTCTGGGTGACAGTGTATGAGCTCTCTGGCTTCCGTGTTTGGGGGTAGAGGGTCAGGGTTTTTTGTTTTTGTGGTCTCTTTTGCATTGGAGATATGTCCACATCAGGATTATTATTACTATTTCAGGGAGGGCTTTTGAAGAGCTTAATAAAGTAGTGGCAAAACTCAGATGCTCTTCCTTAAAGATCGACACACAACCCCAGTGGTCTATTCAGAGCCTAGTGATTTAATCTTTGCTAAGGTGATACTTTGAAGATCATTATCAGTTCTGGGCATCTTAATTTCAGAAGAATATTGAAAAATGGAAAGGGCTTAGACTGGATGGCTTGAACTGGTAGGAGATTTGAAACTCAAGTTTCAAAGGGGGCAAGATTGAAGGAATTGGGGAATGCTGGATCTGGAGAAGCAACCATTAAGAGGAGATACATATTTTATTGTATTCATCTGTTTAGGTCAGAGGTCTTCAAACTTGGCAACTTTAAGACTTGTGGACTTCAACTCCCAGAATTCTCCAGCCAGCTGGCTGGAGAATTCTGGGAGTTGAAGTCCACAAGTCTTAAAGTTGCCAAGTTTGGGGACCCCTGGTTTAGGTAATAATCAATGGACTCAATAATCCCCATTGTCAGTAGATAGGAGCCCAACAATTTAAACTTGGAGAAAGAGATTAAACTCAAGAAAATTGGGATTTTAATAATATCCTTGTATTTAATCATGGATCCAGCTGCCTTGCTCACAGGCTGAATCTCTTCAGTGTAAGTTTTTAAACAGAGGCTAGAAGGCTACTGTAGTTGTGGATTTGCTTCATGAGAGGAGATATTAGATCATCTTTTTCTTCCAATTCTGTAATTCTATAAACTGGGTTTAAACAACAGAGAATTGTCCACCTTCCTAGCCTTCATTTCACATAGATAATCAGGCAGTGGTGAAATCCAATTTTTTTACTACCAGTTCTGTGGGCGTGGCCTGGTGGGCGTGGCCTGGTGGGTGTGGCAGGGGAAGGATACTGCAAAATCCCCATTCCCTCCCAACTCCTGGGGGAAGAATATTACAAAATCTCCATTCCCACCCCACTGTGGGGCCAACCAGAGGTGGTATTTGCTGGTTCTCTGAACTACTCAAAATTTCCGCTACCGGTTCTCCAGAACCAGTCAGAACCTGCTGAATTTCGCCCCTGATATCAGGGTGGGAATGCTCTCACAATTGTATGTCTTTGCAGTCACCGAGGATAAAATCCAGCCCACCTCTGAAACTGAGATGGCAATGACTTCAGCCCTTCTTCTGTTGGAAAAAAGTAGTAAGTTTTTATACTCTTTGTACCAAGAAACAAGTCCTGGATGCAATGCAAATATTGATTCAGGCCGAATCGAACTGAATATCTATCTATCTATCATCTCTCTCTCTCTCTCCCTCCCTCCCTCTCTCCCTGGTGGGAAACGGCGGATAGCTACTCCTGGGTTTGCTCTCTGTGGAGAGAGAGGGAGGGGGGAGAGAGAGAGAGTTGCCAGAGGCGAGTGGGGCAGGGAATGGGCTCCAGGAGGGGGAGGGGACCCAGTCTCCCCCATTGTGAAGCACGCTGGAAACGCATGTTGGGGCGATGTTGGAACACGTCTTCTGACCCACCGGCGCTCGCCCTCAACTCTCCGTGCTCCTCCAGGCCCGGCCTGCTGAGGGTGGGGAGCAGCCCTGATGTCTCTGCTCCCCCCCCCCCCACGGCTCCAGTCATCGCTGCCTGGCGAAGGAACAGGAAACAGAAAGCAGCACATTTCAAAGGTGGCGAACAGTGTTCCGCTGCAAGAGCCGGGCCAGGCCTCTCTGCCGTCCAACTCATCAATGGGGCCGCTTTGGCCGGGTCATCTCCCCCCTCCCCACTGGGCTGTGCTCGGTGCTTGGCTGGGGAGGGGAGCGCTTCCGCACGCCACTCCTTCTTTCTCTTGGCCCCGCCAAGGGAGGAGGATGGCCAGGCTTGGGGGATGGCCCCCACCCCGCAAGATCCGTCCCCGACATTCTTTCCCAGCCCTCTTTGCTGGCAGCAACAGCAAATGTACCGCAAAGGTGGAATGCTGTTGCGCCGCAAAGGCAAGTAGAGGGGCGCTTCGCTCCCACACTAAGGCTCCGGCCATGCCACTGCTGTGACAGGATAATGGCTCTTTCATCCCTCTGCCGCGACAGAGTGACAGGGAGCCGCAGCAGAGGGCTGAAAGTCCCTTTCCTCTGAAATTTCCTCTTTTTCTGTTAATGGTCTGCATGTTGAGTTCTTGGGCCTTTTTTTTTTAAATTTTACTTTGGCCCTTGTCTTGCTGGGTTGATATTCCTCTCTTTTGGACAATCCATTCCTTCTGAAGGAAAAACTCCTCCTTTCTTTAGCTGCTCTATTCTGTTTGATGATGGCTATAGAGCAGTGATGGCAAACCTTTTTTTCCTCAGGTGCCGAAAGTGCGTGCGCGCGTGCTATCGCACATGTGCGAGTGCCCATACCCATAATTCAATGCCTGGGGAGGGCGAAAACGGCCTCCCCCGCACCCCCAGAGGCCCTCTGGAGGCCAGAAATGGCCCGTTTCTCAACTTCTGGTGGGCCCGGTAGGCCCATTTTTCGCCCTCCCTGGGCTCCAGAGGCTTCCCTGGAGCCCGGAGAGGGCAAAAACGCCCTCCCCCATCCCCCCGGAAGCCAAAAATGCCCTCCCAGAGCCTCTGTGCAAGCCAAAAATCAGCTGGCCGGCACGCACATGTGCGCTGGAGCTGAGCTAGCCAACGGCTCGCATGCCGGCAGATATGGCTCCGCGTGCCACCTGTGTCACGCGTGCCATTGGTTCGCCATCACTGCTATCGAGCTTTAAAACCCCTGTCTCTACTCCCAGCTGCGTCAAGGTTAAAGCTTTGTTTATTTATTTAACTCTCCTGATGCTGGGAGAAGGCTCAAATAGGAAGTGGGGGGGGGGGGAGGAAGGCAGCTCAGGTGCCTGCAATTTTGTCAGTGGTCTGCTCTTCCACAAGGAGATGTACACAAAATTAAAATTTGTGTCCACCAAAATACGAGCCTTCTGGAGCCTCAAGTGAGTGAAACAACTCTCTTTCGTCTGAGTGAATCCAGGATGTGTCTTTCTTTCTTTCTTTCTTTCTTTCTTTCTTTCTTTCTTTCTTTCTTTCTTTCTTTCTTTCTTTCTTTCTTTCCTTCCTTCCTTCCTTCCTTCCTTCCTCCCTCCCTCCCTCCCCCCTCCCTCTTTCTTTCTTTCTTTCTTTCTTTCTTTTTTCTTTCTTTTCTTCCTCCCCCCTCCCTCCCTCCCTCCTTCTTTCTTTCTTTCTTTCTTTCTTTCTTTCTTTCTTTCTTTCTTTCTTTCTTTCTTTCTTTCTTTCTTTCTTTCTTTCTTTCTTTCCTTCCTTCCTTCCTTCCTTCCTTCCTCCCTCCCTCCCCCCCTCCCTCTTTCTTTCTTTCTTTCTTTCTTTTTTCTTTCTTTCTTTCTTTCTTTCTTTCCAAATTAATTGCAACTCTGAAGATTGTCATTTTGGATGTCAGTTCAGTCTCTTCTTTCTCCCACTCTGACCAGCAGGTGGCGGCATACGCCTGGCGAACGGGAACAGCAGCTGCCAAGGTCGAGTGGAAGTCCTTTATGGGGATTTCTGGGGGACGGTTTGTGATGATGACTGGGATTACCCCAACGCACAGGTAGTATGCCGCCAACTGGGCTGCGGCGCAGCCATTGGGGCTACCGTGCTGGGCTACTTTGGCTACGGCAGTGGGCCCATCCTTCTGGACAACGTGGATTGCATTGGCACAGAGACTGAGCTGACCGACTGCTTTAACCTGGGATGGGGACAACATAATTGTGGGCATCATGAAGATGCTGGTGTCCTCTGCAGAGGTGAGAGATGCAAGGCTCAAAATTCGTCATGATTGACCCCTCCTATTAGCTGCTTCAGGAGTGAAATCACAGAGTGTATACAGGCACACTTTACTCTTTGCTCAAGTCCCTGCAAAACGGGTGTGTTTGTGAGTGTGTGTGTATGTATGTACCAAGTGGATTGCAAACCCCATTTCAACTTTCTCTCTGGAAAAATAAGGCATGTTCTGCCTTTAATTTTGCTGTTCAGAAAAATGTAAATGCTCAGTTCCTGGGTAGGCAACCTTCTTCTAATCTATGTGACATTTTCAGACCATATTATGAGTACTCCGTTTTGCTGATTCCCAAAACATTTTCTTGAGTGCTATGCAGTAGTGGGTTCTAAAACCCTTTACTACCGGTTCGCGCGCGCACTTGCACGTGCATGCAATGCTTCTGCGCATGCACAAAAGCGTCCCGGGTGGGTGGGCGGAGCCTCCTGCCACCGGCGCTACCGGTTCTAAGAACCGGTCCGAACCAGGAGCAACCCACCGCTGGTGCTATGGCCAGTTACTAAAACAGACATTTACCAAAACAAAATTGCTAAGTTGCTCCAAGCAGCTCCTCTACTTGAGAGTATTTCCGGTTGCTTCAGTTTTACCTTCGATTATTTTTTTCTGGACCGATGGGTTACAGAAGAAAGCTCTCAGCTGCAGCCGTTCCCTGTTCTGACATTTGGGGAAAGATTAGGACGCTTGGGCAGAGATCAGAGGCAAATTTGCAAACCAGAGTGGTGCTGGAGTTTACAGATTTGCTTGGTATTGTTCCTTTTGAATTAAAAAGGGTTTTTTTTCCCCTAAAAAAAGAAAGCCAGGCAAGGTGGGAGTGTGAGAGGTCCCAGAGGAGATATCTGCAGATGCATTGGACATCAGTCCTAATTGAGACTGGGCTAAAACATGCCCTTAAAAACAAAGAGCTGCATCTCAAGATTGACTAATTGAATGTGCATTTGTCATGTTCCTGTTTGCTAGTCTGTGCCCTTTTTCCTGGATTGCAGGTGCAGAAGAATCAGGGACCTCCTTGCAAGAAGATACTTTTGCTACCACAACTTCAACCACCACTCGTCCCAAAGATGGTATGTAAACCCCCAGCTGCTCTTAGCATGTGATGTTGTTCTTGCCTTAGAGCAGGGGTGTCAAACTCAAGGCCCGTGGGCTGGATTCGGCCCGCCTAATGGTTAGATCTGCCCCGCGGGGCCGCCCTGCAAACAGCAAAGGACCGGCCCTCAGTGCCTCTGCCAGCGAAAATGGAGCTTGGGAGGGCCGCATGCGTTTTCGCTGGCCAAGGGCTGCAGGAGGTTGTCATGGCCAAAAACGGAGCCTGGGAGGGCCGCACGTGGCCCTGCCAGGCTCCGTTTTTGCTGGCAGAGGGCTAGCAAAACAAACTAAAAGCAAAACAAAACAAAAGGAAAAATGTTTCCGGTTTTGCATTTGAGCATGCAAGAAGGGACAGGAAAGGAGAAAGGGAAAGAGGAAAGACGAAGAAAAAGATGGGAAGATGGGAAGAGAGCAAGGAAGGAAAAATAAGGAAAGAGGGAAGGAAGAAGAAAGGAGAATGAAGAGGGAAGGAAAAAGAAGAAGAAGGAAGGAAGGAAGGAAGGAAGGAAGGAAGGAGGGAGGGAGGGAGGGAGGAAGGAAGGAAGGAAGGAAGGAAGGAAGGAAGGAAGGAAGGAAGGAAGGAAGGAATAGCAATAGCACTTAGCAATAGCACTTAGACTTATATACCGCTTCATAGTGCTTTACAGCCCTCTCTAAGCGGTTTACAGAGTTCAGCATATTGCCCCCAACAATCTGGGTCCTCATTTTACCTACCTCAGAAGGATGGAAGGCTGAGTCAACCTTGAGCCTGGTGAGATTTGAACAGCTGAACTGCTGAACTAGCAATCAGCTGAAGGTTGCAGTGCTGCTTTTAACCACTGCGCCACCTCGGCTCGGAAGAAAGGAAGGAAGGAAGGAAGGAAGGAAGGAAGGAAGGAAGGAAGGAAGGAAGGAAGGAAGGAAGGAGACAATGGATCCCTCCAGCCCCGCCCGGGCTACCTCATGTGCCCCTGACACAAGTGACGTTGAGCTGACTACTCTATTCTACTCTCCTATTCCTATTCCTATTCCTATTCCTATTCCAATGTTTAGGTTTTCTGCGACTGGTCAATGGCAGCCATCGCTGTGAAGGCCGGGTGGAGATGTTTTACCTGTCTCAGTGGGGGACGGTGTGTGACGATGCCTGGGATCTCAAGGATGTGAAAGTGGTATGTCGGCAGCTTGGCTGTGGAGGCGCCTTAGCAGCCTTTGGAGAAGCCCAGTACGGCCAGGGCAAAGGATACATTTTCCTAGACAACCTCAAGTGCAAAGGAGACGAAACGTCTCTCCTGCGTTGCTCTCATATCCGCTGGAATGTGCACAACTGCGACCACTCGGAAGACGCTGGTGCCCTCTGCCATCTGCTGTGATGCTGTGCTGGAGGTAGGGATGGGAAGTCTGTTTATGAACTGCACAGAAAGTGGCTATTTTCCTTTTTGACTGTTAAGCTTTGTTTCAAGCCATCCCTATCCTGCAGTAAGTACAAAAGAGAATACAGGTAGTCCTCAAATGATGACCCCCATTGAGCCCAAAATTTTTGTTGCTAAGCAGGACAGTTGTTAAAGTGAGTTTTGCCCCATTTTACGACCTTTCTTGCCACAGTCGTTAAGTAAATCACTGCAGTTGTCAAGTTAGTAACACGGTTGTTAAGTGAATCTGGCTTCCCCATTGACTTTGCTTGTAAGAAGGTCGCAAAAAGGGATCACGTGATCCCAGGATACTGCAACTGTCATAAATATGAGCCAGTTGCTAAGCTTCTGAATTTTGATCACGTGACCATCCTGGGGGATGCTGCAACGGTCATAAGTGTGAAAAACAGTCATATGTCACTTTTTTTCAATGCTGTTGTAACTTTAAACGGTAATTATACGAACTGTTGTAAATTGAGGACTATCTGTATATACAGATGGGAAATTCCTGGTGAAGTGAAAGAACTGGTGAATAAAATATTCTGAGGTTGATTAGAGCCATTCATGGGGGAGATTAATTTAATCTGTCTCTCTTAGTCATGATCTCTAAATGGATATATATATATTTGTTCAGAAGTGTCTGGCTCCCAAGTACCAATTGCTAGGGGCCATTTTGGGCAAAAATTATTATCTTTGTATTTTACATTGGGCTTCCAAAAAGGATACAGCCAATCACTCAATGGACCAGGGTGAAATTCAAAAATTTTCCCTACCGGTTCTCTGGGCATGGCTTGGTGGGTGTGGCAGCGGAAGGATATTGCAAAATCTCCATTCCCTCTCCACTCTGGGGCCAGCCAGAGGTGGTATTTACCAGTTCTCCGAACTACTCAAAATTTCCGCTACCGGTTCTCCAGAACCTGTCAGAACCTGCTGAATTTCACCCCTGCAATGGACCCTTTGGTTTGACCTGCAAAGCAGCTCTTTTTCATACTAGTTACTTGTGTTTGTGTAGAATAATCTCCCCAAATCTGCAATCCTAAAATTTGGTGGACTACCACTTCCATAATCCCAAATAAGGCTTGATGAGGATTATAGAAGTAATCATCAAATATCTTTTATGCCACCCAGAGTCACCTTAAAGGGGAGATGGGCAACATAAAAATTTAATAAATGAATAAATAATTTTGAAGAGCATCAAATTTAAGAAGTCCAGCATGCCCTGTTCTTGGCATTTGGTAACTGGAACCATGATAATTAGCAATGATATTTCCATGTACAGAATAAATGATTACAATGCTCAGATGACCCATGACTGAGTTACTGCAGATGCAAAAGTAGTATGGAGAATTTCCAATGCTTTCCTTGCATTGTTAGCCACCAGAGTCAATGGCTGGGTTCCCATAATAAATTAAGCCATGCTTTGTTCTCTAAGCTTCAACTGATTGGCTTCACATATCATACAAAACCTGAAATGACAGTTTTATTAACCAGGATGGCTGGATTCAGACAGTATTCCCAAGCCAAAACAAACGTTTGAGCCACAATTTGTTGAATAAACCATTGTGACAGGTACAGTCCTATTGTTGAGCTATAATGAGTAGGTTTAAATTTCACTAGAAGGGTCTACAAGGGGATCAAAATATGGAGGCCCATCTTCTTGCAGATTTTTTAACTCTCCTTCTCCTGTGGAGGCTGGTGCATCACACACTAACATAAGCAAAGAACATTATGCCATAGTGTAATACGGGAAGTAAGCAGGGGTGGGCTTCAAAAAATTTAGCAAGGGGTTCTCTGCCCGGTTCCTGGGTGGGCATGGCCATGGTGGGCGTGGCCTAGTTGGTCTCCTGCACCACGGCGGGTGTGTGTGTTTTTGCCCTCCGCAGGCTCCGGAGGCTTTTCTCAAGCCTCTGGGAGGGCGAAAACAGCCTCCCCAGGCTCCGGAGACCCTCTGGAGACCAGAAATGGGTGGCCCTCCCGAACTTCCAGTAGGCCCGTTTTTCACCCTCCCCGAGCCTCCGCACCGGGGCGGGTTCCTATTTTTTTTACTTCCACTCTGTGGGCGTGGCTTATTTTGTGGGTGTGGCTTGCCAGCCATGTGACCGGGTGGGTGTGGGCCTCGGGAGCTTGGCAGCGGCTGGAGAAGCGGGGGGGGGCATTGCCCACCCGCAACGCAGCCCCCCGCAGTGGGAGCAGCAAGTTCTTCTAGGAGGCTCCGTCCGGCCTGAATATTTCTCTCCATTCGATGATCTTAGGCTCCTGCCGCCCGTTCCCCCTCCCCTCAGCAGCTCGAGAAGCCTCGAACGTGCGAAAATGCCTGGGATCATCACCGCGCGTTCATGGCTTCTCGGACTGCTGAAGGGAGGGGAACTGAGATAGGTCCTGCCGCCCATTCTCCCTCCCTTCAGCAGCTCGAGAAGCCTCAAATGTGCAAAAATGCCTGGGATCATCACCACGTGTTCGTGGCTTCTCGGACTGCTAAAGGGAGGGGAATGGAGATAGCTCCTGCCGCCCGTTCTTTCAGCTTCTCACGCGCTCCTTCAGCCATCCTCCCCTGCTTGGACTCACTGTGGGGTAGGAAGGCAGCGCATGCGCAGTGCCGGAAGCTTGGCTTCTGAGCATGCGCAGAAGAAAAATGTTAAAAAAAATTTTTAAAAAAAATTTTTTTTAATGGCGGCGCCCAGGCACCGGCAACTGACCACACCGGTACTGTGATGTCACCAGCGGGCTGCTACCGGTGCTATAGAGTGGACCACACCGGCAGGAACCCACCACTGCTCCGCACGCACCCTGCACTTACCTGCATCCAAAACGGGCTGCATGGGGACTCCTGGGAGGGGTGGGAGGGCAGTGGGGGGCATCCAGGAGTGGGATTTGGGCGTTCTCCGAACTGCACAGAATCTTGGCTAGCGGTTCTCCCGAACCCCTGCGAACCCCCAGCAGCCCACCCCTGAAAGTCTTCTGCTCCTTTTAAAACTGAAGAGGAGTCAAAACTTCATGGGGTGCTTTGCATGGATAAATCTTAAAGCCCACATCCCCATGAAAGCATGCAATGTCGGGGTGCCCTCCTTCCAGCTGGGCTGCTGATGTGACGATAACGTTCACCCAACAAAGCTTCTGGGCTTCATGAGCTCATTTTCTTCAAGGCACTAAGACCATTGCTGTGGCAATCAAGGGCTTACCTTGACTTTTCCCAGAGTGTGTTGCCTTCACTGTGTGAAACCCAAACACGAGGTGGGAGCCCATCTGCTTTGCACACCCACAGATTTAACCTCCTAAGTCAGAACTGCTTATGGCTTAATGGGATGAGTAATGCAGCCACATTTTTAAAGAAGTTTCTCAAGTTGTTCTAGTGTTAGATGTATCACAACCAAAGCTGCTTAGAGCTGTATTTTGCTTTGTTTTCCAGATGAAATTCGTAGATTTCCAGGTCTGCACCAACTGTAAGAAACCGAACTTCCTCGGTGCACGTCCAAAATCTTCCTGCGGCATGTTGTCTTCTCAGTGACTTCCGTCCGTGTGATCTCCTGCAAATACGTCTCTCTACCTGGGCTCCGCAGCACTTCAAATGCGATTCCAAAAAGTTGCTTCAGAGGATACAGGAGTACAGATAATAGCATTTGCCTGCTGCAGCGCTTTAAAGCACCCGTGTCTTTTCCTGGGATCTCATGGCTACCCCTTGTGCCTACCATGTGACCTTGGAAAAAGATATCGCTGCTTTAAAAAGATAAGTGCTATATTCTCATTCCTACAAGCATCATTTTCGAGTTAAACCTGAAGCATGGCCATCTCAGTGTACAGTTAGTTTATGAACCAGAAATGGTGCATTTTTCAGAGCAAGCTCCCACACAAGACACTTTGGACAGATCCAGGACAGATCTCCTGAAATCTTTTATCTCAGCATATGATGTATTTTCTACTCTCTCATTTTGATATTGTTTTCCTCTCCCTGAATGTAGGGTTTCTTCTTTTGGTGTGTACTGGTTTTTTTGGTGGCTCCTCAGGACAAATGTGTTGTCTTCATTCTTCTGGACAAAAATAAGTTTCAGGTGTGCAAAGTTTTAGTAAGGATGGTTTGTGCTCCATGGATAGGTGGAACGGTCAGAGTAAAGTGCTAGCGGGAGCTGGGAAAACAGCATATTCTCAGAATACCTGGAACAGAATACTGGGTGAAGCTGGAAGAATGGAACCAGACATGTAGAGCAGCAAAATATTCAACGCCTATCTTTCCGGGTGGAGGAGGAAAAAGTGGCCATTGAGTTTTTAAAAAATACATTTTGGATTTGCAGGAATGAAGGATCAATTGTGTATAAAAATGTTAAACAGTTTTTTAAACTTGGTCACAGAACAATTGAACAGTGGAACAGCTTGCCTCCAGAAGTTGTGAATGCTCCAACACTGGAAGTTTTTAAGAAGATGTTGGGTAACCATTTGTCTGAAGTAGTGTAGGGTTTCCTGCCTAAGCAGGGGGCTGGACTAGAAGACCTCCAAGGTCCCTCCCAACTCTGTTGTTATTATTATTATTACAGTGCACAGCTGCAGCCTAATATACCCAGAAACCAAAATCAGAGTCACAGTGAGTGTGTGTGCATTATACTCACATTTGAAGAGAGCAAATGTTATAGTTTTAGCTTTTCTCACATTGCTACTGAGCAGTGTTTCAGCTCCAGATAAAAATGTGATGCCTTACAAACAAAAGGCTCTCCAGGGCACCCTCCCCTTTGTCACCAGCTGCCTAATGAAATTCGTAGGCCTTTATGCAAAGACCCAGCTCCCTTGAGAAGTCCATAATGGTGGGAAAGGTGGGGAGGAAAGAGACGAAGAGGACAACCAGCTACAAGGCGGATGGACTTGATTACAGCCATGGATGGATGCATCATTGGGAGACCGGAAGGGCTAGGCCCGGGACAGATCATCCTGGTGAAGGTCTGTCTGACTTAATGCTGCATAATTGAATCAATCATACAACCGATCAATCAAAATAGGCATTGCTCCAAAATCCAACTCAGATTGCGAGGGAATAGTCTAGTGCATGGACTCTTTCAGCCAAGATGGGCAATCGGCAGAAAGAAGGCAGGTTAGCTTGACCAGTGAGGTTGTTTTCTTTGTATTATTTTCTTTAAAAACAACAACAACCCAACAATTTGTATAAAAGGTGGAAAGAATGTAGTTTTGGGGTGAAAGTGGCTATTCATTCCCCTCTGAAGTCCTTGCAAGGGTAGGGAATTGCCAAACGTTGCTAAGCCCAGGTGAATAGAATTGGGCTTTTAGCATCTTGCATTTTAAGGGTTGTCCAGTCTAACTGGGCTTCAGGAGGAGGAAATAAGAAGGGAGAAACCTGAGAAGTTCTGAATAAACCAGTGAGCTAGCAGAGACACAGGTTGCTTGGCTACTTGTTACTTAGGTATTTTTCTATTTATATTAAAGCAATAATGTAGGCATTTGTACGTGGACTGATAAATAAGTACCTGCAGGTTTAATCTCCTGTACCTTTGAATACATGAAATCTTAACACCCCACCCCCCAAAAGATAAGGTTTTATCAGGACTGGAGAACATGTAAACATGTACAGGTAGTCAGTCCTTGACTTGGGACCACAATTGAGCCCAAAATTTCTGTTGCTAAGTGAGACATTGGTTAAATGGGCTTTGCCCCATTTTTACGACCTTTCTTGCCACTGTTATTAAGTGAATCACTGCTGTTGTTAATAACACGGCGTTATTTGAATTTGATTGGGGCAATTGTTAAGTGAATCTGGCTTCCCCATTGACTTTGCTTGTCAGAAGGTTGCAAATGTGGATTGCATGACATGACAGCCGGGATACTGCAACCGTCATAAATACATGCCAGTTGCCGAATGTCCGAATTTTGATCACGTGACCACAGGGAGGCTGCCATGGTTGTAAAGGTGAACAATGGTCATAAATCACTTTTTTCAGTGCCATTGTAACTTCAAATGGTCACTAAATGAACTGTTGTAAGTTGAGGACCACCTGTGCCTTCTTAAACTACAACTCCCAGCATCCCTCACTATTAGCCACCCAAGCAGGGCTGATGGTAGTTGGAGTTTAGGGAATCTGTGGAGATTTCAGTGCATTCTGTGCTGCACTTAAGATTTTTCTCCCCTTTCGAACAGTTGAAACAATTGACTACAATGGTCCCGAAGGAAGATTGCCTTCAAAGCAGAGGTTCTGGGTAGGATTTTTGTCAGGATGAGGAGGAGTGGCTGAACAAATATATTTTTCATGACAATTATCATCATGACAGCTGGCGACACCAAGTTGCCTTTAAGTAAGGTTGAAAAAAGATAAGGACGGTTAATAGCAATAGCACTTATATACTGCTTCATAGTGCTTTACAACACTCTCTAAGAGATTTATTGAGTCACCATATTGCCCCCAACAATCTGGGTCCTCAGTTTCCCGACCTCGGAAGGATGGAAGGCTGAGTCAACCTTGAGCCAGGATCGAACTGCTGGCAATGATCTGAATTAGCCTGCAATACTGCATTCTAACCACTGCGCCAACATGGCTATAACTTAAACCAAGTTAGTGTTTACATAGAAAGCCATTTGGACATTTCAGAACTGTAAAGTAGTCTTAAGGAAAACAATTCCAGAAGAAGGCAATTGTAAGCCACATGAGTGTGGTTGTCAAGAAAATGATATGATGTGTCTGGTTAGTAACAGTCCAACTCAACTTGATAGAGATGCTACTTTTCATTTATTACTGACCTATTTCTTTTAGTTAGAAAGAGGGCTATTGTTTATCTTTATAACAGTAAGTTCTAAAACAACTTTCTCCAAATCTGGTATCTTCCACATATACTAGACTTTATCTCTCCAAATTCCCAACCGGCATGGGCATAGCCAACACAGAGCTTATGGGAAACATGGAAAGAGAAGTGATAACTTCAGATACTCCCTCACTTATATGCCCTAGAGCAGCGATCCCCAACCTTTTGGGCATCAGTTCCATGGAAAGAAGTTTTCCAGTGGACTGGAGGAGGCGTGGTTTCATCTGCTGCCTAAATTCCGTGGATGGGGCTTCGCTTGTTTGCGCGACCTGGTTTCTGGCATGCCGCAGCCTGGTGTGTTGGTCCAAGGGGCGGGGGTTGTGGATCCCTGCCCTAGAGCTATTCAATCTAGATTGCAAAATGCCAGATGACCACCAGAGGGCCTCAGAGGAGTACAGGGAACTCTTATTCTTTTGCTGCTATCTAGTGGTCATCCAAATGTTTGCAAACCAGATTTAGTAGCCCTCAAACTACACAGTTCTCATTGTGAAGTCTCTGAGCTTTGTGGTTTGCTTATAGACCTTTCATTACCCAACCAGGCAACAACATCATATCAGAGTATGGGGTTTGCTCCAAGCTATCTCATTATTTGAACAGATGTCAGATACAAAACATGACTTAATGCTGAAAAAAGATTTTGAGCTTTTTTGTACAAAAACATGAAGTCAGACCTATCACTTCTATTAAGACAAATGATCAAGCAGAAAACAATACTTGAATCGAGGAGGAAAAGTGACCAGAGGAGAAAAAACATTCCTGTGGTCACTAAGACTGATCACTTAGTGATTGTTCAAAGTTACAATGGATCCAAAAAAAGAGATATCTTTGCGACCCGAATTCAAAATTCTGATGCTGGGGGTGGGGGTGGGGAAGACTGTGATCACATGATTGCACTTGGCAACTGGCCCACATTTATGGCTATTTGCAGTGTCCTGCAATCACTTGACCACAATTTACTTTTTTTTGTTGGAAATGGGTGTTTACTTCCAATTTCCAACCCAAAACACCTATTGCAGGCCGCAGCATTCACTTTATGATAGCCATATTTACTTAATTTGGCCCAGTGTTGTGATGACCCACTTAATGACAGGCATGAGTTAACAACTGTAAGTTCGATTTCTATTACAGTCATAAGTCAGGGACTACCTGTAAACAGGATGTTTACTGGTAGACACAGAGGTGGGTTCCTGCCGGTTCGGACCGGTTCTATAGAACCAGTAGTAACTTGGCGGCCTGGGTCGCTAGAACTGGCAGTGACCCAGGCCTGCCAAGCCCCTGAACCGCCATCTTGTTTTTTGCAGAAGCTGTTTTTTGCTTCTGCGCATGCGCAGAAGCTGTGCTTTAAGCACTGTGCATGTGCGCACGCGCAAAGCGCCACTGAGCAAACCAGCAGCGAAGAAAAGCAGAACCCACTCCTGGGCAGACAGTTAAGTAATGAAAGGCCTGCAAGTTCAGAGGGCTCCAAAGACCCCATCATGGTTCAATCCTGAGCTGCATTCTCTTCTGTTGGAACCATTCTCGGGTTCCCCACCCCCAAAAGGAACTTCCTTTGAGGTACTGAGGCTTGTTCACAATTAAATGTGGGTAGAGGACTGAGTCATTCAATTCCACCGAGGTGCCAGTTTGCGTATAAACCGTGTTTCCATTTTACATAGGACTTAAATTACTGTTCAATGACCTAAACAAAGTCATTGCTGAATAGAATTTGACTACTTTTAAGGAAGACAGATCTGGAGTCTGATCTACAAGGTGGGTGTTAGAAATGAGGCAAAGGAGGGAACAGAATATTATATAGAGTGTTTCAATGCAGGTGTTTAGTAAAAAAAAAATAAAGTTTCAACATCCAACCATGTAATACTGTATATGTCATTTCGCAGAAGGGGGATGTTAAAAGGTGCTTTTATATAATACAGTGTTCGTATTCCATACTGTCATTTTTTTTCTTACCAGTTTTTGTTTTGAATAAATAAAGGCCCTTGAAAAGGTGGTGTGATTCAGCATTATGTATTTGCCGCCACACAGGCAGGACTTTAATGGTTAGGGCATTGTTCATTTTTATAGTTGTTCAGGTAATTTGGGAGCAAAGAGGAGGCTGAAATCTGATCCGTGTTACATCCAGACTGCAGTCCTTTCTCTGGCAGAGCAGAGTAGAACACGCTTATAGCCACAATGGAGCCCAAAATTTATGTCACTAAGCAAGACAGTGGATAAGTGAGTTTTGCCCCATTTTACGACCGTTCTTGCCACAGTTGTTAAGCGAATCACTGCAGTTGTTAAGTGAGTAACACAATTTATTTATTATTTATTTATTTATTTAGGATTCTTATATGCCGCCCTACTCCCTGGGGACTCAGTGCGGCGTACAACATTTGAAGAACCGCTAAACAATACAATTTAAAACAATTTAAAATACATTTAAAAGGCATACAAACTCTTACATACATAGGGGAGACCAAGATGAATTTGTCTCAGAACCCCGCCTGCAGGAAGAGCCATGTCTTCACGGCTTTTCGGAAGGCCAGCAAGGTGGGGACAATTCGTATCTCTGGGGGGAGTTGGTTCCAGAAAGCAGGGGCCCCCACAGAGAAGGCCCTCCCCCTAGGCCTTATTATGTGAATCTGGCTTCCCCATGGACTTGGCTTGTCAGAAGGTCACAAAAGGGGATCACATGACCTTGGGACACTGCGAACATTATAAATACATGCCAGTTGCCAAATGTCTGAATTTTGATCAGGTGACCATTGGGATGCTGGAACCGTCATAACTGTGAAAAATGGTCATAAGTCACTTTTTTCATTTTGTAACTTTCAACAGTCACTAAACGAATGGTTTTTAAATCGAGGGCTACTTGTGCACTTCTAGAACTGCTAGGATCCTTAGAGGAGTTTTCCTCACTTTTTAACATTGCCACGTTACATTGATAATGAATGTAACAGATGTAATGAATGTAATGAATGTAATGAATGTAAGACCCACAGCTAAAATTGGACCAACATCTGACAGCTGTGGCTAGGGGGACCTTTGCACAGGTTCGCCTGGTGCACCAATTGCGACCCTACTTGGATCAGGAAGCTCTGCTCATGGTCACTCACGCCCTTATCACCTCACGGCTTGACTATTGCAATGTGCTCTACATGGGGCTACCCTTGAAGAGTGTTCGGAGACTTCAGCTGGTTCAGAATATAGCTGCGCGAGCTGTTGTGGGTGCGCCAAGATACACCCACGTAACACCAATTTTCCGCGAGCTGCACTGGCTGCCTATCGGTCTCCGGTCACAATTCAAGGTGTTGGTTATTGCCTTTAAAGCCCTATATGGCTCAGGGCCAGGCTATCTTCGGGACCGCCTACTACCACATACCTCCCAGCGACCGGTCAGATCCCACAGAGTTGGGCTTCTTCGGGTCCCGACAGCTAAATAATGTCAGCTGGTGGGTCCGCGGGGGAGAGCCTTCTCTGTGGCGGCTCCAGCTCTTTGGAACCAGCTACCCCCGGAGATCCGTACCATCCCCACCTTGTTGGTCTTCCGGAAAGCCATGAAGACGTGAAGCCATGAAGCCATGAAGACGTGAAGAATGTGTTTTTTAAAAATTTGTGTTTTTGATATTTTTATACTGATTTGTTTATGCTTGCTGTAAGCCGCCCAGAGTCCTTCGGGAGTTGGGCGGCATAGAAAAATAAAGAAATAAAGGAATAAAGGAATAAATAAATAAATAAATAAATAAATAAATAAAGAAAGAAAGAAAGAAAGAAAGAAAGAAAGAAAGAAAGAAAGAAAGAAAGAAAGAAAGAAAGAAAGAAAGAAAGAAAGAAAGAAAAGAAAAGAAAGTACAACAAAGGTGGTGCATTTCACAGATGTTGGGAGTGAGAAAGTCCTTGACTTACGACCCCAAATTGCGACTATAGGTAGTCCTTGAGTTACGATTGAGCCCAAGATTTATGTTGCTAAGTGAAATATTTGTTAAGTGAGTTTGCCCCATTTTACGACTTTTCTTGCCACAGTGGCTAAGTGAATCATTGCATTTGTTAAGTTTAGTAACACGGTTGTTAAGTGAATCTGGCTTCCTCACTGATTTTGCTTGTCACAGGGTCATAAAACCTGATCACCTGACCCCAGGACACTGCAATCGTCATAAATATCAACCAGTTGCCAAGCATCTGAATTTTGATCATATGACCATGGGGATGCTGCAGTGGTTGTAAGTGTGAAAAATGGTCATAATTCCATTTTTTCAGTGCCGTTGAAAATTTGAATGGTCACTAAATGAACTGTTGTACGTCGAGGACTACCTGTATAATTTTCATTGCCAAGCAAAGCATTTGCTAAGGGAATTGCACTCAATGTACAACCTTTCCGACATGGTTAGGCAAATTGCTGCAGTTAATTACCATATTTTTCACACTATAAGATGCACTTTCCCCCTCCCAAAAGTGAGTGAAATGTCTGTGCATCTTATAGAGCGAATATTGTGGTGGGGGGAGAGGGGTTGGTGCAGTGGCCGCCGGGGAATGCTGGAGCCTTTGCTGCTGAGCAGCTGATCGGCGGTTGGATCAGCCTCCTGGAATACCGCTGATCAGCTGTTCAGCGGCGGCAATAGGCGGCGGCGATAGATGGTGATGGCAAACGACAGTGGTGATCGGCGATTGGCAGCAATAGGCGGCGGCGATAGGCGCTGAGGTGGCGATCCCTGCCACCTAGAACAGCAGATCAGTGGTATTCTGGGAGGCCAATCCAACCGCCAATCAGTTGCTCGGCAGCGAAGGCTCCAGCATTTCCCGGTGGCGGTGGCAGCTCAGCTCAGTTGACCAGTGGTGGGCGCAACGGAGCAGAGCCCTGACGAGCCACATGCTGGGGCTGCGATAACATGCTGAAGTTAACCAGGATGTTTGCTGTTTGCTGCAAGGATGTTAGCCAGATGAATACCGGATGGATGCTTGGAGGCAGAGGCAGATTTTTTTTTTTTTTTGGTTTTGTTTTCCTCCTCTAAAGCTAATGTGCGTCTTATGGTCCGGTGTGTTTTATAGTGCAAAAAATACGGTAATTCATGTGGCTGTTAAAAGCGAATCCAGCTTTTTTCCATTGACTGTGCTTGTTTGAAGTTGGCTGGGAAGGTTGTAAATGGGGATCACATGACCCTAAGATGCTGCAACCATCCTAAATACGTGCCGGTTTCTAAGTGCCCTAATTTTGATCATGTGACCATGGGGATGCTCTGACAGTGAAGACTGGTTGTAAGTCTCTTTGTTCAGTGCTGTTGTAACTTCAAATAGTTGTCAGTCAATGACTTCTTGTATTATCCTGACTTATGAAATAATTGAAAATACTTGTAGCTTGGGTTTTAGATTTTGGCAGAATTAGTTAGTTAGTTAGTTAGTTAGTTAGTTAGTTAGTTAGTTAGTTAGTTAGTTAGTTAGTTAGTTAGTTAGTTAGTTAGTTTACTTTATTGTCATTGCACCTCGTACAATGAAATTAAATGCCATCTTCAGTGTATATTATACATGAAAATAAAATAAAAACAAAAACACACATCCTTCACATTCTATACAAATAAATTGAAAACCCTTGATATTGCATTAATATTGCACTATACAGTAGAATTCAATATAGTTATTGCTCTGGGATAGAAGGAGTTTTTCAGCCTATTTGTCCTTGTTTTTATTGTCCTGTACCGTCTGCCAGATGGTAATAGTTTAAAAAAAAAGGTACCCAGGATGAGATGGATCTCTCGGCTAAGAAATGGAGATGAGAATCGTCCCCCAAGAGTTGGACATGACCAGACAGGGGAAATCTTTAACTTTACCTTTATTTGAATATAGGGGACGCTCGGCAACTGACTCTTACTTATGACTAGTTTCTGTCTAGTTGTTCTGGTGTGCAGTGCTCTATAGCAGTGTTTCCCAACCTTGGCAACTTGAAGATATCTGGACTTCAACTCCCAGAATTCCCCAGCCAGCAAATGCTGGCTGGGGAATTCTGGGAGTTGAAGTCCAGATATCTTCAAGTTGCCAAGGTTGGGAAACACTACTCTATAGCATCGTTTTGAGGGTAGGAGTTGAAACAATTTATGTCCAGGATGTGAGGGGGTCTGTAAATATTTTCGCAGCCCTCTTTTTGACACGTGCCATATACAGGTCCTCAATGGAAGGCAGGTTGGCAGTAATTGTTTTTTCTGCAGTTCTGATTATCCTCTGAAGTCTGTGTCTGTCTTGTTGGGTTGCAGAACCAAACCAGACAGTTATAGAGGTGCAGATGACAGATTTTTCTCCACAACAACAACTCTGAGGTAGGTTGAGCTGAGAGAAAGTCACTGGCCCAATGGGCTTCCATGGCTGGCTAAGAATGGACGAGAAACAGGATCTCTCCACCTCTAGTCCAACATCCTCCAACTGCATTACTTGTCTGCTTAGGTCACTGTTTCTCAGGCTTGGCACTTTATGATATATGGACTTCTACTCCCAAAATTCTCCAGTCAGCATTCATAATTATTTTCCTATCTGAACCTACCCATATGCTTATGTGCACTTTCTGCAGATCTGTATCTTCTTAGAATTATAGAAGCATAGGGCTGGAAGGGATCTTTATGGTCTTTCATTCCAACCCCCTGTTCAAGCCAGGAGTTCTTATATCATGCTGGACAAATGCTTGTGCAATCTTTTCTTGAAAACCTGCAGCATTAGAGCACCCAAAACTCCAGGAGCCAAGCTATTTCATTGAGCAATCATTCTCACTAAAGGAGGGCAGTGGTCATGAAGTTACAACACGGGGCTGATGAATCAGTTTGAGACCTGTTTGAGGCCTCGCGTTTGAGATCCATTGCTGCCACGGGGCGAGTGAGCTCCCATCACATGCTCCAGCTCCCCGCTGACCCAGCAGTTTGAAAGCAGGTGACCGCAAGTAGATAAATGGGTACCATTTCAGTGGCAACTTCACAGGGATGCGAAAGGAGCCCCCAGCTGGGCATCCCCTGGGCAACAGTGATGCCACCAGCAAATCCTTTCACCACAGAAGCACTGATGCTTCCGACACAGAAGTAATAGTATCTTTCTCACTGTCAGGAATTTCCTCCTTATTTCCAGGTAGAATCTCCTTCTGACAAGTTTCCACCCATTGCTTCTTGTCCTGCTCTCAGGTTCTCTGGAGAACAAATCAACCTCCTCTTCCTTGTGGCAGCCCTTCAAGTATTGGAAGATTATCAGGTTTCCCCTAAGTTTTCTCTTTGTTAGGCTAACATGCAGTGGTGGGTTCCTACTGGTGCGGTCCACTCTATAGCACCGGTAGCGGCCCGCTGGTGATGTCACAGTACTGGTGAGGTTGTTTGCCGGTGCCTGGGTGCCACCATTTTTTTAAAAAAAAATTTACATTATAAAAAAATTTCTTCTGTGCATGCCCAGAAGCCGAGCTTCCGGCATTGCGCATGTGCTGCCTTCCTACCCCACAGTGAGTCCAAGCATGGGAGGATGGCTGAGGGAGCGCGTGAGATGCTGAAAGAATGGGCGGCAGGAGCTATCTCCATTCCCCTCCCTTCAGCAATCCGAGAAGCCACGAACACGTGGTGATGATCCTAGGCATTTTTGCATGTTCGAGGCTTCTCGAGCTGCTGAGGGGAGGGGGAACGGGTGGCAGGAGCTTAGGATCATCGAATGCGGAGAAGCATTCAGGCCGGATGGAGCCTCCTAGAAGAACCGCTGCCGCAGTCTTGCTGCTCCCGCTGCGGGGGGCTGCGTTGCGGGTGGGCAATGCCCCCCCCGCTTCTCCGGCCGCTGCCAAGCTCCCGAGGCCCACGCCCACCCGGTCACATGGCTGGCAAGCCACACCCACAAAATAAGCCACGCCCACAGAGTGGTAGTAAAAAAATTAGGAACCCGCCCCTGCTAACATACTATAGTTCCCTTAGCCATTCCTCATTGGATGAATATTAGTTTTGGGCTTTCCTCCTCCAGAATGATAAAAAGATGCAAAAAGTCAACAGAGACAGTGTAGGAAAAGCAATCAAGGTACACTTTTATTTAATGCATTTTTATTATTGGCCTTTTATAATGGAGAAGGTGTAGAATATGTTTTGGTCCTATGAAAATCGCTTGCTTTGCACATGATGCATCGTGATTTGATTGTGTTTGGATGTTGCACACTGCGACATTTATCCCTTTCTGTCTGACAGCAAAACAGTTCAGACTAATCATCGGAAGGCAGGAAATATGGCATCCTACACATGTGTAAAATTGGAAGCCTTCCAACTTCTCAAATATGGAAGTTTTTAAGAAGATGTTGGATAACCATTTGTCTGAAGTAGTGTAGGGTTTCCTGCCTAGGCAGGGGGTTGGACTAGAAGACCTCCAAGGTCCCTTCCAACTCGTTGTTGTTGTTGTTGTTGTTGTTATTGTTATTGTTATTATTATTACTATTATTAATAATAATAATTATTATTATTATTAATAATAATAATATGCTTCACTTATAAGAGTGTTTTTCAAACTGAGCAACTTTTAAGATGTGTGGACTTCAACTCCCAGAATTGTGGGATTCCACACTCCTTAAAATTGCCAAGAGTGAAACGGACAATCTCTAAGAAACATCAGGATGATGTCCTAATGAAAGGAATCCATTCCACCCTAAGAAAGGTGGAATGGATTCCTTTCATTAGGACATCTTCCCGATGTTCTTTCAACTAATACAATCATGAGTTAAATGCAGCTTGTCCTGGAACAACCAATCCACGCATGGCTTTCTCTAGATGTGTGTGTGAGAGAGGGGGGGGGAAGAAAGGGAGGGATGGAGGGAGGGGGAGAGAGAGAGAGAGAGAGAGAGAGAGAGAGAGAGAGAGAGAGAGAGAGAGAGAGAGAGAGAGAGAGAGCTACATCTCCCATCAGCTCCAATTCCTAACCCAGTATTCTAGTTCAAGGGTCTCCAACCTTGGCAACTTTAGGACTTGTGGACTTCAACTCCCAGAAGCCGCGGAAGGGGAAAAATTTCCACAAAATCCAAAAAAAGATGGCGGTGCGCGCGGAACGGCACCGACAGTGACGTCACCAGCGGGTCGCTACTGGTTCAGGCGATCCAGTCCAAACTGGGAGGAACCCACCCCTAGGGCAGGGTTTGCACAGTGTGGCTGATATCTTAACTTCTTTTGTCCTCCCCTCCCGGCACCCTTCCCTGATCAGGGCTTTGCAAGGAAAAGAAAGCAACTGATCCAGTTAACCAACTAATAAGCCTGTGGGAGAAGCATCTTCCAGAAATGGGAAAGTGCTGAAGGAGACGGTGATCTGCTTAATAATAAAGCCAAAAAGTCCCGGAATGGGATTTAACACCAGAAAAAAAAGAGAGAACAGCAGCCAAACTGCAAGACAGCATTGACATGGTGGGGGGTAGCCTGAAGGGGAACAAAGCCCATCCCTCTTGGGATTCAGCAGATTCCCCCTACATCAGCTTTGAAGCCGGCTGCTCGATTTGCCTGGATCAATAGCATCGATTAGTTCCTGCTTCATTATCTCTTAGCAGGAAATGGTGGTTGGGGCAGGCACAGAGGGAGAGAGGAATAAATATTTCACAAGGTCTGAAGCCGAGCTGGTGGTTATTTTCAGGCTGGATTTACAGCCTGTCCGAAATGGGGACAAGTGAGCAGGAGGGGGCCCATTAAAAGAGACAAGGGTGATTCATCCCCAGTGACAACCTCGGAATGTTCCAGATTGTCTCTTGCTATTCTCTTCCCAATTGTTCCAGTTTCCAGGTTCAAAGAAGAACTCTCAAATCCACCTTTCTCTCCTCACCAAGTACAAACCCTGGAGAGTTTTAACATAACCTTGGAAGAAAACCAAGGTGCTCTTTGTCAGTATGTGAGAGTTCATGAATTGGGATAGACGTGGTAACAGGTCAGCCAATGGAGACTGTTTGGTGACCCAGACAGCTCGGAGCCTGGGCGTGGCTTAGGTTCACTGAACTGTATATATAGAGTATATATGAGTGCTTCTGTGATTCTATAGCCTCTGTATTATATATTGCTTCTGTGAACATTACTTCTGTGCTTCTGGATTCTGAGTTTTGGGCTTTTTTGCTTCTGCGCATGCGCGGAAGCAAAATCGCACTGAAATCTCACGTGCACGCGCGTCCCCTCACAAGATTTCAGCATGATTTTGCTTCCGCGCATGTGCAAAAGCAAAATTGGACAAGGGGGGTGCACGCACGTAGCACACGCGCGCACGCACAAAATGTGGAGATGCGCGCGCAGCGCACTGGTATCGGTAAGTTAGCAACCCGCCCCTGATTGCATTGTATATAAAGAAGTTTCTTATATAGAATTGAATCCTGCTGAAGTTCATTTACTTGTGTGCTGGTCGGATTGTGCTGCAAACTCTGACACTCTTATATTTATATAATGTCTCAGTCCCACCATCCACCCTCACCCCTATCTCTACTATGGAAGATTCTCCTCTGTCTGTCTGTGGAGATTCTCAATCATCCAGGTCATGGTTGTCCCAAAGGACAAGAGGCTGTTTTTCTTTGAAGACCTTTCGCTTCTCATCCAAGAAGCTTCTTCAACTCTGATTGGATGGTGGGGAATGGAAGCAGAGATGGGTTCCTGCCAGAGCTGCCCGGTACGCAGCTCCGGTAGGGAGCGGCGGATTTTGCAACCGCTCCAGAGCCCTCTCTGCCAGTCCACCCGGCGTGTCGCCATTTTTTTTTGTGCTGATTTTCAGTGATTTTTGGGCATGCACGAAAGCAAAATCGCACTGAAATCGCTCTCGCGCGGGTCCCCTCCGCTCATGTGCAGAAGCAAAATCTTGCAAGGGGGCGCATGCGCGTAGCGCGCGCCCCCCTGAAGCGTGGAGATGCACGCGCATGGCTCCGGCAGCGAGGTAAGTGAGCAACCCACCCCTGAATGGAAGGATTTATATTCCTTGCAAACAGCTGGTCGTTTGCATTCTTTTAGAGAGTCTTGAGGCCACCTGGAAGTTTGTCTGTGTCCTCAGGGTCACTGAGTAGTGTAATGGGTATGGAGTCTTCTTGGAACTGCTGAAAGGACTGTGTTGTAGACAGTAGATAGAGGATGTTTTATCCCTCCCTCTCTGTTGAGAGAAGGCTGTTCAATTTTAACATAGATGGCTTCTTTGACCCCTCTTTCAATCAGCAGTCTTCTCTGTCCAAAATGTGGACTTTGCTGTCTTCAAAAGTGTGGCTCTCTCTCTATCCTCTATCTGCTGGAAATGCATTTGCAACTTTACAAGAGCGTCCATCCTGTTTTTGAAACAGTGGCTGTTCATGAACTCATAAGTGCGTCTTTAATTTTTAAAAAGTCCAACGCATACAATCTTCAGAATATTTAATTTTACAATGGAGCTTGTAATTGCTGAAAGAAAGGTTACAGCACAAATACAATAAAAATCTAGATCAGCAGTAGCAAATGCTTGTTGCAACACACTTTTCTCCCCAAGCTCAACTTTGCTGTGCGCAGTGCTTGTGCCCTTTGCAAGCATACTCCATTCCAACTCTATCTTCTCCTCATTTTCTATTTTCACTCAAAAGAGTTCCTAAACAATCCTTGGCCTCTGAGCAGGTTGAATTATCATGTTTTTGAATTCTCAAGGTTCCCCTAGTTACTCTCGGAGAATACATTAATATATACATGTGAAATAAGGGGAGTGCATAAGCGCACCAACGTGCCTACCGTCCCTGTCCTACTGTCCCCCATTTATTCGTATCCGTTTCCTGTACTCATAATCATATTTATACTTATATCTGTTATCTTATACATGCTTGACAAAATAAATAAATAAAATAAAAATAAATTAATCATTAATAATCCACATTGAATTACAGTAGTTGTACAGAAATGTTTTTGAGTGCCCACCCAAACAAGTGTCCAAAAATGACATACGTTTGCATAGAACACCGATTAATACATTTTGCATATGCTAAATATTACCTAGCAGTACTTACTACAAAATAAATTGAAGCATCTTGATTTTGCTTGATTGGCCAAGCCCTACGATCTCTGTCCCTGATTTACGGTCTTTTTCAACATTTTCTGGAATTTGCACCACAAATGGTGAGGCTTTCTTTTTTTTAATGGCCATTGTCAGTAACCCTGTGAATCAGGGGCGGGTTCCCCTTACCTTCTCCTACCGATGCGCATCGTGACATTGTGTGCGCGCGGTGTGCTCTTGCGCAATTTCGGCTCTCTGTGCATGCGCAGAAGGATAATTTTACTTCCGCGCATGCGCAGAGAGCCAAAAACTGCAAAAAATTCCCCCCAAAAAGTTGGTGGCGCAAACAGACAGGCAAAGAAAGCACCGGAGCCATCGCGCTGACATTACGTAATTGGCGGGCTCCTACCGGAACGGAGCACCGGACAGCACCGATAGGAACCCACCACTGCTGTGAATATACAAACAGGCAGATAGGAGCAAAAATGACTGGTGTGTGTCAAAATAAAAATTCTACCAAGGGCCTTTTGGTTCTCAAGCAGGAGGCAGGGAGTCCATGGCCACTCAGGGAATCGGAAGCTTCTCAGAATATTGTCTTTTGCAGAAATTTCACTTCCACAGTGGCCCTGTTTCACCGCCGATGCTCCCTCCAAAGATCTGATTAGAGAAGATTAAAAAGATTAATTCCTAGCATTTAATGAAAAGCTCACAAAATGCTTATGACAGAATAAATAAGGGAGGAGGTTGAGGATATGTGTCCTCCTCTGGGGAAACACAGAAGTGGGCCTTGATACATAAATAGCTTTGCTGGGAAGGGGAGCCCTTTTCATATGTCAAATATTGAGATGTGTCAAGCATGGGAAATCAGGAAATCCAGGCAGGTCAAATGAATATAAAGGTTTACTGCAAGCTTAAGCTCTCTACAAGAATCTGAACTACTAACAGTCCAAGCAAATTGGCAGTAGATAAGAGTCAATGAAATTCAAAGTGGGCTGGACTTAGATCTCTTGTGGGCATGAAGGGACTCAAGACTGATGACATGTTTGACCCCTCCCTCAGGCTCAGCCTGGTCATCTCCTACAAGATGCCAGACCACAGTGCACTTCTGAATATTTGAATCTCTTCTGTTAATACCATTTTACAATGCCTTGGTAAGGCCACACTTGTAATACTGCATTCAGTTTTGGTCGTGTGGAATTTTTTACATTCCACGATGTAAAAAGGATGTGGAGACTCTAGAAAGAGTGCAGAGAAGAGCAACAAAGATGATTAGTGGACTGGAGGCTAAAACATATGAAGAACGGTTGCAGGAACCGGGTATGTCTAGTTTAATGAAAAGAAGGACTAGGGGAGACATTATAGCAGTGTTCCAATATCTCAGGGGCTGCCACAAAGAAGAGGGAGTCAAGTTATTCTCCAAAGCACCTGAGGGTAGAACAAGAAGCAATGGGTGAAAATTAATCAAGGAGAGAAGCAACTTAGAACTAAGGAGATATTTCCTGAAAGTTAGAACAATTAATCAGTGGAACAGCTTGCCTCCAGAAGTTGTGAATGCTCCAACACTGGAAGTTTTTAAGAAGATGTTGGAAGATGCATTTTTATTACTGGCCTTTTATAATGGAAAAGGTGTAGAATACGTTTTGGTCCTATGAAAATCGCTTGCTTTGCACATGATGCATCGTGATTTGATTGTGTTTGGACAGCACACTGCGACATTTATCCCTTTCTGGCTGTCAGCAAAACAGTTCAGACTGACCATCGGAAGGTAGGAAATATGGCATCCTACACATGTGTAAAATTGGAAGCCTTCCAACTTCTCAAATATGGAAGTTTTTAAGAAGATGTTGGATAACCATTTGTCTGAAGTGGTGTAGGATTCCTGCCTAAGCAGGGGGTTGGACTAGCAGACCTCCAAGGTCCCTTCCAACTCTGTTATTCTATTCTATTCTATTCTATTCTATTCTATTCTATTCTATTCTATTCTATTCTATTCTATTCTATTCTATTCTTTGTCCCTCTTGTTTTCATTTCCTCAATCCACTTATTTTGCCAGAGCTAGGACTTCCCCCAGTTTTCTCCCATCCGCCTCTCCTTTCTCTCTACAGCTTTCTCATGCTCCAGCGTCTTTCCCACCTTCCAGTTCTGCCGTTCCTTCTTGCAGGCTGGAAGAAAAGTGGGAAAAGAAATGCACATGGTGGTTGCTAGGTAACCAGAGGACATCCTCCTGGACCATCTTCCCATTGGTTTTGGGGAGAATAAAAGGTTTCCACCATGAGCTCACAAGGATGAACATTTCTATGCTAGGAATGCACAGCTTGATGCTTCCAGATTGCAATGCATCCCTACACAACCAGTGGTGGGTTTCAAATTTTTTACTGCCGGTTCTGTGGGCGTGGCTTGGTGGGCGTGGCAAGGGAAGGATACTGTAAAATCTCCATTCCCTCCCCACTCCAGGGGAAGATTACTGCAAAATCCCCATTTCCTCCCGATCAGCTGGGACTCGGGAGGCAGAGAATAGATGGGGGTGGGGCCAGTCAGAGGTGGTATTTACCGGTTCTCCGAACTACTCAAAATTTCTGCTACCGGTTCCCCAGAATTGGTCAGAACCTGCTGAAACCCACCTCTGTACACAACAGACAAACAAACACACATGCACGTGCACGCGCGCACATGCATGCATGCGTGCGCATGCACATGCACATGCATGCACGCGCGCACGCACACACACACACACACACACGTCTTATATGCAAGCCACAGAGCCCTGCCAAAACTCAATTTTCTGGATTCATACAACCTACGAGACTAAAACACAATTGACCAACTTGTGATTTAATGGCAAGACTTCCATTATAAGCTTAAAAATTCATTTCCTGGACTTGCAACAATACATTGGATCCTAAATGACTCAGACAGGTTGCATTCACCCAACACACACAAATTTACAATCCTTCCGCTGAAGGTAAAACTAATTACACTGTTCATGTTACATGACTTAAGATAGTATATTTCCTACAAGCAGCCTTGGAAGCAGTGCCAGGAAATATTAATATTAGGTACACTTAATTTTATTATTTGGTGTTTGTCCTAACCTTACCCAGAATTTGAAGGATATCCCAATATGCCAGTCAAAGGCCTTATCCAAATAAATTAGCACAAAAAGTCTAATTATGTCATAGTTTGGCTGCTGGAGTTGGATGCCTGAAGAATGGCTCAAATATAGAGAACATAACCAACAAAAACGAATGCAGAACAAAGGGAACAAAGAGAGAAAGAAAAAAACAAAAGTACAGAAAGAAAAAAAGCTTCCAATTTTCTTTGCAAATACACTCTTATTTACAAAGTGATCTCTAACTTTATGATTACAGTACAAAAAAGCTCAACTTTTTTCTATTACCCATTCTTTTATAATAATCAAAATCACAAATCACATATGCATTTTTTCTATTTCATGCAAAACATCTATAAAAGGTTTTCCAGTCAGCCATAAAATATAGATATGGGTAGTCTTCGAGATACAACAGTTCATTTAGTGACCATTTGAAGTTACACTCAAAAAAGTGACTTATGACCGTTTTCCACACTTAAAACCATTGTGACATTCCAACGGTCATGTGATCAAAATTCAGACACTTAAACAACCATGTGACTAACTTAACAACGGCAGTGATTCACTTAACTGTGGCAAGAAAGGTTGCAAACTGGGGTAAAATTCACTTAAATGTCTCACTTAGCAACAGAAATTTTGGGCTCAATTGTGGTTGTAAGTTAAGGACACCTGTATTATCTTTTTTTAAAATCAAAGATGTTTATTTAGCTACCTCTGAAAGTTCCATCATCTTGCCAACCATTTCCCCATTATGGATAGTGCTGAATTTTTCCATCATTTGGAATACAATGATTTCGCTGCGGTTATCACGTACAAAAACAAAGTTCCATGTATTTTTTCCAACTGTTTCTCCATCAATCCCCAAAGAAAAACTTCCATGTTTTGACTGTACTTTAAAGTTTTCAGAATGGATGAATCCAATTTTTCTCCAGCTGTTTTACATGCCTGCAAAACCAGGGGTGAGTTCCAACTTACCTCGCTGCCAGTTCGCTCCCTCCCTCGCCACGTGAGCGTGCCTTGTGGGCGCGTGCATGCACAGTAACGAAACATTTGAAAAAAAAAACTAAACAGAAAAAAGATGGCGACCGCATGCACAGTGCCAGAACTCGGCTTCTATGCATGCTCAGAAGGAAAAAAATAAAATAAATAAAAAATTAAAAAAAGATGGCGGCACCCACGGACCGGCACTGACCGATCCGGTTCGGTGACATCATTGTGACGTCACCAGCGGGTCGCTGCCGGTACGGGTGAACCGGTCTGAACCGGAAAGAACCCACCCCTGTGCCAAACATAATAACATGTCTCTTCATATGATTCACTTTTCCAGCAACGATTCCTGAAGGCCAGCACATCAGATAGGTTTCTTAGGTTAATAATAGTTTATCAGAATAACAGAGTAGGAAGGGACCTGTTGTTCTTAGAAAAGTCAGGATGGTGGTTACAATCATGCAGTCAAAGCACCCTTCCTTTATCTGCAGTTCAATAAATAGGGAGAGCTTCGATGGTGTTGTTGTGGAGCCCATCTTGACTTTTTTTGGACCCCCATAAACTCCCCCCCATTTCTGAGATGCAATTGTTGTCATCTGATCCATATGCAATATAAATATAATAATAAAAAAATATTTGGGGATAGTTTGCTCTTAGACAATTGGGTTGTAAATCTAATTATTTCCTACCACATAATTTACAAAAGCAGTATTTCAAAAAATACTTGGTTTATATTATTTCTCCAAACAGGGATTTGTATTTTTTTTTAAAAAATGCTACTTATTTTACATTTAGTAAGCTCTCTAAAGCTAAAAAAATAAAACTAAAAATAAATCCTACAGGATTGCCCATTGTGTATGTACCTTCTTGACTTTAAGACATCACACACACACACCAGCTAATAGGTGCAGAAACATCAGCTATTAAACTCCCAATGACTACATTTAAATTTGGACATTCTGGGGCAGGGAGAGAAGATTACTTAGTATATAGTAATGAAATTAGGCCATAAATTATTTTACAGTCCGATATATTGTGCTACACAGGAAATGGGTCAATGCAATAAGTACCTTAAATATATTGTGTGTCCTTTGCAGCAAGGGTTGTTCAAAATGTCAAGAAGGTTGCCGCAACTGTGTGATTATATTGTGACACATGTCAAAAAAACAGCAAGTTCCGATTTCGGGGTTGCAGCTGCAATTGTGACTTTTATTTTAAACCCTTTCCATTGCCACTGCCCCTCTGGCAGATGCCCTTGGATTGTGAACTGACTGGGTTATTCTAGGATATTTCCAAAGGCTCCCAGCATTAACCCTCAAAGGACTATCTAAATCAGTGGTGGGTTCCTACTGGTGCGGTCCACTCTATAGCACTGGTAGCGGCCCGCTGGTGACGTCACAGTACCGGTCGGTTGCCGGTGCCTGGCTTCCTACCCCACAGTGAGTCCAAGCAGGAGAGGATGGCTGAGGGAGTGTGTGACACGCTGAAAGAACGGGCGGCAGGAGCTATTTCCATTCCCCTCCCTTCAGCAGTCCGAGAAGCCACGAACGCGCGGTGATGATCCCAGGCATTTTTGCACGTTCGAGGGTGGGGAGGGGGAATGGGCGGCAGGACCTATCTCAGTTCCCCTCCCTTCAGCAGACCGAGAAGCCACACCCACCCGGTCACAGGGCCGGCAAGCCATGCCCACCCGGTCACATGGCTGGCAAGCCACACCCACAAAATAAGCCATGTCCACAGAGTGGTAGTAAAAAAATTAGGAACCCGCCCCTGATCTAAATTCACATGTGCGCTAAGCTCTGGTGGGACATGTTTGTCTTACTATATAACATGAACTCAACCCTTTTAATTTGAAACCACAATGCTTAGTTTTGCATGTGGTGCGAAGCCAAGGGATTGTGGCTTTTCCAAGAAAATATCATTGGAGGTTTTCAAAAATAGAGTAGACAACCATTTGACTGGGATGATATTGAGCAGGGGATTGGACTACAAGACCTCTCAGGTCCCTTCCAGCCCTACGTTCTAAACTATTCGTATAGTGTATATTGTTCATGTAGTGTATATTGTAGGTGGTGACCCTTTGAGAGCTGTATGCAAGGAAATGTCATTTTAATTATGCTGATTAGTGTATTAATTAATTAATTAATTGTATTAATTAATTGATTAGTGTATTAGTGATTAATAGTGATTCAGCAACAGAGTGGTCAATGTCTGGAATGCACTACCTGACTCTGTGGTTTCTTCCCCAAACCCCCACAACTTTAACCTTAGACTGTCTACTGTTGACCTCATCCCATTCCTAAGAGGTCTGTAAGGGGCGTGCATAAGCGCACCAATGTGCCTACCGTCCTTGTCCTAATGTCCCCATTTATTTGTATCTGTTTCATGTATTCATAATCATGTTTATAATTATATCTGTTATCTTATCTTATGCATGCTTGACAAAATAAATAAATAACATTCAAAGTGACAACAAAGTTATTATTCTATTCTATTCTATTCTATTCTAGTCTATTCTAGTCTATTCTATTCTAGTCTAGTCTAGTCTAGTCTACTGTTCTGTTCTGTTCTGTTCTGTTCTGAATTAGAGAAGATGTGAATGAGCAGTTATTGTGTCATCTCATCCTATGCACATTATGGCTATGTTCACCCAGGGCACTTAACTTGGTGAATGAACTGACTCATTGTCTTGGTTTGCATACTATAACATTATGGCATAAATCAGGGGTGACCAACCTTGGCAACTTTAAGACTTGTGGACTTCAATTCACAGAATCTTAAAAAAGAAACCAGAAAAAAATAGGCCTTCTGAAATAGAGCTTTTGTGTACAACCAGTTTCAGAAGGCCTATTTGTCTCTGGGTTATTGTTGTTGTTTTTAAATGATTTTGTGAGTTGAAGTCCACAAGTTGAAAACAGAGGTGAATTATCCAGATAAATATACCGGTAATTAGCAGTTCTGGACTGAATAACCCATGGTGAAGAGTGTTGGGTACTGTAGTTTAGCAACATCTGGAAGGTCACCAGGTTTGGTCACCTGGTGTAGAGAAAACTGCTATGGTCAAAGGTGGAGGACCAGGGAGGCTTGTAAACAATTGGAAGACTCAGTCTTTACAGCTACTAAACGTACCATGATTTTCGGTTCTCAGCTGCAGTTAGCTGGGACTTCTGGGAGAGACAACCTAGCCTTTTTTTTTCAAATCTTCCCTGATGCCCCTTGAGGTGAAGTGTGTTCAGGTGTGGATGTTGTCTCTTGGATCTCCTTTTGCTGTTCCCCAAGCAGTCTTGCTGCACAGCACCACTATTTTAAGGAACTGCAAAGTCACTCATGCCATCAGCTCATCGGGTTTCAGAAGCTACTTTGCCTGCTGAGACTGCCTCGATTTCTCAGAAGTCAGAGGGGTGTTTTTGTTTTTGTTTTGGCACAAGATGGTATTCCAGCCAGGGATGTGGGTTTAGACAGCGACAAAGAATTTTTGCAGTCATACAGAACTTTAAAGGAGGCAACCAAATGCCTCAGAGTCCATAGATCCTACACAGTTGGGTAGAAGAAAGCCAATCTATTTGCCAGCGATTTAGAGGGAGGATTATTGAATTTCAAAAAAAAGACAGTTATCAGAAAATTCAGCAATTCTGGCAATCCTGACAAGACTGAGTGGCTGTGGATATTGCCTCCTAAGGACTCGACCAACTGTCCCTCCTTGATTCTTGGGGGGGAGAAATTAGCCCCCTCAGAACGGGTCCGCAATTTGGGTGTCCTCCTAGATCCACAGCTAAAATTGGAACAACATCTTTCAGCTGTGGCTAGGGGGACCTTTGCACAAGTACGTCTTGTGCACCAATTGCGACCCTACTTGGAGAAGGAGGCACTTCTTACAGTCGCTCATGCCCTTATCACCTCACGGCTGGATTACTGCAATGCGCTCTACATGGGGCTACCCTTGAAGAGTGTCCGGCGACTGCAATTGGTGCAAAATGCAGCTGCGCGAGCTGTGGTGGGTGTACCCAGATGCACCCACGTAACATCTATCCTCCGCCAGCTGCAATGGTTGCCCATTAGTCTCCGGATCCAATTTAAGGTGTTGGTCGTTACCTTTAAAGCCCTACATGGCTCAGGGCCAGGTTATCTTCGGGACCGCATCCTGCCGCATACCTCCCTACGACCGGTTAGAGCCCACAGAGTCGGCCTCCTCCAGGTCCCGTCGACCAAACAATGTCGGCTAGCGGGACCTAGGGGGAGGGCCTTCTCTGTGGGAGCCCCCTCCCTTTGGAACCAGCTCCCTCCAGAGATCAGGACCATCCCCACCCTACTGGCCTTCCGTAAAGCAATAAAAACTTGGCTCTTCCGGCAGGCAGGGTATGAATGAAAGTTTGTTTTTTAATGGATAGTATTTTAATATGGCTCCTTTTAAAAATTGTTTTTTATGTGTTTCTATATCTGCTGTGAGCCGCCCAGAGTCCCCCGGGAGTTGGGCGGCATAGAAATTTTAATAAATAAATAAATAAATAAATTTAGAACTCAAACTCATCAATCTTTCTTTTTTTACTTTGGTGGTTCTACAATCTCCTTTCTTTTTCCATCAGGGCTACTCAAAGATAGTCATTGGAAATGTTCCCAAGTTTATTTACCGTATTTTTCGGAGTATAGGACGCACCTGAGTATAGGACGCACCTAGATTTTAGAGGAGGAAAACAAGGAAAAAAGTATTCTGAACCAAATGGTGTAGTAATATATTATTTAATAAAATACCAGTGTAGCAGAATACTTTTTACAACCATGTATACTTTTTACAACCATGTACTCTTTTTACAACCATGTACACTTTTTACAAACTTCAAACTTGACAGCTTTAAGACTTGTGGACTTCAACTCCCAGAATTCCTTCTCCAGTCATGCTAGCTCAGGAATGGGAGTTGAAGTCCACAAGTCTTAAAGCTGTCAAGTTTGAAGTTTGTAAAAAGTGTACATGGTTGTAAAAAGTCTTGCCAAGTTTGAAGACCCTTGCACCCCTAACCCAGGGGTCTTCAAACTTGACAGCTTTAAGACTTGTGGACTTCAACTCCAATTCCTGAGCTAGCATGACTGGAGGAGGAATTCTGGGAGTTGGTCCACAAGTTTGAAGACCCTTGCACCCCCTTGGCAAGTTTAAGACTTGTGGACTTCAACTCCCAGAATTCCTCCTCCAGTCATGCTAGCTAGAGTTGAAGTCCACAAGTCCTCCCGATCTCGCAGCCAGTTCCCTCCTGAAGTTCAAGGGCTGCAACTTGAGCTGAGCAGATCTGCGGCAGCACGCGCGGGATGCCCCTCTCGCTTAGCCGGCAGCAGCGGGCGCAGCGAGTTCCGTCCCCACGCGCGTCCCCGGCGCTTGCTGTGGCGACGCTGTTTTCTCCGAGACCTTTGTCTCGGAGAAGGAGCAGTAGACAAAGGTCTCGGAGAAAACAGCGTCGCCACAGCAAGCGCCGGGGACGCGCGTGAGGACGGGACTCGCTGCGCCCGCTGCTGCCGGCTAAGCGGAAAGTACAGAAAGGGGCATCCCGGACGGGCGTGCTGCCCTCGGCGCTTCCAAGACACCTGCCTGCCGCCGCGCCTTGCCTGCTCGTACGCCCGCTCGCTCACAAGCGGGCAGCGGTGGGGATCGAAGCGGAGCGGTGGCACCTCGAAAGGACTGGGGTGCTAGATTTCATGCTAGCTCAGGAATGGGTGGCGGGGGCAAGCAGCGGTGGTGGCGGCGGCAAGCAACAGCGGGGACGGCGGGGGCAAGCAGCGGGGGGGGCAAGCGGCGGTGGCGGAGGCAGTGGCGGGCGGCGGGGAAAACCTCCGAAGGGTGGGGGCTGGGGGGGGTTGGGGGCTGCATTCGGTGTATAGGACGCACCCACTTTTTGACCCCCTTTTTGGGAGTAAAAAGGTGCGTCCTATACTACGAAAAATACGGTATTTATTTATTTATTTATTTATTAGTGAGACTTATATACCGCCTCATAGTGCAAGCACTCTCTAAGCCAGTGTTTCCCAACCTTGGCAACTTGAAGATATCTAGACTTCAACTCCCAGAATTCCCCAGCCAGCGAATGTTGAAGTCCAGATATCTTCAAGTTGCCAAGGTTGGAAAACACTGCTCTAAGCGGTTTACACCATTAAGCAATGTATATTTACATTGCCCCCAACAATCTGGGTCCTCATTTTACCTACCTCGGAAGGATGGAAGGCTGAGTCAACCCTGAGCCCGTGAGATTTGAACAGCTGAACTGCTGATCACAGTCAGCTAAAGTAGCCTGCAGTACTGCACTCTAACTGCTGCGCCACCTTTTTTAAATTCAAGGAGGAAGAACAAGAAATTGGTCTTTTTAGTATAAAGCTAAGCATTCAAATACTTTGGCCACCAAATGAGAAGGAAGGACTCACTGGAGAAGAGCCTAATGCTGGGAACGATTCAGGGCAAAAGAAGAAAGGGACGACAGAGAATGAGGTGGCTGGATGGAGTCACTGAAGCAGTCGGCGTGAGCTTAAATGGACTCCAGAGAATGGTAGAGGACAGGAAGTCCTGGAGGAATGTTGTCTATGGGGTCGTGATGGGTCGGACACGACTTCGCAACTAACAACAACAAAGCGTTCAACCATGTTGGCATTTAAATTTTGGATCATCCTTGAAGCAAGGGTTCCAGTGACCCATAGTTTCTTTAGTGGTACCCTAACTACTTGGATCAGGTTCAAATTATCCTATTTTCAGACTCATTACTGTTTGTCAAAACCTAAGTCTTTGGAGAAAACTCTAATGCTGGGAAAGGTGGAAGGAAAGAGAAGAAGAGGACAACCAGGAGCAAAATGGACTCAGTTACAGTAGCAATGGGGGAAGAATGGAAAGACCAGGTTAGGGACAGACAACTTGATGGCATATAAGTAATCACTTGTAGAACTGTTAGAAGGTAGTCTGTCTTTTTTCACCTTGAGATTCTCAGCAAAGCTAGGGTTATATTAAGACACGGGACTTGCAACAATATTTTAAAAAATCCAATTCATTTCCTTTTAATCAGGTTTCCACCCCTTCTCCATAATAAAATCAGTGAGGTTTTTTGTGAGTATTGAGCATGTTCAGCCCTTAGTGGGCATTTTATGGATCTTCCTTTGGGTTTTTTTTCTTACAAGTGTTTTGAATATCTGTAAGCTGTAGACTATGCAGTGGTGGGTTCCTACCGGTGCGGTCCACTCTATAGCACCGAGTAGCGGCCCGCTGGTCATGTCACAGTACTGGTGCGGTTGGTTGCCGGTGCCTGGGCGCTGCCATTTCTTTAAAAAAATTTTTTTTAAACTTTTTTTAAAATTTCCTTCTGCGCATGCCCAGAAGCCGAGCTTCAGGCACTGCGCATGCGCTGCCTTCCTACCCCACAGTGAGTCCAAGCAGGGGAGGATGGCTGAGGGAGCGCGTGAGACACTGAAAGAACGGGCGGCAGGAGCTATCTCCATTCCCCTCCCTTCAGCAGTCCGAGAAGCCACGAATGTGCGGTGATGATCCCAGGCATTTTTGCACGTTCGAGGCTTCTCGAGCTGCTGAGGGGAGGGGGAACGGGCAGCAGGAGCCTAGGATCATCGAATGGGGAGAAGCATTCAGGCCGGCCAGAGCCTCCTAGAAGAACTGCTGCCGCAGTCTTGCTGCTTCCGCTGCAGGGGGCTGCGTTGCGGGTGGGCAATGCCCCCCTGCTTCTCCGGCCACTGCCAAGCTCCTGAGGCCCATGCCCACCTGGTCACATGGCTGGCAAGCCACACCCACAAAATAAGCCACGCCCACAGAGTGGTAGTAAAAAAATTAGGAACCCGCCCCTGAGACTATCCCTGAGGTTTCTGGTGTACCCAAACTACCCTGAACCCTCACAAAAGATTGTGTACAGGCAGTGGAGAGAAATGAGCTTGAAAAGACTCATCTATGGAAAGCAGAAAATTACCCAGCATACTGAACATACATTACTGGCCACAATCTTCCCCAATTTAAAAAAAAAATTAAAAAATTACAGCATCTCTCTCTCTCTTCCACTCCCCCATCTCACCTTGCTAGAAATTAGCATTTATGCAAGCTAAGCAAACCTTATTTATTTTTATTTTATTTGTTTGTTTGTCAAACATATACAAGATAGCAGGTATAGGTATAAACATAAACATAAGCAAAGTAAGTATAAATAAATGAGGACAATAGGACAGTAAGACAGGGACGGTAGGGACAATGGTGCGCTTATGCACACCCCTTAGGGTGAGGTGAATAGGGTGAGGTCGACAGTAGACAGTAGACAGTCTAAAGTTTTGGGGGTTTGGGGAAGAAACCACAGAGTCAGGTAGTGCATTCCAGGCATTGATCATTCTGTTGCTGAAGTCGTATTTTCTGCAGTCGAGTTTGGAGCGGTTTACCTTAAGTTTGTATCTATTGTGTGCTCGTGTATTGTTGCTGTTGAAGCTGAAGTAGTCCTTGAGAGGTAGGACATTGTAGCAGATAATTTTATGTGCTACACTTAGGTCAGATCGAAGGCAACGTAGTTCTAAATTGTCTAAGCCCAAGATTTCAAGTCTGGTGGAATAAGGAATTCTGTTGCGAGAAGAGGAGTGGAGGAAACTTCTTGTGAAATATTTCTGGATTCTCTCGATTGTATTAACGTCCGATATGCAGTGCGGGTTCCAGACAGGTGAGCTGTATTTGAGGATTGGTTTGGCAAATGTTTTGTATGCTCTGGTTAGCAGTGTAATATTGCCAGAGAAGAAGCTAAGCAAGATTAGATTAACAACTCTTAGTGCCTTTTTGGCAATGTTGTTACAGTGTGTTCTGGCACTTAGGTCATTAGATATGAGTACTCCAAGGTCCTTGACAGAGTGAGGGTCGTCTACAAGGTCATGTCCTCCAAGCTTGTATTTTGTGTTCTGATTCTTTTCAGGTTTTCAAAGAACCTATGTGGTTGTTTGCCCTCCTTGGTAATGAGGGCACTGTGGTGTGTTTTCTCCTTTCTGGTGATATCGAGGTTGCCACCTTGTTATTAACTGGAAAGGAAATTGATTAAAAAGATGCTCCTGCAGGATTCAGGAAGCGGCTTCTTGATGCCTTTGGACTCCTGCCAGATCCTCTGGGCACAAAGCTGCACAATCAGTGGGTTAGAAGCTCCACTTTCTGCTTTCCAGGTAGACCACAGTAGGCCTGTAGAACAACCTGACCCCAACCATCACTTGGGGAATTGCTATGCTCCAATTAAAAATTATCCTGGGTCTACAGTGTTGAAGGGCAGCACATTCTGGCCTCATCCATTGGCAAGGTGAGTGGATCAGGGGCGGGTTCCTAATTTTTTTACTACCACTCTGTGGGTGTGGCTTGTTTTGTGGGTGTGGCTTGCCAGCCATGTGGCTGGGTGGGCGTGGCTTGCTGGCCATGTGACCGGGTGGGCATGGCTTCTCGGACTGCTGAAGGGAGGGGAACTGAGATAGGTCCTGCCGCCCATCCCCCTCCCCTCAGCAGCTCGAGAAGCCTCAAACGTGCAAAAATGCCTAGGATCATAACTGTGCATTCGTGGCTTCTTGGACAGCTGAAGGGAGGGGAATGGAGATAGCTCCTGCCGCCCGTTCTTTCAGCATCTCACGCGCTCCCTCAGCCATCCTCCCCTGCTTGGACTCACTGTGGAGTAGGAAGGCAGCGCATGTGCAGTGCCGGAAGCAGAAGAAAAATTTAAAAAATATATAATGTTTTTAAAATGGCGGCGCCCAGGCACCGGCAACTGACCGCACCGGTACTGTGACGTCACCAGCGGGCCGCTACCGGTGCTATAGAGTGGATGGCATCGGTAGGAACCCACCACTGGAGTGGATGGGTGGGACCATAAGCAATGGGAAACCACATCTTCTCCCCCCCCCAAAGAAGACGTTGACCTCACACCTCAGCCAGAAAAGAGCAGCGAGGGAGTTTGTGGCTTTGTCCTTCCTGCTAGAAAGGAAACCAATAAGAATTTTTCTACTGTTTTTCTTCCTCTCAAGCCTTATGCCAGAAGACGTTTGATTATGTTTGTTCAAGTAAAACATATCCCACAGACAGATTCTTTCAATACCGAATGCTGCTTTTCTCCTCCCTCTTGATAAGGCAGGGACTGGGTAAAAATGCTTTATGGAACAATACACCATAATTGACATACAAGAATATTACAGACCACCGACCCTCATCTAGCATTGAGTTAGTTGTGGGTGAGTCATGGGAGCTTTTTAACACAATCACCCTGTTTGAATAGATCAAACATTTCATCTGATCTAACATATCATCTCCAAGAAGAGCCAGCCAGAAATCTTTGGACACTCATAAAAAGGTGACATCATTCCTTTGCCCAGGAAAAGAAAACTCACAGCTCTCCAGATATTTCTGGAGAGATGAACTGCAGTTCTCATCATCTGCTGTACGGTCAGAGTAGTTGGAGATGTTGGTCGTGATGGTTCAACAATGTGGAGGGCCACAAGTTTTCCAACTTTGCCTTATTTTTGGCATTCAGATATATCTCACTATCTCTCTAAAAGGTAAAGGTAAAGGTTCCCCCACACATGCGTGCTAGTCATTTCTGACTCTGGGGGTGGTGCTCATCTCCATTTCTAAACCGAAGAGCCAGCGCTGTTCGAAGACGTCTCCATGGACTCATGTGGCTGGCATGACTAAACACTGAAGGTGCACGGAGCGCTGTTACCTTCCCACCAAAGTGGTCCCTATTTTTCTACTTACATTTTTACGTGCTTTCGAACTGCTAGTCAGAAGCTGGGACAAGTAATGGGAGCTCACTCCGTTACGCGGCTCTCTACTATCTCTCTACTATATGTTAAAGCAGGGGTGTCAAACTGGATTTCATTGAGGGCCGGATCAGCACTGTAGTTCTCCTCTGTGGGTCGGGGGGGGTGCGGGCAGGGGAGACAGGACAGATGTCTCCTGCAGCACCCTGCCAGGCAAAATGGGGCAGGGGAGCGCATGGCCCCCTGTTCCTCATTTTCAGCCTCCATGGCCTCCTGCAACACACTCCCAGCCAAAAACAGGTGGTGCAGGAGTATCGCAGGGTCTCTGTGCGGCCCATTTTTGGCCAGCAGAGTGCTGCTGGAGGCTGGGGAGGCTGAAAACGGGCCTCGAGGGGCCTGTACCCAACCCATTTTTGGCTGGCAGAGTGCTTGTGGAGGCTGGGGAGACCGAAAATGGGCCACATGGGGGCCTCGTGGGGCCTCTGTGCAGCCCATTTTTGGCCGGAGACCGGGAAGGCCGAAAATGGGCCCCGCGGGGCCTCCGCAGGGCCTGTTTTTTGGCTGCTGCTGGAGGCTGGGGAGACCAAAAATGGGCCGCACAGGGGACTCGCGGGGCATCCGCACAGGCCATTTTTGGCAGGCAGAAGCATTGCGGGCCAGTCCTTTGATATTTCCAGGCCGGCCCCATGGGCCAGATTTAAGTACCCCAGGCCTTGAGTTTGACAACCTGTGTTAAAGGAATGTTCTCAAACTTTCCTTTCACTACTATTTATTCAGTTATATTGCCTTGTATATACTACATAAAAAAGATAGCCATTCCTTTGAGTTGGTCTTAGCTCCTAGTGATTACACAGACACATCTATTTATTTTCTTGGAAGCAGTGTGGAAATATTTTGACATGGTCTTCATCTGGGATATTTCTTTGACTTTCAAGTCTAGTCATCAGTCTCAGGACTGATTGATTGATTGAAATTTTATGCATGTAACTCCTCTATAAGGTGACTGCAGGTCGGATACAGGTTATAAATAGGTTTCTAATAGTCTCCCATTCAATCATTAACTAGATTCAAAAATGTCAAAAGCTCAGAAGCTTCTTGGATGAGAAGTGAAACGTCTTCAAAGAAAAACCAGAAAGTCCAGTTGCCTCTTGAAAAAAAGCACCCTTGGGACAACCATGACCTGGATGACTGAGAATCTCCATAGACCAGTGATGGCGAACCTTTTTTCCCTCAGGTGCCAAAAGTGCATGCGCGTGTGCTATCGCGCATGCATGAGTGCGCACGCCCATAATTCAATGCCTGGGGAGGGCGAAAATGGCCTCCCCCGCTCCCCCGGAGGCCCTCTGGAGGCCGGAAATGGCCCGTTTCCCAACTTCTGGTGGGCCTGGTAGGCCATTTTTCATCCTCCCCAGGTTCCAGAAACACCCTCCCCAGTCCCCCCAGAGGCCCTCCGGAAGCCGAAAATGCCCTCCCAGAGCCTCAGTGTGAGCCAAAAATCAGCTGGCTGGTGTGCACATGCGTGCTGGAGCTGAGCTAGGCAATGGCTCGTGTGCCGGCAGATATGGCTCTGCATGCCACCTGTGGCACCCGTGCCATAGGTTCGCCATCACTGCCATAGACATTTAGATCCAAAAATGTTTAGCTTTTTTGAGATCAACCAAAGATGTAACTGTATGTGGTGGGGTAGTTGTTCAGTCACGAAGTCATGTCTGACTCTTTGTGACTCCATGGACCATAGCAGCCAGCCCCCCCCATCCTCCACCGTCTCCCAGATTCTGCCCAAGTTCATGCCCACTGCATCGATGACACTATCTAACCATCTCATCCTTTGCCATCTTCTTCTCCTTTTGCCTTCAATCTTTCCCAATATCAAAGTCTTTTCCAATTAAGTCCTCTATTCTCATTTGGTAGCCAAAGTTTTTGAGCTTCAGTATCTGTCCTTCCAAAGAACAATCAGGGTTTTGATTTCCTTAACTGTATGTATAGATATATAAATAAATCTTGGGCTCTCATCCTGGATTGTGTGTTTCCCCCCCACCTCTTACATTGAAGTCAATTTCAGCTGGAATTCTGCCCAGGCTATCATTCTGCTCATATGCAGAACATAGATGAAAGCAAAATAAAATCTAATTAGCAACACTGCAATTAATACAATAAAACAAGTGTTTGTTAATAACTGTTAGCGGATTAAAATAATGCATAAAATAAGGAGCAAACAATAAGCGGATATATTTTCAAAGCTTATCTAAATGTGAAGAATCAGATATTAACAAACAAAAAGATTTTAAAGAGAATAGAATAGAATAGAATAGAATAGAATAGAATAGAATAGAATAGAATAGAATAGAATAGAATAGAATAGAATAGAATAACAGAGTTGGAAGGGACCTTAGAGGTCTTCAAGTCCAACCCACTGCTTAGGCAGGAAACCCTACACCACTTCAGAGAAATGGTTATCCAATATCTTCTTAAAAACTTCCAGTGTTGGAGCATTCACATTCACAACTGGCCTACCTTGTTGCCACTGGTGTACATGGCCAGCACACAAAGTAGGTGAAAGGTATGAGCACATTTGGCCAGCCCCCCTACACTTCCAGGTTGGATTGTCTTGCTCTCATTGGTATCGCTGTACCCCGAAGGGGCACCCAGTTTTTCCATACAGATAGATACAGATAAACAGAGTTGGAAGGGACCTTGCAGGTCATCTAGTCCAACCCCCTGCCCAAGACCCTACATCTGCCTCTACCTAGGATCGAACTCACAACCTCCTGATTGTGAGGCAAGAGCTCCACCTCTAGGCCACAGCAGCAGATGATAAAGTCCTCGTCAACTGGAGGGCTTCTGGGTTTAGGTAGTATCCTTGAAAAGGCCAAGTTTCTACTGAGGTATTTGGGAATCCCTGACATGTGGGAAATCATTAGAGCGATGCTTTTAAAAAACCATCACTGATAAAATATGACAAAGCCAATAGTAAAACTTGGATGTCCTTCCAATGGCAAACCCAAGAACTAGTGCTTGACTTTTCTGGTCCCACAGAACTCTTCCATCAGACAAAATTGTAAACAAGACCATCAAGGAAGGAGGAAGATACGTTTTGCTCAGGCTCTGGGGCTACCATCATATTCTTAAGATGGAATGGCTATGCATGCATTTAATGAATACACTGGTTAACTTAACCACGTTTTACCCCATCCAATTTTTTGGATTTGCATTGACATATCAAAATATAAATAATATAAAGCAGGGTTTCCCAAACTATCAACTTTAAGACTTGTAGGCTTCAAGCCCCCAAATTCCTCAGCCAGCCATGAATTCTGGGAATTGAAGTCAGCAAGTCTTAAAGTTGCCAAATTGAGAGACCCCTGGTATAAAGTATGTGTACTCAGCATGCTAGCATGGTAACATATTTACTCTAATGTGGGATTTCATTGCCAAAATTGACGTTAGATATACAGTATTAAGTTCCTAATTCATTGCCAAGTAGAATCTCTTAAGGAATGTCAATCATTTTTTCTCCTCCTCACTTCTTTCTTTCCTTTGAACATGCTCTTCCCCAGGGTGAAGCTTAAAAGTCTGTATATTTTTGAGCTAGCTTCATAAACAAATTAAGATTGACCCTCATTAATTTAGAAACCTAAGAAGGGTAGACTTAGATGTGAAACCATCAGGGAAATCCAAGGATGCAAGTCACAATGATGGGAATACAACTTAAGGGAAATTTGACTTTTCTACAGAGATAATATGTGCTTCTGTGCTGGAGATAAATTCCTTATGTGTCTACCACACTTGGCCAATAAAGCTATTCTATTCTATTCTATTCTATTCTATTCTATTCTATTCTATTCTATTCTATTCTATTCTATTCCATTCCATTCCATTCCATTCCATTCCATTCCATTCTCCACTCCACTCCACTCCACATGCTACACCAGGGGTTCCCAACCCCTAGTTCATGGACTGGCACTGGTCTGCGGCATGCCAGCAACCGGGCCACACAAACAAGCGAAGCCCCATCCACAGTATGCAGACAGCATGCAAAACAACACCCCCTCCGGTCCCTGGACAAACCTTTTTCCATGGAACCGGTCCCTGATGCCCAAAGGTTTCTACTCTACTCTACTCTACTCTACTCTACTCTACTCTACTCTACTCTACACTCTACTCTACTCTACTCTACTCTACTCTACTCTACTCTACTCTACTCTACTCTACTCTACTCTACTCTACATTCGACTCTACTGTACTCTATATATTCAATATAGTATATATAGTATAGTCTATCTACTCTACTCTACTCCCTGGGTTCACATAAAATATTAGATTCAAATGTTTTTTTTTTTCACTGACTCATTGCATTAGAGTGCCATGAGAGCAGTTTGGTCTAGTGGTTAAGGCACCAGGCTAGAAAACAAGAGGCAATGAGTTCAAGACCTGCCTTAGCCATGAAAATCAGCTCGGTAACTTTGGACCAGTCACTCTTTCTCAGCCCAACTCATCTCACAGGGTTGTTCTTGTGTTGGATATATTCACCGCCTTTAGGTTTTTTTTGTAAAAAATAATAAAGGCAGGATATAAATAAATAATAAATATCGTGCAAACTCAGCCCATGTGTTAGTTTGTGACTCCGTATGTTGTATGAATCCAGACAACTGAGCTATTTTACTAAATTACTATTTTATTAACCATGGTTAGTGTGCTTTCAAACATAGTTATTATTTTAATGCAGGTTATGGTCAACCTGATCCTTCCAATTGTCAACTGATGAATTCTATATGAGCCTGAATTCTGAAAATATGACCTTTTAAGTAAACTGAGCCAGGTAGCTGAGTATAGTCAGAAATTGGAAGCAAACAGAGAGAGCCAGAATGCTATTATGGGTATAGTATGGGTAAGAGCCGAGGTGGTACAGCAGTTAGAGTACAGTACTGCAGGCTACTTTAGCTGACTGTGATCAGCAGTTCAGCTGTTCAAATCTCACCAGCTCAGGGTTGACTCAGCATTCCATCCTTCCGAGGTAGGTAAAATGAGGACCCAGATTGTTGGGGGCAATATAAATATACATTGCTTACTGGTGTAAACCGCTTAGAGAGTGCTTGCACTGTGAGGCGGTATATAAATCTCACTAATAAATAAAATAATAAATAAATAAATAAATAGTCAGGATGGCATCTGGCAAACCAGGAGTAGAAGTCATAGTTTACCATCTTCCTAGTTTTCATCGGAGAGCCAGTTTAGTGCAGTGGTTAAGGCACCAGGCTAGAAAGTGGGAGACAGTGAATGTTAGCCTTGCCTAAGGTGACCAGACGTCCCGATTTTGGCGGGACAGACCCGCTTTTTAATGGTTTGTCCCGCATCCCGCCCGCCCTCTTAAAAAGTCCCGATTTTTTGAAAGGGGCGAGGGAGGGCTGGGGGGCGGGCTCTCCCCTGCAGGGACGGCCGGCCGCGGCTCATGGGGGGCGAAAGACAAATACAATTTTCGGCGGGCACGGCTTTGCAAGTGCTCTTCACAAGTTTGGCAAGTTTCACAAGAGCCGTTCGCGTGCAGGGCAGTTTATAAATAGCGGCCGCCAGGTAGGGAGCCGGCCGGGGTTGCGCAGGGCTGGGGGAGGCTCGCTAGCCCAGCAGCTCCGGCCGCAGGAAAGAGCGGGGGGTGTGTGTGCCGTACTGGGAAGGGCCAGCAGTCGCCGCCGCCTGAGGGGGCCACCCCCCCCGCCCGCCCGCCCGCTTCGCTGCAGGGGACGCTGCACCGGATCCCGAGTCGCGCCGGCTCTCCCGCGGCCACGATGCCCGCCGACCTGATGGAGAAGAGCTCCTCCTCGCCCGCGGCGGCCATCCCGGCCAGCGCCGGAGGAGTCAACGCAGGACGCCCGCCCGCCGCCCACAGCTGAGAGGCCTGCTGCTGCTGCTGCTGCGGCTGGGCCCCCAGTCCCGGCGGCGGGAAGGCTGCGGTGGCGGCCCCAGCCTGCTGAGCCAGCGCCGGCCCGAAGGTCATGGATGCGACTCCTTCCGCCCCTGGAAGGTGGAGAGGCGCCTGATGCAGCCCCGCCCTCTCGAAAAGGCCGGCGTCGCGGTGGGTGGGGCGGCCCGAGCGAAGGAGTCGCATCCATGACCCTCGGGCCGGCGCTGGCTCAGCAGGCTGGGGCCGCCGCCGCAGCCTTCCCGCCGCCGGGACTGGGGGCCCAGCCGCAGCAGCAGCAGCAGCAGCAGCAGGCCTCTCAGCTGTGGGCGGCGGGCGGGCGTCCTGCGTTGACTCCTCTGGCGCTGGCTGGGATGGCCGCCGCGGGCGAGGAGGAGCTCTTCTCCATCAGGTCGGCGGGCATCGTGGCCGCGGGAGAGCCGGCGCGACTCGGGATCCGGTGCAGCGTCCCCTGTAGCGAAGCGGGCGGGCGGGCGGGGGGGGGGGGTGGCCCCCTCAGGCGGCGGCGACTGCTGGCCCTTCCCAGTACGGCACCCCCCCCTGCTCTTTCCTGCGGCCGGAGCTGCCGGGCTAGCGAGCCTCCCCCAGCCCTGCGCAACCCCGGCCGGCTCCCTACCTGGCGGCCGCTATTTATAAACTGCCCTGCACGCGAATGGCTCTTGTGAAATGACATTAGCGGTCTTTTGCCCTCTGCGCATGCGCAGCGTTCTGCGCATGCGCAGAGGGCAAAACCCGGCGTCCAGGCGGCCCCACCCCCTTCGGTGTCCCGCTTAAAAAAAAAAAATCTGGTCACTTTAGCCTTGCCTAACCTTGGCTAACAAGGTTAGCTGTAAGGCTAACCTTGTTAGACAAGGTTAGACAAGGCTAACATTGGTGCAGTGATTAGAATGCAGTATTGCAGGCTAAATCTGCCAGCTGCCAGGAGTTTGATCCTGACCAGCTCAAGGTTGATTCAGCCTTCCATCCTTCCAAGGTCCGTAAAAGGAGGACCCAGATTGTTGGGGGCCATAGGCTGATTCTGTAAACTGCTTAGAGAGGGCTGAAGAGCCTTAAGAAGCAGTATATAAGTGCTATTACTTAAGCACAAAGTTGGCTGGGTGACCTTGGGCCAGTCCCCCCTCTCTGAGCCCTAGAAAGCAGGCAATAACAAACCATGTCTGAAAAACCATGCCAAGAAAACTGCAATCCAGGCAGTTGCCAGGAGTCATACACACCAGTGGTGGTTTGTAAATGATTTTGCTACCGGTTCGCGCATGCGCAACGCTTCTGCGCATGTGCAGAAGCATCCTGGGTGGGTGGGCAGAGCGTCTTGGGCAGGTGGGCGGAGCATCTTGGGTGGGTGGGTGAAGCCTCCTGCCGCCGGCACTACCGGTTCTAAGAACCGGACCGAACCGGGGGCAACCCACCACACACACACACACACACACACACACACACACACACACACACACACACACACACACACCTTTCATTACTGGTCATATGACTGAGCCATTTGTTATCTGGAATCAGTCCAATAAATGGATAGATAATATTGAACTTTCACAACCAGACACACTTCACATCTGCTGCAGTGGTGGGTTCCTACCAGTGCAGTCCACTCTATAGCACTGGTAGCGGCCCGCTGGTGACATCACAGTACCGGTGCGGTCGGTTGCCGGTGCCTGGGTGCCGCCATTTTTTTTAAAAAAATTTTTACATTTTTTTTTTTAAAAATTCATCTGCACATGCCCAGAAGCCAAACTTCCAGCACTGCGCATGCACTGCCTTCCTGCCCCACAGTGAGTCCAAGCAGGGGAGGATGGCTGAGGGAGCGCATGAGACGCTGAAAGAACGGGCGGCAGGACCTATCTCAGTTCCCCTCCCTTCAGCAGTCCGAGAAGCCACGAACGCGCGGTGATCATCCCAGGCATTTTCGCATGTTCGAGGCTTCTCGAGCTGCTGAGGGGAGTGGGAACAGGCGGCAGGAGCCTAGGATCATCGAATGGGGAGAAGCATTCAGGCCGGACGGAGCCTCCTAGAAGAACCGCTGCCGTGATCTTGCTGCTCCCGCTGCAGGGGGCTGCGTTGCGGATGTGCAATGCCCCCCCACTTCTCTGGCCGCTGCCAAGCTCCCGAGGCCCACGCCCACCCGGTCACATGGCTGGCAAGCCATACCCACAAAATAAGCCACGCCCACAGAGTGGTAGTAAAAAAATTAGGAACCCGCCCCTGATCTGCTGGGACAGCACTTCTAGAATTCCCAATTAAGCATTCAGGGAATTGCCCTTCAAACACATCTGGAAGGCTGTGGTTGAAAACACCAGCATCATGGGGCCATTTTCTTGATTGTCCCTACAGAAAGTTGGACATCCATTAAGTTGCCATGGGTGGGAATCTCCCCTCTTCTACACAGGTAGTCCTCAACTTATGACCACCATTGAGTGCAAAATTTATGTTGCTAAGCGAGACAGTTGTGGAGTGAATTTGCCCCATTTTACGACCTTTCTTGCCCCAGTTGTTAAGTGAATCACTGCAGTTCTTAAACGAGTAACACAGTCGTTAAGTGAATCTGGCTTTCCCCTTGACTTCGCTTGTCAGAAGGTTGCGAAAGGGGATCACGTGACCCCCCCCCCCGGGATCCTGCAATTGTCATAAATATGAGTCAGTCGCCACGGGTCTGAATTTTGATCCTGTGACCATGGGGCTGCTGCAACGCTCCTCAGTGTGGAAAAAAACGGTGATAAAACACCTTTTAAAGTGCCGTTGTAACTTTGAACGGTCACTAAACGAACCATTGTAAGCCGAGGACTACCTGTTTATAGTTGTGCCCTGGGGGAGAAAAAAACCCCCACAAGCAAAAGTCCACAGGACCCTTATCAAAAGCCCTGGGCTATCAGTGAAGACTTTGAGGATTCAAAAATCAAATTTTAAAAAAGAGAGAAGCATTTTGGAGGATATAATTAAGAAAAAGTGGTTCTTTTGGTTCAGGGGCTGGGGCTGGAGGGCTGGGACGTCTCCTGCCCGTCCAGGCGCCTACTCAAGGCTTCCGACTTCTCTGCTGAGTCACCCTGCAGAGCCCTTTCCTTCAGACTGCAGCACGGATGCCTGCCTGCGCTGGACCGAGCTGCCACTGCCTGCTCCCGTCTAAAATTAATGCGTCAGTTAATTGTGCTTTATGGCCCAAGCACTTTATGCTTACTCGCTTCTTTCTGCTGGGATCCATCTGCAGAACTGGCAGATTGAAAAAAAGGAAGGCGGGAAGGGAGGGAAGATTGCCAAAGGAACCAATCGGAAGCAAAGAGGTTGGAAAGGGAGGGGGAAGCCGGGGTGGGGGGGAGACAGGAATTCCTCTTCCCGTGTTCTAGCTCTTCTCCGCCCCATCCTAAACAGCCGGGCTCAGAAGCAGCCAGATGGCTGGAGAAACAAGTCAAGCGTCTCCTGGTCCAGCCGTGAGTGGATGCAGTGCGAAATGTAATCAATTGACTCAATTGTCAAAGAATTTCTAGTTATATCGCCTTCTTTCCTAGAGCATTAATCAATTGGGCAATGTTTTCTCAACCTTGGCAACTTTAAGATGTGTGGACTTCAACTCCCAGAATTCCCCAGCCAGCAATCTTAAAGTTGTCAAGGTTGGGAAACACTGCAATAGAGTGCAGCCCACGGGTGAAATGCAGCTGGTGCTGACAGGTTCTGGAGAACCGGTAGCGGAAATTTTGAGTAGTTCGGAGAACCGGTAGCGGAAATTTTGAGTAGTTCAGAGAACAGGCAAATACCACCTCTGGCTGTCCCCAGAGTGGGGCGGGAATGGATATTTTGCAATATCCTTCCCCCTGGAGTGGGGTGGGAATGGAGACTTTGCAGTATCCTTCCCCTGCCACGCCCACCAAGCCACGCCCACCAAGCCACACCCACAGAATCGGTAGTTTTTTAAAAAATTGGATTTCACCACTGGCTGCGGCCTGTTTGCTCCAGCCTCAGATAATCCTGTCAACAGACCCAGGTAGAGAGAAGGCAAACAACAATATTTAAAGATGGATTGAACAATGGTTACTCCTGGAGGAGCAAAGCCCCTTTTTAGCACTGGGGAGTTTTTTTCCCCCTTTCCCCTTGTAAACGAGAACGTTTAGTTTTTATGTATTCAGTTGCTACTTCCATGCTCCGACGCTCCCTGTTTATTCAAGAGATTTCTCTACTGTATTTCCCTGCCCTGCTTCTGCTCAGATAACACTGGTACCAGAATTCCCATCATGCTCAGGCTGCGTTCGGTGGGAGCTGGAATCCAGCACTTTTCCCGTGTGCAGTCCTTACTGTCTGATCTTGTACAGTATTATTTTTCTCCGTTGCCTGCCTTTGCATCACATAAATGAGTTCTAATAATGTTTCTTTCTGGTTGAGAAGGAGAAACGTATTACCCAGCCGCCGTGGCCTAGAGGTAGAGCTCTCGCCTCACAATCCGGAAGTTGTGAGTTCAATCCTAGGTAGAGGCAGATGTAGGGTCTCCTGCTTGGGCAGGGGGTTGGACTAGATGACCTTCCAACTCTGGTAATCTGTAATCTGTAAACCAAGATCCCCACGATGGATGAATGGCTGCAAAAATGGATGGAGTTAAGCAGAGATGGCTAAATTGACTGCTTTGATTAAAGGGGTGGGGGTGGGGAATACAAATACTTTTATTTCTAGATTTTGTGCTTGAGGAGAAAAATATATGAAACTTTGATTTTGGGTTTTACCGATTAGATAGATTTTGTAGTTATAGAAATGGCTAGTTCCGTGGTGGCGAACCTATGGCACGCGTACCACAGGTGGCATGCGGAGCCATAGCGGAGGGCACACGAGCATTGCCCACCGGCAAACCGGAAGTGCAGAAAAACGTACTTCCGGTTTGCCGGTGAGCTGTTTTTTGCACTCCGGAGGGTTCAGGGAAGCTCCCTGAAGCCCCGGAATGCAAAAAACGACGAAACGGACAAACCAGAAGTGCATTTTTCCGAACTTCCGGTTTGCCCGTTTCATTGTTTTTTACCGTCCTAGGCTCCGGTAAGGCCTTTGCATGTGTGTGTGTGTGTGTGTGTGCGCGCGCGCATGCGCAGGGGGAAGCATGGGGGGGTGTTGTGTGCATACGCGGGGGGGAGGGAATGGGTGTGGACATGCGAGCGCGAGCTAGCGCGCGCACCCCCCCTTTTTGGCACGCGAACCTAAAAAGGTTCACCCTCACTGTGCTAGTTTAAACTATTATGTAAAAGTAAAAAAAAAGTTGAGGTTTGATATTAATGCCTTATTCTACTGCATCGAAGGGAGTCAGAAACTAATGCCTTTTCTTTCTTCCCCCCTTTCTTCCCACACTTCTCTCTTCCCTTTTTCCTTCCCTATTTTTCCTGTTATTTGCTTTTGTATTTTCTTAGTACGTTACATTAAAAACTAATAAAAAAATATATAAAGAAAGCAGATTCTGCATCCATTTTGCACAGGGTAAGCAAGCATGGGGTGGAGGGGAGGGCAGGAGTGGTGGGTTGGGAGGGAGCTGTAGAAAGACACATGCATATCATGATATAAGGCAATGATGGCGAACCTTTTTTAGCTCGGGTGCCAAAAGGGTGCGTGCGCACATGTGCCCACACCAGAGGTGGGTTTCTCCCGGTTTGGACCGGTTTGCCCAAACTGGTAGCGACCCACTGGTGATGTCATGATGATGTCACAGAACCGGTTCGGTCGATGCCGGTCCTTTTTTTTCTTCTGAACATGTGCAGAAGCCGAGTTTCCAGCACTTGCATGTGGTCACCATCTTGTTTTCAGCTTTTTTTGGGGTGCCTCTGGACTTCTGGTAGGCCCGTTGGGCTGTTTTTCACTCTCCCCAGGGTACAGCAGGCTTTTCTGAACCCTGGGGAGAGTGAAAACAGCCGAAAAGAAGGCCGAAAATCAGCTGGCCAGCGTGCACACGCACGCTGGAGCTGACATAGGGCAAAGCCTCGCATGCCCTCTGCGTGCCACCTGTGGCACATGTGCATAGGTTCGCCATCACTGATATAAGATGAGCTGGCCCATCTTCCTCAAGCTTTTTGGGAGCTTGAGGAAAAGCTGTGTATCTCTGTACAGGTTGTCCTCAACTTACAACAGTTCATTTAATGACCGCTCAAAAATTACAAAGGCACTGGGAAAAAAAGCGATTCATGTCCATTGTTCACACCGACGACCGTTGCACCCTCCCCATGGTCGTGTGATCAAAATTCACACACTTGAAACTGATTCATATTTAGGATGGTTGCAGTGTCCTCGGGATCATGCGATCACAACCTTCTGACAAGCCAAGTCAAGGTGGAAGCCAGATTCACTTAACCACTTAATGGCTATTAAGAACTGCAACGGTTCATTTAACAACTGTGGCAAGAATGGTTGTAAAATGGGGCAAAACTCATTTAATTTAATTTAATTTAATTTAATTTAATTTAATTTAATTTAATTTAATTTAATTTAATTTAATTTAATTTAATTTAATTTAATTTAATTTAATTTAATTTAATTTAATTTAATTTAATTTAATTTAATTTAATTTAATTTAATTTAATTTAAAGTTCTTATAGGCTACCCCAGGGGTCGGGAACCTATGGCTCGCGAGCCAGATGTGGCTCTTTTGATGACTGCATATGGCTCGCAGCAGGGGTGAAATCCTCCCGGTTCGCCCGGGCCAGTCCTTCGGCGTATAGCCGATGGAACTGGCGGCGGTTGCGGCGCGGAGCTTCTCCTGCCCGCTTTCCCGTCCCGGCTGAACACAATCACCGCTTTCCCGTCCCGGCTGAACACAATCATTTGGGTTATTTTTCCCTCTGTGCATGCGCGCGCATGCACAGAGGGAAAAATAACCCAAATGGCGGCGTTCAGCCGGGACGGGGGGAGCTAAAAAACGGCCATGGCCACATCCCCACCGTTCTCCAGCCAAGCGGCTGAAGAAGCCCCAGAGCCCCGCCGCCAACCTGCGTCTCCTGCTGGGAAGGAGCCTCTGTCGCTGTCTCTCGCGGGGTTCCAGCCACCCGACTGAGTCCCTGACCGCGGCACCGGCAGGGTTAATGCGTATGGGAGAGGAGAGAGAGCGCTACCCGCCGCCACTGCTGCTTTCACCGCTCCGATATTTCTTTGGTGGGCGCGCGCGGGAGGGACCATGGAGCAGAGGCGCCTGGCAGCTTAAGGCAAGAGGCGGGTGGGAGACGCGGGCAGGAGCCTGTCGCCGCCGCCGCCACTCCTGGCATCCCCACGCCTCTCACCCCGCTCGCCGGGTGTCTCTGCTCAGCGGTCCCTCCTGCGGAGGCCCACCAAAGAAATATTGGAGCAGCGAAAGTAGCAGCGGCGGCGGTAGCGCTCTCTCTCCTTCCCTCCCATGCAGGGAGGGAAGGAGAGAGAGCGCTACCGCCGCCGCTGCTGCTTTCACCGCTCCGATATTTCTTTGGTGGGCGCGCGCGGGAGGGACCGCTGAGCAGAGGCACCCGGCGAGCGGGGTGAGAGGCGTGGGGATGCCAGAAGTGGCGGCGGCGGCGACAGGCTCCTGCCCGCGTCTCCTACCCGCCTCTTGCCTTAAGCTGCCGGGCGCCTCTGCTCCATGGTCCCTCCCGCGCGCGCCCACCAAAGAAATATCGGAGCGGTGAAAGTAGCAGCGGCGGCGGGTAGCGCGCTCTCTCCTCTCCCATACGCATTAACCCTGCCGGTGCCGCGGTCAGGGACTCAGTCGGGTGGCTGGAACCCCGCGAGAGACAGCGACAGAAGCTCCTTCCCAGCAGGAGACGCAGGTTGGCGGCGGGGCTCCGGGGCTTCTTCAGCAACCCACCCACCTACCTCGCTTGGTGCGGTTCCCCGCACTTGACGTCTTGGAAGAGGGCTGGGCGAGGGAGAAAGGAGCCACGGTGGGGATTGGTTTGCAAAAAGAAAGAAAGAAAGAAAGAAAGAAAGAAAGAAAGAAAGAAAGAAAGAAAGAAAGAAAGAAAGAAAGAAAGAAAGAAGAAGAAGAAAGAAGAAGAAGAAGAAGAAGAAGAAGAAGAAGAAGAAGAAGAAGAAGAAGAAGAAGAAGAAGAAGAAGAAGAAGAAGAAGAAAGGAAGGAAGGAAGGAAGGAAGAAGAAGAAGACGAAGAAGAAGACGAAGAAGAAGAAGAAGAAGAAGAAGAAGAAGAAGAAGAAGAAGAAGAAGAAGAAGAAGAAGAGAAAGAAAGAAAGAAAGAAAGAAAGAAAGAAAGAAAGAAAGAAAGAAAGAAAGAAAGAAAGAAAGAAAGAAAGAATCATTACCAATGCTATGATGGAAATCACCAACTCAAAGACAAATATCACTTTGGAGCAAGGAAGCTGCTACAGCAGCAACAAATTAAACAGCACAAAGACAGGGATTCTCTCAATATCCCATTATCCCTATTGACATTTAGTTGAATTCACTTTTAAAATATATTATATGGCTCTCACTGAAATAAATTTCCAAATTTTTTGCTTTCATGGCTCTCTTAGTCAAAAAGGTTCCCGACCCCTGGGCTACCCAATCCCGTAGGACTAACTGTCTCACTTAGCAACAGAAATTTTGGGCTCAATTGTGGTTGTAGGTCGAGGACTACCTGTATTTAACCCTCTTAAGCTTATGGGGAAATCTCTCTCTCTCTCTCTCTCTCTCTCTCTCTCTCTCTCTCTCTCTCTCTCTCTCTCTCTCTCTCTCTCTATCCATCTATCCATCTATCCATCCATCCATCCATCTATCATCCCTCTCCCTCTCCCCTCCCCCCTCCCCCCCTCTCCTGATTGAGCAGGGGGTTGCACTAGAAGACCTCCAAGGTCCCTTCCTATTGTGATTGATTGATTGATTGATCTAAAAAAGCAGGAACTTTACCCTAATCCTTTTTAAGCAGCAGTGCTCAGAGCAAAAGATGTGGCATTGGGACCTCAGGCCATCAGTCCTGCAGACAGATGAGCATGGAACAGAAGAATTACGATTTTGAACTAGCTGCTGAAACATCACTGCAGCACACAGACTGTTCTCTGGGTGGATATATTTGGGTTCAAAGTTCTGAGATTAATGTTTGCCACCCCCATGAGTGAGTCCCAGTTATGCAGATATCGACGTGTATTCTACTCCTGAGTGATTGTGCAACCTTCCTTTGCTGACTCAGGAACAGTGTGGGTCTAAACCCCGTCTGTATCTGTGTGCAGGTGGTTGGGTTGCTTGCCTCCCACTGAATACCCACGCCGAAGGCGCACACAGCTGTGGTAGCTTAGCAAACTAGCCCTGTCTCCCATTGTAAGCAAAAGCAGCTTGCATTCGGATGCACATTTAGATTTTTTTTTTTAATGAGGGATTTTACCTTGTGGGGACTTGAAATCTGTGCAGGTGTTTGGATTCCACTGCAAGGAAAGAGCCTTGCATTTGGGGAAAAAAAGCAGATAGGTCTGCAGCTTTTCCACCATATTTTAATGTTGGAGGCTAAGGACCAGGTAGTGCCTCAACCTACCCCTGCCCTGCCCACCCCAGCCCAGCGCTAATCCTGAGCCTCTTCTGCAACTGGTGATGGGAACAAGCAAAGCAGAGGGCAAGTCATAAGTCATCCACGGCTCTGTCCTCAGCACTTGGCCTCCACTTAGCTTCTGCCTATTCAAGAAATGCTGCAATGCAGCTGTGATGGTGCCAGCATTTAGTCCTTTTGCCAAAACAGTGCATGCATACTTAGGGCACCCACTTCTCCCTCCCTGCCTGCCTGCCACCTTGATCAGGAGCCTTTTCCCATAGCCTGGCTTGGGATCTATCAGAATAGGCACACTAGGCTGTCCGAAAGAGTCCCTTAAAGTTAAGAAATTTTGCCACTGCAATGAGCAGAAAGGCCAGGGGAGGATAACAGCGGCCCTCATTCCCGCCAGTAGGAATACTGCTGTCCCCATGCAGTAGCCCTTGATGCAAGAGCGAACTAATTTTGCATTGCTGCCAAGGAAACAACTGGGCATGGCCATGTAGTTAAACTACCAGCAAGAGAGCTCAACTCTGAGGCTTTCCCTTTTGATAGCAGTAAAACACTAAGAGTTTAGCTTCAAGAAAGCAAAAACTTGGAAGAGAGAAAATGTGATGGGCAGAAAAAAAAAAGGATTCTTTCTCGTTTGCTCCTATTCCCACTGCAGGAGGAATTTTACAGCTTCTCAGGCTGTAAAAAGCTGGCAGGTTTATCTGGCACTTTGAAGTTCAGGTAATCTAAACCCTCAACCTAATGTAACATCGTGCCATGCCCAGAAAAACCCATCACACTCCGGCTTAATGTGATGGGCTGGTTTGTGCAACATTGTAATGCACAACCTCAAACGCCCAACCCCGTTTTAGTGACTGTATTATGCAGCGGGAGCCCAGCCCCTCCTGAAGGGTTTTTTGGGAGGGAGGGCAAGAATCAGAGATTCCCCTCTGTAAACCTTCTGCAGGTTGGGCTTAGCCCAAACTCCTCCCTCTGCTGTTCTTCTTTGATTTGCATGTAATCCATGCAGCAAGTCTTTCCTCTCCCTTTCCCTGGGTGAGTGCATCTTAAAACACACACACACACACACACACACACACACACACACACACACACACACACACACCTGGTGCGAACTGTTCCAGAGCCACTGGTTTATGCTCTCACGCTGCAGTGAATAGAGGGGTCACAGTACTTGGTGCTGGCAGCCTCTGTTGCGGTCCTGGAATTATTAGCCCTTGCAAAGGCACCAGCAATTCCACTGCAGTTTCAGAGGTTTGCAACAGAGATGTAAAAACAGGGATTTCTCAGCCCCTGGGCTGCAGCGAGCTTGGTGCGGTGCTGGGAAAGGGTGACCTGAACACAAGAATGAGACAGCAATCCTGCATGGACCTCCTGAAATAAACCCCGCGGAATACTTTGAGGCATACTCCTGGATAGCTATGCATTAAAGATGACATCACCAAAGGACTTTGCAGGTCTCGTATAGCTGCTGACCTTTTGCAGCTGGAAATACTCGACCCTTAGCTTCAGCCCCTGATCTTCTCCCATTTCATATGGGCTGCGTTTGCAAATCACCCTAAGCCTGGTTAGTTTTAACCCTGATTAAGGTTTTGCCGTCTTAGTAATGTTATAAGAACTCCATCCGAGTGACTAATTTGCAGCTGAGAAGGTTGTGCAAAGCCAGAAAAGTGGGTTAATGGAGTAAACCAAGGTTAACTTAACCAGAGATAAGCAAGCCAAGCAAACACAGTTATGGCTGAAAGCTTTTCTCTGCTGTTTGGTAGAGAGCGTGTATGTGGCTCAGCAGTTATAGTATGTGTGTAACATGTGGAAAGGAAGCAGAGCATTGATATGTTACAATAGCACTTAGACTTATATACCGCTTTACAGTGCTTTACAGCCCTCTCTAAGCGGTTTACAGACTCAACATATTGCCCCCAACAATCTGGGTCCTCATTTTACCCACCTCTGTAGGATGGAAGACGGAATCAACCTTGAGCCTGGTGAGAATCGAACTGCATAACTGCAGGCAGTCGACAGTCAGCAGAATTAGCCTGCAGTACTGCATTCTAACCACTGCACCACCATGGCTCATATGTTGCCATTCTTGCCTTTAGATAATGGATAGGCATTGTGTAGCCTTCTAGCAATTGTATCACCTTTGATTTGACCATGGCAAATGGGAGTTAAAATTCAGATACATCTGAATGCTGCACAATGCCAACTTAACTTTAATAGTAATATACAGCTACATGGACACATCCGCGGAGCCATCAAAAGGCTACTTTGACCATAGCACCTAAGAGATCTTGTCAGACAGAGGTGGATTCCTACTGGTTCTAACCGACCGTTAGTAAACCGGGGATGACGTCACGGAGTCGGTTCTGTCGGTGCTGGGCCGTGGGCGCCGCCATCTTGGATTTTGCTTCTGTGCATGCGCAAGAAGCTATTCTTTGAATAGCTTTGAATAGAAGTAGCCTGCAGTACTGCACTCTAAACACTGAGCCACTATGGCAACAATGGTTCTCCTCTGTGCTGAGGAGGAAATTCTGGCTGGGGAAAAATAGATCAATGGTTGCTCCAGTGTGGGGTATTACAGTGCCTTTCCCCCATGTTATTTGTTTTATGTAAAACGTGTATGTAGCAGTGGTGGGTTCCTGCCAGAGCTGTCCGGTGCATAGCTCCGGTAGGGAGCGGCCGATTGCGCAATTTGCATGCGACCACTCTGAAGCCGTCTTCGCCAGTCCGTTGCGCGCGTCGCCATCTTTTTGTGAGAAGTTTTGGGCGATTTTGCTTCTGCGCATGTGTGGAAGCAAAATCTTGCTGAAATCTCGTGAGGGGAGGTGTACGCACGTGAGATTTCGGTGAGATTTTGCTTTTGCGCATGCGCGGAAGCAAAATCACACCAAAATCTCACGCGTGGGCATGTCCCCTCGCGAGATTTCAGCGAGATTTTGCTTCCATGCATGCGCAGAAGCAAAATCGTGCGAGGGGGTGCGCGCGCATAGCAAGCACGCCCCCCCCCCGAAATGTGGAGATGCGCGCGCAGCACACCGGCATCAGTAAGTGAGCAACCCGCCCCTGGTATGTAGCCACCCATCTTATATTGACAGCTTAGTCAACAGTTACATAAAACCATTGTGAGAAGTCATCTGTTGGTTTGGGCATATATCCAATATACCCTTGAGGCTTAAATTTACATTATTACCCTAGACCAGATTGAAGAGACAGGAGAAATTCTTACTGGGGCATCTGAAGGCATGAAGGATTGGAGGGGACAAAACAAGCTCAAATGGAATCCCTGCAAGATGGAGTTTCTGAAGCTAGTCCTAGCTGAGATTATACTCATCTTGATTGGCCAGCTGTGGTCAAGAAAGTCTCTGTTGAACTTCTATGTATCAGTTGTGCATCTTTCTAGACTTGGAATCCCATGCAACAATGACTCATGCCCTCGTCTTCACATTTAAGTCTTCTGCAATGCAGGCTCATCAGCCGGCCTTAGAAGATGACTTGGAACCAGCAGGTGGTCCAAAATGCAAGAGCCCAGCTGCTGGCACAGATGGATAGGCTTCCCCAGCATAGCACTGATGCTTTAGCTATTAGAATAGAATAGAATAACAGAGTTGGAAGAGACCTTGGAGGTCTTCTAGTCCAACCCCCTGATCAGGCAGGAAACCCTATACATTTCAGGCAAATGGTTATACATTGATTTGTAGAAAGTCAACACCCACCCCCCTAGAAGAATGAAATCTTTTGGGAAATATTAAAAAGGCAGAATATTATATTTCCCTAAAGGAGAAATGGAGAAACATGATCTTGGAGAGAGAAGCCAGCCCCCAAGTCTTTCTTAATAGCCCCAGCAGATATTTTGTGCCCATTAAGAAAGATTGGGCCAGCCTATTCAGAAACCAGCCCCAATTTCCCTGCCCCGAGCAGAAACTGAGGAGGGCAGGTTTTAGAAATGCAGATTTGGTCATCCATTCAGAAAGACTGGGTCAAGACAGAAACTCAAATAAGCAACAAACAAAAGGTTGACAAACATAGCTCAGACAAACACCTAGGACAGTGATGGCGAACCTATGTCACGGGTGCCACAGGTGGCACGCGGAGTCATATCTGCCGGCACACGAGCCATTGCCTAGCTCAGCTCCAGCACGCATGTGCACGCCGGCCAGCTGATTTTTGGCTCACACGGAGGCTCTGGGAGGGCGTTTTCAGCTTCCGGAGGGTCTCCGGGGGGACTGGGGAGGGTGTTTTTGCCCTCCCCAGGCTCCAGGGAAGCCTCTGGAGCCTGGGGAGGATGAAAAATGGGCCTACCAGGCCCACCAGAAGTTGGGAAACGGGCCATTTCCGGCCTCCAGAGGGCCTCCGGGGGAGCGGGGGAGGCCGTTTTCGCCCTCCCCAGGGATTGAATTATGGGTGTGGGCACTCGCGCATGCGCGATAGCACGCGCGCATGCACTTTCGGCACCCAAGGGAAAAAAGGTTCGCCATCACTAACCTAGGATTTGCATTTCCTCTTTTTGCCTATAGAGCCAGCTATTACCCCTACATAATCCTTCAATGACCCTATAGGAATCTGACAACAGCCAATAGAATACATGTCCTTGCACAGGAACAGGAAGCTCAAGTGCAAAGCCCCAAAGAAGATATAACACCCCCCCCCCTCACTCTCAACTCCATTTTGTCAGCTGCCCAGGACCACAAACCCATGTGGTTCTGCTTCATCAATAAACCATCTTTCCAATCAGCCTCCATGTTTCCGGTGTCTTTCTCCCGCCTTGGAACTGCACCACATGGATTTTTCTTCCAACAGATTCAACCTGAATTCACATAGCATTCTAAGCCAAGATTGTTTAACCATTCATTGATTGGGTTCTCACATGATGCCGAGCTAAAATCAAACAAAACATGGCTTAGTACACTGGGGTGTGAAGATCTTGTATCCCACTTTTCCCCACCTGGATGCCCTTCAGATATGATGGAGAGGGCCCACCTCCCATTAATGGCCCTGTTGACTAGAGCAGGGGTCTCCGACCTTGGCAACTTTACAGCTTGTGGACTTCAACTCCCAGAATTCCTCAGCCAGCATGGAAATCCTGGACTAGAGGATGCCTAGGCATTTCATTCAATGAGCCTTAAGGGCACAAGATAGGAAAATTCTTGGCTGTGCCTTCACTGGAGGGGAGAGGATTTCTCCTTGATTCAGGGATCTTGTAGTATTCTTTTCTCAGCCTTTCATTGCCTTTTACATCCTGTTCTTTTTTATTTGTTGGATGCCAAATGTGTTGATTGTGTGGGCAATTTCCCAGCCTCTACTGCAGAGTAGCATGTTTGCAAAGTGCCTGTGACACATAAAATCAAGGATAGATCCCTTGTTTTTTTTTTTTTTTTGAGGGATGGATTTTCATGTGAACAATCTGTTTCAAACCACAAGCAGTGAGTGAGGTCTTGGCTATAAGTGAGCCAAAACAGTGAGTAAGGCCATCCCCAAAGAAAGTGTGTCCATGTATTCGCCTTATTATTTTTAATATTCCCTTTTTATCTTTTGGGGGGCTGTTCCCTGTCTCTCATACACAGAGACACATATTCTTTCTCCATCTCCCCTGGCAATTATAGGAAACAGACGGATGATTTTAAAAAGCTACGGGTTGCCTGAAATTAGGCTATGGGCTACATGTGGCCCTAGGACTCTTGGTTCTCCCCTGCCCCCCTACTGAAAAATAAACATACCCGCAAATTAATAAACCAGTACTCAATGACCTCACAAGATGAAAGGGTTGATGACTAAAAAGGATTTCAGACATTTATGGATGTTTTCTTGAATAGCATTTCATGTCCAAGACAATTGAGGATAAAAAGCAACAAGCAAGGGTTCCTGAGTTCTTGAAAGCAACTGCTTGCCCATAATGGGAATCAGGAATCAGGAAACTGGACTGGATAGATCTTTAGTCTGATTCTTTATGACAGTGTTTCTCAACCTTGGCAACTTGAAGATCTGTGGACTTCAACTCCCAGAATTCTCCAGTCAGCATATTAAAGTCCATAAATCAGGGGTGTCAAACTCAAGGCCAGGGGGTTGGATCTGGCCCATGGGGTGTTTAGATCTGGCTCACGGAGCCACCCTGGAAATAGTGAAGGGCCGGCCCATGGTGCCTCTGCCAGCAAAAACGGAGCTTGTGAAGGCCGGTGTCAGGGTTCCAAATAGCATCCAAACTTAAATCAGAGTCCAAGGCCATGTATTCCTCAAAGTTCCAATTTATTAATAGAGCCATGTTGGCACATCTGGGGGAAAACCCAAATCTAAAGCTACCGGGGTTTTCCCACCCAGTTTAAAGTTCATTCCCTTGTCCCACCCCCACCCCCAAGTCCATCACGTTTCCCACTCATCTTCTGCCAATGTGTCCGTTCCTCCCATGAGCTTCCGGCCAGGTGCTGGACAAAGGATGACCTTGAGAATCTGGAAGGAATTTGTTATGGCTACATCTCTACATCCCTCATGCAGTCACCCCTCCCAAATTCCCATGGCAAGAATACATTCTAAGCATAAATGTGGCAGGCCAAGGTTTTCAACGAAAGGTGGCTTCAGCCTGACAGCCGCGTGCGGCCTTCCCGAGCTCCGTTTCTGCTGGCAGAGGGTTGCAGGAGGCCGTCGCAGGTGAAAATGGAGCTCGGGAGCCCGTTTTTGCTGGCAGAGTGCTTGAGTCATCACAGGTGCCCCCAACACGAGTGACGTTGAGCTGGCCATGCCCACCTTGGCCACACCCATCCCAACCCCCCCGAGGTCAAACACAACCTTGATGTGGCCTTCAATGAAATCAAGTTTTATTGCCATAAATCTTCAAGTTGCCAAGGTTGAGAAACACTGTGGCCATCTCATGAGCTCTGGTACTTAGAATGGAATGGAGCTCCATGACTGAAGGTGGTCCACCCCCATTCCAAGATAGATAGTTTTCATTGAAGTTAGAAGTGCAATTAGGAAACTGATTAGATAGGGGTAGAATGATGGCTCAGTGGTTAAAATGCTGGGTTTGTTGGCTGGAAAGCTGATCGACCCAAGCACCACGTGAGGGAATGAGCGCCAGTCTTTGACCCAGGTCCTGCCAATCTAGCACTCTGAAAGCATGCAAGTAAAATTCTACACCTAGGTAAGAAGAACCAAAAATACACATACAAACTGGGTGAAACCACACTCAATAGCAGCGATTGCGAGAGGGATCTTGGAGTCTTGGTAGACAGCCAACTAAATATGAGCCAGCAGTGTGCAGCAGCAGCCAAAAAGGCCAACACAGTCCTGAGCTGCATAAATAGAGGGATACAATCAAGGACTAGAGAGGTACTAGTACCACTCTATAAAGCCTTGGTCACACCACACCTAGAGTACTGCATCCAGTTTTGGTCACCACACTACAAAAAAGACATTGAAACCCTAGAGAAAGTGCAGAAGAGAGCAACCAGGATGATAAAGGGTCTGGAAAATAAAACATACAAAGAGCGGTTGCAGGAACTGAGCTTGGCCAGTCTGGCGAAGAAAAGGACCAGGGGTGACATGATAGCAGTGTTCCAATACTTGAGGGGCTGCCACAGAGAGGAGGGGGTCAGGCTGTTCTCTATGGCACCAGAAAGCCAAACAAGGAATAATGGATGGAAGCTGACCAAGGAGAGATTCAACCTGGAAGTGAGGAGAAACTTTCTGACGGTGAGAGCGATCAACCAGTGGAACAGCTTGCCAGCGGAGGTTGTGTGAGCCCCAACACTTGCGACTTTCAAGGGGAGACTGGACTGCCATCTGTCTCAAATGGTGTAGGAATTCCTGCTTGAGCAGGGGGTTGGACTAGATGACCTACAAGATCCCTTCCAACTCTAATAATAAATCTAAATAAATGCGAGTAGGTAAATAGGTACCACTTTGGTGGAAAGCTAACAGCTTTCTGTGACATCATGCTGGCCACATGACTGCAGAAATGTCTTAGCGCCGTCCGCTATCGTCGGCAATGACTAAAATCTGCAGGGACTCCTTTAGCTTTTTTTTTTTACTTCGTCGATACAGAAAGATAAAACTTGAAACGCTCTTCTATCTCGCCTTCAAATTCAAATGAATTTTTCCCTTAAAGGCTAAATAGGACAAGGATTTGCCAAGGACGAGTTCCTGAATATTTATTTTCCCATTTATTTATAACAATGTTTAGCTTGTTTTTCATTAGACTAAATCCCAAAGCGGGATACTGTATAATAAACATAGAACGGAGACCATCCCCAGCAGATAGGGACAAGTGGAGCAGATGACCTGGGAACTGGCTAAAGATAGTTGATTGTTACAAGCTAAGAGCCATGTGCCCACTCTTTGAAGAAATGTCCTGTCTCAAACCCAATTTAAAGGTGGAGCACGCTTAGCTAGGAGAGCAATGGGGGCTGGAAAAATAGCCACCCATAGTTAGCATCTAAATTTGGATCATACTAATAAGATTTGGCAGGGGTTCAGTGCCTTAAGTCTGGGGCCTCCAACCTTGGCAACTTTAAGCCTGGAGGACTTCAACTCCCAGAATCCCCCAAAACTGGCTGGGGAATTCTGGGAGTTGAAGTCCTCCAGGCTTAAAGTTGCCAAGGTTGGAGACCCCTGACTTAAAGGAATACCCCTAGATCATATTGTTTGATAGTCCTCTATCAGACTTAGCACATCTATTAATATTAAAAATAACTTCCTCCATCTCATCTAAAAAAATAGGTCAACTATTCCATCCTCGTGAATAACATCATCAAGTCATTATCATACCTTCTGCCACTTTGGGACACTGTATTTGTCTGTATTATGTGCAGATGGATGCATCCATATGGTTTTTAATTGGAAACAGTTCATCTGTTCATGGCTGGGAAGAGTTGCAGTTTAATAAATGACAATAATTCTACATTTTCCATTTACATTTCCATTAATATAGAGCAGGGGCGGGTTCCTCTTACCTGCCTACCGGTGCGCTGCGCGCACATCATCTCATTTCATGCGCACTCCCTCGCTACATGCGCGCGTCCCTCAGGCGATTTTGCATGCGCAGGAAGCAAAAAAAGCCCCAAAATTCCAGAAAAAAGATGGCGCTGCGCAACAGACCGGCGAAGACGGCACCGGAGCCGTCGCGCGCAAATTGCGCAATCGGCAGCTCCCTACCGGAACGGCAGAGTGGACCGCACCGGTAGGAACCCACCCCTGATATAGAGGGATTTAATGGATATTGGCATGCTATAATTCTCAAAAGAACTGAAAAGAGAAGAAATGTCCATTCTTCAGCTGCCAAAATCCAGAGTGTCACTAGATGGCAGCAAAGAACTCCAAGATGGTTGTGGAAAGGGGAGAGTGTTGAAAAAAAAATAAAGTTATGCAAATTATGTGACAGAAGCTCCACCTCTTGGTATATAGCACTAGCAATAGTACTTAGACTTATATACCACTTCATAGTGCTTTACAGTCCTCTCTAAGCGGTTTACAGAGTCAGCCTATTGCCCCCAATAATCTGGGTCCTCATTTTACCCACCTCGGAAGGATGGAAGGCTGAGTCAACCTTGAGTCTGGTGGGATGTATTACAACTTTTCTTTTTTTCACTCTCTCCCCTTGCAGACACTCTTGAAAAAACAAGCATTTAAGAATATCTTTGTTCCCATCTAATGGTCATCTGGATTTTTGCTAACTGAGCACAGGATATAGTGCAAGAGCTGAAGTGGTGCAGTGGTTAAATGCTGCGACTGCAGGCTGACTGCTAGTTCAGCAGTTCAGCTGTTCAGATCTCACCAGGCTCAAGGTTGACTCAGCCTTCCATCCTTCCGAGGTGGGTAAAATGAGGACCCAGATTGTTGGGGGCAATGTGCTGAACTCTGTAAACCGCTTAGAGAGGGCTGTAAAGCACTATGAAGCGGTATATAAGTAAAGTGCTATTGCTATTGCTATAGTGATTGGAAGTATAGGTAGTCCTCAACTTGCAACAGTTCATTTGGTGACCGTTCAAAGTTACAACGGCATTGAAAAAAGTGACTTATGACCATTTTTCATACTTATGACCGTTGCAGCATCCCCATGGTCACGTGATCAAAATTCAGATGCTTGGCAACTGGCTGGTATTTATGACAGTTGCAGTAACCCGGGGTCATGTGATCGACTTTTGCAAATTTCTGACAAAGTCAATGAGGAAGCCAGATTCACTTAACCGTGTTACTAACTTAACAACTGCAGTGATTCACTTAACAACTGTGGCATAAAAGGTTGTAAATGGGGAAAAATTCAATTAACTGTCTTATTTCATGACAGACATTTTGGGCTCAATGGTAGGCTGTTGACTGCAATTGGGACGAGGATTTCAAGTGTAATGTGTGATGGTCGTAAGTTGAGGCACTTATGTGGCTGGACCTGATTTTATGACTGTTTTTATGACATTGATAAGCAAATCACATGGTTGTTAAGTGAATCCTGCAGTCATAAGTCCCAATCCTCTCCCAATATCTGAAACTAGCAAAAAAAAAACCAACAACCAGCAGATACTTGCAAAACACCATTGCAAATTGTGATTATGTGACTGTGGGACACTGCAACCAGTTGTAAATGTGAGTGATTTCCAAGCTCTCAAAATGTGTCATGTAACCATAAGGGGAGGGACCTGACATTTTATGAAGACTGGATGTGCCTTACAGGCCATAAAGTACCCTTTCTGAGGCCATCATAACTCCGAACAGTTGTTGAATGACTAGTTGTAAGTTGATGAATAACTGTAGAACAGGGGTGTCAAACTGGCAGCCCACGGGCTGGATGTGTCACGTGCAGGCCATGCCCACCCCAGCTCCGCAAATGGAAAAAACATCATGAAATGTCACGTCACGGATGCCGCGAGTTTGACACCTGTCCTGTAGAACATCTTGGAAGGGCCTTCTGCTACATACAAATGCAAAAATCCTAAACAAAATGATAGTATTCAAAGCATGGCTTTGCACAAAGAGTTCCATTATAAAACTGCTGGTGCCACCGTATTTAGAACAGTGGCCCCCAATCTTTTGGGCACCAGGGACCGGTTCCATGGAGAAAGCTTTTTCCGTGGACTGGAGTGGGTGTGCTTTTGCATGTTGCCTGCATCCCGTGGATGGGGCTTCACTTGTTTGCGCGGACCGGTTGCTGGCATGCCGCGGACTGGTGCCAGTCCACGGACTGGGGTTTGGGGACCCCTGATTTGGGGACACACTGCACATCTGAACTGGATTCACACAGCACAGTGGCAAAAATCCAAAAAAATTCCAAAAAAAAGCTGAAAACAAGATGGTGACGCATGCACAGTGCCGGAAACTCAGCTTCTGCGCATGTGCAGAAGAAAAAATCGGGGGAAAAATTCCCCCCAAAAAAAATCGGGGAAAAAAAGAAATTCAAAAAAATTCAAAAAAAGAGATGGCGGCGCCCACGGACCGGCACCAATTGAACCGGTTTCGTGACGTCATCATGACATCACCAGTGGTTTGCTACCGGTTCGGCCGAACCGGTCCGAACCGTGAGAAACCCACCTCTGCTACATACATACATACATACATACATACATACATACATACATACATACATACAGTTACAGATGGGAGGTATTGAATCTGGAAAATATATTTCTTCTTTAAGTTCATACTTGGGAAAATATTCCAAAGATACCTTTCTGAATTGTAGGTCAGGCTCTTACAATGTGATGGTATAAATGCTTACTGAAAAGTCAGAACCATTCAATGCATGGGACTTAAATTTAGTTGCATCAGATTTGATTGCTAGCTGCTAATGCAGTAGCTATACACTCAGCATTTTAGCTAGCTCTCTAATGGAAAATGGCTCCATGAATAGCTTGCAGAATGAATAATAAAAACATTTCCTGCCTTATGCCCTCAGTCTTAAAGTCAAGCAGGCACCACAACATTAAAGAAACAGCCGTTGGAATGGAAGAGAGAGAAAATTAGCTCAAGTTCCAGTCTATGGATATGTTCTGATTTCTTGTTCTACTTGCTCTTTTGTGCACCACTGTATACAGCCAGATTGGGGCATCTTTAAGAAGAGTCTTTCTTTCTATGGTATTTAATTTCTTTTCTTATTCCTCTTGAAAGTGTACGTTGGGGTTCACCTGATTTTGCAATGTCAAGCAAATGATTTGTCCATCACTAGCATCACTGCTATTTCACAATGTTCAAGGTGCTCTTATTCCAATCTGTTTTCCTTATTTCTAAGCTTCCTCCTCCTCCTCCTGTGACTGTTGATGGGAGGCATCTGAACTTGGAGGATAAAATGGTGCACTGTGTGTGAACATGCTGTTTCATTGCGGCGTCAAAGGACATATTATGTCAGGAGGAAACACGGTGTCGAACAGGTCAATCAAGATTTACTTGATGACATGACTCAGCAGCTCCTACCAGGAGCAGACCTTGATAGAAAGAGCCTGGCATCATCCTTAGCCCATCGGGAAAGGATAGAGGATATTGTGGTCTTCTAAATCTGGTTAAATTGCAGCTGCCAGTGATCAGAAGTTGAGAGAGGCTCCTCTGTCATAATTTGATCACACTCACTTTCTGCGCCAACTCAGGAAGCTCAAACTGCCCAAGGAGCTGCTGATACAGTTCTACAGAGGAATTATTGAGTCTGTCATCTGCACCTCTATAACTGTCTGGTTTGGTTCTGCAACCCAACAAGACAGACACAGACTTCAGAGGATAATCAGAACGGCAGAAAAAGCAATTACTGCCAACCTGCCTTCCATTGGGGACCTGTATACTGCACGAGTCAAAAAGAGGGCCGTGAAAATATTTACTGACTCCTTGCATCCTTGACATAAATTGTTTCAACTCCTACCCTCAAAATGACGCTATAGAGCACTGCACACCAAGACAACTAGACACAAGAACAGTTTTCCCCCGAACGCCATCACTCTGCTAAACAAATAATTCCCTCACCACTGTCAAACTATTCACTAAAGCTGCATTACTATTACTATTAGTCTTCTCATCGTTCCTATCACTCATCTCCTCCCACTTATGACTGTATGACTGTAACTTGTTGCTTGTATCCTTATGATTTATATTGATATTGATTGTTTCCTGATTGCTTATTTGTACCCTATGACAATCATTAAGTGTTGTACCTCATGATTCTTGACAAATGTATCTTTTCTTTGACGTACACTGAGAGCATATGCACCAAAGACAAATTTCCTTGTGTGTCCAATCACACTTGGCCAATAAAGAATTCTATTCTATTCTATTCTATTCTATTCTATTCTATTCTATTCTATTCTATTCTATTCTATTCTATTCTATTCTATTCTATTCTATTCTATTCTCTGTTGTCCCTGGATTTCTCTGGTGATCCCCCTGCTGTAGGCAGGCTGGACTTATTCACTTGGTTGGCCCCAGGCAATCAATGGACCTAGTAGGATCTAGAGAGCTCAGGATTGACTCTGGTGTATGGTCTGACTAAGGATTCAATCACTGTATGAAACAAGAGAGCAGTGGGAGCTATTTGGATTGTGTCCCTAAGGCCTCTCTTTGCCTGTAGATCCTGAAACTCCCCTTGATTTACCACGGAGTTGAGGGAGATGAAATGATTGAAGAGATGCCTGGAATTCCACTGGAGGACAATGAGGAATGAACCTGACTGAGCAGAAGCTATGGCTGCCATTAAGGAGTACCTGACCATGGTAAGGATGGTGAAAGGCCAGTACTTCTCTGCTTTTATTGCCTCTGCAAACAGGCACCCAGCTGCCCTATTTAAAATAATCTGGGCCCACCTAGGGAGGACTGATTTGTAGGTTTACTTGTGGGGCTGCCATGAGGAATATGCTTGGCATCTGTTGGATAGAGTGCTGGGATTCACTCCAGGTTGGATTGTAAACTTGAAGCAGGTTTCCTGCAGGGGACAGTTCAGTCTAGCTTAATTATCTGAGAAGCATTCCATCTAGCTATTCTTGATGAAGTAGATAGAGTTCTATGAAGTAGATAGGGTTCTTCTTGTTTGATGAAAAGAAGGACTAGGGGAGACATGATAGCAGTGTTCCAATATCTCAGGGGTTGCCACAAAGAAGAGGGAGTCAAACTATTCTCCAAAGCACCTGAGGATAGAACAAGAAGCAATGGGTGGAAACTAAACAAGGAGAGAAGTAACTTAGAACTAAGGAGAAATTTCCTGACAGTTAGAACCATTAATCAGTGGAACAACTTGCCTCCAGAAGTGAATGCTCCAACACTGGAAGTTTTTAAGAAGAGATTGGATAACCATTTGTCTGAAGTAGTGTAGGGTTTCCTGCCTAAGCAGGGGGTTGGACTAGAAGACCTCCAAAGTCCCTTCCAACTCTTCCCTTCCCTTCCCTTCCCTTCCCTTCCCTTCTTTTCTCTTCTCTTCTCTTCTTTCTCTTCTCTTCTCTTCTCTTCTATCCAGTATCTAATTTTCCCATTTTAAGGAAGGAAGTTGAGATGGTGGTTATACAGCAATTCCAAAGAAATCTCAGTAAAGTGGATTATGTGGACCTCTTCCGGTTGGTTTTTAGACTTGGCCATGAGATTGAAACAACATTGATTGCACCAGTAGATGATCTCTGGCAGAAACAGGATTGAGGTGGCACACCCATTCCTGCTTTCTTTGATCTCAAAAGTTTTCGATATTATCAATCATGGTATCCTTCTGGATTTGTTTCAAGTTTGACAGTGGGTGGCACTGTGTTGTGCTGGATCTTTTTCTTTCTCTGGGGACAGTTCCAATCAGCACTGATAGGCGAGGTCTTTCCCATGGCCTTTCCCCCTCCTCTTTAACATCTATATGAAGTCCTTGGGTGAGATCATCCAACAGAACAGGATGAGATATTATCAATTTGACGATGACATTCATCTTTGTAGCTCTACCCTGGGTCAGCCAAACAATGCTATTGAGATTGTGCCTTGGTATCTGGAGGCTGTGGGGGGTTGGATGGGGTAGAATGGCTTCAATTCAACCCCATCAAGATAGGGTAGGACTACCCAAGACAGAACCAGTGCACAATTTGGGAGCCCTCCTTGACTTGTAGCTCCTGTTTATAGAACAGTAGCAGCCATGACCAGGAACACCTTTACACAGCTTCATGTTGTGTGCCAACTGTACCCTTTCAGGACTGAGAAACTTTGCTCATTGTCATTCACAATTCAGTTACTTCCTAGATGAACTAATAGGAAGATAAATCTATCTCGGCATCTACTGTTGTCCTACTATCGCAGCACCATTGAGAGTGTCCTGACATATGGTATTCTAGCATTGTATGGGAGCAGCTCTGCAGCAGACAAAAAAGCTCTACAGAGAATCATTACAACTGTCCAGAATATCATTGGGCTCCAGCTACCAGCCCTGGACGATATCTTCACATCTCGCTGTTCTAGGAAGTTGCACAATATTCTCAGAGACTCTTCTCATCCTGCTTACAATCTTTTTGGTCTGTTGCCTTCTGGCAGAAGATACAGAACAATTAAAACTCGGACCACACGCTTTCTGAACAGTTTTTATCCCAGAGCTATAATTGCACTTAATAATGAATTAAAGGGTCACTATCAGTGAGCTGTTGGATAGTATTACTTGGTCTGTTGAATGGATGTTTGGGTGGTTCAGGGTGGGGAATTTGTGGTGGATGGGGCGTGTTTTAGGGATTGCTATGTGTGTTGGGACTGGTCTTGAAGAGTTATGTGAATTTCGTTGTATGGGTGTACTGTGTATATACGTACAATAACAATAAATTATTATTATTATTATTAATAGAATGTGCTCTAATAGGGCTACCCTACCTTTAATAGAGCATCCAGAAGCTGCAGTTGGTTCAAAAGGCAGCAACATGGGCAGTTATAGGTTCTTCTCAATCTACCCATGTTACAGTTCTGCTTCATGAACTGCAGTGGTTGCCAATATGCTCCTCGGTTCAATTCAAGATGTTAGTGGTTGCCTATAAACCTCTCTTTGTGGGGCGCCTCTCCCTAATCATATCTATAGATCCCATCACATTAAACAGAAAAAGCATGTTACAGGTCCTATCCATTAAAGAATGCCATGTGGCAGGATCCAGGAAGAAACCTTTTTCTGTTGCTTCCCTTGCCCTATGAAACAACAAGCCACACGATCAGATTGGTTCCAACCTTGATGGCTTTTTACAAGGCACTGAAGACATGGCTGCCTTCCTGAGCTTGGAGATCAGAGTATCTGTTGAAGCCTGTATGTTAATTTTGTTGAAATATTTGTATTGATCGGTATACAGTACTGATTGTTTTTTTAAAAAAAATCTCAGCTGTTGATTGTCTAGTTGTTGTATTTTTGTTGGGTATTTTTTTTTTGCTGTTTTTGGAAAAAATGTTAATTGCCCAGAATCACTTATTTATAATGGGGAGGAGGAACTACAGTATATAAACTTAACAAGTGTAAATGAATAAAATTCGTAATACTATTTTAGGGAGGTGCAAGGAACAGACAAAATTACTCTTTTTATTTTTTTATTATTATTTTATTTATTTGTCAAACATGTATAGGATAGTAGTAGTTTGTATAAACATAAGTAAAAAGTAACGATAAAAAAGGACAATAGGACAGTAGGACAGGGACGGTAGGCACAGTGGTGCGCTTATGCACGCCCCTTACAGACCTCTTAGAAACGGGGAGAGGTCGACTGTAGACAGTCTAAGGTTAAAGTTTTGAGGGTTTGGGGAAGAAACCACAGAGTCAGACAGTGCATTCCAGGCATTGATCACTCTGTTGCTGAAGTCGTATTTTCTGCAGTCGAGTTTGGAGCGCTTTACATTTAGTTTGAATCTATTACGTGCTCATGTATTGTTGCGGTTGAAGCTGAAGTAGTCATTAACAGGAAGTACATTTTGGTATATGATTTTATGAACTACATTTAGATCAGATCGGAGGCGACGTAGTTGTAAATTGTCTAATCCCAGTATTTGAAGTCTGGTGGAATAAGGTATTTTGTTGTGAGCGGAGGAGTGAAGGACTCTTCTTGTGAAATATTTCTGGACTCTCTTGATTGTATTTATGTCTGATATGCAGTGCGGGTTCCAGACAGGTGAGCTGTATTCCAGAATTGGTCTAACAAATGTTTTGTATGCTCTGGTTAGTAATGTAATGTTGCCAGAGAAGAAGCTACGCAAGATTAGATTAACAACTCTTAGTGCCTTTTTGGCAATGTTGTTACAGTGGGCTCTAGCACTTAGGTCGTTGGATATGAGTACTCCAAGGTCTTTGACAGAGTGAGGGTCATCTACAAGTTCGTTTCCTCCAAGTTTGTATTTTGTATTCTGATTTTTTGTGCCAATGTGTAAGACAGAGCAATTATTGGTTGAGATTTGAAGTTGCCAGTTGTTTGACTATTCTGCTACATGATCAAGGTCTTTTTGAAGGGTAGCAACATTGTCGGTGGTGTTAAATAGTTTAACATCATCAGCAAAGAGAACGCAGTTGCTTATAATATGATCACAAATATCGTTTATGTAGAGTATGAAGAGTGTTGGTCCTAGAACACTGCCTTGAGGGACACCACTGTTGACAGGAGCAGGATTTGATATGACACTTCCTATTTTGACCACTCTGTCTAGCTTTAGCTCTTCCTGGAACAACCTTATATCATGCTTTGGACCCTATACCTCTGCTGGATAGTTGGTACTGTTATGACCCAATGTACGACTTCCTGAAATTACCTGTGATCAAGATTTGAGCCATAGAGCAGTGATGGTAGAAAGGACCTTTAGCCAATAAATCAGGAATCTGTCTTGTTCATGTCCAGTCTTCTCCCTTCTCTGCAAATGCCCTCCATCTTTTTATTTCAGTTTTGCTTCTGGCATGGCTCATTGGGCATCTGCTTTTTCCCCTTGGAGATTGGTGCCATGTATTTTTAAAGCCAATTGAGGATGATGAGTGAGTTGGAGTTAATGTCCTGAGGACAGGTGGCTGTCGCTTTCTCAGTACGGTTCCCCCACCTGCAATCTTACCACTCAAGCAGCTGCCAGATAGTCCAATTATCCTTATTTTCTACTCCCCACTTGGGCCCTGCTTTATCAGTGCTCAGTCAACTGCAGAATAATTCCATCCAGTTTAACATGGAATATGCATGTGCATTTAAACCTGTAACTAAGCATCTGTGGATGTGATGAGATTATTCACAAGACCAATTGGAAGGGGCCACGATCTAAGGAAGATATTTCCAACACCCCTTGTTTGCTCTTCTGTTTGTTTCTGTTGTTTGGTAAACATTCCCATCAGCATTGATCATTGTCCAGCAAAATTATTATCCACTTATTTTCTCTAGTAAGCAAGCAATTCCTCTGTACATGCATATTTCAGCGTGTACTTTTTCGTTTTCCTGGGTGCCTGTCTGTTCTGGTTCATGTCGGGGAAATGAAAATTGTATAATTTCATTGGAAGCAAATAAACTTCTCAGTACCCGCCCTGCTTGATAGAAATGTAAGTGTAGCTTTTTTTCTAGGACAGGATAACATGGTGGAGCATTTGAACTCCCAAGGGTGGCAAAATCCACACTAGTTGCTAATTTGGGAGAAGGTACCATATTTTTGGAGTATAAGACGCACCTTTTTACCCCCAAAAAGAGGGTGAAAACTTGGGTGCGTCTTATACACTGAATATAGCCCTACCCACCCAGCCACCCCCACATTTTGGCCTCTGTCTTCCAGCAATTTACCTGTTTGCAGCAAAGAGGGAAGAGCCTGTTAAGACAAGCAAGTCCTTATCAGCCTCCCGATCCCCAGCTGATTTGCCATGTGCTAAAATGAAACTGAAACTGAAACTGCAAAGAGGCAAATAGCTGGGAGAGACACACAGATTTTTATTTTCTGCTGAACTGGATGCAAGGGGGTAAGTGAATAACTACGGTATAAATGTCTGTAGAATGTTCAAATTATTAGACTTATTTTTTAAAGACTGCTTCATTATTGTTCTAGAGCCAGGGGTCTCCAACCTTGGCAATTTTAAGACTTGTGGACTTCAACTCCCAGAATTCCACAGCCAGCTTTGTTAGCTTTGCTGGCTGTGGAATTCTGGGAGTTGAAGTCCACAAGTCTTAAAGTTGCCAAGGTTGGAGACCCCTGTAAATCTAGACAACTTAACAAAATAAAGAAGCTTTTTAAAATAAATGCTTGCTCTGAAGAGGCCCAGTGCTATTGTATCTTCTTTTAAATAATAGAAAATAATGTATACTTCCAGAAATTTTAATTAATTTTAACAGCTCTGTACAAGTATAGTCTGAAATGTAACAGTGTCCTGTTTAGTATTAGAGTTAAATCCTGACTTACCTTGGAGTAGATCTATTTAAATAATTGGGAAGAGTTAGTGTGACTACATTTAAGAAAACTTTCTGGCATAATGTACATTTCTCCAATTCTTTGCTATTTCTATGGGTCAGGCACACATGCACAGAAATACACAGCAAACATAAGGTGACCAGACGTCCCGCTTTTGGCGGGACAGACACGCTTTTCAAGCGTGTGTCCTACGTCCCGCATTCTTTTCAAAAAGTCCCGCTTTTTTTGAAAAGAATGCCGAAACAGCGGGACGTCTGGTCACCTTAGCAGTGCTCCCCAACCGTTGTGCCGCGGCACACTGGTGTGCCATGAGGCCATGCTAAGTGTGCCGCGGCAAAAGGGGCAGGGCAGGGCGGGGCGCGCGTCCTACCTGGGACTTTTCCTGGTAGCTCCAGTCGCGTTCCTTGCTAATAGCGTCCAGAGCAGAGCAGCCCCTCCCAGAAGATCGCGAGACATTATCTTCTGGGAGGGGCTGCTCTGCTCTGGGCGCTAATTAGCAAGGAAAGCGACTGGAGCTACTGGGAAAAGTCCCAGGTAGGACGCGCGTCTCGCGCTGGGGGTTGGGCGGGCGGGGCAGGACTGGCGGACGGGACGGGGCGCGCGTCCTACCTGGGACTTTTCCCGGTACCTCCAGTCGCGTTCCTTGCTAATAGCGTCCAGAGCAGAGCAGCCCCTCCCAGAAGATCGCGAGACGTTATCTTTTGGAAGAGGCTGCTCTGCTCTGGGCGCTAATTAGCAAGGAACGTGACTGGAGCTACCGGGAAAAGTCCCAGGTAGGACGCGCGTCTCGTGCTGGGGGTTGGGCGGGCGGGGCGGGGCGCGCGTCCTACCTGGGACTTTTCCCAGTAGCTCCAGTCGCGTTCCTTGCTAATTAGCGCCCAGAGCAGAGCAGCCTCTTCCAAAAGATAACGTCTCGCGATCTTCTGGGAGGGGCTGCTCTGCTCTGGACACTATTAGCAAGGAACACGACTGGAGCTACCAGGAAAAGTCCCAGGTAGGTAGGACGTACAGTGGCGGCACTGCCATCCCCGCGCCTCTCGCCCCGCTCACCGGGTGTCTCTGCTCCGCGGTCGGAATCACTTTTGTTCGCTCTCCTGCTCCCCCTCCGCCAGCGCTGGGCTGCTGGAGTGACAGGGGGAGAAAGGAGATCTGGAGCCAGCCCAAGCCACTGCCGGCTCCCGAAGCGGGGAGGCGGGAGGCGAGGAAAGGCCTCCCGCGTCCCTCCCCAACCTGGTTGCCGACATTTGCACCCTTTTGCCCTCTGCGGATGCGCAGCGTTCTGCGCATGCGCAGAGGGCAAACCTCAAATGACGGCGTCCAGGCGGCCCCGCCCCCTGTCAATGTCCCGCTTTAAAAAAAAATATCTGGTCACTTTAAGCAAACAGTGTATATCATCTGTGCTGTTTGCTGTTTGGCAAATTACTTGGAGGCAGAGGCCTTCTTTCCTTGTTTTCCTGCCCCAAAACTAAGGTGCGTCTTATACTCCGGTGCGTCTTATACTCTGAAAAATACGGTATGTAAGAAACTCACTGTTGAGGACAGTATAGCAGGAGAAGATGCTGTTGGATCGAACTCCTTACTCTTCTATTACTGTTCTTAAGTCTTCAGTTGCCTCTTTCTTTGTCTCTATCCCTGCCAAGGCAAGGAAGAAAGTGCTTCTTCTCCTTATTTCCTCAGAGGAGGCAAGTTAATAGTCATGGACAACAAAGAACTTTCAGAGGTTTAAACCAATTTGGACCTGGCAGGTGACTTTGATGCTAGCATTAAAAGATAAGGAGACTCTTAAGACTGGATCAGGGATCCGTAAACTCATAAACAGGGGTGGGCTTCAAAAAATTCAGCAACGGGTTCTCTGCCCAGTTGCTGGGTGGGCGTGGCCATGGTGGGCGTGGCTTAGTCAGCCTCCTGCACAACAGTGGGGGGGGCATTTTCACCTTCCCCAGGCTCCGGAGGCTTTCCTCGAGCCTCTGGGAGGGCAAAAACTGCCTCCCCTGGGCTCTGGAGGCCCTCCGGAGGCCAGAAATGAGCGCGTTTCCGGCCTTCCAGAACTTCCGGGAGGCCCGTTTCCCCCCCTCCTCGAGCCTCCGCATGGGCCCTGCACTTACCTCACATCCAAAATGGGCCGCGTGGGGACTCCTGGGAGGGGCGGGGTGGGGTGGGGCAGGGCGGGTGGGGCGGGGCCAGCCAGGGGTAGGATTTGGAGGTTCTCCAAACCGGCCATAACGTTAGCTACGGGTTCTCCCAAACCCAGGCGAACCCATAGCAGCCCACCCCTGCTCATAAACCCGGGCAATAGGAAGATGGTGTCTTCTCAGCTTACAGTGTGTTGCTTGTGATTCAGGAAGTAACCCAGACCCACCAAGTAGAATTATCCATGAATTTCTTTGCTCCTCAACAAAAGTGGCTGAACTATGTACTGGATAACAAAACGCTTGCTTTTGTTAGGCTTGAATTTCCAGTCATTCACTTTAATGGGATGAGCCAAATCCCAACATTATTTATTTATGCCATTTATCCTCCACCTCAGTCCAGATGGACTTTAGGCAGTTTATGCATATAATAATACATAGAGCATCAATAAAACATTATGAAAAAGTAGGGGGGGGGGGAATTATCCCAATTTTCCATACCATGCATGGTTTTATCACGTTTTCACTTACCTGTCTTTCAAGCTAAGCAACTCTAGATGATATACTGTGTTTCCCTGTACAGAGTTGCTGTAAGTTGTCTAATTTTATGTACCCTGTTTTCCAGATTTTCTAACTCTATGTTTGTGAGGTACAATGATGGAATTACACATTTCTAATGTGGCTTGATTGTGTGTGTGTGTGTGTGTGTGTGTGTGTGTGTGTGTGTGTGTAATATGTATGTATGTAATATGTATGTATGTAATATGTATGTATGTATGTAATATGTATGTATGTACCATATGTATGTATGTATATGTATATGTATATGTATAATGGCTTTTCTATATATGTTGGCAGTAATATCACTGCTTTCCATCGCAGGCAAGATCCTTGCACGAGTGTTGCTGAACCGCCTGACTGACCACATGGAACAGGGTTCATTACCCGAGGCACAGTGCTGTTTCCGCAAAGTGCGTGGCACTGTGGACATGATCTTCGCAGCCCGACAGCTCCAAGAGACGTGTTAAGAGCAGAATCATGAATTGTACACCACCTTCGTGGATCTCACTAAGGCCTTTGACACTGTCAGTCGTGAAGGTCTGTGGCGCATCATGTCAAAATTTGGGTGCCCTGATAAATTCATCCTTGATGTATATGTACTGTATATTTTATTTAGTTTTTGCCAAATAAGAGGGGATTTTTTTTTGTAAACAGGAATAAAGTTACAGTTAAAGAAATAGTTGATTGCACACTGATGTGACATGTGAATCCACAGGCAGAAGCAAGGAATACTAAATAAATACTATCATGGTCAGCCTCTCATCACCCCACAAACGACATGAACTGTGTGATTTGTGTGGTGCATTATTTTGCTTTGGCTTTTATAGATTGCCAATGCAGCACAAGTGGCTAAAGCTGCTGCTTTTCCTTCTCACCTTTCCCACAAATTGTTGAATCCTTTGCTCTGGCTTTTCTTGGCCTTCAAACTTGAGGACTTTTGGACTTAATTATGAAGAAACAAGGGTGCCAATGCAACTGGGGCAAAGAGTGTAAACTACATTCTACCCTTCATAATGTTTACATATTCCAATCATAAGTTCAAAATTGTCCACTCTGACTTTATAAAATTTGGCACAGGTGATGGTGCAATGATCACAAGAAGCTGCCCAAATTTTAAACAAATGAATCTGATGTTGATGTTCGTCCATCGTATTCGAAGAGGACCTTGACATCTATCTGGGGGGGATGTCAAGACTTGCACGTGAATTGGATTAAAGTGAGGTGGGGTGTATGGGGTGCTCAGGGAGGGGTAGCACCTCTGGTGTAGGGGCATGTCGTGTCCTTTTACGGCAGCTCATTTTAGGGCAGCTTTTAGGGCAGCTCGTTCACCTTTGGTTCCCACCTGTCACTCAGCTCTCACCTGTGGCTCCTAGCAGCTGTAGCATGCGCAGCGGCCACACTCCGGGCAACAGCTTCGACAGGCTGGCCAAACCAGGTTGAGAGTAGCCGTTGGGTCATAGACCTTTGGTGAGATAGGGACTTGTCTATCCTAAGCATGTGAAGTCAGATTCCGGCGGACTGAGCGGATGAAATCTAATAGAATAGGACAACGTTCATGAAGGCGGTCTCTGCAAGCGATGTGGTACACTAAGAGCACGGCAAGACACAAAAGATGCCCTGGTCAACCACTGCGCCCAGCCCATCTCCAACTGTCTCGACTCTTGTCCTGCTATTTGGAGCAAGATGGAATCTGGGAAGAGAGAGTGAGGCTGCCTATGCGCACCTCTCCCTCACTTTAATCTGATGTTAATAATGGCCTGGATATAATTAAAGGAGGGGGAGGGAAACATTTAAACTTTCTCAGAGTTGGAGCCTGCAACTTACTCCCCTAACCAGTTGTAGGGCTGCAGATGTTGCAAATGGAAGGGGGGGTTGATATCAAAGGAAGGGACATAAGTAATTGTTTGTAGGGGTTTGTAAAGGCTTTTGGGTGTGTGTGTGGGAGATTTGAGCAAGCAATCTAATCTCTTGTAATTCTTCTTTCATTTTAAAAGTCATTGGCAAATCAGCTGTTGAGACTTCTTGGAACGAAGTGTTCCTCTCGGGACCATGTTGGGTAATAAGAAGGATTGGGTGGTGAATAGAGAAAGAGGAGATGTCTACACACTTCTTGACCACTCCTCTCTTTGAGCCTCGGTAGGTTAAAAATAAACCCTCTCATGAATCAAATTCAACTGCTGGTGAGCTTTGTGGATTCATCCATGTAGTTCTTCTGGCAGCAGTACAGAAGCGGGTTGCCCATGCCGTCTTCACGGATCTTGTTTCAACTTCCCTTCAGTGCTGAGGTTTCCTGATAATCTCCCCTTCAAATGTTAGGCAGATCTGATCCGCCTTCGCTTTTTCAAAATCGGCCAAGGTTGACTAGATGCTGCCATTTTTTCCCCCAAAAAAGTTTTTTTATTGTATTTCCATTATGGACATTTCACATATTTATCATCTCATTTCAATCTTTTATACATTCATTTCATATTTATATTTATCTTATTACTTTATTTTAGTTCAGGGTTGCTTTTTCTTCCATCCCCCTTTTTTCTTATTGCCCCTCCTTCCATTTCTTCTTTCCTTCCCTTCTTCTCTTCCTGAACTACTTTCTTCCTCTCTCTCCTCACCTCTTCTCTCCTTCCTCTCCTACCCTCTCCTACCCTCCCAAAAATGTATCCCCTTCCTGTTTTAAATACTACAGTACCATAAGGCAGTTGTGGAGATCTATCTCTGCAATAAAACCATCTATTTAAAAAAGCATAAAACAATGCAAGGTACATGTCATGTGTGTACTTATATTGGCTAGTAAACTAATGGGTATCCATAACTTCAGGAACTGAATATTGCAAACAACAACAAGAATAAGTCATGAATATAGAATCAAAAAAAAAAAAAATTCCAAATGGCTGGAATCTTAAGTGTAGACTTAAAATCTTTAAAAAAAGAGCAAAATGGTAATTAGATATGTATGATATTTGCAGTTGTCCACTGATATGTAATTATCTCCCTTTAGCAATAATGGCTGCAGTTGAAATACACATAAACTAAACATATTTTAAAAGGGTAATTTATGTCCAGGTGACTTATATCATTGCTTGGTTTTTGCTGAATAATTGGTAATCATTGATGGGCATAATCAAAATTGTTGTTCTTTCTTAGGCGGAGCCAGACAGTGATGTTAAAAAGTGCTATCCTCCATGCTTTGAGATACAGAAAAGTATGCCAACAAAACATTTACTGCCCCAATTACCAAGCATTATTCTGCCAATGTATTAAAGCCAGAAACCTTTCCTGAAGTTATTGTTTCAAAAGAGAACGGGTTGATAAGGAGTTTTTTTTTCTGTTTTAAAGTGGAACAAGAAAGAAATTGATGGATTTCCCTAGTTTTGTTTTCCCTCCCATCATTAATTTTACAGTGGGAGAACAACACTTGGCTTAATGTGGGGTGGACTGCAAGTCAAGCAATTGTATGCTTGGACAGCATGCTTCAGCACCTGTCAAATTGCCTAACAGGTCATAGATACAGAGACGGGTCTGTGACTTGTCATTTGGATTATTTCTGAACATGGGTTTAGCACACTTCAGAAGAGTCCTGTCTGTCTGTCTGTCTGTCTGTCTGTCCGTCTGTCTGAAAGGTTGCAAGTGCAGAGGAGGTGGAGTGAAGCAGGAGGAATGACAATAACACATAGGCTCCATCCTAGACCTAGGGAATTGCAATGCTGATGTCTAGTCTAGCTCTGTCCTTGTAGCTGGCAGCATCCAGAAGTAGCCTGTTGATAGCCATGGAAACATAACGAAGCAGACAAAATGCCACCCCTCCCCCAGGAATAAAAACAGCAAAAAGTACAGCCACACAAAGCACCTTGTAAGTAGCAGAAAACGTAATGCATCCAATGATGACAAAACCGCAACCCTCAGTTGGCAAAACCCACAGCATCTCTCTTTCCCACTTTAAATCCACCATCTGTGCAGCATAGGACTAGCATGCTCTCAAGACTGTTAAAATATAAGACTTGGTAAGTGGTTCAGAAGGTGCCAGTCCGACACTTCACTGCAGATGCCCAGATATGTTTTCAGCCCTAATCAAAATGGCTATGTGGAGGGGGGGGCAGTGTCCAGCCACAAGACTAGAGGCAATGTGCCAACTGAAGCCTAAAGTAGCTGGATGGAGTTAGGTAGACCAAGGGGTGGGTTCCTCCCGGTTCAGACCGGTTCGCCCGAACCGGTAGTGACCCACTGGTGATGTCATGATGACATCACCGACCCGGTTCGGTTGGTGCCGATCTGTGGGCACCGGCATCTTTTTTTTTTTTTTGAATTTGTTTTGAATTTGTTTTTATTTTTTTTTTCTGAGCATGCGCAGAAGCTGAGTTTCCGGTACTGTGCATGCGGACGCCGTCTTGTTTTCGGCTTGTTTGGGGGGGATTTTTTTTGAATTTTTCAGCACTGTGCATGCGCACACCCATGCAGTGCGGGAGGAAGTGAACCGGTAGCGAGGTAAGTTAGAACCCACCCCTGATAATGTGGCTGATGACAGTCAAGGTTGGGTTCTACCTAGGGGTGGGTTCTAACTTATGTCGCTACCGGTTCGCTTCCTCCTGTGCCGCATGGGCGCCCCTCGTGAGTGCACGCGCGCTTTGTGTACACGCGCAGTGCCGAAAAATCCCCAAAAATAAAAAAAAGCCAAAAACAAGATGGCGACCGCATGCACAGTGCCGGAAACTTGGCTTCTGCGCATACTCAGAAGAAAAATAAAAATTAAATTAAAATTTTAAAAATAATTTTAAAAATCCCCCCCAAAAAGCTGAAAACAAGATGGCGACCGCATGCACAGTGCTGGAAACTCGGCTTTTGTGCATGCTCAGAAGAAGAAAAAACATTTAAAAAATCAAAAAAAAATTTAAAAAAAAAGATGGCGGCGCCCACGGACCGGCACTGATCGAACCAGGTCGATGACATCATCATGATGTCACCAGCAGGTCGCTACCGGTTCGGGCAAACCTGTCCGAACTAGGAGGAACCCACTCCTGCACATTATCAATGAAGTATCCGGGATTGTATCTGCAGTAGAAATTGTGTTAGAAGAAGAGGGAAAACACTGCTAAATTACAGTACTACTGGGACTTTATGCTCTTTTGGCTTTGGGCTGAGGATAAACAAGAGCAACCTCAGGAAGATATATCATATAAAAATGATTACTGGGGCATGACTGTGCTGCAGTCAGAGCTCTTTTTCTTCCTAAGGAACTTCTGTATTAAAGCAGACCTTGCTCGCAAAATTAAGTTTGTGGTCTAATAGCTTGTTTAAGTCTAGATTCATATTTTACGTTCAGTTATGCTGGGGCTTATTTATTTTGACTTAGCTTCTCGTGTGAAACCAGATACTGTGGCTTGCAAACCGTAAGGTTGGTCACAGGAATGTGTGCTCTTAGCCAATTGTGCCTATTTTAGAAACCATAATTAAGCGAACCAAGGTTTAGAGTATAGGTAATTTTCTTGGGATATTTTAATTTGATCTCATGAGTTGCAGGGGGTGTAGTCAACAATAGCACAATGTCATCCGAATTGGCAGGACAAACATTTTAGGCTTGGTTTTTGTTTTGGGTCTGCAAATGAGAAAAAAACATGTCCTATTTTGGTTTATTGGGCGGGGGGTTAGGGAGCGAAATGGCAGCCTTAAACAAGGGCACCTGTGAATTTTTTAAAAAAATCAAGATAGTAGTCGTGACTGTGTGATCAAAGTGCCATCTTGATCATTCTGACCGCCCCCCTTGCAGATAATCCAGACATTAGGTCTGGATAAGGCTCAAATCTTTAAAGTTTGTACCCTTTTAAACAGGGGTCACCAACCTTTTGGACCTCAGGGACCACTAAATTCATAATTGTAAATCCCGCGGACCACTAATATGATCTGCCTAATGACCAGCTGGGTGGGCATGGCTATGTGGTCATGTGACTGGGTGGGTGTGGCCAACTCAATGTCACTCACGTCAAGGGGTGCCTCGCCAGCCTCTACTCGCCACTCCTCTCCCAGCCCCTCCTCGCCTGCCCGCCTGGGCTCCTTAGGGCCCCAACAGGAAGCAGTTGTTGGAGCTAAGCAGCCAGCACGAGAAAGAGTTGGCAAGACAGCTCAGTTCAAATTGGATCTGACCGAGAAGGAGGCTCAGCAGAAGTACCTCACTGAGGACTACGAGCATAGGCTTTCGAAGCAGAGGGAAGACCTGCAGGAGTGCAAGGCCAGGTACTGGCACCTGGAGCTCAGCAAGCTGAGATGGTCAGCCAGTTCCAGGCCATGATGAATGAGGCCCTCTGGCTCTTCGCTACCAGCGGCACTTCCCTCCAGCCTTCGGCCAAAGCCCCACACCAGGAGGCTGAAGCAGACCTCAAGTTGGAATTTCTGCCCCCCTCTGACCCGCACAAAAAGACCCCGAAGGTGGAGACTCTCTGCAGCAACACAAACGTTCATTGCACGTATCCGTCCCAGGGGCCGTAGTCTGAGGACCCCTGATTTAGTGCAATATAAAAATGTAAATAATTTTTCTGCGGACCACCAAAATTTTCTCGTGGACCACCAGTGGTCCACGGACCACCAGTTGGTGACTGCTGCTTTAAAACATTAAACACACACACACACACACACACACACACACACACACACACACACACACACACAGGACCCCCAAAATATGGGCGTGGCTTACTTCAAGGAAGAGCTGGGAAGTGCAAAATGGATGATAAAAATCGAGGGTTGTCTGCCCCTGGGAGCAAAGGTGTCCTATGATGCAGTGCAATTCCATCACTGCATGCTTGTTACCATTTTGGCATCAATGTGGTTTACGGGAGACATCACCGATTGCTGGAGACCCAGGAAATAAGGCTCTGAATCATTTTTCTCTCTAATTGTACTCCTTTAAGAGGCAGTGGCTTTTAAGAAGAATGCTTTCTTGGCCCTTTTCACTGCGAAGCTTTTAGCTGAAGATGCCGGAGATTGAACCAGTGACTTGCAGACAAGGCAGGCATTCTTCAAAGCCCCTGTATAAAAGAATTTAAAAAAATAGATCTAGTTGAAAGTTTCATAGAACGTGTATGTTTGAATGTATCTTTTGAGCATTTTGAGTTCCAAGATGATTGACTGTTTTAATGCATATTTGTTACTGTCAGGAGAAAGTGGGATAAGAAGTACATTTGCTAAGCCTGGAGTAGCAGGTGCCCACCCCGACTTTGCAGCTACTATAGAAAATTTAAATGGTAGCTCCAAACCACCATGGAGTTTATGAGATTACATTTGTTCACTGTTACCAAGAGCTGTCAGGCCTGTCAAATTCTAGATATGCCCCAAAACTCTGAAAAGTAAAGCACTGTTGTAGATCCTTCATCACTTTTAGCTGCAATACTGGAGAACACCACATTCTAACATGGAATTTTAATGAAATCCAGGATCTCTTGTGCTTCATTACTGAAAGCCATTAACAAGTACAGCTGGCTAGATGAAGCTTCAAGAGTTGTTAACCTAATCTTACGTAGCTTCTTCTCCGGTAATATCACACCAGATTATAACCAGATTATAACCAGAGCATACAAAACATTCGCCAGACCAATCCTTGAATATAGCTCATCTGTCTGGAACCCACACCGCATATCGGACATAAATACATTAGAAAGTGTCCAGAGATACTTTACGAGAAGAGTCCTCCACTCCTCTACTCGCAACAGAATACCTTACTCAACCAGACTTGAAATCCTGGGCTTAGAAAGCTTAGAACTACATCGCCTTCCACACGACTTAAGCATAGCTCATAAAATTATCTGCTACAACGTCCTTCCTGTCAATGACTACTTCAGTTTCAACCACAACAATACGCGAGCACACAACAGATACAAACTCAAAGTGAACCGCTCCAAACTCGACTATAGAAAATATGACTTTAGCAACAGAGTGGTAAATGCCTGGAACTCACTACCTGACTCTGTGGTTTTGTCACCAAACCCCCAAAACTTTACCCTTAGACTGTCCACTGTTGACCTCACCTGATTCCTAAGAGGTCAGTAAGGGGCGTGCATAAGCGCACCAGCGTGCCTACCATCCCTTTCCTAATGTTCCCTCTTATCAGTACCCATCTTATGTATATAAACAATGTTATATCTATGTATATCACCAATACGTACTTGACAAAATAATAAATAAATAAATAAATAAATAAATAAATAAATAAATAAATAAATAAATAAATAAATAAATAAATAAATAAATAAATAAATAAATAAATAAATAAATATATCATGAGAGTACCAGGAACAGGAGAAACATCAATTCTCCATCTAGACCAAGTAGAGGCTAATTCCTTGATACTTCTCCTATGAACAGGCTTGTAAGTAAGCCTTCAGACTTGAAGCTACTCCTGGTACCAAGTGTGTTTATTCTATATGGGCTTTTTATGACTTGTTTCACATCTCTGAGGGCAGTTGGTATGTTCCGAGGAGAAGAATTACCTGATGTTTCTTTGGGATTAATCTTGACCTTCCTGTGTGAAGTTTCCGAAAGATGCCCTAATTAATTCATGAGCCACAAGCCAAACTTCAAAAGAAATATAGCCAATGATTAGGAGCGACATTTCAGCAATACTCCGATGCAATCAGAACTGAGCTCACGTAGGTTACGTGCCCTCATGACCCTGTTTCCCCACTCCTCACTAGACATGTCATAAATCACATTCTCCAATGAACCACGTTGGCGGGCTGTGAAACCCACACCCCTCCTGCTGACTCAGGTAACCTAGGACACAATCAGTAAAAGAAACATTTGTGGAATGTAGTTTCAGTTAGGACAATCAGCAACTCTGTCAGTTCTCTCCCCTCCTGCTTATGGCAACTTGAAAGCTTTGCAAGTTGACATCCTGTTTTCCATATGTACATTTTATCTATAGTCTTTGAATATTGTTCTAAAAGTTCTTAGAAATGTGCTTCGATAATAACAGGGTAAAATAGAATATGAAAATCAGAAAATGGGACAAAAATGGGTATTAAAATACTTAACAGGTATTTCTATATACAGATGAGTGGCAGCTCTGAACTAAATTGGAAGCATGATACAAATGTAGACCATTTTCCTAGAGACATATGCGGTATTTCAGTGATTGCCATAGCCCTCTTCGTGTTATTTGAATAGTTTAAATAAGTTATTTGTTATTCAGTTATTTGTAAATACTAAAAGCATCAAGAGATTTTCTAGAGCACATTTCCAAATGACATTGTGCACACCATCCATAGCTGATACATGCAAGATTTCTATAGGATTTTGTAAAGAGTGAGGAAAAAATGGCCCCGATAGAGATATGCAGGGACTGTTGCCTAGATAAAAAGATCTGAAGCATTTTTTTTCCAGAACGTCCAGATAACATTCAGAAGCAGCTCAGAACTCCCTACTTCCCTGAACTATAAAAAGGTGGAAGAAATACAACATAATCAGACTTGCAAAACTCCAATAGCTAATCTCAATAAAAGTAATTTTAACTTTCCTGTGGAGTTGATTTTCTAATCTGGTCCATCCAGTGGGGCAGACAGATTTGCATCCCTGTTGAGGGATTCTGGTTGAATACAGATATTTTATTTTTCTACTTATATATTGCCTTCTACAGAAATGTTTAAAAGTTAACTAGCAATGAGAAGCAGCTAGAAATATATCAATAAAAGAATAACAATAAACAAAAACAGTATTAACACAGCAAGTATTGCTACGAGCTACAACATTGGGCCCTAGGAATAACAGAGTTGGAAGGGACCTTGGAGGTCTTCTAGTCCAACCCCTTGCTCGGGCAGGAAACCTTATACCATTTCAGTCAAGTGGTTGTCCGATCTCTTCTTAAAAGCCTCCAGTGTTGGAGCACCCACAACTCCTGGAGGCAACCCATTCCATTGATTAATTGTTCTGCCAGGAAATTTCACGTTCTAGGTTGCTTTTCTCCTTGAATACATGAGCCCATAGTATTTCCTTGAACACATAGCCCACCACTAACCTGTCAAAGAGATTGCTAAGTAAAAAGTAAGGTTCTACATTTAGGCAAGAAAAACAAAATGCACAGGTACAGTATATGTGGTACCTTGCTCAACAGTAGTAACTGTGAGAGGGATCTTGGAGTCCTAGTGGACAACCATTTAAATATGAGCCAGCAGTGTGCAGCAGCTGCCAAAAAAGCCAACACAGTTCTAGGCTGCATAAACAGAGGGATAGAATCAAGATCATGCGAAGTGTTAATACCACTTTATAATGCCTTGGTAAAGCCACACTTGGAATACTGCATTCAGTTTTGGTCGCCACGATGTAAAAAGGATGTTGAGACTCTAGAAAGAGTGCAGAGAAGAGCAACAAAAATGATTAGGGGACTGGAGGCTAAAACATACGAAGAACCGTTGCAGGAACTGAGTATGTCTAGTTTAATGAAAAGAAGGACTAGGGGAGACATGATAGCAGTGTTCCAATATCTCAGGGGTTGCCACAAAGAAGAGGGAGTCAAACTATTCTCCAAAGCACCTGAGGGTAGAACAAAAAGCAATGGGTGGAAACTAAACAAGGAGAGAAGCAACTTAGAACTAAGGAGAAATTTCCTGACAGACAGAGCAATTAATCAATGGAACAACTTGCCTCCAGAAGTTGTGAATGCTCCAACACTAGACATTTTTAAGAAGATGTTGGATAACCATCTGTCTGAAGTAGTGCAGGGTTTCCTGCCTAAGCAGGGGGTTGGACTAGAAGACCTCCAAGGTCCCTTCCAACTCTGTTATTCTATTCTATTCTATTCTATTCTATTCTATTCTATTCTATTCTATTCTATTCTATTCTATTCTATTCTATTCTATTCTATTCCTTGAATAAGGGTGCTTCTCTTCCTAGGAGTGAAATCTAAATTTTGCATCTTCATTGAATGAACTTCTATCCTAAATAAATAAATATTGGAGGAAAAAAAATGAAAAAGTTTTCTTTCATACAGGTAGGCTTCCAATTTCAGATCTTAAGTCAGATTGACACCATGTGTTTTAACCAAGGGGATGGCGCTGACTCGCACAACTGTGTCTCATATAGTGCTCACCTCTCATGAATGTCATAAGAAGTCTTAATAGCTTTATTTCAGATGTTTGCTTTGTCCTGCTTACAGTAATAAGCTGATGCAGGGGTGGGATCAGGGGTGAAATGCTCCCAGTTCGCTCTTGCCTGTCGGTCGTCGCAGAGCCGATGGAGCCGGTGGCGTTCATGGCACGGGGCTTCCCCTGCCCGCTTCCCCTGCCCGCCTGGACACCACCATTTGAATTATTTTGCCCTCTGCACATGCGCAAAGCGTTCTGCATGCGCAGAGGGCAAAAGAACTCAAATGGTGTCGTCCAGGCGGGTGGGGGAAGCGGGTGGGGGAAGCCCCGAGCCGCGACCGCCACCAGCTCCATCGGCTCTGCGACGACCGACAGGCAAGAGCGAACTGGGAGCATTTCACCCCTGGGTGGGATTCAGCCAGTTTGGGTGGAACTCTAGCTCTGACGATCAGCTGAGAGCGAATCGGCTCGCTCTGACGATCAGGTGGGCCCACCCGCCCGCCCCTGCGCTATACTGACCTATGTTTCCTTTGTTTGAAGCCCAGCTGATAGGCGCGGCAGAGCGGATTGCCGCACCTTAGCTGTTTTAATCACCGGGGCTGCAGTAGAGTGTAAGTTTTAAAGCTGTTTTCAAATGCACCGCGCGTGCGCAAAGCACGTGCTCAGCGAACCGGTTGTTACACCGGTTGAATCCCACCAGTGAGCTGATGGTAGTATTTTCCATCAAGACTTCAGTATAGTATAGCTCAGGGGTTGCAACCTTAAAAACTCAACCCGTTTCCCAGAGAACCCGTTTGGACCCGTTTCCCAGAGAAAACAAAACACCCGGAGCCACAAAACCTGGGTGGGCATGGCCAACTTGACGTCACTTCCACCGAGTCACATGACACCATCCCCCCAGCTACACCTACCCAGGTTTTGTGGCTCTGTTTTTTTTTCTATGAGAAAAAGGCATCTCTCTCTCTTTTCCCTCTCTCTTTCTCTCTCATCTCTCATCTCTTTCTCCCTTTCCCTCTCCCCATCTCTCTCTCTCCCTTCCTCCCCACCCATCTCTTTCTTTCCCTCCCTCATCTCTCTTTCTCCCATCTCTTTCTTTCTCCCATCTGTCTCTTTCTCCTATCTCTCTCTTTCTCTCTCTCCCTCCCCTTCTCTCTGTGTGTGCTGAGGAACAATTGCCACCCCTGGCATCTCTTCGGGCGACCCTCCTCCCCTTCTCGCGACTCCCTGGCTGGCTGTGGTGCACGCGGGGAGACCCTCCTCAAGGCGCAAAGGCCTACACGGAGGGCGGATGGCGGACGGCGGATGGCTGCTTACTTAAGGAGGGTCTTTGGACGCGGCTTCTCTCCTGCCCTAAGGATCCGGCCATTGCCTTGCCGTGTCCCATCCAGGGGAGAGGGAGGAGGGTCGCCGGAGCGAAGGCAGCCTTCGCTTCCTGCCACTTCGGGCTGGAGCTTACACCCACCCCACTCGGCCGAAGAGCTGCCGAGATGGGACAAGACACGAAAGGCAAGGCAATGGCCAGATACTTAGGGAAGGAGAGAAGCCGCGTCCAAAGACCTTCCTTAAGCGAGAAGCCACCTGCCCTCCGAGCGCACCTTCGCTGCGTTTTGGCACTCGCTTGAGGGTCTCCCCGTGCATGCGCACACTCCTGGCCATGCCACAGCAAGCCAGGGAGTCGCAAGAGGGGGAGGAGGGTTGCCTGAAGAGAAGCCTCGGCCGGGGGTGGCTATGTTCCTCAACCAGCGCCAGAGAATCAGCCCCTGCCGTTTCTCCATTCACGCCATCGCCCTTACCTTCTCAGCCCAGGTGAGGGAGGGGAGGGCGAGGACAGCCAGTGATGGGACAGGGAGCTACAGCAGGGGGCCCAAAGAGCTGCATGCAGCTCCGAAGCAGCAGGTTGCCGACCCCTGTTATAGCTCCTACTATTGGGCACAATGGCATCTCAGATCTTCTTACCATGTTTCTAGCATTTTTATATCCATAAGTATTAATTAACCTTAGAGCTTAGGACTAGCAAGGTTTTCAGACTTCTATATGACTTCTGTGTATAAGTTTATTCCCTTCAAGGTCATCTTCAGACACTCTTCTTAGAGTAACTTTATCCTTTTAATATGGTAAATGGTGACTTTCACTTCTTGAAACTTTTTTGCTTTGAACACATAAAAAAGTACATTCATGGGTTATTCATCCCCTGTCATTATGGCCAACTATTTTAATGAACATGGAAGTGGATAAAGTTTCCTGGCCAGTAGACATGAAAGTAAGATTAAGCTTCATGGTCACTTCTGCAATGCTGAAGTACCCACTAATGACAACTCTGATAGGTGTGTATTTGGTGTTTGTACTCTGAATATTAAATATCATAGATACGTTTTAAGAAACATCTTCCTATTGCAAGCAAAACAACAGCAGTGGTCATATTTAACTAATATATGTGAATTTTTCTGACTGCAGATTAATACTTTGCTCTGTTGTCTGGGTTATCATGTTGTTTTTCCTATTTGTTGATTGGTTTAATTGAACAATGGATTGCATTGATTTTTGTGGGTCAGATGCCTCATATAGGTAAAACTGTTTGGTGACTTGCAATCACAATAAGTCGCTACAGTATGTAGATTTCAGATGAAGATTTTTTTTCTACTGTTATCACATTTTCTTAAAGAAATCCTTCCTTCCTTCCTTCTTTCCTTCTTCTATTTTTTATCCGGGCCCTATTCAGTAGGCGTACCATCTTTGGACTGCACAAATCCTGGTGCCCACTAGATGGCAGAAAAGAGACAAAGAATAATCTATGCTGCCATATAGTGAGCACCTAGATTTTTGCAGCAGATATCTGTTACCCCCTACATTCAGATATTTTTATTGTTAAATGCTGAAATCTGAGATTGAGACAAAATCCAGTGGTTTCAAATCCTTATAGCTTTATTTTATTCTAGTTCACCATAATTAAATAGTGGTAACAATAAACTCACATATGATGTAAAGCAGAAGTAATTGCTACTCTTCTCTCATAGCATTATTATTCCTCTATTACATGGACTAATGCAGTTCAAATAAGATCTGAATTAAATATCTAAATTCATTATAGTAGCAGATTTATGAACTCTTTTTCAGCAATACAGTTTCAATTTAGGTCTTTCTTTCTTTGGTTTGTCATTTTGCTAGTTTTTTTTTTAAAAAAAACTACTTTTAGTTGCTCCGTCGAGTGTTGAAGCAGTTAGTTTTGGGCAGGAGGCCTTTCCCCTGTGCTGAATTGAAATGTTTTCCATCCATCTTTCAACTGGCAAAAAAAAAAAGCGCTACCTATTTCATTTGACATTTTGCTACTCTCATTGCTGATTCCCATTCAATCTCTTTTGCCGCTGTTTCCAGAAACTGACAGTTACCTGAGTTCCCTCCAATGTAACGGATGTCAAATTTTAGCAGGTTTTATACACCATGGGACTGCCTTAGAATGGAAGCAGAATAAAGATGAAAGTCCTATTTTAATGGCTCTTCCTCACAGTCAAGTTAAAATGCTACCAACCAGTTGCTGGCAGAAAAATATAATGGAATAAAATGGGATATGTGCCCTACCAAGCCTTATCGTACCACAGGCACAATGTTGATAAAGACTGCTAGCTGCAGTTCGGCAGTTCAAATCTCACCGGCTGAAGGTTGACTCAGCCTTCCATCCTTCCGAGGTGGGTAAAATGAGGACCCAGTTTGTTGTGGGCAATATGCTGAACTCTGTAAACTGCTTAGAGAGGCCTGCAAAAGCTCTATGAAGCGGTATATAAGTCTAAGTGCTATTGCTATTATTGACTGAGTGCAGGGCGCAAGCAAAAAAATATCAGTTGCCAATATCCACCTTAAATCATTCTCCTTAAAGCCAAGCTAGGACTAGGGCCAGGACTGAAGCTGGGGATGAGGGAGTATTGGCTGGTGGCTAAACCAGCAAGCTTGGTCTGTTAAAATTGGCTCTGGCTTTCTTGAGTATTTTATTTGGTTGCATTCAAAATTTGAATTCTTCTTGGATAGAGTTTTAGTGCTAGTTCAGAAGAGCACTAAACCTGTGTTCAAAAGCAAAACAAATGATAGGTGCAGGGAAAGTTGCAATGATGGTTCTCTCCCTTTTGCTTCCCCGTGAAGCTTCCATTCTGCTGCCACTGCTTGTTAGCTGCTATTCAAACTGACCCAGGTCTGTGAGCCAGGGGCCATTTAGAGAACCAGTGGTTATACTGTACAAGGATAGCTCAGACTGAAAGAAGCAAAGTCTCCTGGGCAAAGCAGGATGGTCCTGGAAACCAGGAATTAGTCTGCCCTCAACTAAAGAAAGCGAGGAAGGTGAGCTTGATGAAAAGAAGAACCATTACCTAGACAACAGGTGCTTTTTAAGCCCCAAGAAACAAGGTAATATTTAGAAGTGGCTCAGGCACTTCTAGTTTACTGGTGTATAAGATGGGTGAGTATGGCTAGACTACTATAACGCGCTCTACATGGGGCTACCCTTAAAGAGCATCCGGAGACTGCAACTGGTACAGAATGCAGCTGCGCGAGCTGTGGTGGGTGTACCGAGATACACCCACGTAACACCTATTCTCCGCCAGTTGCATTGGTTGCCTATTAGTCTCTGGTCGCAATTTAAGGTGTTGGTTTTAAAGCCCTACATGGCTCAGGCCAGGTTACCTTCGGGACCGCATCCTACCACATACTGTACCTCCCTAGTGTTGTGCCTTGGCCGCGTCCGGCGCCGAGTCTGGAGGATCCGGAGGACTTGGAACCGCTCATGGTGCAGCAGTACCAGCCTATGTGCCTGGCACCAGAGACAGCTGGTGATGAGGACTCGGTGCCAGAGCAGGACGATCTCCCAGGACCTTCTGCACCTGCGCAGCAGAGTTCTTCATCAGGAGATGAAGAACTCATGCTGGATGCCAGAGCACGCAGAGCAGCCAGAAGACAGGACTGGCTGAGTAAGCGTCGGTCCAATCGGAGGAAGCAGTGAGGGCTAATTGGGCCACGCCCTTCAGTGGCTATATTAAGCCAGGGTAATTAGTGCTCATTGCTGAGAACAACAATTCAATGACCGCGGCATATCCAGAGTTTCGTTTCTACGTCTGTTTGGGAATCTTATCACCAGCTTCTGCCAGCTTTATTCCGGGAAGCCAGCCAAGTTGTTCAGATAAGAGAAGAATTAATGAGTCTTGCTTTGAACTTTTGTCTGTGTGCTATTTAACCCTCACGTAACCCAAAGAACCTTATTCCTGAAGACTTTCCGTTTGTGTTGTTTTGGACTTCTAAACCCTCTGAGTTTTACTAAGAAACTGTATTAGTAAAAGGAACCGTTTTGTTTGCCTCCCAACGACTGTGTGTGTGTGTTTCTGGGGGGTTGCGGTGCTGGGTCACAACAGTTTGTTCTCAGCCCAAACTGACCACACACAAGCCCAGATTGCATCATGGAGCAGCTTCAGGACGAGAATGCTCAACTTCGGCAGCAGCTGGCAATCATGAACGCTCAGTTAACAATGCAGCAAAATCAGTTGGCAGCAGCTGCTCCTGCGTTGGCCCCAGCCCAACGGACACGCTGCCCGATAGCCATGCCGGATAAGTTCCATGGTGACGAGGCTATGTTCCCGGCGTTCCTGGGCCAGTGCCAGTTGTTCATGTCTCTGAGGCCAGAGGATTTCCCCCACGACCGGGACAAGATGGGGTTTGTAATTAGCCTGCTGTCTGGAAATGCAGCACGTTGGGCCACCCCTCTCCTGGTCCAGAACAGTCCCCTCCTCCAGGACTTTGGGCGTTTCTGCACTCATTTGGAGGAGATGTTCGCGGATCCAATTAAGGCCCAGACAGCGTGCAGGCAATTAAGGCAGCTGAGGCAAGGCCGGAGACCACTCAGGGAATACATCAGTGAGTTCCGTCTCCTCAGCCAAGACTCGGCCTGGAATGAGGCTGCGTTGTTGGATGCCTTCCAGGAGGGCTTGGCAGACAGCATCCAGGATGAGCTGGCACGCGTGGACATTCCTGCAACCACCCAAGAACTGGTGCGGCTCTGCTTGAAAATTGATGCCCGGTTGCAAGCGAGGAACGCACGCCGTGCTGCTCCGGCGCCTCTCGTGCCACCTGACGTCCCCGCTGTTCCGGCTCCACGTCGCGCTGCTCAGGCACCTCCCGTTCCCCGTGGACTTCCGTCGACCCCGGCTCCCCGTGACGAGCCTATGGACCTTGGCGCTGTTCGGCCCCGCTTGACCGGCGCGGAAAAGGACAGACGCAGGGCAGGGGGGTTGTGTTTGTATTGCGGCGACCCGGGCCATTTCGCTCGCTCGTGCCCTAGGAAGGGTCGGGGGCCCACCGCTTCTGGTCCTGCTCCACCGTCCCAGCCATCGCCGTCGGGAAACGGCCAGCGCCCGGCCTAGCGGAGACGCTGGGTCGGGCATGCACACCGAAGGACTCCGGCTCAGCTGACGTGGATCCCGGTCCTCCGCGGCATCTGCTCTTGGACACCAAGGTCTTTATTGACCACCGGGACCGCGGCGTCTCCGCACACGCTTTGGTGGACTCCGGGGCAACCACCAATTTCATTGACGAGGCGTTCGCCCAGCATCTTGCCGTTCCCCTGTGCCCCGTGGATCTGCCGATGAGGGTGGAAACAATCGATGGCCGGGTGTTGCTGTCAGGTCCGATTAAGGCCATCACGCAGCCGGTGCGCCTTTGCATTGGACGGCACGAGGAGGCCATCCAGTTTTACGTGACGTCGGGACTCCATTTCCCTTTGGTTCTCGGACTGGCGTGGCTGCGCACCCACGACCCTCAGGTTGTATGGTCCCAGAACTTCATTGCCTTCCCGAGTCTCCAGTGTGTGGACCATACGCGCCAGGTTTGTGCGGGCGCGGTACCTGACCCTCCGGACATTTCGCTCCCAGCTGAGTTTGCAGACTTCGCTGATGTGTTTAGCGAAAAAGAGGCGGACCAGTTGCCCCCGCACCGGCCCTACGATTGCCCTGTGGATCTGATTCCCAACGCTCCGCTCCCTGTGGGCCGCCTCTATTCCATGTCAGAACCTGAACTGGCCGCACTGCGGGACTTTATCGATAAAAACCTGGCCAGAGGTTTCATCCGACCCTTCTCATCGCCCTTGTCTGCCCCCGTCCTCTTCGTCAAGAAGAAAACCGGGGACTTGCGCCTGTGCTGCGATTATCGCAAGTTGAACGCCATCACAGTGCGTAACCGGTACCCGTTGCCCCTCATCCCGGAGTTGATGGAACGCCTCCGCTCGGCGACCATCTTCACCAAATTGGACTTACGTGGCGCTTACAATTTGGTGCGTGTTCGTGAGGGGGACGAGTGGAAGACGGCGTTCGGGACCAGCTACGGTCATTTTGAGTATACGGTCATGCCGTTCGGCTTGACCAACGCTCCGGCTGTGTTCCAGCATTTCATGAACGACATCTTTAGAGATTTGCTGGACCAGTTCGTTGTCGTGTACCTGGACGATATTATGATTTATTCCACGTCCCGGAGCAGCCACATCCAACATATCCGTCAAGTCCTGCAGCGGTTGAGAGACCACCAGCTATACGCGAAATTAGAGAAATGCCAGTTTTTTCAGACAACTGTGGATTTCCTGGGCCATCGGATTTCGCCAGAAGGCATCGCCATGGACCGTGGCAAGGTCGAGGCCCTGAAAACCTGGCAACCCCCGCGCCGGGTGAAGGACGTTCAGCGACTCCTGGGGTTCGCAAATTATTATCGGACCTTCATCCCGGGGTTTGCCACTCTGACCGCGCCTCTCACTCGACTCCTGCAGAAACAAGTCCCTTTCCGGTGGGGCGATTCCGAACAAGAGGCGTTCAAGATCCTCACGGATGCCTTCATGCAGGAGCCGATCCTCAAGTACCCAGACCCTCACCGCCCTTTTGTTGTGGAGGCGGACGCGTCCGACATTGCCGTGGGCGCCGTCTTGCTCCAGACCCGGGAAGATGGCGGCCATCTCTTCCCTTGCGCTTATTATTCCCGGAAATTAACCTCGTCGGAGCGCAATTATACGATCTGGGAGAAGGAGTTGCTGGCCATCAAGGCGGCTTTCGAGACCTGGCGGCACCACCTAGAGGGGGCTCGTCATCAAGTGGAGGTGCGCACAGACCATAAGAACCTGGAGTTCTTGCAGACGGCCAGGAAGCTCAACCAGCGCCAGATACGCTGGTCGTTCTTTTTCTCCCGCTTCAATTTTCGCATTACGTACATCCCGAGCGGCCGGAATCAGCAGGCGGACGCGCTGTCCCGCAAGCCAGAATACGCCCAAGCCCAGGACCCGCTGCCGCCCCGGACGGTTCTGCCCGTCGAGTCCTTTGCAGCTACCCAGGATCCCGTGGACCTCCGAGGACAGATCCGGGAGGCCCAGCGACACGACGCCTACACGGCACAACGGAGGCAGGAGATAGGGCCTGAGTCCCCTTGGACGTTTTCGGACGACCTCCTCCGTTTGGGACCTGCTCTACGTTCCCGCCGGTCCGCTGCGTGGCCTGATCCTGCAGCAGTGCCACGACAGCCCTGCAGCTGGCCACTTCGGCCTTTTCAAGACTCTGAACCTGGTGGCTCGGACTTTTTGGTGGCCCCGACTCCGTGATGACGTCCAGGCCTATGTGACATCTTGTGTTCGCTGTCGCCAGGCCAAGTACGCCCCTGGAGCGCCGCCGGGCCTGCTGCAGCCCTTGCCGACGCCCGAGAGACCCTGGGGGGCCGTCTCTATGGACTTCCTCATGGACTTGCCCCCGTCCGCTGGCTTCACGACCGTGTTCGTAGTGGTCGATATGCTGACCAAAATGGCACATTTCATCCCCTGTCGCGGGTTGCCGACAGCTCGCGCCACGGCCCGCATGTTTATCCAGCATGTTTTCCACCTGCATGGTCTGCCGGATCGGGTCGTGTCGGATCGGGGAGCCCAGTTCACGGCCCAGTTCTGGAAGGGTGTGATGGCGGCCCTGGAGGTCCAAGTCTGCCTCTCGTCAGCGCATCATCCGGAGACTGACGGGGGCACTGAAAAAGTCATCGGCATCCTTGAACAGTACCTGCGCTGTTTTGTCAACCAGCAGCAGGACAACTGGGCGGAATACCTTGCCGTGGCCGAGTTTGCTTTTAATAACTCTCAGCACACCTCCACGCACGCCTCTCCGTTCCTCGCCAACTTTGGTTACCACCCCCGTTTCTTCCCGCTCACGCTCCTAGACTCTCCTGTTCCTGTGGCGGAGGAATTCCTGTCCGAGCTCCAGGCCGTTCACCAACTGGTCAAACGCTCGTTGAATAAAGCCAAGGAAGATTACAAGAGGGTCGCGGACCGCTCCCGGCGAGCAACTCCACCTCTGGCGGTCGGGGATCGCGTCTGGCTGTCCACGAAGCATCTCCCCTCCGACCGACCGGCTCGCAAGCTTGACCACCGCTTCTTGGGTCCGTTCCCGGTGGAAGCGGTCATTAACCCCGTGGCCTACCGGTTGACGTTGCCCCGCTCTCTCAGGATCCACCCCGTCTTCCATCGGTCCCTCCTTGTTCCCGAACGTCCTGCCTGTCCGCTCCGCCCTCCCGCTCCGCCTCAGCCAGTGATCCGCACTCCCGCTGACCCACCCGAATACGAAGTTGCCAGTATTCGGGATTCCCGCTGGATGAAGGGCCGGTTCCAGTATCTCATTGAGTGGAAGGGGTACGGCCCTGAAGACTTCACATGGGAGGATGCGACCGCCGTGCATGCTCCGGATCTGGTCCGGGCCTTCCACGCTCACTTCCCGTCCCGGCCGCATCCGGACCGACAGACCCGGGGGAAGGGCCCTGCGGTGAGGGATAGTGTTGTGCCTTGGCCGCGTCCGGCGCCGAGTCTGGAGGATCCGGAGGACTTGGAGCCGCTCATGGTGCAGCAGTACCAGCCTATGTGCCTGGCACCAGAGACGGCTGGTGATGAGGACTCGGTGCCAGAGCAGGACGATCTCCCAGGACCTTCTGCACCTGCGCAGCAGAGTTCTTCATCAGGAGATGAAGAACTCATGCTGGATGCCAGAGCACGCAGAGCAGCCAGAAGACAGGACTGGCTGAGTAAGCGTTGGTCCAATCGGAGGAAGCAGTGAGGGCTAATTGGGCCACGCCCTTCAGTGGCTATATTAAGCCAGGGTAATTAGTGCTCATTGCTGAGAACAACAATTCAATGACCGCGGCATATCCAGAGTTTCGTTTCTACGTCTGTTTGGGAATCTTATCACCAGCTTCTGCCAGCTTTATTCCGGGAAGCCAGCCAAGTTGTTCAGATAAGAGAAGAATTAATGAGTCTTGCTTTGAACTTTTGTCTGTGTGCTATTTAACCCTCACGTAACCCAAAGAACCTTATTCCTGAAGACTTTCCGTTTGTGTTGTTTTGGACTTCTAAACCCTCTGAGTTTTACTAAGAAACTGTATTAGTAAAAGGAACCGTTTTGTTTGCCTCCCAACGACTGTGTGTGTGTGTTTCTGGGGGGTTGCGGTGCTGGGTCACAACACCTATGACCGGTTAGGTCCCACAGAGAGGGCCTCCTCCGGGTCCCATCGGCCAAACAATGTCGCTTGGCGGGGCCGCGGGGGAGGGCCTTCTCTGTGGGAGCCCCGTCCCTCTGGAACCAACTCCCACCAGAGATCCGGACTATCCCCACCCTGCTGGCCTTCCGTAAAGCCATAAAAACATGGCTCTTCCGGCAGGCGGGGTGAATAAGAAGATCAGATTCCCCCATGAATGGTGTTTTTAATAATGTTTTAATAATGTTTTTAATTTTTAAATTGTTATCACTGTTTTTTACTGTACGTTTCTTATCCATGTTGTACGCCGCCCTGAGTCCTACGGGATTGGGCGGCTATAAGAGCGTTTATAAAATAAATAAATAAATAAATATGTATAGCAGGGGTGTCAAACTTGAGGCCTGCAGGCCGGATGTGTCACATGCTGGCTCCACCCCCGCCCAGTTTAGCGAAGGGGGAAAATTTCTGATACGTCAGGTGACGCCGCCGTGATGATGCGACTTTGACAGCCCTGATGTATAGCATAATCAAAGATTGCAAGATATGCAGATTTGAAATACAGCCAATCTCAGCAAAAGTAGCTTTAGCCTTCCTGTGGAGTTGGTCTGGTCTACTTAATAGAGGTACAGTACTACAATACAATACTAACCACTACCAGTTTGGCCAAGTGGTTAAGGTACCAGGCTAGAAAGAAAGAGACCATGAGATCTAGTCCCACCTTAGCCATGAAAGCCAGCCGAGTGACTTAGGCCAGTCACTCTCCTTCAGCCCAACTCACCTCATAGGGTTGTTGTGGGGAAAACAGGAGGAGAAAGGTATGTTGGATATGATTGGCATCTTGATTTATTTGTAAAATAATAAAGGCAGGATACAAATAAATAAAAATACCGTAATGCCTTAAAGCAATCAATGGATGTAGGGTGAATTCCACCTCGTAGTGTCATCTTATTACACATTGACAGAATGCTTGGGTGAAGCAGAAGCAGATTGTATTCATGTATGTCAGGATAAAACAGAAACATTACTTTAACTTTACTATATTTAAGGGCAACTTAGGGCTGCCTCAATTACAGGTTTGGACCAAATAATAGTAATCGTCATGAGGACACAGCAATAAAAAGAGGTTTCCAAGACATGTTTTGCCATACCAAGATAGAAGTGAGAAAAAGTTCTAATACCGGGACACTTTAAGCCTATATCTTTCATGAGCTGGGAATAACTTGGATGAATACAAGTGCCATTGCTAAATCAGAAAAATTCAAAGAAATATGTCAGTAAGGAATTTTTTTTTTGCTTCAACTCAGTGATTATGCAGATTTGGGCATTTCAAGTCCAGTGGCCCTATCTGAAGGTATCCACAGCCTGCAGGGGTGAAATCCAGCAGGTTCTAACAAGTTCTGGAGAACCGGTAGCGGAAATTTTGAGTAGTTCGGAGAACTGATAGTGGAAATTTTGAGTAGTTCGGAGAACTGGCAAATACCACCTCTGGCTGGCCCCAGAGAGGGGTGGGAATGGAGATTTTGCAGCATCTTTCCCCTGGAGTGGGGTGGGAATGGAGATTTTGCAGTATCCTTCCCCTGCCACATCCACCAAGCCACGCCCACCAAGCCACACCACGCCCACCAAGCCACGCCCACAGAACCAGTAGTAAAAAAATTGGATTTCACCACTGGGTAGAAGTGAGAGTGAGAAAAGTCAAGAGGGCTTTCTTGATAATACAATTCAAGTGATGTTACGCTTTTACATACATGCAGTTTATATAATGCACATAAATAGGGGCAGAGTTTTGATCATGCAGTTGTAACTGTTTTGATTTTTGACATACTGTCTCTCCCCAAAAGATGTCCATGGCTCTCCGATATGATTTATCATGGCATACAGGTAATTCTTGATTTACAAACATTTGTTTAGTCACCATTCAAAGTTACAACAGTACTGAAAAAGTGATTTATGAAATTTGGAGGCTGGGCAGCTGGCTGACGGTTGCAGTGTCCCAGGATCATGTATTCAGCTTTTGTGACCTTCTGACAAGCATTTATTTATTTAATGTATGGCATTCTGACAAGCAAAGCCAATGGGAAAGCAAGATTCACTTAAAAACCATGTTATACTAACTTAACAACTCCAGTGATTCACTTAACAACTGTGGCAAGAAAGGTCATAAAATGGGGCAAAACTTACTTAACAAAGAACGTCTAAGAACGTCTATTAAATGTCTCACTTAGCAATGGAAGTTTTGGGCTCAATTGTGGATGTAAGTAGCATGTTTAGTGAGCACAAAAGCTGTGTTTTGTTAGACCTGGGCTAGATATTGGAGGAAGTTGATAATTCTCTGTCAGCTCAAACTACCTTGCAAGATTGTTGTGATCACAGTATAGCCAGTGGAGGAGGTTAGTATGAACTTGATCACTTGGAAGAGAGGAGAACATAGCTTGGACTCCTATATCTAGATTATACAAAAATTCAGATGTGTTTGCTTTATTTTTTTAGTAGCATCTACCGATCAAGCAGATTTCTGCAACCATCTACAGAAGCCCTGGTTTAATAACATTAGAAATCCTAGTTACTGTAGTTGCAGCACTGCAAGATCATACTAAAGATCATCCTTGCAAGAAGTTAATACTAATCAAGTCAATCTGACTTAAAACATTCTTACAGTGTTATTGTAAAATATTTTCCTGTATTGACTGGATTATATGCTATCAAGTCAATGTTAATCTCCTAGCAACCACATAGACTTTCCAGATGACAATGTGTCACTAATCTGGTCCTTCCAACAGTGCATCCGTTGCCACTGTAACTGAGTCCATCCACTTGATGATCCTCTTCTCTTTCTTTCCACCTTTCCCAGCATTAGAGCCTTCTCTAGAGAACTGAGTCTTTGCATAATGTGTCCAAAGTAGGATAATTTGAGTCTGGTTATTTGTGCTTCAAGTGAGAACTCTGGGTTGATTCGTTTGATGGTCCATTAGTTTGTTTTCTTGGCTGTCCATAGTATTATGAGGAGTTGTCTCCAACACAAAGTTCAAAAACATCAAAACTTTTTCTATCCTTTAGTTTGGTTTGCTGTTTTATCATTAATGTTATAATTTTTGTTTTTATTATTGATGTAGGATGTAGACATTATGAAATGTGATTTAGATTGTACTATTTCTATGTAAGGGATATTATATATATATATGGTTACTTATGGTATATGTGTAATTAAGTATTTTTAAGGAGGAGAAAAATAAAAAACTTTTTGCAAAAAAAACCTTTTTCTATCCAACTTTCGCTTCCAGTGTGTGTCCCAAGGAAAACCACTGCCTGAATAATTCTGATCTTTCTAGGTACAGACACATCACTGCATCTATTTCTTCCAAGGTGTTTAAGTTGGTGTCAATTCCTAGTCATCATGTGCATTTTCTTCATAGGGATCTACCCCATACCTAGTCCTTCAGTGAAAAAGCAGATGCTATTTATCACTTCAGTATCTTCATTATCAATTAACTGAGTTGGAAGGGAGCTTGGAGGTCTTCTAGTCCAACCCTCTGCTCAAGCAGGAGACACTCTCTCATTCTCAGACAAATGGCTGTCCAAATCTCTTCTTGAAAATCTCCGGTGATGGAGCACCCACCGCTTCTGGTAGCCAGATTATTAATTTTTTGCAAGAGACTGCAAAATACGAGGCACGAATATTTTCTCTGGAAAACGGGTGTTTCTCATCTGAGGCAACCTTCTCTCTGATCACATCGTCCCTCAAACTACAGCTCCCATGGTGCTTTTCATGGCTGCGTCATCTTGGAGTAGCCCCGGCGCTTGTGTGCAGTTTTGGCGCCCGTGCCCAATTCTTTTTTTTTTCCTAAGCTAAGGAGGCGTGGCTTTAAAAGGGGCGGGGACAAGAGGAAAGAGGAGGGCCTTGGCGGGGCGAGAGGATCCCCGCGAGGCAAAGAAGCGCATGCGTATATCTCTTGGGTGCAGCCACCACTGCTACTACAGCTGCCTCCTCCTCCGTCGCCGCTGCCGTAAGAGCAGTAGCGGCGTGAGCGTGAAGGGGGAAAGAGGCGAGTTGTCTCGCGCTCTGGGAAGCAAAGCCATTGAACCGCCTGCCCTCGCACGCGACCCCGCTTCGGCCGGCCGGCCGACCAACCAATCGCCTGCTCTCTGGCTTTTTTTTCTTTTTTGTTTTGTTTCTGTGTTTCTCTCTCTCTCCTCTTCAGTCTCTCTCTCTAGCCTCGGTCGGGAGCAGAACAAAAACATTTAAAGAAGCAAAACCTCCCAGCCTCTGAAAAACCCCGTAAAGATGGTCGACCGCGAGCAGCTGGTGCAGAAAGCCCGGCTGGCAGAGCAAGCCGAGAGATACGACGACATGGCGGCTGCCATGAAGAATGTAAGTCGCCCCTTTCTGCCCTCCGTTTCCCGCCGTAGCGGCAATAAAAGGGCCCGCCCGCCGCCTATTTCTGAAGCAGAGTTATCCTTTGGGGGCTTTTGTCTGGAGATTCTCTTTTGAAGTAGGAGGGAAAATAATTTCCACTCTTCTTTCATACATGAGAAATAATTTTGAAAAGTGGCAGTAGGTTTTCCCTCCCCGCCTTTCATTTGTGTGAGGAAATTAGGCTGACGCTCTGATGAAATAAACGTTAAAGAAGGGGAAATAATTGCAATATGCAGAAATAAAGTAACACTGTTATTTTGCTCTTCCTTGGTCCCATTAATAACGGGTAGTTTTTTTTCCCTTTTTTGCGGGGAAACTGTTTTTCTAATGAAGATGGGGAAAAATACACTGTATCCAAATGAAAGGAAAGGGATTGACTGACGAGAAAAGCCTTGTATTTTATCACCTGTCTTCTCCCCAAAAGGAATAGGATAAAAATTAACACCATTCTTCAAAATGGTGTTAATACAATACTCTCTTCCTTCACTCTAATTTTTCAATGTGTTTCACTTTGAAGCCCCCTCGTTATATAGTGGCTGTAGAAAATGTCCTTCTCATGATGAATCATCGTTTTTTCTTTTGGAGGGCGGAGGGGGGGGATTGGCAGCTATTTGGAAGAAATGAATGATAGGGATACAATATTTAAGGTTTCCTACACTCAACTTTCTACTCAATCTTTGTGTGTATGTGTGTGTGTAATGTATATATACACACACATTCTTGCCCCATACATAAAATACTTTGGGGCTGAGGTGCTGTAATTTCTTATCTCACTTTTAAATAATGGAAATGGCTTCAAGGAGCAAAAAGTGCTTTCTTCTCTTCCTGACTCTGCCACACCTAGAGAAAAAGAGCTCCTTTCTTCCTGCACGTGTCTAAAGGAGATTATTCCACCTTGGGTCAGATCTCATTATTAACATCCCCACTGCATCTAAATGTCTTCTGGCATGCAACCTGACTTTCTCCTGTATGCCTGCTTTGTGTGTCTTTATAAAGTACTTGAAATAGCGCATTACTGATGCTGGTTAAGTGAGGACGAGAATCTTATTTCTTACAAACTTCCAGAGCAAATGCCCCACCCTGCTTAAGAGTGAGAAGGAGAGAACCATGTTTCTTTCTGTGCTGGAAAAGGAACATACTCTTGCTGTCTCTTGGACTGAAATTTCCCATTATTTCTTGTTAGTATACAAAGAAGGGTTTTTTTTTCTAGAGGGAATACCTCTCCCAAGTATTGTCTCCTCCATGCTGAAGAAATATCTCTTCCCTTTTAAGAAAAAAATGGAGTACTCTGCCTTTACTGTCGTCCTATTATGCAATGTAATCTTTGGAAGTTCAAAGAAATGTGACCCTCTTTGAAATAATTAAATAGTATTTGGTTCCTCTAAACAGGCATTTTCAAATGCTGTTCTGAACTGAAATTAGTTTTTTTCCCTTGTTCCATAAAGTTGTTGGTGTGTCACAGGCGGCATTTGCAGTGAACCTTTATGTTTCATGTAACGGAGTTACATTATAATATTAGTTGTAATCACCTTCCTCTACAATTTTTGCTTGTTCCTGGGTGGACTGATGAAACTATTCTGTTTTGCCTCATCATTGGGCCTAGTTAAAGTGGTCTCTTTTCTGCATTGGGGGGAAAAGAGAAGGGGGAGGATTTTATGCTACTTACGTTTCAGTACTTTGAGAATAAGCTATACTACTGCTTGCCCCTCCCTTTGTATCACCATATTGCAGAAATATGAGTAATCCTATGTTCTGTTGAGAGGGCATACCTAGTGGCATGGATGTTCTGTCTCTCCCCCCCTTTTGCTCCCCCTCTCTAGTGCTTGGGCGGTGCCACTCCCTAGTAGTCTTTCCCAATAATTCAGCTACTATACCCACCCCCTAACTCCCACAAGCAGCCCCACCCACAATTGGCAACCAACTCATCCCTTAATCTGCTTCATGATAGACAGTGAGCTAAGATTCTGATTTTGATCAGTAAAAGCATATTCTTCTTTTGAACTGCAAATCTTTAAATACCTCAGTTTTCTATCCAGCACTCTTTGGGGGGGATTTGGATAATATAGGGAGAATTGCCAATTGAAAATTATTTTTGTACATCAATTAGTTCTTAATTTCTTTCTTGGGGTATTTTTTATCCATTATAGTGCATCCTTTTCTTAAGCTTCTGATGGGAGTGTTCTTTTCTTTTGTGGAATAACCTTCATATTTATATAGGCTGTCTTCAGAAGTGTTTATTTGAAGATTTTTTCAGAATTAATCTAAGATTGATTAATTTTAGTACAGTTAATAGGTCATTGTGGAACAGAGCTCTTAAATACTATAAACTGGAGGGGTTTATTTCATTTTTTTTACAATCCAATAAATAAAAAAGAATTTTTTAAATCTGATCTTGCAAACAAAGCAATCGTGGGAGGCAGTATCAAGTCATTCCAGAAGATTCTGCATTTGTCATATTGCAGAGAGGCTAGACTGGGTGGAGAGAGGGAGGGAGGGAGGGAGGGGTTGCTTTAAAGGGGAGAACAGTTCTTTATATTTGCCTTGTTAGTCAGGTCTGAGCCTTTAAGAGAAGCCAGCATGGCCTCACTGATGAATAGCGAATACTGATCTAGACTAGAATTGTCGCAGTCTGCCTAGGATGCTGCTCTTTATCTTATTGCACCATTTTGTCCTAACCTTGTGTTTGTCAAAGAAATAGAACTGCCACAGCTTTTTTGAGAACAGAGGAAGATTGAGCTAGCAATATAAATGAGATGGAGATCCATATGTGGCATAGCGGTTGTCTGTTAATTTTGGGCAGACCATTTCTGCAATGTGGTTTGATGCCAATCAGTGCATACAGAGTAATCTCACTTAGAGCAGCTGAATGTGAGTCTTCAGTCCTGGGTTTTGCAACATATGCATTATATTTTCTGACTTGATGCCTGATTTCTCCAATAGCTTTCCAAATTTCTTTTGTGTTTCCTGTGATTTCCTTAAGTATCAACAATTTTGTGTGAAGTCTACTCTGTAAAATAATGAAAATATAATCTTGCAGCATCCCACTGTTGGGATAGACAAGACAAAAGAATTGAGCTATTGCACTCAGAAATGACATTACAGACCTAATAGCCATATCTCGCATCCTATCCCATTCAGCTGTGTGCAAGACTTATGACCTCTCACTGATTTCCCATTGTAAGGCAATGATGTCACATAACAATAGAGGCTGCAGTGCACCCAGGTGGTGACTGACTGCATATATAGCATTTTGTCTCAGATAATGCAGAAATAAAAATTACAGTTAAACTGATATCTACAACCAAATACAGTGTTCTAGACTGCATCCTAAATGTGACTTGCGGTTTATCTCTTAACCTAATGAACTTAGATACCTGTAGTAGAGTACATTGAAGACTGACAAAAGAGAATCTTGGCAATGGAGACATGCCAACATCATTAAACTATTAAGTGTAAAAAGAAGTCTGCTGCATCAGATCAATGGCTAGCATTTCAGTTCTCATGGAGGATAGCTGGACTAAGCAGGATATGAAGACAATAATGCATTCTTCCTCTTTCAAAGCATGTGGCATTCAGAGGTATATTGCCTCTAATTTTAGAGGTTAAATATAACTGCTGTGGTGTGAAACCTTAAAACTCTGAGTTTTGTGTATCAGTATTCCTTTTCTGATTGTTCTGTATGTAGCATGCACATAAGAGCACATTGTCCTACAGAGCCTTGCTGCATCTTCACTTGGGGGTGAACTTTGAAAGCCATTTGTTAAAATAACTTGCTGAAATTAGGAGACTCCATGCAGGTAAAAGTCCAACAGGATGTGCTGACAGCATCTCTGAAATGGATGCTTCAACATGGAACTTGTGGATCAACTTCATAGCTGTTATCCAACAGCATGTATTGTAGGATGTCTACATCAGTAACCATTATTTATAACAAAGTAGAGAGTCCTCTAACAATCTGAAGATAAAAGTGCTTGCCAATTTTCAGTTCATGGGAACTGCATAGTGCCTGGATTTTTTAATGCAATACTTTTGGACTCCTGATTTATCAACTTCATCTTTATTATTTTGAATTAATTCAGATTTCATATAGGAGGGCATGGTAAGTTAAATTGTATGATTTTATTTTTAGCATCTATCTGTAATTATTGGGCTTTCTGGAACTTGAAAATGGTGTATCTTAAATCAGCATTGAATGTTCTTAGTTAACAAAACTTAAATCACCCAATATGTGTTTAACAAGGCATTACACGATTTTCTTGAACATTTATGGAAAAGCTGCTAACAAATAATTTTCTTTCTCTTTAGAATGGGAAGTAACTTGTAAACTTTTTTGAATGTTTCTCTGTATCTAAGGGTCCAAAACTTAATAATAGCATTAGGGCACAGTGTGATATTACAGGTGACCTTTAATGTACTATTTACTGAAAAGGCTATCACTGTACAAAGATAGATTAGAAATCTGCCCTTTGCAACTACAGTGTTTCTGTTAACTCGGGAATCAGCACATAGTAAATGGTAAGCTCCAACTGTTTGATTAGTATTTAGATATTGTCATAAAGATAATTTCTGACTTGAAAACTCTTAAATTTAATTAAAGGACATGGAGGTAGTCAGCTATAACAGTACTTGAAGATAGCAGGAGCAAGAGATAATGTTGTTCTTCCATCATTTTTACCTGCCCCCAAATCCATCAGATAGTGTCTATGTAGGTGGCTCTTTGGCTGTCTACTTGGCCAGATAATGTCTCCTTATGAAAAAAGCAAATAGTGATGGACTTTGAGATTTACCTCCCAGATTGTCCATTACTGAGTTAATGCACAATAGATAATGTTAGAAGAAAGATGTAAACTCTGATGAAAATGCACATTGCAAAATCAAATGGACTTTTACATGGCTTTTAAAATGGCATTAGATTAATTATTGAGCACTCTTTTTAGAAGCTAAGCCAAGGGCACATAGCTGAGAGGGTTTGGATCTAAGGAATTAAACACAATGTGTGGGTTATTCTGCTTTTTAGTGTTGCATGATACTTTGCATTTGAGTATTTTCTTAGAATAATTATGTGTGCTGCATGCCATTAAACCATTAATTAGTGTTAGTTGCCTTAAACAGTTCTTAATCAAGGTATAATACAGTCCTATGTATTTTTCTCAGAACTAACCTTTATTGAGCTAGGACCCTTCCAATTTCAGGTAAGTATATAGGATTAAATCCTTAATTTTCTAATTGCTTGTTTGTAAAGATTAATAACATACTGTTTATTCCCCCCTTATACCATGTTTCCCCGAAAATAAGACCCTGTCTCATGTTTTTTGAACCATTTGGTGGGAGAAATAGCTTTAAACTATACTGTACAAGATCAGCTGAAATTGGCATTTTCAGCCAATATGATGCTGTGGCTATATAATTGTATCTAATTTATTTGCTGGCACTTAGGGTAGAGAATCCTGTTTATGGTAGTCAATGGTAAATAAAATCAGATTTTTTCATACTTGTACCTCTCAGGTATTGCAGATGTGTAGATTGTGGTATTTCAGTTTTAAGATAATAGGCCATCCACATTTCAGACAACGTGTGAAGCTAGGGAAACTTGGCTTTTGCCTATGTTTATATCTTGTGACATTTAATTTTCTGCTATTTTGCCATCCTCTAAAAATTTCAAGAGGAAGAAGAAAAGTCTACTGCTAGTATGTTAACTCAGGATTTCCAAAGTGAATAAGTTGGCTTGTACATAATTGCTATATGACTGCCAGAAAGTGAGAGATGTCAGTGTAGAAGCTTTACACGCTCCCTAGAACCTGTATGGTTTAGGGATTTTTAAATGGAAGGAAATATTTACTTCAATTTACATCTTTTCCTTTTTTCCTGATGGCACTGCAGCAATGTAAGAGTGTAGTTTTTCAGCTTATGATAAATAATGTGCTGTAGGGATGTGAACAAAATGGAAACCATATCTTGTTACAAAACCTGAACAAATCATTGCTCTCTAGAAGTTGTGCTCAACGGTTTTGGATCAGCAGAAATAAATCAGAAAAATAACAATTTGCTTGTTTTAGGCTGCAAGTAAAATAATATCCCTGAATTATGGAGTAAGTAGGCAAGGCTAATGTGAGTTGGCTCATCTCTTCTCCCTTCCCTGCCCATTAGTTGCCACCAAAGCCTCTTGTTTCTCTGGCCTTCCCACCCGCCTTGTTTCTCTGGCCTTCCCAACTCCCAGAATTCTCTCTGGCTGGAGAATTCTGGGAGTTGAAGTCCACAAGTCTTAAAGTTGCCAAGTTTGAAAACCTCTGTTCTTAAGTCTGTTCAGCTGCTCATCTAACTTACTGCTGCTGTTGCACACACCATCATCACCTGGAAAACCTCTCAGTCTTGGCTTTTTTCCATCTTGACTTTCTCCTCCACTTATACTTGTAAAAACTGAATTTTGTACAGTATCTGGAATAAAATGTTCTGTTTCATTCCATATGTAAACTAAAACATACCTGTTTCAGTTTAAGCATAAGTCACCAAATCCCACTGTTACATGCAATGGACAATTTGCACTTTCCTTATGTATTGCAACAAGGCAATCTTCTCAGTTCCCCAAATGAAAATTGGTGAGACTTGGTGATATTGTCAAAGAGAAATCTATGCTCATGTGACTGGTAATGAGATATTTATATAACATGGTTTCATATGTTTTATTTTTTTTAATGCATAAGAATTCATTAATTGTTTACTGATGCATAGTCATATAAATAATTGAGAGCATATGCACCAAAGCATATGCACACTGAGAGCATATGCACCAAAGACAAATTCCTTGTGTGTCCAATCACACTTGGCCAATAAAGCTATTCTATTTGTATTCTATTCTATTCTATTCTATTCCTATTCCTATTCCATTCCATTCCATTCTATTCTATTCTATTCTATTCTATTCTATTCTATAGAAGCTGCTATCAAAACAAATGCCTTTCAGAATTGGCTTGTATTCTGGAAGTGATGTTTCTTCAAATTTGGCCATGTCAATTTAGGTAATGACAATCTTTTTGAACAGCTGACTGAGGCAGCTGCAGTAATATTGAATTAAGTACAGATATCTGAAATTTGCCTAGTTATGGAGATTCTGATTACTTTTTAATTAAGGCTCAGATTTGCTCTCATCTAGTCAATTACTGGGCAAATATTCATCAGTTGCAAATATTTTAGGTCACTAAATGTGAGAACTTTGGTGGGGAATATTCCCCATTCGTCTCCATAGCAACAGTACTGCGTAGGTTACAGCTTGAACCGAATATGTTGCTGCATTTCATCTTTACCTCTTTTCTATCACAGCTCATCTTTTTCTTCAGTGCTTGCTAAAGATTTGTTTTCCAGCAAATGTTCCTATGCAAATAATTCAAATTAGAATGCTCATCTCAGCATTCATCGTCTATGCTAGTATCGGCTGCATTGCAAGATATATAAAATTTTTTTAATTAGTCTATTTTAGAGTTTTGCTTTTAAAGAAACTAACCATTTTTGATATGGGGAAGTATATATTTTATGGAATATTGGAAATGGTGTTTTCTATTTAGAAATACAATATTCAACTGTGGTATACTTTTAATGTATATTTTTATACAGTCTGAAAAGCAAATGCTAATACAATTCTAAAATGTAGAATTTGCTTAGAGGTAAAAAAAATCCATAGAATTTTTTGACCTTATAGAAATTTCTGGTCCCCCTTTGTTAGGTGCTCATGTGTTTTGAATATTTATTTATTTATCCAGAAACATTATGACTGTCTATTGGGTATGAGAAAAGTGAGAAAAGTGATGGTTAGTTGTTTATATTTTTACTAAAGCTGGTAAGAATTTATAAATAGAATATATGGATAAATGTTTTGTGCAACATGGTGCCCAGATTCTTTGCTAATAACTGTTCCACTTTAATATTAATTAATTCCTTGGAGCTTTTGCAAAATCCTTTTCTCTTGGAGAATTAGTTTTCTACTTCCTGTGATTTCAGTATAGCTAAAATAGGTTACAAAAAGCAGAGCTATTTAAGCAGGGTCAAAAATGCATCTGCTTTGGTCCCATGGGCATTGCAGAGATGATCCTATCTATTGCCATAGAGATACCATGTAGAACTTTGTATGGATTGTGCATTATTATTACTATATTCTTCTTGCACCCACCATCCACTCTCTGAGGAATAAGAGGCATCACCTCCATTATTGGAGGAATAATGTACACTATAAGTTTCTGGTGAAGGAAAGATCCTGGAAAGATAATCTCATAATATTAAAAAGCCATAGCCAATTCTACCCAGGAGTGGAATCCAGCAGGTTCTGAAAGGTTCTGGAGAACTGGTAGCAGAATTTTTGAGTAGTTCGGAGAACCGGTAGCGGAAATTTTGAGTAGTTCGGAGAACCAGCAAATACCACCTCTGGCTGGCCCTAGAGTGGGATGGGAATGGAGATTTTGCAATATCCTTCCCCCAGGAGTGGGGTGGAAATGGAGATTTTGCAGTATCCTTCCCCTGCCACGCCCACCAAGCCATGCCCACAGAACCGGTAGTAAAAAAATTGCATTGGATGGACATTCCATATTGGCTGCCTTAAAAGAACTTTTCAAATGAAAGTTTGGGAAATTTTCCAATTGTATTAAAGTTGATGTTACACTGAATTCAAATATTTGAAATAATTATATCCACCTTTTAGTTAAAACTTGGGATCTTAAGTTTGATTATAAAGCCTGTATTGTAACGCCAATGATGTTGTACTGTAATGATGTAAAACCTAGAAATGGTTGCTGAATTTCCTATAACATGAAAGGATTAAGCAAGCAGAAATGCCAGACTCCATCCCTATAATAGATGGGAACAACAACAAAGGCACAATAGAGGATATTTGTAAAAAAAAAAAAAAGCAATGTTTTTTCATAAATTAGATAATTGCCTGCTTGTGGAATGGTTGGTTCTGACTTACCATGTTCAGAGTATTTTTTTTAAGATGGAGCACATATTGATTAGTAAACCATAAGTGAAATAAGAGTTATCACTATATTTTAAAAAAACAGCACCTATTTCTTAATTCTGTTTGTTCAGGAAGTGATGTATGAAGAGTTCATAGTGAAGAGCATGAGCTCAAATGCTTGCTGTTTAGTGGCATATTGAAATGGTATTCCAAATCAGACAAAAAACCCTGCTTTCAAATATATAACTATTTCTGTGTTCAGGGCTCTGAGCTTCTGTGTCTTATACAAGCTTCAGACACATGAATTTCATGTACATTATACCCTCATGACTGGAAATTGGGGAGAAAAACAGCATATTGTGAAACTGGTAGACTAGATACCTGTTTCTTAATGATTGAGAAAAGACTGAGGAGTTTAGTAGGCCCAATGAATTTTTCAGCTAATAGCAAATTGCTTGCCAAGCTATTGTCATTTACTTTATGTTTAAATATTTTGTCTTTTACATTATTCAACCTTTCATAAATCTGATAAATATTCTTGCTATCATTTTTCTGGAAAATGGTAATTCAACCTAAAGGAACACTCAAAGCTTTCCATAAAGTTATGTAACAATCTGAAGAGATTGGTAGTGAGATACTATCAAATGCCAAGTATTGTTTTGTAGGGCAGTAAGTTTAGATAACTGACCGACTTCATAATGAAGTCTTGCTAGATGGGGACTTGATAAACGTTGTAGAATTGGTATGTACTGTCATAATACAACATAAGAGCCAAGGCATCTCACAAAATGACTCAGCTTCCAAAATATGTATATCAGGCTCCACTAATAGCCTGGTCCTAATGCCTGAGGGAAAAGCCAGGTTTTCATGGCCTTCCAGAAGACTAGCATGATTGATGCCATCTAAATCTCAGGGAGGATGCTGTGTCATATGGCAGGTGTAGAGATAGACGACGTCTCATAAACCACTCAGTTGCCTTGAACCGTGAAATGGGCAGCATATACATTTAATAAATAATATATCTTGGCTCCTGCAAGATGGCTGTTTCATAGAAAGGCTCTAGAGCAGCCATCCCTCCTATGAGCTCTACCCTGTTTCCCCCAAAATAAGACATCCCCTGATAATAAGCCCAATTGGGCTTTTGAGTGCATGGCAATAAGGCCAAGCGCTTATTTCAGGATTCAAAAAGAATGCAAGACAGGGTCTTATTTTCGGGGAAACACGGGTAGTGGGTTGGTCAGAAACTGTTGGACAGTCCTTTGTAAATGGTGTAGATTTTTAAAATGTTGCTATTCTCAGCAATGTTTAACTATTCTGTTACATTACTTTTGTTGGCTTTCAATATTTTGTGTAACACAAATAATCCTTGACTTACCATCATTCATTTAGTGACCAAAGTTACAACGGCACTAAAAAAGTGACATGACTGTTTTTCAAAGTTATGATCGTTGCAGCATCCCCATGATCATATGATCAAAATTCAGATGCTTGGCAACTGGTTCATACTTATGACCATTGCTGTTTCCCAAGGTCATGTCATGTTTTACTAACTTATCAACTGCAGTGATTCCTTTAACCAATGTGACAAGAAAGGTCCTAAAATGGGGCAAAACTCGCTTAACAAATGTCTCACTTAACAATAGAAATTTTGGGCTCAGTTGTGGTCATAAGTAGGGGACTACCTGTATATTTTAACATATTGAAATGGAACCATTTTCTCTCAAGGGCCAGTAACCCAGATAGAAAAAATAATTGTCTGTGTTCTGTGGAAATAGAATCCTCTGAATTTGGTGATAGTAGAGACTAAGGTAGAGACCACAATTCAGGGGAGATATTTTCCTGAAGGAAGGAAGTTTCAGGTCAGCATTTTTTTCACTAAAACCTGAAAGAGGGAAGAGATATTTCAATCTAGATCTGTTGTCAGAGTAGATACTGCAAGGTTAGAAGGGTAAGTGGTCTGTTGTAAGATGACAATTATTGAGAGGAAGCTGCTAGGCCATTGGAAGTATCTCAAATCAGCTGATCTTCAGTCCATTTGTTACAGAATTTGTTCAAAGTTGTTTATTAGTATTTATATTGTATAAAGATGCCAATTAAATGGGATGAAGTACAAGTTCCTGTGAGCCAGAATTATGGTAATTGATCCACCACATTCAGGGGTCAACAGGTTTGGGAAGGCTGGATGTGCTATGATAGGATAGTATGAAAATAATTTATTCAGGGATTGTTGCTTGATAAGGTCACATTTATCTGACTATTGCCATTCAAGGAAGAAAGCTTAGCAACATCATTTATAGTTAAATTACCGATCCTTAAAAGTTCCATTAAAAGTGATGACTGATCCTTAAAGGTGTGCTTTGGACAAGAATAAGATATGTTCTGATCAGAGAGAGGAATTTTAAGTTCTGCCTCTCCTCTCCTCCCCTCTGATATGTGCAAGTGCACCATTGCGTTGCCAAAGAGTTTTTAATGCTTGCCTGCTTCATGATAGCTGACTAGTTGTGGAAATGTTTCCCTTTGATTCTGTTGCAGCTCATCCCACTAGGATGGTGCACGGTTGCCTGCAGTTTTGAAATTTAGATGATGTTATTCATTAACTAATAAAACTGAGGCTGTAACTATCTTTATGAAGGCATATGAAGATACTGAAAACTTGGGAAGAAGTCAAGAAGGATTTATAGTTACATTTAGATATAAATAAATATAAATTGAATATAGGTAAGTAATATACTTTATGGTTCCTATACTTGTTCTGGAAATGCTTCCAAAGCTCCAGGATTACTTTCTTGCATAATATTGATTTGTGTTCAATGCGAATCTTATAGAATTACATGTAGGCCTTGACTTAACAACTGGTCACTTAGCGACTGGTTGAAGTTATGACAGATCCCATTTTTTAAGTTACAACATTCCCAAACATGAATGCATTTTAGAATGCTTGGCATCTGGCCTGTCACATGACCATGATTTAAGGCATTTTGGGCAGAAAAGTGCTCCATATCAAACAATGAGTTTGCCTTATGGCTGTGGTGTTTGGGTTACGACTGCCACAAAGGTCATAAAATTGGGTCAGGTCATATGACCCGCATTACAACCATTATCACTTGGACCTTATTTGCAGGGCTCAATTATGGTCATATATATCAGACTTTGGCTTGTTCATAACAGAATTATAAAATCCAACTTGTTTAATCATGAAAAGAATGTAGATGTGGAATCATTAAGTGTTGAGAGGGGCATGTAAGGAACAATCATACAGTACTTAGCCAATAAGGAGAATAACTTGATTCTGAAAATGGGAAATCTCTTCAAATCCATCACCCAGATTATATGTGTTAACCTGTGATGACAAATTTTAGATTAAGGTAAGATTGGAATTATGAGATACATGAAATAACCATACCAGAATTGTAACTTTAAATCTATTAACAGTCTAAGCCAGGGGTATCAAACTGGATTTCTTTGAGGGCAGGATCAGCATTGTAGTTCTCTTCCCGAAGCCTCCATGCAGCCCGTGTTTGGCCGGCAGAGTGCTGCAGGAGGCCGGGGAGGCTGAAAACGGGCTGCCGGGGGAGGGTGTGTGTGGCAGAGGCACCGTGGGCCAGTCCTTTGATATTTCCAGGCCGGCCCTGTAGGCCGGATTTAAGCACCCCCGCGGGCCAGATCTGGCCTGCGGGCCTTGAGTTTGACACCCCTAGTCTAAGCCATTTTGCTAGTAACTTTAAAAAAATAGGGCAGGGAATGGAATTTAAATAATTTTTATCAGTGATTTGTATATCTGTACATCATTGATCTATATGAATTGTATTTTGGAATGAAATAATTTCCTATGTTTGAACAATTTCTTTGCCCCAGTCATGCTAATCGCAATAGCAATTCTGCAGATTGAAAACTTGTATTAAGAAGCAAGTCAACCTTTATAAAGTTTCCCACCTGAAAGGTCTCAAATACACATTCTTGTATCAGCTGTAGTTCACACGTTACACAGCAGCTATATGTTTATAATAATTTTAATATAAATGTGCATTAACTTTGGATTCATCTACCACTCTTTCTCCTGGCACAGACAAAATACAAGAGATGTTTGGCTTGTCTTCCAATTATTTGTGAAATTGCAGGATGGCAATAATATAAACACTTTCTGCATTTTACCTAGTAGCTGATACACATGAAATTATTAACAGTAGCTTAGGGTGGGACGGTTAAGGCTTGCCTTTTTTTCTTGGAAAAAACCCACAAAATTAAGCATTTGGAGCCCAATGGAAAAGACTCACAGTTGAAAACAAAGCACAGTTCTACTTTAGAATAAAATGAAATGAAATTCTTATGTACTATAAAATTGGTTGGTAAATACGAGTCAATTGTTCCTCTTACTGTCGAACAGTTAAAGTTATATGTGTAGTTACATGTGCATACAAAGCCTGTTCATTCTGCTCAAAGAGAATCTTGATAAATGAGACATTCCAAATTAGAGTTTAATACTATCTGTAATCAAAATTATCTACTTGCTGAAGATAATGCTTTGAAATCAAGTGGTCTTTGGTGGTTCTGAAAAGCACTTTCTGAAGTAACTGATGAATTAAAGTTTGTTGCTATTTAAAAAACAAAATGTCATGAGTATCCTTGGTCCTCTGTTACTATGCAAGACTCTAAGCAGAATAGTAGGCCCAGAGAAGCCTTTTGCTTATGATGAGGATTTTATTCCCTAGCAAAAGCAATATATATAAATTGTGAGGAAATAAATTGTGAGGAAAACTGGCCACTGCAGAGCAGTAACATACAGAATAGTGTTGTACCGAATGTCTTTCCATCTACAAATATTTACCAAGATATATATCCTATTCTTTAAGTACCAGCCTTCCTGAGTATATAATATGAAATGAATTATAAATATAATATTGGTGATGTAAAAGCATACAAAAAGCAGAAAACGTATTAAAGCTATATTTGTGTCAAGTTAGTTTCATTGACATATATATAGCAATAGCAATAGCACTTTACTTATATACCGCTTCATAGTGCTTTACAGCCCTCTCTAAGCGGTTTACAGAGTTCAGCATATTGCCCCCAACAATCTGGGTCCTCATTTTACCGACCTCGGAAGGATGGAAGGCTGAGTCAACCTTGAGCCTAGTGAGATTTGAACCGCTGAACTGCTAAACTAGCAGTCAGCCTGCAGTCACAGCATTTAACCACTGCACCACTTCAGCTCTACATAAATGAAGCTATGTCTGTTCTAACCTGTTTCCAGGGGTGAACTTTCATTTGGGTTAGACTTGTACAATTTTCATTTTACTCCAGCTTGTGAAATTGATATGTGACATTTGGTTACACTGAGAAAATTAATTCAACTTCAAAGCTGGGCTGTTTTATTATAAAAACTACACTTTGGTGGCAAACCCCCCTCCCCCGCAATACCTTCAGGTATATCATTAAAATGTTAAAGCAGCAGATATTCTGGAAATCAGCTTTGCCTGCCAATAAATGTGCAAGTTGTATGTTAAGTTGTATGTTGGTTTAGTAATTTCTAGCACTTAATAGCAGTAGTTGGGATAAATTTAATGTGGCGCTACTTGCAGGGTTTTTTTACAAATAGAATACTAGTATCTATAATAATTGATTTAAAACCTTAAATAAATGGTATTTGGGTACCTATTGATCATATTGACCAAGGCTGATACAGTTCAAAACATTTGAAGTGTTCTGGGAAAAGACTGGTCTAGAGCAAAGTTAAAGTTATATAGATTTATAAGATTATAAATATAGAGTTTATAAAAGTCATACATTTTTCATCACAGAATTTTGCACAAACTTACCAATAGTGCTTCATTCCTGTTTCACCTAAATTTCTAACATTCTGCAGATGTAACACTAGTTGGGGATACTAGTAGTTTCTTTTTTAAAAAAAGGAACAGATCTTGTCTATGTGTAAGCTTATCACTAGTAATATATACAATATTATAGGTGTATAAGTGCGGCACCTGCCTCAGAAGTGCTTCTCTGCTAGGAGATGTTTCAGGTCTGCTTTGGTCTTTTGTATTGTTCCAGAATATCAGGAGTCTGTGGATCTGTCATAAATTAGAAGAATTACTTGCTATACTCTACAACACTGTCCATCTAAAGCAGTGGTTCCCAACCTTTTTGTGATCAAGTACCACTTGGAGGTCCCGTACAGTCGCCGCGTACCACCTGGTTCCAGAGAAACTAAATTCGATCAGATATCACTTTATTTCCATAATTGTACCGTTTCTTTTTTGGCCCCGCGCATCCAGCAACTGGATTCTCGGGCCGCTGGAACCAGGTGGGTGGCGTGTGGCAACAGTTGTGTTAGGCAGTAAACATTTTTGTGAAGTAAAAAATAACTAACTAAAAATCATGACCCCGAAAGTGTTCGCGTACCACCTGGAAGGCCCTCGCGTACCACTAATGGCACACATACCACAGGTTGGGAACCACTGATCTAAAGTGTAAACCCCTTTCCAGGTTTGTAAACTTCTTAGATGCCAGGTTTACTTCTCAGCAGATACCAAACTTCAGGAAAATTGTTAAGAGACAGTGTCTTCTTTTAAAGAATGATTAAATGTAGCTAAAATAAGCTTGCCAAGCTTTAAATAGCTTTCTAGCATATTTTATAAAACAAACTTAAAAAAATAAATATTCTGTGGCCTAAAATAGAAAAATGCTGTGTAGGTGGCAGAATGGCATTCTTAAATATGATACCCATTTGCCTTGCTGTCACTAAGATCCCATATTGATGCTCTTGCTGGGGGCTGCTACATACCTGCTTTTGCTGAGTCTGTCCTTCATTGGAAAAAGTATATACAACTTTGAAATTCTGGTGCCAAGTTAATTGATGTTGCTGATTAAATACTTCCACCGTCAGCAATCTGAAATTGTTTAATGTATTAGAAAATAATAGCTCTATTTGTGCAGATAGTTTCTTCTCTTAGTTTGGTGTATTTCTGCAAGAGGTATAACCAAGGTTTATTTTTTTATTATTGCCAGTGTGCCAAATACAGATATTCCCACTTGGTTGGCTTTGGTAGATGCTGAGTTCCTGTATTGGCAAGATACAGGCATTTTTGTGGTAATTGTGACACCATTGCTTAGGATTGCAAACGACTAACTTTGGGTACTTGCTTGCCAAAATTAAGCATAGTGGTCATGCTAAATTTAGCATAAAAATGTCATTAGAGCATACAAGAAGATTTTGACTTCTAGGATCAGATTCTTTTTTTAGGAATACAAGTCTTGTAGACCATGAAAAGTAACATGAAAATCAGGGGACTAACGACCTCAATGGCATTCTGAGTTTCAAATTTTTCAATTTGTCTTATCTGTATAGCACATTTGTGTCTCTCATTAGCATATTATTTTCAACCTTGCTGCCTGGCTTGCTTCCTATGTACTTTTTTCATGATCACTCTGACTTTCATTTCAAACTACTGCCTTTCAGGCTTGACTTCTGCTATTTTAGTTTATTTCTAAAGAACCCCCTTTTAAAATAGTGTTCATCAAATCTTTATAACCTAATATAATTTTGGGATTACCTCTCTGTCTCTGTATTGCTAGCCAAAAAAATGTCTAAACAAAATTTACTTCTAGTGGTGATGTTCCTAGTAGAAATAGTCCTCAAATACCACTGTAATGGAGCCTGTCTATCACAGTTGTAACTCATAATGATGATAAAGTGTGTTGGTCGCATGACTGACTCAATTTCATGATAGTTTTTGTGGCTGTTGTTAAACAGATCTATGGTTGTTAACTGCTATAGTCATTAAGCCAACCAATGGTTTGCTATGGCAATAGTACTTAGACATATACCATTTCACAGTGCTTTACAGCCCCCTCTAAGCGGTTTACGGAGTCAGCATATTGCCCCCCAACAATCTGGGTCTGCCCCCAACAATCTGGGTCCTCATTTTACCCACCTTGGAAGGATGGAAGGCTGAGTCATCCTTGAGCCGGTCTGGACCATACTTTCTAACCTTCATACTTTCTAACCTTCAAACTGCCCAATGGAAGTAAATGTCAGTTTTCTATTAAAAGTTCATAAAACACAGGTAATAATGGGATGATGCAAATGGCGGGGGAGGGCATTGTAACTTTGAATTTGGGACATAAATACACCCTCCCTCCAAGGTAGAACTTGAACGGACTGGTTGTAAGTCCGGGACTAACTGTATTAATTTTAATTACTGCTAGTAACTTTCTTTGGTCTGGACCATACGTTTTAACCTTCATAACTCTCAAACTGGCCAATTTTTGCACGACGTATTATTTTAAGTCAGTAATGGTGTGAAAATGTTATGATGATGTATTTAAGAAAATAGTCCTCTGACTTCTGTAGTGGGTTGGTGAGAAAGATTTCACAATGTAAAAGTGGCATGGTTTCGAGTGAAAAAGCAAAACTATTAATTAAATATATTTTGTCAACCTTTGTCTCATACAGGTGACAGAACTGAATGAGCCACTCTCTAATGAAGAAAGAAACCTCTTGTCTGTAGCTTACAAGAATGTAGTTGGGGCCCGACGCTCCTCTTGGCGAGTAATTAGTAGCATTGAGCAGAAGACCTCTGCTGATGGCAATGAGAAGAAAATTGAGATGGTGCGGGCTTATCGTGAGAAGATTGAGAAGGAATTGGAAGCTGTGTGCCAGGATGTACTGAGTCTCCTAGACAACTACCTGATCAAGAACTGCAGCGAGACCCAATATGAGAGCAAAGTCTTCTACTTGAAGATGAAAGGGGACTATTATCGCTATCTTGCTGAGGTGGCCACAGGGGAGAAGAGAGCGACTGTGGTGGAATCCTCTGAGAAGGCATACAATGAAGCTCATGAGATTAGCAAGGAACACATGCAGCCAACTCATCCCATCCGACTTGGCCTGGCCCTTAACTACTCTGTTTTCTACTATGAGATCCAGAATGCCCCTGAACAGGCATGCCACCTGGCCAAGACAGCTTTTGATGATGCCATTGCTGAGCTGGACACCCTCAACGAGGATTCCTACAAGGACTCAACGCTCATCATGCAGCTGCTCCGTGATAACCTAACGCTCTGGACAAGCGACCAGCAAGATGACGACGGTGGTGAAGGCAACAACTAGAACCTTTGGATGGACTGGCAGCCGCACGCCGATGCTACTACTGCAGTCTTTATTTTTTTTCCCACAAGTGAAAAGTGGGGGGGAGGGGGTCAGGGGTGGGGTAGGGGAAAAAGGAGGTGTGATCTTCCAGGGAGGCTCCCCGCAACCTGTCTTTGATTGCCTCTGTGACACTTTTGCCAAAACACCACTAGTGGAAAATCAGGCTGGCTGTGGTGGTATGGAGTAAAATAGCAGCCTCACAATGGCATATGGACTGTTCAGTTGATTATTAATTCAAGGGGAGATGTCTTTAAGTTATCTTAATTGCTAGGCATACATGAAGTTAATGATGACTAACTTGAATGGAATGGCCCTCTCTCTTTTTTTTCCCTTGGTTTGATTTTTTTGTTTGTGTTTGTTTGTTTGAGAAGCTGTTCTGTGGTTCCAGTAAGGTTTCCCAGTCATTCTCTTCTCAATGAAATTGTCACACTATGTTAAGATGAAGTTTTTGTCTTGTCTCTCTATTGTCCACCTCCAATTTTGGTAGATTTGAGTTCCCATTTATTATGGCATAATTTTAAAAAGATCCCAAGATTCTAAGATCATAAGCATTGGAGTTTTAGATGCTGAAGGTAGCCTGCAGTATTAACATTACATTACAGTTTACAGTATTTCTACGCAACAGCCATATTTTACACCAAACTTTTTGAGTTTAAATTTGCTTCTTTCTGGCTTAATGTTCTCCTGTAGCTTGCATCTGAGAATCAGTTTCCCAGATGTCTGAATACTACATGAAAACGATCCATCTTGTTTGGATTCCTTTGCCATATTTTAATAGATGCTTGGTGAACGGCTATATGAAGTACAGGAATTCACAGCAAAGGATTCAGAACTTAAATTGGACAAGAGAAGTTCTTAAAAAACATAATGCCATTTGATTATTGTTAATCCAGACCTGTATTTTTCTCATTCAGTGTCTGGAATTTTCCAAGGCCGTTTCTTCTTTTTCAAAGGAAGAGGAAAGGTGTCATAGTCCATCCTCAGGGATCCTGCTGCCAGTTTGCTCATAATCTTACATTTCTCCTAGTATAATTAAAAGATTCTCAGCAGATCTCCTCTGCCTCTTTTTCCCATGCCTCTGACCTTTCCTTTGTTGCCCATATTGAAGGCAGGGCCTTTCTGTATTGCAAGCCTGTGATTATAAGTGAATCTATCAGGGTAGAAACATCCACAAAGAACAAGATTTAAGAAATCTTGGCCTATTTCAAACATGTACAGAAAATTCTGTTCATTTGTGATACTTCATATGCTAGGAATGGGGGAAAAACTACAGCTGATCAGGAATTTTTTGTCATCCATTTTTGGAAATAAATCATAGTGATTGGAAATTCATTGTTTTTTTCCCTTCATAAATTACAGGGTTTTTATTTTAAATATAGCTTTTGTTAGTCAAAAGCACCTTAGAAGGAAACAGGGCTCTAACGACTCCCATTGTACAAATAGATTTATTTCCCTCTGTGGAAAAGGAATATCTTGTTTCTTATGGTGGTCTCTAGACTTTTTTTCTGTTTAATTTGCTGCAATGCACCTGGACAGTAGGGTGAGTCTTCTTGACGGTCTGCAATTCCAAAGAAAGTAAAAGTTTAAGATGGGTTGATACTGCAAAAAGCTGGCAAATCGGCATCAATGCATCCAGTGCAGATACATTTCTTTAAAAAGCCAAACCTAAATTGTACTTCGTTGCAGTGTGGTAATACACATTCAGTGACTTTCCCTTCAGGGCCACTTCAGTAAAGTTCCACGCCAGTAGCCTGTTTTGTGCATCCCGTTGGCTCTACTAAGGAGGAGAGGCTTGCAACTTGAGTGACTGAGTGAAACCTCTAAGAAATATTGTGGACTGGAAGAACATTTTAAGGCTTCTCTTTAATTTGCAGTCATGTGTGAGCAGTGCGTATCCCTGGCTTTGATTTGGAAGTGATTTACTGGAATTACAAAACCTTTCTTGATTTTTTTTCCAGCTTCTAGCTCTGGCTGCTTTAGGAAAACTTTATGCAGGGGAAAAAAGATCGCACAAGAGGGCTAAATATGGAGTGGGGGCAGGGGGTTGGGGGATGCGAGCAGCTTGAATGGTTTCTTTCAATTTTTTGTTAAAGAAATGCACTTGCCTATGATAACTGTTTCTCCAGTGAAATGAATAACTGCTCCATTATTCTATTGATACAATATTGTGCATGCTGGTGTTGTATTTCTATAAAGTAGCTTGAAATTTATTAACTTATACTGTAGATGTTATGTATTCCTATGACAATAGTCTTCAACAATTTTTTAAATTTTTTTAATTTATTTTATTTTTCCTTTTTCGGGGGTAAAGTTTGCTCTACCAAATAGTGATCGTAACAAAACTGATCTGTTATGGATGTTGCTATAGTGACATGCAATTATATATGATTTTTTTTAAAAAAAAGGAAAGCAAAGAAAACACCAGTGTTAGCTTAATCTTAATGTCTGGTGTTCGTCATGGTGAAATTATAACTATTACAGTGTAGGAGAAAAATGACTATGTTCTTTGAATGAGCCTTTGTTTGTGCTTTTCTGTCATGTTATGCAGTGAACTCTTTTTAAGGTCTAATCAGTGATTATTTTTCCAACTCCGTGTTTCTGTAAGGAATTATTTCACACACGGACCATTCTTAGCAGTTTTCCTCAGTGATGGAATATCATGAATGTGAGTCATTATGTAGCCGTCGTACATTGAGCAAATAAACTTACAGATCTGATGTCCATGCTACTCCGCTATGGTCTTGTGTTGGACTCTGCTTTATTCTTGGTAGCTATGAGTAGGGGGTTGGGGAATGTGCCTGGCTGCCATTGTGTCCTCTAGTGCAGAGGTCTCCAACCTTGGCAACTTTATGAGGTGTGGACTTCAAATCCCAGAATTCCTCAGCCAGCCATGCTGGCTGAGGAATTCTGGGAGTTGAAGTCCACACCTCATAAAGTTGCCAAGGTTGGAGACCTCTGCTCTAGTGCAAGCTTTGCTAATGCTGGCATCCTGGAGTTCTGGCTGAAGTACTTCAGGAAAGGGGAGAAGGAGTGTTATATGAAGATGATGACTAACAGTTCTTTAGTTAATGCCATTCCCCAAGGGTTTGGGAGGGGATTGGTTATTGAACCCTACTTAGGGATAATTTGTACCCAAGTCTGTTTTCTGACAAGGGGTTGTACAGCCTTTTTCCACTGACATTTTCTCAAGGAAAACTTTGAAGGGGAAACTTAAAACAAAAAAGGTTTCAGTAAGGTTTAAAAACATTTCAATCAGCGCTTTTTGAAAAACTTAAGTTATTAATCTCTAGAGATTTTGGGCAGATTTAAGAGATTTATATTTATCATTTGAGTATTTCAGAAAGAGCCATCAGAGATCATAGAAAGCATGTTCACTTCCAGAGTCTCACATATGTCTGTGTTGAAAGGTAGGTAGTTTGTTCATCCAGGATAGAGTTGAAAATGTCACATGATGCACACTTGGTATGTGTAAGCGTGCTATACTTCATCATCAGATGCCACTTTCCCCCTTTCTGAGGCCTTGTGAAATTTCAGCTCTTGCCAGAAAGCTAGATGAAAAATGCAGTTTGGCAAATAGGGAGTCTCATTTTGATTCACTGTTAACTGCCATTTAAATTTATAAGACAAAGAGACCCTAGAAAAATTAACAGATGACTCTAATCTTTTCTTACTTAGATATATTGGTATCTGACACAGAATTGTAGTCTAACATCTTGAAAACATCAGTTTAAAGAAGCTGGTACAGTTATTTTTGTCACATGTTGTGAATCTCGCATTGTTTCTTCTATGGTGATCACCAGGAGACTAGCCCAGTTCATAGAAAACTCAACTTTTTAACTGGGGCTTTTATATTCATGAGTCCTGCCTGATTTCAGTGGTCAGTAATCCCCATGCCTTCCAGACTCTTACCATCATGGCCTGTCTATTATGCATAAATTGTTGAGAGATTAGGCCTGATTGAGGTAAAGATGAAAGAGGTTAAAATTATTTTTAGATGTTTACAGAATCCTGTGCTTTTCTGAAGTATTTTCCAAGTTGAATTGTAGGGAGTAGTATCTCCTTAAACTGTTTTTCTTGTAACCTTGTAAATTTTCCCACTGACTCTAGCTTACAGCTTTTGGGGTTTAGTTTGGGGTGAAGAACAAAAATGTTTTTTTCTTGTACTGTGTTCTCTGGCGTTGGCTTATGATTTTATATAAAAAAGAAATTAATAGTTTCTTGCATAATTAGTATAGAGCTCCATTTGAGTGGAAATGGATAGCAGACAAAAGTACCAGATAAGCACAGCTGAAATTCTGCATAATTTCATTGTCTCCATCCATTCTTCTAATGTGCTGGCAAAACCCATGGAGTCATGGAAGATGGTAGCATCTAGGTCACCTTAATTGGTCTGTAAATGGCTAAAGAGGATGAGTTGTGATTGATACTCGGGTGAGAGACCGCAAGGAAATTCCTAGACTTTATAGTGCTTAAAGGCATAGGTCTAGAGCAGGTGTCAGCAACCCGTGGCTTCGGAGCCACATGCGGCTCTTTGGGCCCTCTGCTGTGGCTCTCTGTCGGGTGATCCCACCACTGGCTGGCCCCGCCCCTCGCCCTCCCCTCCCAGTCACTCCTCGCCTGGCCTGAGAAGGTAAGGGCAATAGCGGGGGATGGAGAAGCGGGGAAGAGACAGAGATACAGAGAGGGGGGGGGGAGAGAAAGACAGAGATACAGAGAGAGAGGTGTCAAAGGGGTTTTGTAGTTCCCGGTGTTTTTAACAACCGGTTCTCTACCTTAATGATCGGCTGGGTAGGCGTGGCTAGGGGGTCCTGTGACTGGTGGAAGTGAATGATGTTGAGTTGGCCACGCCCATCCAGGTTTTGTGGCTCCCAGTGTTTTGTTTTCTTTGAGAAATGGGTCCAAATGGCTCTTTGCGTGTTTAAGGTTGCAGACCCCTGGACTAGAGCCTAGGAGATAGTGGGTTCTAATTCTGCCTTGATGGAGGAGCCAGCTGGATCACTTTGGGAGGGCTGTCTCATCCTAGGAAGAAAGCAAGGGCAAACCACATTGCAAGGAAATGAACAATTTTCCCATGTAGTCACCAGGAACCAAGACACTCTTGAAGGCACAGGATAAAGCCGGAAGTAAACAAACTATAAAAGATAATGAAAAATTACTTGTTGCAAAGCAATCGATAGAGACACCTAGATAGTCAGCAGGAGTCAAGCCAAGGAACTTCCTTCAACCAATGATTAGCTTGTGTTGGATGATTCCTAAGGGAAGCAGACTACTTTTGGTATACCCTCTGTTGAGATTGATACAAAGCCGTGTACCTTGCACACAAAAGCTTTCTCTTCCAAATGCTAATGAGGCATCATCATCCACTAAAGTGTCAGGCTATCTAAATACCCAGTCTTCTTCATGCTATCACACTTGCACTTTGTTACTTCTACCATTATTGCTTGCTCTGTGTCGAGCTCAAAGAATAAAAACCTGATTTTTCTATATTACACACACCAACTTCTGCCACCCCAAAATGGGGGAGGTGTCAAAATGTCCCTTGCCCTTTATTCTTTCCAAGATTATAATTCTGTAGTGACTCTTGAGTAACTTAAAAGGATTTCAGAATAATGTGTGAGCTTTCAAGTTCATAGGAACACAACGCCCGGATAATTAAAATTCTTGGGAAAATTGGGAAGGGAAGAGTGAAAGTAGGTTACAACTTTAAATAATGCTAAGCAGTTTCCAAGCATGTAAATTGGTTCCTATCGGAGACAGAGCTGTATTAAATTGTACGAGGGATTTGCTAGGAAGAAGAAGCAGCCAGCAAGCAAAGGTTGGATTCTGGTTTTTAGCAGTAAAAAAAAACTTGCTTAAAGTAAAAACTAGGCATGTATCTAATTATTGTAGGTTAAAAAGTCAAAAACTAAAATCAGACTGATCTGGGCATGATGGGCATGAAACCTCAATCCAGATGAATGCATTTCTAGTGTAAAGTGACTTTAATTGTCCCTCTTTCCTAATGGTTTAAATGCAGAGAAGGTGCCTTTTAAAAGTATCTTCTCAATCAAGGTGACCCATTTTTTGGAAGAGAGTTGTATGACTGGGGCATGGCAGGTCATCAGAATTTGTGAAGGTTCTTCACAAAATTTCTGTATTTCTGCTTTTGGTTTGGGAGTTTTAAGGGTGTGTAGGAGGTAAGACTTTAAAACATCTATTTTGATTCTTAAGCCTGGTTTTTGGAGGGAGGCTTTAAGCATGTGATGAGTGTTGGAACCATCTGAAAAACTTAAAATACCAATGTTAAAATCTCACAGAGCCAAGAACAAAATAAAAACCCCTTTTTACGACCCTCTTAAACCAGGGATCCCCAACCCTTGGGCTGTGGCCCACTATGGGCTGTGACCTATTTGGAATTGGGCCGTATGAGTAGCTGGCTGGAGTGCGTGTGCTCGCAGCTCAACTTGCATGAGCAGCGGGCTGGCGGGCATTCGCGCTCCGGCCCACCAAGCGCAAGTTGAGCTGCGCACAAGCACGTCAGCCCACCACATAAGCAACGGCTGCATGTGTGTGTACACGTGCTGACCCATGCGGCCCAATTCCCCTCTCCCTCCCCCAGGCTGCCAAACCACAAAGGCTGGGGACCACTGCTATAAACCTTAAATTCAGGTAGAGTTGGGGCAACTGGATGGAAGTGAACATTTACTGGCCGGATGCCTTTCCTGATGCCATGCAGAGTTCGCACCAGATATCTTTTTTTTCTTTGTGCCCTAGGAGAAAAATATCTGCTGCTACCTAGGATTGAACTCTCAACCTTCTGAATGGCAAGTGAGCCAAAATGTTTGATGCCACTCCCAGTAGACTCTGTACTCTGTAAATGAGGTCTGGTGGCTCATGACATCAACCTTGCTGTAAGTACAACAGAGAGAGGAAAAAGGCTAATAGTAGAGCATGAAGTTATGTTCTTGTCATCGTGATTTAGAAGGCTTGCTCTCCATATTTTTAGGAATACTGTATAATCCCCAAAGTGAGAACTATAGAGTCCCCTTTGGGGAGAGATGGGCAGCTGTGTAAGTTTGATTAATAAATAAAATAAATGTAGGCAATCTCAACCTGGCATTTATTTCAAGTTCAATGCTGCGCAGGTAGTCCTTGACTTATGACTGATTGCTTAGCAACTGTTCAAAACAGACTTCCCAAAAGGGGCTTGTGACCTGGTTTCGAAGTTCTGGCATTGTCCTTCCTGTCATGTGATCGTATTTTGGGTGCTTGCCAACTGGCTCACAAATATTTATTTATTTATTTATTAGTGACATTTATATACCGCCTCACAGTGCAAGCACTCTCTAAGCGGTTTACACCAGTAAGCAATGTATATTTACATTGCCCCCAACAATCTGGGTCCTCATTTTACCTACCTCGGAAGGATGGAAGGCTGAGTCAACCTTGAGCCGGTGAGATTTGAACCACTTACCTGCGGATCATAGTCAGCTAAAGTGGCCTGCAGTACCCCACTCTAACCGCTGCGCCACCTCGGCTCTACTTCTGTTTTCTAGCAAAACCCAGCCCATAGCAATATATTCCTATGGAAAAGTTGCCAGAAACGGGCAAAAAAGGCAAAAAAATCTTGCAAATTATGGTCGTGTGACTGGATAACACTGCAATTATTGTACAGGTGAGCCGGTTGCCAAGTGTCCAAAATGGTCTGTGTGTAGCCACTCTGGAACCAGGTCATAAGTAGCTTTTGGGGGGAAGGGTCCATTGTAATTTCAAACAGTTGCTAAGAGACTGTTAAGTGGGAACTTACCTGTACACCAAACTTAGACTCAGCTTGCAATAAAGTTGCAAACAGTTGCAAAGAGGGGAAATCTGTCATGAGCCATGAAATACAAAGCAAAAGTTTCAATATTCTGCACAGCATCCGTTTATATATCCGAAGGATGCTCTTGTGTCTGACCAGGCTAAACATTTCAAGGTTTCTGACTCACTTCATAGAATTTAGTGTCTCATTCTGAAACCATCTCTACTGCCCCTATGAATGTTCACATGTGATACTCGTGTTCTGTCCTATGTCGGCATTGCTCTGATACCTGTAAAAAAAATTACGTCAGTGGTACCTTGGTACTTATCGTTAATTTGTTCTGGGACACTCAATGAGTACCAAAAATGATGAGTAACGAACAAATTTTTCCAATAAGGAATTATGTGAGTCACAAGGCAGCCGACAGCAACAAGTTCTAGCTTGTACTCTGAGTATCAAACACATTTACCAGGACAAATTTTTCGTGTCAAAATGCATTGGTACCAATACCAAGGTACCACTGTTTGAATTTAAATATCCAAGTTATCACCTTACTTTGTAAATGTAAAATGTACTTTCTAAAATAGTAGGCATGTCCTACCCTTGTAAAAGAGTCTTCTTCCTTGCTTTGTGGAAGAATTCAGATTAAAGCTACCCAGACAGATGACTGTCTAGTATCCACAAACATACCCAGAAAGGGAACGTGACTAATTAGCTCCACTGCTGAACTGAACTTATTGTTAAGAGAAATTTTTTTCCTCGACATGAAACTGGAATCTCCCTTGCTATTGCTTAAATTCATTCTTCCGTGTCTGGCACTCAGACTACAAGAAAACAGGGTTTGCTTTCAGCTGTTTGAAGATAGCTAGAAGTTTATCTTAAGGTGAGAATCCCAGCCCTTATCTTATTTTATTAATTTATTTATTTTATTTGTGAGATTTATATACCGCCTCACAGTGCAAGCACTCTAAGCCAGTGTTTCTCAACCTTGGCAGTTTGAAGATGTGTGGACTTCAACTCCCAGAATTCCCCAGCCAGTGTTGCTGGCTGTGGAATTCTAGGAGTTGAAGTCCACACATCTTCAAACTGCCAAGGTTGAGAAACACTGCTCTAAGCGGTTTACACCAGTAAGCAATGTATATTTATATTGCCCCCAACAATCTGGGTCCTCATTTTACCTACCTCGGAAGGATGGAAGGCTGAGTCAACCTTGAACCGGTGAGATTTGAACCACTCACCTGCGGATCAGAGTCAGCTAAAGTGGCCTGCAGTACTGCCTCTAACCCCTGCGCCACCTTGGCCCATTTTTCCCCCAAACTTGCAACGATGTATGCACTCCCAGAATTCCCCAACCAGCATTACATTCTATATCTCTGGATGTTACTTTATCTACGATGGGAACAATATTTGATACCCAGCTCAAGTAAGATTCAATGGACTACGTTGACTGAATCCAGGCAGTTGTGTTAATTCAGAAAATCACAGCTCTGTAAACCATAAGTCTTCCTGTCATATGGTTTGCAAAAAAAAAACAACCCCACAACTCTGCTGCAATGCCAAAAGGCTTTCTGGAGTCCTGCAGGCATTCACTACCCTCACCCCCCTTCCTCCTCCTCCTCTGATCAGGTAGGTAGATGAAGTTTCCAGTCCGCATTCTGCATATACTCATCACAGGTGCCACCTTCAGGGCGCTGCTGGTATTGCATCCAAGAAGGCACCCTCCTTGAACTTTTCTCCTCTTTCCCCCTCCTTTGAAAACTTCATCACTGGCTGTTAAAAGAATAAAGCACTTGTGCCTTTCCTGCTTTGCACATGGATTACTACAATTAATTCCCACAACCCTAGGAGTAAAAGTGGAGCTTGCAGGGACTTTTGGAATTTATTATGCATATTTTTTGCAACTGTCCAGAAAAACCCACTTCTCTGTCTTGGGCAGAAATTTAAAAATATTTGAACCAGCATATATAAGGACTATTTTTAATGGCATTATTACAACATATAGGTGGTCCTCAACTTACAACTATTCGTTAAGCGACAGTTCAAAATTACAACAGCAATGAAAAAAGTGACTTATGATCAGTCGTCGCACTTATGACTGTCAAAAGCATCCCCATAGTCAAGCGATCAAAATTTGGGTGCCTGACAACTGGCAGGTATTTATGACATCGTGACAGCATCATGTGATCGCCATTTCTGATCTTCCCAGTTGGCTTCCGATAAAGCCGATGTGGGAAGTGGAATTTGCTTAATGACCATGTGATCCGCTTAACAACTGCTGTGATCCACTTAACCATGGCAACAAAAAGATCATAAAATCGGGCAACAACTCAAGTAATTACCGCCTTGGTTAGCAACAGAAATTCTGGTCCCAGTTGTCATAAATCGAGGACTACCTATAAGCAATGAAAATGGGAAAGGTTTTATGTGCTGAATATCTATTGCAACTGAACGCATTCAGGACAGTTAGTTAATTAACTTGGCATACCAGCAATTACCAAGGTCTCTTGGAGGTTTATCATAGCCCCCACTTTAAAACCAAGACATTAAAAATAGATACAGATTTTCAAAAATGGTTAAAATAGCAAAAGAAAACAAAAGTTCATCATTCAATTAAAATCTGGGTCTTTGAAAAGTTAGTGAAGAATTACATTTAAAAGAAAAATGCGATTCCAAATGGCTGTCAGGGGAACTTGTAGTTGAAACCTGTCCGAGCATCACAGTAAGCTTCGAGGTTAGTATGGAAAGATGTTTTCTCAGCTAAGCCTGGACTCAGCTAAGCTGGGTAGGACTTTAAAGAGAACATTCAGCACCTTGAATTTTGCTTAAAAATGAACTGATAACCATGTAATGTTTTATTCTCATGAATGTATTTGCTGCCTCAGTCACAGGCTATGGAAAGCAAACCACAATGGGAATGAAAGCATAATACCATTTGATCATAAAAACTGTATAAAATCAGCTAGATTGAAACTCTATCACAAGATCTTCGCTACAGTGTGGAGTTCTAAACAAATTAGTATTTCTAGAACAATGTTATTAATGCATGCTCTGCAGTTTTGAAGACATACTCTTGCGGTTGGCATCTCAGCCAAAGCTGATAATATGCACTCCTGGTTATTGCCTTAATGTCAGGGTTCCAAATAGCATCCAAAACTAAATCAGAGTCTGAGGCAAAGTATTTCTCAAAGTTCCAATTTATTAGCAGAGCCACATTGGCACATCTGGGAGAAACCCGAATCTGAAGTCCCCGGGGTTTCTCCACCCAGTTGAAAGTTCAAGCCCTTGTCCCCACACCCCCAAGTCCATCACGCTGACCAATCTTCAACTGCCAACCTGGCAAGCATCCACCCATCTCCTTCTGTGCAGGTGCAGGAGTGCGAAGACAAAGGATGACCTTGACTATCTAGAAAGAATTTGTTATGGCTACATACACACAGCCCTCATGCAATTCCCCCTCCCAGATTCCCACAGTAAAGAATGCACATTAAAAGACTATAAAGTGTGGCAGGCCAAAGACCCCAACTAAAATGGCTTCGGCCTGGAAAATAGAAGAGAGAGAACCTGAAACTGCTTACCGATTTCTTCTGCGAGATTCTAATCTTATTGTGCCTGGTAGATCTACTATCTCTGTCTGGAATTAGATCCCCCCACAATGAGCACCACTGCCTTGTCAGCATTCAATTTCAGTTAATCATTCTTCATCCAGGCTATTACTGACTGCAGGCAGAGATTCGGGAGAGCCCCACTATTTCTTGAAGATGTCACAGAGAAATAGATCTGGGTGTCAACAGCATCACAATAGCCACTGGTTCCAAACCTCCCGATAGCATCCCAGTGGTTTCAAGTAGATTTTGAAAAACAAAACCACCACAAAAAAAAAAAAAGATAATTTATTCCTAAATCTCTCTGGCAATCCAGAAAATGCCATATTTGATTGTACAAAAAGCTGATCAGATGTCAAGAACAAGCAATCATCTATGGCAAGGGTCCCCAAACTTGGCAACTTTAAGACTTGTGGACTTCAACTTCCAGAATTCTCCAGCCAGCTATGCTGGCTGGAGAATTCTGGGAGTTGAAGTCCACAAGTCTTAAAGTTGCCAAGTTTGAAGACCTCTGATCTATGGGGTCACGAAAAGTCATCATTTATTTACTTATTAAATTTATTTGCTGTCCATTGCTTCAAGGTGACTGGGTGTCTTACAAACATCAAAAGCCAATAAAACCTTTCACAATAAATGTTCCTAATAACAGTAGTACATTACAATTACAAAGATGGGGAGGAGGTGAGCAGGATGCGCAGGTGGGGGTCTTCTCTTAATCCATCAATCACCTCCAATGTGATATATCTCCATTTGTGCCTCAGGCCAACTGGCAGAGAGCCAGGGCTTCAGCGCTTATGGATGGTCAGCAGGCTGGGAGCAGATGTCCCAAAGGGCAGGCTCCACAGCAGAAAAGGCTCTTCTGGATCCCACCAGCCAAAATCCCTTGACTGACAGGGCGCACAGCATGCTCCTTCTTCTGGGACAGGTGGGGCAGGCCAGTCCCATTTCGGTGAGACGGTTCCTCAGATAGCCTGGACCCATGCCTTGCAGGGCTTTGAAGATGACGACCAACTCCTTCAGTTGCACCTGGAAGCAAACCGGCAGCCAGTGCAGCTCATGAACCATGTAACATGTGCCACTCTAGGGGCCCCAAGAACTGCCTGGGCCGTCACATTCTGCACCAGTTATAGCCTCCAAATGTTCTTCAAGGGTAGCCCCATGCAGAGTGCATTGCAACAATCCAAGTGTGAGATGAGCAGAACTTGGGTGACTGAGCGGAGGGACTCCCGATCCAGGAAAGGACACAATCTTTACACTTGGCTTGCTCTGAAGTTAGTCTGGAGTGAATCATGATACTCTGCTTCTTTCAAGATTGCTTATCATTATGAAGCCACCACTTTCTCAATCATTTTATCCATTCTGGGAGACTGTATGCTCTAGTGCCTCCTTGGGCATGAAATCAGCTAGGTGACCTTGGACCAGTCACTCTGTCTCAGCCCTAGAAAGGAGGTTGTGGCAAACTACTTCTGAAAAATTTTGCCAAGAAAACTGCAGGGACAGTCTAGGTCAGGGGTGTCAAACTCAAGGCCCGCGGGCCGGATCCAGCCCGCCGGGTGCTTAAATCTGGCCCATGGGTCCAGCCTGGAAATAGCAAAGGACCGGTCCTTGGTGCCTCTGACAGCCAAAATGGGGCACGGGGGGGCGCATATCCCCCCCAGCATCCCATTTTCAGCCTGGACGGCCTCCTGCAGCACTCTTGGCCGTTTTGGCCAGCAAAGTGCTGCAGGAGGCTGTCCAGGCTGAAAATGGGGTGCGGGGTGGCCATGCATGGCCCCCCGCCCCATTTTGGCTGCCAGAGGCACCGCGGGCCACTCCTTTGCAATTTCCAGGCCCCCACGCAGCCCTCCCTTGGCCGGCCATGGAGGAGAACTACAATGCTGATCCAGGCCTTGAAGAAATCCAGTTTGACACCATTGGTCTAGGTCAGGGGTAGGCAAAGTTGGCTCTTCTATGACTCGTGGACTTCAACTCCCAGAATTCCTGAGCTAGCATGATTGGCTTAGAAAGTCTGGGAGTTGAAGTCCATGAGTCATAGAAGGGCCAACTCTGCCTACCCCTGGTCTAGGTAATCACTGACTTGAAGGCAACCGCCCCCCTCAAAATCCTTGAAAGCTTAATTAAAAATCCTGCCTGAAAATCATGAATAACTGCAGCATTAAAATTATTCTCAACCCTTCACAAACATTATCAGGCTTCTCTCAGGATGAAGGCTACACCCTGTGTGAAGTCACACATTATGGGCAGCAGGAAGCAAATGAAATTTCACCTTGGAAAGCTAGAGGATGGCTAATAATTGGCACAGGCAGCTAACAAACCCTTTACCAAAAGAAAGAGAATTCGGATGATTTGACAATAATTTCTTCACTTTGCCTCCTTCTCCTCCCCTTCTCAAAAGTACAGGCATTCTCTAAATTTGCAGTTAATAAAGATAAATGTGTGCTGATCCTTTGCTTCTTAAGAAAGATAAATAACAACAAGAGCAAAATCATCTCTTCCGAATACATTTGGCAAGGACATGTGTATTTCAATCATTAAGTCGCTGTCCTCTTGCTCTGAGCATGTGTCCGATTGATATTGGAATGGAAGCAACGAGAGTCTGCCTCACATACAGCGGTTACTGTATCCTCTGTATGACTTTTAAGGCTGATAAAAACTCTGCTAAACATTGATTATAACAATCATCCAGAGCTTTACTGAAAAAAATCAATTCACTGTAAGTGCAAGCGAAGCCAGGAATATATCATTGAACAAATTATCAGAAGAGTAATACAGAATATAGTAATTATCAGCACATTTAGAAGCTCAACTTTCTTTTTTCTCTCTCTAACAAAATAACAACAATAATGCTAGAATGTTCACTACTGGAAACTGAGAGGAAAGAATTACAAACTGATGAATTCACAGAGCATGCACAGGGATTAGGAACCAAATTACATTGGCAATCCTGAAATAACTACTACTACTACTACTACTACTACTACTTCTTCTTCTTCTTCTTCTTCTTCTTCTTCTTCTTCTTCTTCTTCTTCTTCTTCTTCTTCTTCTTCTTCTTCTTCTTCTTCTTCTTCTTCTTCTTCTTCTTCTTCTTCTTCTTCTTCTTCTTCTTTCTTCTTCCTCCTCCTCCACCTCCACCTCCACCTCCACCTCCACCTCCTCCACCTCCTCCATATCCGTCATCGGATGTCGGTGATCATGTTGGCGATCCTATTTTTATCGATAGTCACATGAAAAAGTGCTGCTGAGTTTTGTCCAAACCAGTTCCTTAGATTTTGAAGCCATGATGTTCTTCTTCTGCCTGGACCTCGTTTGCCTTCAATCTTTCCCTGGAGGATTAAGTGAAGTATGGCGTATTTTTCCGGGTGTAGCATCACATGTCCGAAATATTCTAACTTTTGCTTCTTAATGGTTTTCATGATCTCCCTTGGCTTTCCCAGGCGGCTTATCACTTCCTCATTTCTGATTTTGTCAGCCCAACTTATACGTAACAGCCGCCTGTAATATAATCATACGGTGGTTGTGAAAATTATGTAGTGATTTCCTTCTATTTCTGTTGCCCAAATTTGGGATAATTTGCTAGAAGAAATCAGAGAAACAGTGTTAGGATAGCCTAGGGCCTTCATTCTAACAGCAAAGGCATTTTTCAATGAAGCGATAACCTGTAAATGAAAATGAGAAACTTCTGGTTTCTACATACTGTACAGTACTCACTGAGAACACAAGTTCACACTTCATTTCTCATTAACAGAAGAGAATGATGAAGCCTCCATTACAGACTAAAAAAATATATATGGACAATTCTCTGTTATATTGATTTCAAGGTCCTGTTATATTAATTCCTGAAACCACAAGCGCTCTTAGATTATCATCACATCAGATTTCATTGATTACTGACATTATTTCTAGCACATCTTAATTATAATGTAAACCCTCAGGTAGTCCTTGAGTTATGACCATAATAGAGCCTGCCCATCATATTTGCAACTTGCAGTCGGTCATGTGACTGATTCAATTTTACGATGTTTTTGCTGTGGTGTTAAAGTGACTGCCATGTCGATTAGCTATGAACTAGTTTTGATGAAAAATGAAAATAAATACCAGTTTTGGGAAGAATCATTGTAAAATGCAGTAACACGACTGTGGGACATTGCAAATTACAGCCAAATTACATGGCTGTAAATGTGGCCCAGTTGCTGAGTGCCCTAAGTACGTTCATGTAAGTGGGGGGAGGGTGACTGTTGGATCTTTGTATCTGCATCATAAGTACTGCCTGGTAGGACCAGTGGAACTTTGAATGGTTGCTAAATGATATTGTCACAAGTCGAGGACTACCTATAGAACATTCATGAAGATTGTCAGAAAGTGCTTACAGGAAGCAGAAGAATGGGCCAAGAACAGAATTATGGAGAAATGGTTTTTCAGTTTGCAAACTGAAAATCACTTCAGACTGGCAGGACAGAGCTAGTAGGAACACTCTAGGAGGAAAATGTGTGGTTTGCAGTCTAAAGAATTTACTAAAAGTTGCCGAAGATTTATGATATAAGCAGCTGCTATATGAATCTCAAGAAGGAAACCAACAAAACAAAAGGAGAGTTTCAAGACCTTGTGTGCCCTGTCATAGCTCCAGCTTCTAAAGCAGCATTTTTCAAACTTCCACTAAGATGTGAGGACTTCAACTCTCACAATTCCCCAGCTAGCACATCTTAAAAAGTTGCCAGGTCTAAAAAACACCGTTCTAAAGAAATCCACCTTATAGTGTTCTCAAGGAGGATACTCTGAATGTGTCTTGTGACAATTTAGCACTAGCACTTAGACTTATATACCGCTTCATAGTGCTTTACAGCCTTCTCTAAGCGGTTTACAGAGTTCCGCATATTGCCCCCAACAATCTGGGTCCTCATTTTACCGACCTCGGAAGGATGGAAGGCTGAGTCAACCTTGAGCAGGTGAGATTTGAACAGCTGAACTGCAGAACTAGCAGTCAGCTGAAGTAGCCTGCAGTGCTGCACTCTAACCACTGTGCCACCTCAGCAGAAATATAACATATCTTTAAGAACAAATTAGTAAAGTTTAGGTTTCTTCAGAAGTGTCTCCACCTTTGCCCTTTTGTGCTTGAGTTGCAGTGTTACAGATGGCAATACATAAGGGATGGAGTTTGCATTGTGATGTTGCAACCCACATTTTGTTACTTGTTCCCCCTTCCCCATAATTGTCCATGAACTTCATGCTCATCATCAGTTAATATTCCTCTACGAATCAGGAGTCTCCTCAGAGTATGGTCAAAAAAGTCAACATGATGCCAATACAGTGTGATCGGCGCTCCATCTGTTTTTCATATTTATTGCACATCCAACACACACACACAAAACAGGCAGTCTTGATTGCACTGTGCCATCTGCCATCTTTTTGTTTTTGCCACACCCTGGGAAAAAGGACACTTGCGAAACAAAGTTGTGATTTAGCGCACAAAGGCAATAGGTGATAACCCACCACCACAAAAGTCAAGAGCTGCTAATCAGGATCATTGGAAATGGACTCTACAAAACTCCCAATGGGTAAATGCCTAGTTATTCACATCCACACAATAAGCTCACATCCGGTCTTTGATACTGTTGGGGGTACAAATCCAATGGCTCTTGACTTTTCTGCACCCTCATGACGTACTGACCACCAGGAGGCAGTAGAGAGTTAAGGATTGACTCCCCTCTCTCAGGTTGCTAAACTGAGGTTCTGCCTTTCTTCTCTTGCATTAAGTGTAGAGCAGATGCTTTTGGGATTCTCCTGGTGGAATGCAGTTCCTTAGGCACTAGGCCTCTTAACTATATATAAATCTTTCTGTTTTACAGTAGTTATAAAACCTGCTTCAGTATTGATCAGATTAGGAACTACAGTACCGGTATTCTCGCAAAAAATGCAATGTTTCAACCTCCAACCTAACAGATACATTGAAACCATGTGGCTGAATTGGGATTGTGTTAAAGATGGGAAGAAGTCTTTTTCTATTGGACCTTGCCTAAAAAAAAGGTGCTATGGCTAGGCCAGGTGAGTGGTTTTACCCCCTGGATTGTCCCAACTGTCTTCACTCTTGAGAGTTTGGAAACACCAAGGGTTGTTGTCATCATCATCATCATCATCATCATCATCATCATCATCCTAGCCTGACTTTGGAAAAAAAATATCTAGAGCTCTGAAGTCAGCTCTGACCTGATTAAAATGTGTTGCGTGGACAAGACACTGGACTTACACCAGGCCATCTATCTTTCCTGGAGTTGGTTTTGTTTGTATTTGTGTGTGTGTGCGCGCGCGCAAGCTGCATCCTGCTTATTCATCTCCCTGTGCAATAATGGACAAAGAGCGGGCTCTCCTTTCGTAGGATATTGTACTACCCAGTACAACATCACCGCAACACGCTGCCTCCCTCCCACACACCCTTTGTCCCCGACCTGATGTAACTGCCAAGGGTGTGGGGGGGGGGCCCACGCGGGGAGGGAAGCGCGCGGCCACACGCTCACACACCCACCCACAAAACTCTCGGCCAATCCCTGCCCAGCCTTCGCAGCCAATGAGGCAGAGGGAAATGCAACGGGCTGCCAAATCCCCGGCCTGTTGCTAAGGCCAAAGCAAAGTGAGGGGGCGGATCTTCCCCCAGCTGGGCGGGGGGGGGGAGGGAAGCGTTTCTTGCGGGCACCGCGCTTTGGCTGGCCGCTCTTTGCAAAGCCCGGCGGGGCCGCGGGAGAGTTGTGGCGCGCGCATCGTGCGTTGAAGAGCGATGCGTCCTCGTAGCCTCTGGGGAAAATAATATAATAATAATTATTATTAAAATAAAAGACCGGGATGTTCGTATCGGGAAGTTGCGGGTTTGGCCAAACCTGCGTTTATTCCCGAGCATTTGCAACGCTGCTGCGTCATTGCTCGAGCGGAGCCTCTGAGCATGAGCTAAGGGCCGTCTGCGGCTCAGATGGGAAGTCACCTGTGAGGTGCTTGCAATGTGACGTGTTTGGCATAAGCTTGCAATGCTATGTCTAGGATTATAGCATTCATCTTTTGCTCAGCGTAATAAAGGTGCTATACATGGGGGGAAAGGAAGAGAAGAATAGAATAGAATAGAATTATTTATTGGCCAAGTGTGATTGGACACACAAAGAATTTGTCTCGTGTGTCCAATCAAATACACAAGGAGTTTTTAGTATCATCCACGTAGATGTAAGAAAGTCGCTAGCCAAGGCCAGAGAGCTGTGTGCAACAAAATTTCATTTTAATGTATGCCGATTAGTGTACATTCAAAGTGACAATAAAATTATTCTATGTCTAATGGAGAAGGAGAAGAACATTTCTGCACCAGTAGGAAACCAACTGGAGGTTGGGAGAGTGCCCTCACCAGCTCAGAATAGTCAGTTCCCTCAAGGGCCCATCAACAGTGCTTCTATTCCAAAGTGTGTCAGCCTTGGCATATGTCGGAACTGTCATTTGATGCAGCTGACTTAAGGGGGAAAAAATCATTCACCGCTGGAATAACTAAGGGCAACCTAAGCCTGTTTTTAAGGACGGGCTGTGGAGGAGTTGAAGACATGGGGACTCACCAAAAGAAAGATGAGCAGCATGAGAAAGAAGATCCTATCCAGGTAAAGAGAGGGCAGAAAACAGAAGTTGGAGAGGAAGAGAGAGAGAGAGAGGAAGAGAGAAATGGCTGGCAGAAGAGAGGAGGAAGGAAAACAACCTTAAAACCTAAGAACAGAGAAGAGCAACAAAGATGATTAGGGCACTGGAGGGTAAAACATATGAAGAACGGTTGCAGGAACTGGGTATGTCTAGTTTAATGAAAAGAAGGACCAGGGGAGACATAAATGTACCAATATCTCAGGGGTTGCCACAAAGAAGAGGGTGTCAAGCTATTCTCCAAAGCACCTGAGGGTAGAACAAGAAGTAATGGGTGGAAACGAAACAAGGAGAGAAGTAACTTAGAACTGAGGAGAAATTTCCTGACAGTTAGAACAATTAATCAGTGGAACAGCTTGCCTCCAGAAGTTGTGAATGCTCCAACACTGGAAGTTTTTAAGAAGATGTTGGACAACCATTTGTCTGAAGTAGCTTAGGCAGGGTTTCCTGCCTAAGCAGGGGGTTGGACTAGAAGACCTCCAAGGTCCCTTCCAACTCTGTTGTTATTATTATTAAGAAAATGTAGAAGGGACCCAAGGTTACAGCTCTGCTACCACTTGATATTAGATTTTTTTTTAAAAAAAACCCTTGCTTTAATGGAGGTCTCTTTCTTAGACAGGGTTGGGCAACTGTGGCAACTTTATGATCTGTAGACTTCAATTCCCAGAATTCCTGAGCCAATTCCAAGGAATTCTGGGAGTTGAATTCCATAGGTCATAGAGTTGCCATAGCATTTGGCATTTCCTCAGTAGCAAGCATCCATCAGAGCTCTTGGATAGTAGTAAGAAACACCCCTGTGACTCAGGCACCTTGATTCTCGTCCAACTTTGGTTTGGCGATTTAGAAACAGTCACAAAACCGGGGGAATCTGCATGGTATGGTCAAAAAGTTAAAAGTCCAGACTGACTGCACCATTACAAGCACCATTTTGACTTTTTTGACCACATCCTGCAGATTTCCCTGCAGCAAACCCTGAAGCACAAGAAATGAGAACCATGGGTGAAGTTTAAAGGTGGGGAGAAAAGTGGTTGATTCGATAAGTATTTGTGTAATTGTTTTTACTTGAATGTAAAAAGGATATCTTCATTTGAGTGATGAACTCCATATGAATTTTTCCAAAATATGACATTAAGGAGAGCACCAAACTGGGATAATGAAGGTTTAGACTTCATTAGAGCCACAGCAAAGAGGCATAATGTAATTTTTGTGTCACCTTTGTTGCTCACCAAGTTCCAGCTGTTTCTATTTTTGATAGAAAGCTACTGGTACTATGCTGCAAAGCCAAAGCACCAGATTTGGGGTACCAGATATACTCCCATAATATAGGTAGTGCTCGACTTACAATAGTTTGTTTAGTGACCGTTCAAAGTTACAACGGCACTGAAAAATGTGACATGACTTTTTCACAGTTACGACCTTTGCAGTATCCCCATGATCATGTGATCAAAATTCAGATGCTTGACAACTGGTTCGTATTTATGACCATTGCTGTGTCACAAGGTCAGGTGATCCCCTTTTGCGACCTTTTAATAAGCGAAGTGAATAAGGAAGCCAGATTCACTTAAAAACCAAGTTACTAACTTATTAACTGCAGTTATTCATTTAACAACTGGCAAGAAAGGGCATAAAATGGGGCAAAACTCACTTAACAAATGTCTCATTTAAAAACAAATTTTGGGCTCAGTTGTGGTTGTAAGTCGAGGACTACCTGTCTGCAAAAGATAGTTATGTTTTTGAACTTTTGTGTTGATTATTTCACATTGCTTGGGATTGCTTTGTAGGAAGTAAGGTGAGGGATTGGGAACAAAAATGGAAACTTGACATTGGTTCAGGCTTCGGCTATTACTAAAGCCTATAGGCTTTTGTTACACTTAGTTTATTTACTCAATTTAGCTTAGCAAGAGTAATCTGCATTTATGCAAATTAAGTTGAAAAATAACTTCAAAAGTGGGAAGCAAAGTCAAAAATAACAATTTATCAGAACCTGTTAGATTAGAGGAACCAGAAATGATGGATTGGAATAATCGTGACCAAGAAGATGGATTTAGAACTGGACACGAATATTACAAGTGGACTGAAGAATGACCAATCACAAGCTAGAATCATGACAACAGATCATGTACTCTATACCAGTACCAATCAGAAGTGAAAGTATATAATACTTTAATCTGATGGAATATTTGTAGCTCAGGGTTGAACTATGGAGTCCTTGGTGCTCTCTGACACTTGATTGTTTTCTTGCAGAAGTTTCATTACCAAAAAGAAACCACCAAGACCATTCCCACCAACACAGGGCAAGCCACTAGTATATGAGAGCATATTCCACTCCCTACTAGCACTGATGATATCACCTAGTTTGGTAATGAAACATCTACAAGAAAACAACCAAGGTCAGAGAGCACCAAGGACCCCTCAATACTTTACTCTCTTGACCAATCAGTCAAGATGAGTAGGCAGGACCCACAAGAACTCAAAACAAGATACCAAGCGCCAACTTAAGGGCACCTCAATCTTGGGGTGGGGGACATCAATGCTGAACCTGGGCTTTGACCCTCTTGTTGCTTTGCCTGCCTTGGATTCTTCAGCTCTTTGGCCAGACTATCTGGTTAGAACCTATAATTTATGGATGAAGATTCTTCTTAAAACTAAGAACATTTGTTCTGAATACTTTAGCATAAATACTTGGCTTGTCTTCTCTCTCTTTCCCTGTTGCTTGCCCTTCTTTGATTTATGAACAAAAGTACAGATACTTTGAAGATTGTGGTTTTCCATGTGGTTGCTAAAACCGTGCAGAGAAGCACTTGCTGCAACACAGGAAGATTTACATATCTCAAACAGTTGTTAAAATGGGGGAAAAATAGAAATATTTTTTCCTAAACATTAAATTGCCATTTCCTAAACTGTAAGCCCATTTAAAGATTCCAAACCCCAGCATATCTGGAGAGTTCTGTGAATGCTCTTCAGCCTGATTTCAGATAGCAGACCTAGTCACAAAAAATATTGTGCTGAGAAAATCTCCATGTTTCTGTGGAAATGTAATTCTTGAAGACTGATCCGTTCCCTTAATATAGTTCATCTTTGGCCACACATCTGGAATTTGGCATGACCAACCTGGAATTTTGGCATAAAAAAAATAGGGGTGATCAGTCAAAAAGTAACAGGTCCTAGAAATTGTGGTTAAAACCAAAATACCCGAATAGTCTGTGCAGTCTTTGTTTGTATAAACAGAGGCATAGAATCAAAATCATGTGAAGTATTAGTACCGTTTTATAAAACCTTAGTAAGACCATACTTGGAATACAACAACCAGTTTTGATCACCACATTACAGAAAAGATGTTGAGACTTAGGAAAAAAATGCAGTGAAGAGCAAATAAGATGATTAATGGCCTGGAGACTAAAACATATGAAGAACAATTGCAGGGACTGGATATGGTAGACTAGAGAAAAGAACGACTAGGGATGACATGATAGCAGTATTCCAGTATTTGAGGGGCTGCCACGAAGACGAGGGGGTCAACTTATTGTCCAAAGCTCTAGAAGACAAGTCAAGAAACGATGGAAACTAATCAAGGAGAGAAGCAACTTGGAATTAAGGAGAAACTTCCTACCAATGAGAACAATTAACCAGTGGAACAACTTGCCTTCAGAAGTTATGGGTGCTTCATCACTGGAGGTTTTTAAGAGACTGGACAGTCATTTGTCTGAAATTGCATAGGGTCTTCTGCTTGAGCAGGTGGTTTGACTAGAAGACCTCCAAGGTCCCTTCCAGCTCTGCTCTGATTGATTGAGTCTGTTGGATTTTCTTGTGAGAGGCTCTGCCTATGCTACAGATAAAAAAGAGCTTCAACATATAACACATACAGGCATTCTTTAGAAAATTATCTCATTCAGGAATAACGTAGTACATATGCCAATCAGAGCTTTAAATGGGAGTGCATCCTCTTGATCAGAAAAAAGGAGAAAGGTAAGATGGAGATGATGGGGAGCAGTTGGGGACCAGGGAGTTGCAGGAGTCGAAAAAGTGAAAGAGCCATCTCACCAATTTGCCTTTTGGGAAACGTGTTCTTCATGCCTGGCTATGCTCATTCTGGCAACCATTTTGTGGGCAGACCCAAAGCACTTGCTGTAAACACCAAATGGATCCACCACCCAAAAGAGAACGACAGCCCCTTGTACAAAAGAGGAATGTCTTTTGTCACCAATCCCTCGTTGTTGGTGTTCGAAATATGTTAGTACTGCAGAGAAGTCTGTTTTTGCAAGAACAGATTGATGGAGGGCGGAAAGAGAGGCGAGCAAACTGAAAGCTGGATCTGGTGAGATTGCTATAGTTATTCTGGCCCTTCAGAGCATTAATTTCTCCATAGAAGAGACAGCTTCTACAACTCCTGGTCTGGACCATCTGGAAACATTTGGTCTGCATTAATTAAGCCATTAAATAACTAAGTGCCTAAGATTTTAGTACGACAAATAGCTTATTAGTAATTCTCCCAGCATCCATCCTGACAAAGCTGGGGGGGAAATTGACACACACACACACCACAAATTTTATGAATTCTTGTATCATCTCTAGATGTTGAGATCTCAGCCCCTGTTCTATGATGTCTTGGTTATAGGATGTGCTCTGAATCTGCTCTGAACAGATTTTAGGATATATCTTTATACAACAGGCTATACCATGGCTAGCAAAACCATGTTAATTTACAGAATTAACTAATTGGTTAGATTTCATAATATATTGAAACAAAATCTTATCATATTACCGGTAGCTATATTCACACGACATCCTGATGAATTGAGCCACAAAGTCAACCACATTGTATCCTATTACGTTGTCCAAACACAGCTTTATTGTGTTGTCCCTACGTCTCTAATGCTACAAAAAGAGACCCCAAAATGACACAGCTACAGATTTAAGATTTTTGAAATACAGATTCTTTTCATGTAGGGTGATCTGCATGGATTTTTACTAAGCTGATGGATTTCAATCATTAAAAGCTTGTGCCAAAGAGTAGAGTGAGGCCACAATATATTGTTGCTGATAAAATGCATTCCTTTGCAGCTGCTATAAAGAATGCACCAGAAAACCCAGAGACAAAAGAAAAACCAACAAATGGAAAATGAGGTCATTGTCCTAGTTTATAAAGTATTTTTCCTTCAGTTGCACCAGTGCTTCATTTACAGTATTTCCCCCCCCCCCCAAAAAAAATACAGCAGCTACAAGATATGAATCAAAAATCTTATCTACTGCAAGAGAATAGGAGAAATCAGATCTCATAAGTATATGGGTAGTCTTCGACTTACAACCATTTGTTTAGTGACTGTTCAAAGTTACAACGGCAATGAAAAAAGTGACTTAGGACGGTTGCATTATCCCCATGATCACGTGATCAAAATTTGGATGCTGGGCATCTGGGCATGTGTTGCGGTTCCCCAGGGACATGTGATTATCACCTTTTGTGACCTGACAAGCAAAATCAATGGGGAAGCCAGATTCTCTTAACAGCCATGTTACTAACTTAACAACTGCGGTGATTCACTTATCAACTGTGGCAAGAAAGGTTGTAAAATAAGGCAAAACCTACATTCAGTTGTGGTTGTAAGTCAATTACCTGTGTGTGTGTGGAAAACATGAAACAGTAGTTGGCTGCAAATAAATATGAGTCAGTAATATGAAGTGGCTGCAAAAAAAGGCAAATACAATTTTAGGTTGTATCAACAGACTCTAGTTTTTCACTTACAACCATTTGTTTAGTGACCAAAGTTACAATTGGCATTGAAAAAAAGACAACCAGTTCTTGCACTTAACAACCATTGAGGTATTTCCATGGTCACATTATCAAAATGTGGGCACTTAGCAACCAATTTATAGTGTATTTATAGCAGTTGCAGCATCTTGGGGTCCCGTGATCACCATTTGTGACCTTCCCATCTGGTTTCCAACAAGCAAAGTCAATGGGGGAAGCCAGATTTGCTTAACCATTGCGTGATTCACTTCACAACTACTGCGATTTGCTTAGCAACTGTGGAAAGAAAGGGTGTGAAATCCTATGCCTTGCATAGTAATTCTGGTCCTAATTTGGACAAGCTGTAGTATCCATTTCGCTGTATTCTATGTTGTTTAAACATGACCTTGGCCATTGTTGCAGATTGTTAGGTTTTAAAATGGATTCTGGCAACACAAAAGGAGTGAAGGAATTAGCAATAGCACTTAGACTTACCGTATATACCGCTTCATAGTGCTTTACAGCCCTCTCTAAGCGGTTTACAGAGTTCAGCATATTGCCCCCAACAATCTGGGTCCTCATTTTACCGACCTCAGAAGGATGGAAGGCTGAGTCAACCTTGAGCCGGTGAGATTTGAACAGCTGAACTGCTGAACTAGCAGTCAGCTGAAGTAGCCTGCAGTGCTGCATTTAACCACTGCGCCACCTCGGCTCTTGGGACTGTTTTACCTTCTGAAGAGAAGATTCAAGAGTGATGTGATAACACTCTTCAAAAGTCATAGGGAAGGTGGTTAAAATCTCTTTATTCAGTGCAGGACATCCAGTAATTAATTTAAGTCATAGGAAGGGAGCCTGTGTGGGTGTTAGGGAAAACAACTTAACAGTAACTGCAGTTGTGCAGTGTAGATAGTTACTCAGAGAGATGGCGTGCTCTTCCCCTTCACTTGATGTCTTCAGCAGAGGCTAAACTGTTTACGCTCAGTCTGAATGAAGCTGGATCTGTTCACTGTCGTCCATTTTCATTCATGATAATTTCCTAACAGTCTTCTGCCCACTGATCAAGGACCATTCATTTCATGTCCTCAGAACTTATCAGTGTCACCAAACGTAAATTACCTGACATAGTCATGCCATAGCCATCCAGATTAGGGCCCTTCAGGTTTTTCTTTGCAGGAGGCTTTCGAATCAGACCAAGTCCCCCACCACCCCCACTGTTTCTTCGCTTAAAGGTCAGTGGGTGAATTGATTTCTGTACGAAGCTTATAAATCTTTACAAAACAAATCATCTTTACAAAACAAATCATCTTTACAAAACAAATCATCTTTACAAACAAATCATCTAAAGTCTGGTTAAATAATCATAAAATTCAGCACTGACTGATATAAGGAGGGAAGAGAAAATGCAGAAGGGACAGAATGTCAACCCATTGAGGTGGCCCAGAGAGGAAACTAAAACCATGAGTACTAACAACATCTTTTCTGTAAGATTAAAGTCTGAAAGCATTCCCCCCCCTCCCCTGCCTTTATGTTCCAGAGAATTAGGGAGGGTCCCGTCTGAAGATTACTTCTCTACTCCCATCTCTCCTTTGGACTCAGATTTTGTTTATCAGACCATTTGTCTAGGCTGAGTTCTTTCTCCTGTCTCCCAAGGTTATTTTCACAGACCATTACACAGAAGCAGAGCAGGGGAAAAGTCTCTCAAGATTGCTCAGATTTATTCAAAGAGTTTCACCATCTGTTGCAGAGTCTCTGAATCTTTTTCCAATGGGTCAGGTGGAAAGTGCGTGCTGGAAAAGATAGGAAGCCATAGAATAATCCAACTTAGCAGATGATGCTGAATCTTCTTCCTCCCTTTTTCTATAGATACCTCCTCTTTTCAAATAATGTATCTCCATCCATCTCTCTCCTTGATTTTTTTTACCACATTGCTCCATGAACATAATCCTTGACTCGCAATCATTTTTTTTAGCAACCATTAGAAGTTACAACAGGATTGAAAAAAATTGACTTAACAACAGGATCCCTATGATTTGTCTGTGATTTGGCAATCAGCATATATTTATGATAGTTGCAGCATTCTATGATCATGGATATCACCATCTGTATTCTTCTCAGCCACCTTCCAACAAGCAAAGCCAATAAGGGAAGCTGAATTTGCTAACTGCCTGATTCACTTAACAACTGCAGTGATTTGCTTAACAACTGCAGCAAAAAAGGTCATAACGGTCATGAGCCGAGGTGGCACAGCAGTTAGAGTGCAGTACTGCAGGCCACTTTAGCTGACTGTGATCAGCAGTTCAGTTGTTCAAATCTCACCGGCTCAAGGTTGACTCAGCCTTCCATCCTTCCGAGGTAGGTAAAATGAGGACCCAGATCGTTGGGGGCAATGTAAATATACATTGCTTACTGGTGTAAACCGCTTAGAGAGTGTTTGCACTATGAGGCGGTATATAAATCTCACAAACAAACAAACAAACAAATAAATAAATAAATAAAACTGGGCACGGCTCACTGAACAACTTTAACAAAATCTGAAAGAAGATTTGAAGAGGAAAGTAGCATGGATCAAGGAAGAAGATCCTATATTTTAAGAAAATACACTTTTACAGACGTTTATGGCGATTCTTAGTTCTTCAGGTCAAAGGTGCTTTTTCAAAAGGCCAACTGGACTTTGTTTTTCCTTGAAGATGTTTTGCTTCTCATCCAAGAAGAAGCTGAACTGGGCTTTTACAGAAGAAAATTATATCAAAGCAAAATAAGAATCAGTGCATCTGAAACGAATACTTTATAATATGAAGAAAACAATCTGTCAGAGATATTTTAAACTGGTTCCTACATTGAAAAGGTTGCTAGGCTTGATGGCCTTAAAATAAAACCAAAGTATTTGATTTTATGAGTTTGAAAGAAAAACATTCAAGCCAGCTTTGTTCAACTAGGATACCAGAAACCAATATGTTACAATTAGTATTCAATAAACACTGACACAATCTGGTTGTCTTTTCTGAGGAAAGTGGCACCACAAATACATCAGGAATTCTATTCACAACATAATTGCTGTTTATTGGCTTTGCCTTATAAAGGTTTCTTGTTCTTGCTTACACAAGGCATCTTACATAATTTGAACCATGTTTATTAGGGGGGGGGGATTGTAGTACAAAGGCATGCTGGGTTTTCTTAAAGACTGCAAAAGCTGATACCGTCCAGACCTTTTTCCTACTTGTTTGCATCTTTCTTCTGAATCAGCTTGAAAGACAGAATGAAAAGCCAGCTGTGGGAATAATAAGCATGCTGCAGTAAAAGAAATGCACGTGCAGCCATGCGTAAGAGCACTTGCCCTCTCTTCCTTCCTGCACAAAACAATTATTCATTCTGAATGGCTGCAGCAAGACTAAAAAAGCAAAAAAAAAAAAAAAGAAAGTGGAATTAATTTGTCTCTCTCTGGCTGTGTTCGCACAACATGATTAACCCAGTTAATCATATTATGGGTTTGCACAATACATTGAAAAGTAAATGAATTAAATAGGTTGGGTTTCCAACCAGGATACACCCCAAGAGAAGAATAAAACATTAACCAACGGGATTTACAAATGAATTTGTTTGGTCTTTCACTACTACTGACCTGGTTAAGGGCATATTCTCTTGTTTTTACTGCTCTTGGGTAGCTTTTGTTCAAGAGAGAACAAAATTAACTCATTTGTGGAATGGATCCAGTGGCTGGGTCCATCTGTCATGTTTCCTTCTTCAGGACCAGTGCAGAGGGTGAGCAACCTGTGGTCTTAGAACCATATGTAGGTCTTGGCTTAATTTAGTGTATCTTGTAGTATAATTTCAAGCATCCTTCCCAGATCTCTGATAGGAATGATTAGTTCTTTGGCCGGCAGCCTACCATTTAAGGGAAAAGGAAGAAAGAAGTTGGTGTCCGGAGGAATTGAAAAGGGGTAGTGGTGTCCGATACTTTGGTATTGTTCTCTACCAGTTGCTTACCTCCTTTCCATTAGCAAGAGAGGTGGCTTATCCACATATTTTTCTTGTGAGAATGGAGCTTTTTTTAATGGAAAAAAGATGATCCATGAGTGAAAATTGATTCTTAGGTAATAGGGAAGACTGAGTTACTGGGGTAGTTTTGGGTCAAGAGCTTGAAATAAGGAGGAAGTGTTAGTTCAAATCTTTTTGAGCAGGGAAACTAAATAATCAGCCTAATTAGCAGGCAAACAGCATACAATACAGGTAGTCCTTATTTATTTATTTATTTATTTGTGAGATTTATATACCGCCTCACAGTGCAAGCACTCTCTAAGCGGTTTACACCATTAAGCAATGTATATATTTACATTGCCCCCAACAATCTGGGTCCTCATTTTACCTACCTCGGAAGGATGGAAGGCTGAGTCAACCTTGAGCCGGTGAGATTTGAACCGCTGACCTACGGATCAATGTCAGCTAAAGTGGCCTGCAGTACTGCCTCTAACCACTGCGCCACCTCGGCTCTTAATTTTGGGACCAGAATTTCTGTTGTTAAGTAAGGCACAATTAGGACCAGAATTTCTGTTGTTAAGTAAGGCAGTTGTTAAGTGAGTTTTACAACCTGTTTTGCCATGGTTGTTAAGTGAATCTGGATTCCCCTCATTGACTTTGCTTGTTGGCAGATGGCTGAGAAGGTTGCAAATGGCAATCATGTGATCCCGGGATATATAAATATATCATAAATATATGCCGGTTGCCAATCACATCATTGTGGGGATGCTGCAACAGTTGTAAGTGCGAGGACCAGTTGTAAGTGAATTTTTCCTGTGCTGTTGTAACTTTGAATGGTCACTAAATGAATGGTTGTAAGTTGAGGACTGCCTATAGTCTCATCACTCAGGCTCCAATCCGATGGACGTAGAAAGAGTGTAAACACTTGCTTTCAACTGCCTGTACCTCTGTCTTCAGGTTTGCAGACCCAGTGAGTGCTATACTGGTTCAAAAGCAGTGGTGGGATTCTACGGGGTCGGACCGGTTCAGGGGAACCGGTAGCTCCGACTTTCAGCCGTGAGCGAACCGCTTCACTCCGATTTTGAAGTGGATCCCCCACCCCTGCGTTATACTCCCCTATATTTCCATTCCTGAAGCCCAGATGATTGGCGCGGCAGAGTGGATTGCCGTGCCTCAGCTGTTTTCCTTGCCGGCAGCAATGCGAAAGGTGAGTATTCTCTAAATTGTGCACGTGCGTGCTTAGCGAACCGGTTGTTACACTGGTAGGATCCCACCCTTGTAAAGGGGCAGACTGCTTCCTGAGGAGAGCTGGTTCTGTTGTGTCCAGTGGTAGGTTCTTACCGGTGCGGTCCAGTGCGCCGTTCCGGTAGGGGCCCTCCAATTGCGCAATTTGCGCGCAACGGCTCCGGTGCCATCTTCGCCGGTCCGTCGCACGGTGCCATCTTTTTTCTGAATTTTTGGCCTTTTTTTCTTCCTGCGCAAGCGCGGAAGCAAAATCTCGTATGGGGATGCTTGCGCACATGAGATTTCGCCGATTTTTTGCCTCCGTGCATGCGTGGAAGCAAAAAATCACCGAAATTGTGCACACGTGCGCATCCCCTCGCATGGTGATTTTTTTGCTTACTGCGCATGCATGAAAGCAAAATCACTCAAGGGGACGTGACACACGCACAAAATGTGATTATGTGCGCGCAGCGCACCGGTAGCCAGGTAAGAGGAACCCGCCCCTGGTTGTGTCCACTTAGAAGGTGTGTCACTTCTTGCCTTGGGAGTGGTCATTTCACCATGTACCTTCTGGCTTGATTGACTGAATTGGACTCATCTGATGGTTCCTTGGTGACTCCAAAGAGAGGACCTTGGCAGAGTTTCTCCAGCTGATGTCTAATCTCAGCTCTCCCTTAGAAGGCTAGAAGAGGTGAAGATCTCAAGTGGGCGTGGGAGAGGATCTGTGATGAATCATTATCATGGTAACATGGCTGTATTTAACCATTTTTGCGAATGCAAGAAAGGAGGAGAGACATGCAAAATGTCTTGACACAGATTTGCTTGAAGCTGAGCGGCAAGGATTTAACTCTTTCTCCTCAGGCTAATATTATTTCTCAGTTTCCCAGAAGACGAACTGTTGCCTAGCAACCAGCGAGGTAGAGGTTCCTTTCTCTGGGCCTAGTTAAGAAAGATGGTCCTGCTTTGTGGTCAAGATGAGAAAGTTGCTTTATTGTAGAGAGGGCGGGGACAATGGGATGGAGGAAGGGGAAGAAACTTAATCTGTGATATTGTTGTGGTTCTTATTGGAAGATGTATTCTGGAGTAGACTACCTTTTGGACATGAATAAAATACAAGGGTGCAAAAATGATCTTATTTCTTATAATCCTTATATATTGAAATAATAACAGTGAATGAAGCATAACATTGTGAAATCACCCAGATATTTTTTGTTTTGTTTTATCCTTCTGAGAAATTAGCTGAGGAAGGATCAGAAAGACTTCCATGGGGCTACCTTCAAAAAATATTGGGTCACTGTTGCTACTCTTCATCAGTTTAAGAGCTTTCCTCAGGGACCCATGAAGCAGAGCTAAGGTTCAGATACAATCATTTGACTGCAATTTCTCCTTCAGATAGATGAATAAAACTTTGAAGCTGGCAAGAGAGGAACAAACATGTGGAGAAGTACAAAAGCAAGCAAGGTCTATATCAGTGGTTCCCAACCTGTGGTACGTGTACCACTAGTGGTACGCGAGGGCCTTCCAGGTGGTACGCGAACACTTTCGGGGTCATGAACGATTTTTAGTTAGTTATTTTTTACTTCACAAAAATGTTTACTGCCTAACACAAGATAATCTGGCAACGATTTGCAACTGTTGCCACACGCCACCCACCTGGTCCCAGCGGCCCGAGAATCCAGTTGCTGGATGCGCGGGGCCAAAAAAGGAACGGTGATTGTTCTGAACTCTATGGAAATAAAGTGATATCTGATCGAATTTAGTTTCTCTGGAACCAGGTGGTACGCGGCGACTGTACGGGACCTCCAAGTGGTACTCGATCACAAAAAGGTTGGGAACCACTGGTCTATATGAATGGAACTAGATCTTTGGGAAGCATCTGTCACATTTTAAAAGCAAAGCAGCAAAACCTAGTGGCCTTTTACATGACCTTGAAGTTATTGTCAGCTAGTAAAGAAGCTATATAAAGACCAGAATAAAACAGGCAATGGTATTCCCTGTGACAGGCTATGGAAGTGAAAGTTAGAGCAGGATAGAAAGACTCCTGAGAATATCATAGACAACCAGGAAAACTAACCAATGGATCATTGAATACAAATGACCAAGTTGAGATTATCCTATTTTAGACACATTAGATCTCTGGAGATCTATTTTAGACCTAGATCTCTGGAGAAGGTTCTAATGCTGGGAAAGGTGGAAAGAAAGAAGACAGCAACAAAGTAGGTAGGCTCAATTACAGAGTGATAGCTACATTATTATTATTATTATTTTATTTGTCAAGCGTATATGATAACAAGCAAAGTATACACAAAGTATACATCACTGGAAGATTTGAAGGATCAGGTTTGGGATAGATGTGCTGGAGAAAATCTAAAATACTATGAGGTTGCTAAGATTCAATACCAACTTAATGGCACCTAATGAATCAATCAGTCAATCAATCCATCAAAGGAAGGCTACATAGCAATCATCTGACTGCCCTGGAATTGTTGCTAGAAAAGGAAGAATTAAATTTTGGCATGAACCTAAATAAAAATTGCGGTATGGTAACTCAGACTTAGATTTAGATAGATGATAGATTTAATGTAACCTGCACAACAAAACCAACATTCTGTGTTTGCAACTATCTTCAGCTATATTTTCCAGGATCTTTTATAAACTGGAAAGAGGAGACCTGGGACTGCAGTGCAAAACAGAGATTATCCAAGTCAAAGTAATATATAAATGAATGTGATAATGGTGAAGTGCATGCTAGATGGGCAGGACTTGACTTTTGCAAGCGTATGTGTTGTTGCTCACATACTTATCCAATCAATACTGACAATATTCACCACCCACCATACTGTTGGTAATTGTACTATAAATTACAAATGTGGTAAGCATGTTACCCTGAAAGCTATATAGCACTTCATAATTATATTTTCAAACCCCCAAAAATTTAACCTTAAACTGTCTACCGTGGACCTCACCCTATTCCTAAGAGGTCTGTAAGGGGCGTGCATAAGCGCACCAGCGTGCCTACCGTCCCTGTCCTAATGTTCCCTTTTATTCGCATTCATTTCATGTATTCAAATCACGTTTATACCTATATATGTTATCTAATACGTGCTTGACAAATAAATAAATAAAATAAAAAAGATGCATCCTAATAATCTTAGTTGCTTAGGCTGTCCTTTCTGATTATCTCCCCTGCCTCAAATTCTCTACATTGCCCAGCTTCTGGTGTACCTTTCAACCTTGACCATATAAGGAGGCATTGCTCTGGGCTGAATTCTCTCTCTCCCTCCGCCTCCCTGTGCCCTGGTCAACACTGGAGTTTGGAGAATCGCCTGCAATCTGATCCCATCAGCGATGTTGGTTTGGTATGCTTAATGTTAAGGCTTCTAATGTTTGCAAAAGAAAAAGCTTTCATGACTTTCTGTTCTGCTGCTGGTATAACAATGCGGTTAAAAATGTGCATGTATCGGGTTTCAAAAAAAAATCAATTGATGACTGTAGTGGGAATGTAGATCTTACTTACAAAGAAAGTGGTTGAGCTGAAATGCATTTGGCTGCCCTTATGAAGTCTGTAAGTTTCATGAGGGCAGCCAAATGCATTTCAGTGTCTTTCGGATAGAACTGAAGATGGGTTTGTGCTCATTTTAATCATTCTTCCTTCTATGGAAACATAATGGGAAAACTTTGCTTCACTGTCATCTCCCTTTCTCATCTCTTGGAAAGCATTATGAAGAACTGGAACAAAGCTTAGCTGGGCCAACTTATTTTTACTAATAAGCCTGTACTTTTTATTTCTAACTGAAGCCATTGCTGGTGTAGAAAGTTAGCACCCACCCTTCTCCTAGAATAATGAAATATTTTGAGAAATAATAAAAAGGCAGAATATTACATTTCCCTGGATGATAAAAGAAGAAAGATGTTTTAAAGACAGAAAGCAGATCCCTGCCCCCAGCAGATATTTGGTGCCCATTAAGAAAGATTGGGCCAGCCTGTCTACAAGACAAAAGACCTTCAGCTCCAGGGGGATGGGATTAAGACATGACCCTCCAGGACAAAGCCATTATGCCATAATAGGAATTGCCCAACACCCTTCCAGAACACAAGCCTCTTCATTACATTATCTCAGAGAGTCCAGACTTCAACCAAACCTGGGGCTCAGACAACCTATGAAGTTAGCTATGATCCCTACAACAGCCAATAGAATACATGTTCTTGAACAGGAACAGGAAGTTCAAGTGCAAAGCCCAAGAGAAGGTACTGTGTTTTCCCGAAAATAAGACCCTGTATTATATTTTTTGAACCCTGAAATAAGCTCTAGGCCTTATTTCCGGGGTTGTCTTATTTCCCCCGCCCTTACCGGTATGAGGCAGGGGGATGAGCGGCCCCTCGTGCCAGCTTCCCAAAGGGTCGCAGCAGGCCATCCCACCATTCACGAAACAGCTGATTTGCGGGTGCCCCTCAGGCCGCCTCCTCCAGCAAACGTGGCAAGCAATGCACCCCACATGCCTCGCACCCTCCTTACCTAATGGTGACAGTCACAGCAGGTAATTCCATCCACGGAACAGCTGCCTTGTGAGTCTGCTAAGGCTGCTGCCTCCAGCAAGCGCAGCTGCTTTTGCCATCGATTGCAGCCACAAAAGCATCAGGAGGCCAAGCGATGCGCCCCACGCACCTCGCGCCAGCCTTCCGAAGGATACTGTAGCAGCAGCTATCCACAATTTTTTTACCCTGACTATATTTTTTTAATATATTTATTTTCTCCCTTCCTCTCCCTTTTTTTCCTCTTTGTACTTTTTCATATTTTTATTAATTTATTTTAATTTTTTATCTTTGTATTTTTAAACTTTAATAAAGTTATTATTAAAGAAAGGAAATATGTTTTGATGAAATACATGCTTGAATTAGGAGGCACTGACCATCTTGTCACATCTTGTTGCCGCTTCCTTAAAATCCTTAACAAAGAAGGTTAGAAGCTAAAACGTATGGCAAATGCTTGCAGGAATTGGGTGTATCTAGTCTAAGGTGACCAGACGTCCCGCTTTTGGCGGGACAGACACGCTTTTCAAGCGTGTGTCCCGCGTCCCACATTCTTTCCAAAAAGTCCCGCTTTTTTTGGAAAGAATGCCAAAATAGCGGGATGTCTGGTCACCTTAGCCGGGAAGCACAAAAGAGAGGTACCGGAAGCAAGTCGGGCAAAGCGGAATTTCAGCGAGGCGGCTGCCTGCTGGGGAGAGGGGGAAGAGGGGCTGCTCCTCCTCTCCTTCCCCCGCCCCAACCCTAGCCCCACCCTCGGAGGCGCTGCTGCTGTTGGGATGCGGGTGGAGGGGTGAGGGACGAGGAGCAGTCGCCGGTTTGAGCTCACGAGCGGCCCCTCCGGCGGCGCAAACAGCCCTTCCTCGTCCCCCTCCCCTTCCTTCCCCCCGTCGCCTCGCTGCCGCCGTTGCCCTGGGGCCGGGCGGGCGACCGGGAGACTGCGGCGCTTGGATGCCTGGAGCATCCAAGGTAAGCTGCCGGCTGCCTCCTTTCCCCGTCTCCCACCTCCCGTTCGTCGCTTGCCAGCCCGGCCCCAGGGCAGCTCCCGAAGGGGAGGCGGGAGGCGAGGAAAGGCCTCCCGCCTCCCCCCCCACCTGGAAGCCGACATTTGCTGTGTTTTGCCCTCTGCGCATGCGCGGCGTTCTGCGCATGCGCAGAGGGCAAAACTCAAATGGCGGCGCCCAGGCGGGCCCGCCCCCCCCCCGTCCCGCTTAAAAAAAAATCTGATCACTTTAATCTAGTCTAATGAAAAGAAGGACTGGGGATGACATGATAGCAATGTTCCAATATTTGAGGGGCTGTCACAAAGAAGAGGGAGTCAACCTATTTTCCAAAGCACCAGAAGGCAAGACAGAAATGATGGATGGAAACAAATAAAGGAGGGAAGCAACCTAGAACTGAGGAAAAATTTCCTGACAGTGAGAACAATAAACCACTGGAATGGCTTGTCTTCAGAAGTTGTGGGTGCTCCATCACTGGAGGCTTTTAAGAAGAGACTTGTCATTTGTCTGGAATGGTATAGGGCAGTGATGGCGAACCTTTTTGGTGTCGAGTGCCCAAAGCGCACGCAAGCATCCCCAAAATGCAATGCGAGCGCCCCCTGCACCCCGTTTTGGCTTTCAGGTTGGTGCAGCAGGCCTTCCAGGCCCAATGGGGCGCAGGAGGACCCGTGCGCACCTGCGCAAACCCCCCAAATGCAATTTGAGTGGCACCCCATGTATGTGCACCCCCCACACACGTGCGTGTGTCCCCCGCATGCGCCCCACCTCCCATGCATGCGTGGCAGAGACCCGAAGACCAGCTGGCCGGCGGGAGGTGCGTGTGCATGCACAGTGGAGCTGGGCTGGGGAGATGGCTGGCATGCCCGCAGAGAAGGCTCTGCATGCCACCTGTGCCATAGGTTCGCCATCATGGGTATAGGGGGTTGGACTAGAAGTCATCCAAGGTCCCTTCCAATTCTATTATTCTGTTATTCTGTTACATTTAACTCAAAGATGTGATTTATTGGGAGACTGCTGTTAGGAAAAAGTCCTGCTTCTTTAAGATGGCATCAACAGAACCCCCAAGTCCCTTCTGAAATACCTTTTCTGCTTTGGCTCCAATTAGCCTGCACAGGTATGGAATAATAGTGACAAAATAATAATAATTAATAATAATAACAACAACAACAACAACAACAACAACAACAACAACAACAGAGTTGGAAGGGAACTTGGAGATCTTCTAGTCCAACCCCCTGCTTAGGCAGGAAACCCTACACCACTTCTGACAAATGGTTGTCCAACATCTCATCCAACATCATCAAGCAGACTTTGCAATTACCTTTTTGCATCCCAGGATCTGATGATAATAATAATAATAATAATAATAACAACAACAACAACAACAACAACAACAACAACCCCGCACCCCCCATGTCCCGTTTTGCCCAGCAAAGTGCTGCAGGAGGCGTCCATCCCGTCTCCCCCCATCCCGGCTAGCCCACGGAGAATTACAACGCTGATCCAGCCCTCGAAGAAATCCACTTTGACACTCCTGGTCTACTTAGTGAGGATGGGAAGGAAAGCTCAAATGCAAGAGAGTTTGAATGTTGTTTCTGTAGATACAGGTAATCTTCGACTTACAATACAACTGCGATTTCTATTGCTATGCAATGTGTTGTTTCTAGGATTCTAGGATTTCTATTGCTATGCAATGTGTTGTTAAGTGAGTTGCATCTGATTATACAACTTTTCTGCCATTGTTATTAACCAAATCACTGTAGATGTTAAGTGAATCAGAATAGAGAATAACAGATTTGGAAGGGACCTTGGAGGTCTTCTAGTCCAACCCCCTGCTTAGGCAGGAAACCCTACACTACTTCAGACAAATGGTTATCCAACATCTTCTTAAAAACGTCCAGTGTTGGAGCATTCACAACTTCTGGAGGCAAGCTGATGCAAGTATGTAAACCACAGTGTTCGCATGATGACATTGTCATCCATGTATAGCCATTTTCCCCATTCCTCCTCCCTTTCCTGCAAAAAGGCATGTGAGCTCTACTCTCCACCCATTCATACATTGGCAAAAATTACATGGGCATAAAATTGGCCATTCCCATTGCTGATTCCTATCCTGCCTCCTTTTGCCCCTGTCTCTGATACACCTCTGATTGGTGCTGTTCTGATTGTGTGTGTCCAGAATGTGATAAGCAAAATGATTCTTTAACTATTCCAGCCTCCCTCTTTCATAGTCAGCAACTAGTGGGAAAAAAACATTGCTAATGACAGAACTGGATCAGAAATGGGGTCAGTTAAGTTGCTTGCCCATCTCTTGGCCCCTCTTCTTACACTCCATTTTGTTATCACCAAATATCTTTAAAAAAATAAAAGATAAACCAGATCAGAGTCCTAAAGGGGCTTTTTCACAAGCAGCTTTTTCATTCAGGGCTTCTCTTTTTTATTGTTCCTTCCCTTATATGGGAAACATCCAGATTTTTTTCACTTTTTGTTCATGAGGCAGTTGGATCATTTGAGGGAGGGGTCTTGATCCAATTCTTTTAATATTATATTGGCTTCTTGTGCTATTTTCTTGTTGCCCCCCACCCTCAGTTATTGTTATGCTATTTCAAGCTCCAACAAGTAGTTTCCCTTGCATTTTACATATAGTGGTTGCAAAATGATGTTGGTAGGTGAAGAAGAGCAACAAAGATGATTAGGGGACTGGACACTGGAGGCTAAAACATATAAAGAACGGTTGCTGGAATTGTCCAGTTTAATGAAAAGAAGGGGTGACATGATAGCAGTGTTCCGATATCTCAGGGGCTGCCACAAAGAAGAGGGAGTCGAGCTATTCTCCAAAGCACCTGAGAGTAGAACAAGAAACAATAGGTGGAAACTAATCAAGGAGAGAAGCAACCAAGAACTAAGAATAAATTTCCTGACAGAACAATTAATCAGTGGAACAGCTTGCCTCCAGAGGTTGTGGGTGCTCCAACCCTGGAGGTTTTTAAGAAGAGATTGGACAACCATTTGTCTGAAATGATAGGGTTTCCTGCCTCAGGAGGTTGGACTAGAAGATCTCCAAGGTCCCTTTCAACTCTGCTATTCTAAGATTCTAAGATGACAAAGGACCTGAAAAGCCCAATAAGCCCCTTTTGGATCCCATCTGCTGCTGTTCACTTCTATTTTCCTCTAAGGCAGGGGTGGGCAAACTATGATTCTTTGAGGACTGTGGACTTCAACTCCCAGAATTCCTGAGCCAGCCATGCATGCATGGCTGGCTCAGGAATTCTGGGAGTTGAAGTCCACAGGTCCTCAAAGGACCATAGCTTGCCCACCCCTGCTCTAAGGTAACAGATGATAAAGCCTAAGAGATTGAATATCCTGGAGGCTGCCCTTGGAGGGTATATAAATGAAGGGAAACATACCGGTAGACCTTGACTTACAACAGTTCATTTAGTGACCAAAGTTACAACGGCACTGAAAAATGTGACTTATGACTGTTTTCCACACTTAAACCGCTGCAGTATCTCCATGGTCACATGATCAAAATTCAGATGCTTGGCAAGTGGTTCATGTTTATGACGGTTGCAGTGTCCCAGGATCATGTGATCAGCTTTTGCGACCTTCTGACAAGCAAAATCAATGGGGAATCCAGATTCACTTAACAACCACGTTACTAACTTAACAAATGCAATGATTCACTTAACAACTCTGGCAAGAAAAGTCATAAAATGGGGCAAATTCATTTAACACATTTTCACTTAGCAACACAAATTTTGGGCTCAATTGTGGTCGTAACTCGAGGACTACCTGTATCTCCATGATCACGTGATCAAAACTGACAACTGATTCGTATTTATGATGATAACGGTGTTCTAGTATCCGATGTTCACTTTTAGCGACCTTCTGACAATCGAAGTTCAATGGGGAAGTCAGATTCACTTATCAACTGTGTTACTAACTTACCAATTGCAGTGAGTCTTAAGAACAAGAAAGGTTGTAAAATGGAACAAAGCTCACTTAACAACCGTCTCACTTAGCAAGAGAAATTTTGTGCTCAATTTGTGGCCGTAAGTTGAAAACTACCTGTATTTAAAAGAGGCATAACGATAGTAGATTTAAAACTGTCGCACTCATGGGCTAAAGGTAGGATGATGGTATCATGGATACATACTTGTGCTTGTCCTATGGTTAGGTGCAAGTAAGGAAAAAAAGATAATATTTTCTGTCCTCTAACTTGGGAAGACCAGAGCAGAGAGAAGAAGAGGGATAAAGAGGGAGTCCTTGGCTTGCTAATTCAACTCCTAATGACCCTAGTAGGCAATAGGATAAAATGGTCAAAAAAGATTGATGTTTTTCTGTAGCGGTTTGCTGATGTCTACTGTTGAGTCATGAAGCCTAGAACTGTTTATACCAGTGTTTTTCAAACTTGGCAACTTTAAGATGTATGGATTTCAATACCCAGAATTATTAGTGGGAAAAGGGTGCATAAGTGCACCAGCGTGCCTACCGTCCCTGTCCTAATGTTCCCTCTTATCAGTACTCATCTTATGTATATAAACAATGTTATATCTATGTATATTACCAACACGTACTTGACAAAAATAAATAAATAAAATAAATAAATAAAAATAAAACGGCTTCTCATATTTTGTGTTTACCAGGAGACATTTTGAACGGTGTAAGGACCTTTTGAACAAAATGCAGATGCTTGGATAATGCCTTTAGGTCTAATTGAGGAGTGGTATATGCCAGGATCTCACACATACCCGCAACTTGGAGGTTCTCCTGGATGTCGCGATTCCTGTCCGATGAACAGGTGGCAGTTGTGGCTAGGACAGCCTTTGCACAACTTTGTGTTGTGCGCCAGTTGCAGCCTTTCCTGGACTAGGATTCCCTACCTTCAGTTGTTCAGTTCCTAGTCCTCTCACAACTGCACTACTGTAATGCACTCTACATGGGGCTACCCTTGAAGAACATTCAGAAGCTACAGCTGGTGCAAGTGCGGCAGGGTGAGAAGTTTCGGGCCACCCCAAGAATGGGACTTGTGACACTGCTGCTCCGCAAGCTGCACTGGTTACCAGTCTGCTTGCAGGTGCAATTCAAGGTGTAGGTGATCAACTTTAAAGCCTTTCATGGCAAGTGTCCAGGTTACTTGAGGGACCATCTCACCCCACTGGGATTGGCCCGTACCACTTTTGCCAGCAGAGGAGGCATGCTACGGGTCCCGTCAGCCCCAATATTCCGGCTGGGAGGGTCTAGGAGGGCCTTCTCAGCTTTTGCTCCTGCCCTCTGGAACATCTTGCCCCCCCCCTCCCGATGTGAGGTTGACTCCAACTCACCTATCTTTTCATAAGGGCCTTAAGACGTGGCTGTGCCAGTTGGTTTCGGGTCCCAGTGGGGGGATCAGCACAATGGAGGTGGTTGATTAATAACAGATCCCACCTTGTCCCCACCCTCCCCATGTGTCTTTGGTTTTAAGGTTTGATTTTAACATTTTTGTTTTAACTAAGACAGAGGTCTCCAAACTAGGCAACTTTAAGACTTGTGGACTTCAACTCCCAGAATTCTCCAGCCAGCTATGCTGGCTGGAGAATTCTGGGAGTTGAAGTCCACAAGTCTTAAAGTTGCCAAGTTTGGAGACCCCTGAACTATCCTGAACTAAGATGTAATTGTAAATCGCCCAGAGTTACCCTATGTAAGATGAATGGCCAATAAAATGTATAAATAAATAAATAAAAATAAATCCCAGACAGGTTGAGGGAGGGAATTCTTCTAAACTAGGTGGAGATGTTTGTTTGAAAAGACCACTCTTGCTAAGGAAAGTTGCCCAGCGATCTCTTCCTCTTTTCTTATATTCTGAAAAGAAAAATAAATATTGAACGTATGAATTTTTAAAAAATAGTCGAATCATGTAGAGGTTTTAGAGTTTTATTCGTACGCCTGACTACAACGATGCCTTTACAAAATGGAATATATGGGAGATTTTAAATGCCCATGTTCTCTACATAGACTTATGTATCTCAAAAATTATTTATTTCTTGGTGGTCTCTTCAGGCTTCTTGGCATCTGATGGGGGGATCTGGGCATGGGCTTCGAAAGAGACTGGGATTGTGATCTCTGCAGACTGAATGGCTGGTTTGGGCAAGGGCGCCTCCACAGTCAGCATGCCATCTGGGGAAAGCGATGATCGGACCACGGATGCATCAATGCCAGGAGGCAACCTGTGAAAGGAAGAGCACATCAGAATGGTCTGGGAGGCTTATGAGGTTAATCCAAATGACTTCATAGCAGGGGCGGGTTCCTAATTTTTTTACTACCATTCTGTGGGCGTGGCTTATTTTGTGGGTGTGGCTTGCCAGCCATGTGACCAGGTGGGTGTGGCTTGCCAGCCATGTGATCGGGTAGGCGTGGCTTGCCTGTCATATATTACCGTGTTTCCCCGAAAATAAGACATGTCCCGAAAATAAGCCCCACAGGGCTTTTCGGGACATGCGTTGAAATAAGGCCCACCCCGAAAATAAGCTGGGACTCCCCTGCTTGGACTCACTGTGGGGTAGGAAGGCAGCGCATGCGCAGTGCCGGAAGCTCGGCTTCTGGGCATGCGCTGAAGAAAATTTGTAAAAAAATTTAAAAAAAAATTTTTTTTAAATGGCGGCGCCCAGGCACCGGCAACCGACCGCACCGGTACTGTGATGTCACCAGCGGGCCTCTACCGGTGCTATAGAGTGGACCGCACCTGTAGGAACCCACCACTGCTTCATAGGGCTGTTTTCTTCCTTTAAATTGGGCATCTGTTACTGAATGACTCTTTCCCACAATCAGTAGAACCAATATTGAGAGATACCGGCAAATTATTGTTTGCCGATATCTGGAGGTCCATTGGTTTCCTATCCCCCTCATCAATCTTGGCTGTAAAAGAACCTCCACATTGTCATTTTTTTTCCACAAGCAGTACTCAGAAGAGTTTGAAACTGACTTGTAATAATCCTGAGGAGTTCAAGATACTGAAGACTTAGGATGAAAAATAATTGCTTCTCTTAAACTACAGGTGGCTCTCCACTTCACAATCATTCATTTAGCGGCCATTCAGCGTCACAGGGGCACCAACAAAAGTCACTTATACCTGATCCTCATGCTTGGCAAAATTTGGGAACTTGGTTGAGATGTCATGTGATTGCAATTTGTGATTTTCCCAGCCAGCTTCTAGCGGGAAAACTCAATGGGGGAAGCCGAATACGCTTAACAAATGCATGATTCACTTAACAACTGCAGTAATTGGCTTAACAACTATGGCAAAAAAGACCTTGAGATCAGGTGCAATTAACTTAACAACTGCCTTCCTTAGCAACAGAAATTTTGCTCCCAACTGTGGTCAAAGATGAGGATTACTTGTATTGCAGATTATGTAGCAGCAAAAATCCCTTCATCCCCTTTCTGCATATAAGGGAAGAAAAAGGAAGACATTCTTCTCTTAAATTGAGCAGGAAACTATAAAGAACCAACATGCTCTGGTATTTATTTATTTATTTATTTATTTATTTATTTATTTATTTATCTGTCTGTCTGTCTGTCTGTCTGTCTGTCTGTCTGTCTGTCTGTCTGTCTGTCTGTCTGTCTGTCTGTCTGTCTGTCTGTCTGTCTGTCTGTCTATCTATCTATCTATCTATCTATCTATCTATCTATCTATCTATCTATCTATCTATCTATCTATCTACCGCCTCATAGGGCACTCTCTTTATAATGATCCCTTTATAAAGTACTGTATATGTGGTTGATGTATTAAGTGAGCACAATTCTGTTCCCTCTGCTATAGAAATACAAGGGGCAAAAGAAGGTTCAGAAAGGGATATGCAAAATGTTTAAACAGCCATGATCTTATGCAGAGGAAGGAAACCAAGGTGGAAAGCTTATTTGTGTGCACAGCTGGGGAAGTATGTTTCAAAGGAAAGGGTATAAAACAGGGGTATCCAACCTTGGCAACTTTAAGACTTGTGGAATTCTGGGAATTGAAGTCCACAGGTCTAAAAAGTTGCTAAGGTTGGACATCCCTGGTACAAAGCATAACCTTTCCTGGCTTTCGCCACACACAGAAATCTTCCTGTTCAAACTGCAAGCAGATATTTATTCAACAATAGCCGTTAGCAATAACATTTAGACTTACTGTATGTACTGCTTCATAGTGCTTTATAGCCCTCTCTCTAAGCAGTTTACAGAGTCATCATATCGCCCCCAACAATCTGGGTCCTCAGTTTACCAACCTTGGAAGGATGGAAGGTTGAGTCAACCTTGAGCCGGTCAGGATCGAACACCTAGCTGTGGGCAGAGTTAGCCTGCAATGCTGCATTCTAACCATAGCCTCACCAATGTCAGGGGTGAAATGTGAAATATTCCCCTACTGGTTCTATGGGCGTGGCTTATTTTGTGGGCGTGGCTTGGAGGTCAGGAGGGCATGGCCATGTGGTCATGTGACAGGGTGGGCATGGCCAGGTTGTCATATGTCTGGGTGGGTGCGGCCAATTTAGCAGTCTGTTTTGCCAGGGAGCAGGGGGTTGGACCAGATGACCTCTGAGATCCCTTCCAGTCTTTGCTGTGCTGTTTCAAAGCATCCTCTGAAGCTGTGTCTTGTGCCAGCCAGGTTTGTGGTCCTTTCCTTTCCTTTCCCTCTTTCTTCCTCTCTTCTGTGGGAAGCAACCCTCCCCCAAATAAAGAAAAGGCTCACCAAAAAACAAGGAAAAATCAAGCTGCTAACAAAGAACCTGCCTGAAGCTCATTCCACATTCCTGCCCAATAGAGATAATGAGATAATGAGCGTATAGAAAGTGGAAGCCTGATGTTTGGCTCCATTCACACAAGCAGGCAAACAGATCCCTAGAAAACCCATTCAAGACGGGATATTTTGAAATTTCCCCATGGCAAGATTTGGCAGCTAACAAAACACAGTAGTAGAATCAGAATAAGCAGCCCCACACTCAAGACCCGACACAGGACGAAAGTCATTTAGCCACAATGGGAATCACCCAAACCCTTTTAGAAACACAAAGCCCATATTGCACAAACCCCAAAACTTCAAAAACATAGAACCATATAAGAATCCTTCATTTTATCCAGTTTGTTGTTCAGCTAACCCAGAATGTCACTTCGCTTCTGCAATTAAAAACCTCCTTCGAGCAGCTTCCGAAGGCTTTTCAATTGAAAACAGGAGTCCCCAAAGTTTGCAACATTAAGACTTGTGGACTTCAACTCCCAGAATTCCTCAGCCAGCCATGCGGCCAAGTTTGGAGACTCCTGATTTAAAGCAACAGCATTTGTTTTTCTTCTTTGCCAAGCGATCTCCCAGCTGGAAAGTGAGTCCTGATTTTTTCCTTCTAACATCTCCCTCTTTTGTCTTTCTTTCTTTCTCCCTTCCCTTTCCCCTCCCTCCCCCCTCTCTCTTTCTTTCAGGCGAACTGGCAGGGAAAAAAGGCCTTTAAAAGTTTTTTAAAAAACCAGGAAGTGATTATGTCAGGGCGGGTGGGCGGAGCCTCGCGCTGCCATTGCTACCGGTTCTCTGAATCAGCCGCCGCAACCGCTACCTACTCGCCCGAACCGGGACGATTTCACCCCTGCTCACCATGGCTCCCATATTCTCTGTTTTCAGAGAATATGGTGGAGAGGCAAATCATGGGTTTGCTATTGCTGCCAACTTTCTCACATGCAGGAGTCATTTGACGAGTCATAACATCTACTTACGTGTATTTCCTTGTGAAACATCTGGAAATGAATCCATGCTCATCTTGTCTTTCTTCATGTTTGCCTGGAAAAGAAAATATCTTCGTGACAGAATCATCAATGCTTTCTTATATAAAAAATGAATAGATTCTAGATAGTCCATTTTAGACTACAAAGACTATTCTACATAGATTATGTAGACCAGGGGTGTCAAGCTCAATTTCATTGAGGGCTGCATCAGGGTTGTGTTTGACCTGGGGGCCTGGGGGGGGGCATAGCCGCACATGGCCCTCCCAAGCTCCGTTTTTACTGGCAAAGATACCCCGGGCTGGTTCTTCGCTGTTTCCTGGGCGGCCCCGCAGGCCAGATCTAAGCACCCCACGGGCCAAATCTGCCCCCCGGGCCTTGAGTTTGACACCCCTAATCAGTGGTGGGTTCCTACCAGTGCGGTCCACTCTATAGCACCGGTAGCGGCCCGCTGGTGATGTCACAGTACCAGTGCGGTCGGTTGCCGGTGCCTGGGCGCCGCCATTTTAAAAAAAAATTTAATTTTTTTTAAATTTTCTTCTGCATTGCCCAGAAGCCGAGTTTCCGGCACTACTCATGTGCTGCCTTCCTATCCCACAGTGAGTCCAAGCAGGGGAGGATGGCTGAGGGAGCGTGTGAGATGCTGAAAGAACGGGAACTATCTCCATTCCTCTCCCTTCAGCAGTCCGAGAAGCCACGAATGCGCGGTGATGATCCTAGGCATTTTTGCACGTTCGAGGCTTCTCGAGCTGCTGAGGGGAGGGGGAATGGGCAGCAGGACCTATCTCAGTTCCCCTCCCTTCAGCAGTCTGCGAAGCCACGCCCACCCGGTCACATGGCTGGCAAGCCACACCCACAAAATAAGCCACGCCCACAGAGTGGTAGTAAAAATATTAGGAACCCGCCCCTGCCCCTAATGTAGACTATTCTGAATAAGGCCTGAAAGACTTGACTTCCCAAGTCCTGGCCTGCAGTGTCCAGTCACTCCTAACTGCTCCCAGGTCATCCCTGCAAGTAGCTATTGGAGGTAGAAGCCTTCCTCTTCTGATGTTTTTCCCAACAAAAAATAGTTTGGTTTCATATAACCGTCATTCAGAGGAGTAAAATAGGACCAGTTAAAATTGTGCCTTAATTTTAGGTGTAGTCATTTTGTGTGTAATGGTGTTTTGTAAGTCTCCTCCATTTAAAAAAAGTTAAAATAAATTAAAATATAAATGCACAAATATCTTTTTGGAAGAGTATGAGCAGAAGGTTCCTTGCTGAATTTGGAGAGAATTTTCTGAGGGGAGTCAGAAGCTGTAGGCTCAGCACAGGTAATCTTCAACAACCACAATTGGGGTCAGAATTTCCATTGCTAAGCAAGACAGTTATTAAGGGAGTCACGCCCAATTTTACAACCTTTTTTGCCATTTTTAAAAAAAGCAATTTCACTATGGTTGTTAAGTGAATCATATGGTCATTAAGCAAATCTAGCTTTCTCCATTGACCTTATTTGTCAGAAGTTAGCTAGAAAGTCACAAATGGTGATCACATAACCACAAGTCGCACATGCAACCCTCATAAACGGGTGGATTCTGGATCCTTTTGCTGCCGCTTCGCTCAGGGTTGTGTTGCGTGAGTGCGCACGCAGCAATAAAAAAAATGTGCATGCGCAGAAGCAAAATCCAAGATGGCGGCGCCCACGAAGACACCGACAGAACCGGCTCTGTGACATCATCGCTGAGTTACTAACGGTTCTAAAGAACCGATTAGAACTGGTAGGAACCCACCTCTGATCATAAATGCATGCCAGTTGCCAAGCATCTAAATTTTGATCGCCCGACCAAAGAGATGCTGCAACAGACGTAAGTATGAGGACCTGTTGTGAGTCAATTTTTCAGTGCTATTGTAATTTTGAACGGTCGCTAAATAAATAATTGCAAGTCGAGGATTGCCTATAAATTCATCTTGCCTTCAAAGAATCAGTCAAAGTCCTGCTGATTGAATTGTTATTTTTTTCTCTCTCTTTTTGCATATAAGAACAGCAAAATAAATAAATAAAATAAATAAATGACTGTTGCTGAATCATCAACAGAAGCTTTATCTACTAACCATAATAGGCTTGTTTTAAGGCCCAAAAGTATTTTGGAAGGTTCTTTTTAGGTCACTTGGCTACTCTTGCTATCATACTTCAAAAAGGATAAACGTACAGTTCTCTTGGCAACAGTTGAAGTACTTTGCCATGGTCTACTTCTGAGATATTTTGGAACTTCTAAGTATAGCATCTGGATTACTGGATGGTCTCCCATCCTATCACCAAACAGATCTGCCCGTGTTTATCTATTCAAGATCAGTCAAAAACAGCTACGTGCTGCCTCTTGCTCATATGAGAATTGATATATTAAGTCTTAAAAACAACAAAAGATGCTTGAAGTAACTCTAATGCAAGAATTGTAACTAACAGAGGATGATTGGTTGGACAGGGATGTCAATGGGAGGTGGAATTTTAAAAAATCAAGGTAGCAGCCATGATCACATGATCAAAGCCTCACATGTATCGTGTCTAGTGGAGTTTTAAAAAGGGGGCAGGGCTTTCATTGCACAACTGTAGCCACCATCTTGATATTTTGACAACCTCCCCAGATCGAAAAATTCAAGATGGCTGCTGTGATCACATGACTGAAGCCTTGCCCCTTTTGAGCAATGGGCATTGCATTGGTTGCTTCAATCTCACGATAATAGACTCTCCCTTGACTTTTTTTACCCCCTTCCCTCCCAAGACGGCCTTGTTTGGTAAGCAGTTATTGTTATAAGCTTTGAGACAAAAACGGGTCTGTGATGAGATTAAGTGAATGCACTGCTTGGCTAACTTGCTGCTGTAATCTTTTGAAGCTCTTTTAGTTGGCGCATTTTAGCAAAAAAAAAAAAAGAGAGAGAAATGTCTTTTTTGCCTTAGACTGAGTATGATTTAAATGTGCATGTTGGATTCAAGAGACCTATGGTATAGGGAAGTTGGATAGTACACTTCAAAAAAACTCTATCTGGCACCTAATCAGACCCCTTAATTTTAATCAGGCATGGAATAGGCCAGCTGCAATCCAGCTGGCAAAGGAGACAGGGAAGTGAAGTTTCCCAGCTATGCAATTTCTTTGTTTGCTTCCTCTGTTCTCACCCACCTTTGTTCTTTTTATCTCCGCTCGTAGGCAGGAGAGTGGCATTGCACAACTGCTTCTGATAGAACCACCTCTACAAAAGATCCTGCTATATGAACCATATTTGTCTTTTAAGACGCAAAACTATTCTGCCGTGGTAGACCAAACCGAAATCAGAAGTCCCCAGTTTTCAAAACGGGACAGATAGAGTTTAAACTTGATAAACGTGATAAACCTGGTCCAGTTTGTGGTTTGTTTTGTTCCCCGGCTTAGTGTGTTGTGTCTACCAAGCTCTTTGGCTGGTTTGTGATTGTATTGTGGAGAGAAAAAAATGAGATAATTCAGTACTAAATTCATAGCGTTCTACAGACCACCATGGAATTTGGCGTTAGATAGCCAGCTGGTTGACCTTGGTCCAGTCCTTCATTCTCAGAAGAAGAAAACAAGGACGAAGCACTTCTGAAAAACCCTGCCAAGAAAACTGTGGTTGCCTCCAGTCAAGGCTGACTCAAAAACACACAGACACACAAACAAAAACTTTTCAAGGCTCCTAGACCTGGAAGCCATTACTCTCATTTAAATGGGTTTGCACTGTATCTTGTTCAACTGAGGCGATATCTGTTCCTGCTTATGCAATTGATAGGCAAATATAAAGTCCCATTTCCCATCATTTCAGCAATGTTGTTATGGTCAGCCCAAGGCTATAATGCCCACAGAATTCTCAAACAAGCCCCACACATGTCTTAAAATTAGCAACAAGAACAGCAGCTGCAATCTGTCCTTTTTCTCTTCTGCTTTTGAGCAGTCTCTTGAAAAAAATAAACTTTTAAAGGCGGGTTGCTCTCTTACTTTGCTACTGGTGCGTTACGTGTGCATCACCACGGTTTTTGTGTGCGCGCGCCCCCTCGCGCGATTTTGCTTCCGCGCATGCGCTAGAAGAAAAAAAGCCCAGAAATTCTGAAAAAAAGATGGCGGCTCCTAGGGACCGGCAACCAACTGCACCGGGTCAGTAACCTCTTGGTGACGTCACCAGCCCGCCGCTACCGGTGCGATAGAGTGGACCGCACCGGTAGGAACCCACCACTGGACCAGTCACCACGTTCTGAGTGTAGGAAAAGGTGACATTGTCCACCACCACCTCCCGGCCCATTTCCAGGGTGGTTTTCACCTGCAATCCAGAATTGTTGTTTTCTGACCCAAGAGGGGGTCTCCAGTGCTTTGATCCACTCTAGGAGCAGCCCAAACTCTGATTGGTTCCAGTACGTGTCCCAAAGGTGCTTTTTCAAAAGGCAATTGGACTGTCTTGTTTTTCTTTGAAGATGTTTTGCTTCTCATCCAAGAAGCTTCTTCAGCTCCCCAAAGAAAGTCCAGTTGCCTCTTGAAAAAGCACCTTCGGGACAACCATGACCTGGATGATTAAGAATCTCCTTAGATGCTAAAGTGGGTGGCATTTCCCCTTCTCTTGGTCATTCCCCTGCGCAGTGATTTCTACCTGGGCTTGTTGGCTGCTCAGTTTTCTGTGGGTTGGCAGTTGTGGATTTTTAAACAATCTTGGAGTTGACCCAGGGGCGGGTTCCTAATTTTTTTACTACCACTCTGTGGGCGTGGCTTATTTTGTGGGTGTGGCTTGCCAGCCATGTGACTGGGTGGGCGTGGGCCTCGGGAGCTTGGCAGGGCCGGAGAAGCAGGGTTGCATTGCCCACCCGCAACGCAGCCCCCCGCAGCGGGAGCAGCAAGACCGCGGCAGCGGTTCTTCTAGGAGGCTTCATCCGGCCTGAATGCTTCTCCCCATTCGATGATCCTAGGCTCCTGCCGCCCATTCCCCCTCCCCTCAGCAGCTCGAGAAGCCTTGCACGTGCGAAAATGCCTGGGATCATCACCGCGCGTTCATGGCTTCTTGGACTGCTGAAGGGAGGGGAATGGAGATAGCTCCTGCCGCCCATTCTTTCAATGTCTCACGTGCTCCCTCAGCCATCCTCCCCTGCTTGGACTCACTGTGGGGTAGGAAGGCAGCGCATGCGCAGTGCCGGAAGCTCAGCTTCTGGGCATGCGCAGAAATTTTAAAAAAATAATAATAATAAAAAAAATTTAATGGTAGCACCCAGGCACCGGCAACCGACTGCACCGCAACTGTGACATCACCAGCGGGCTGCTACCGGTGCCTATAGAGTGGACCGCACTGGTAAGAACCCACCACTGAGTTGACCTGTGATGTCCTATTAAGTCAATGAACTTAACTCAACCAGGCCTAGAAGCTCGGGCACCATTCAGCTTTGATGTCTCCCTTTTGATTTCAGCCCAGGCTGAGTGAAGCAGGTCTTGAAGTTGAGTCATGGGAACTGGACTTCTTATTTTGTTGCTTTGAAACGTTTCGCTGCTTATCCAAGTAGCTCCTTCAGTCTGAGCAAGTTGGTTAGGGAGACCCCATATACAGGCTGTCCTTGACTGACGACCACGAAAGAGGGCAAAATGTCTGTTGCTAAGCAAGGCAGTCGTTAAGTGAGTTTTACCCCATTTTACGACCTTTCTGGCCACAGTTGTTAAGTGAATCACTGCCGTTATTAAGTTAGAAACTTAACACACGGTTATTAAGTGAATCCGGCTTCCCCATTGACTTTGCTTGGTCGTAAAAGGGGACAGTGCAACCATCATAAATATGAGTGACTGGCCAAGCATCCCAATTTTGATCACATGACCATGGGGATGCTACAATGGTTGTAAGTATGAATGTCAGGGTTCCAAGTAACACCCCCAACGAAAGAAAACTCTGAGGCTTGAGTTTCCTCAAAGTTCCATTTTATTAGCGATGTCATATTGGCACATCTGAGGAAACCCGAATCTGAAAGCCTCTGGGTTTTCCTCACCCAAAAGAAAGTCCAAGTCCCTGCCTAGCACCCACATGTCCATCACATGGTCCAATCAAAGCACCATTCCAACTGGAGATGCTTCCCAGTCACACCCCTCCAGGTGCAGGGCAGAGTGGCCTTGACTCTTGGAGAAAGGAATGTTATTTTGACTACATATCTCCCCAGCTCCCTGCAATCCCCCCTCCCAGTTTCCCACAGCACCAAATGTGGCAGGCCTGAAGATCCAAGGCCCAAAATCGGTTTCCAGGCCTGACAATGAAAAACAGTCGTAAGTCACTTTTTTCGGTGCCATTGTAACAAATGAATTGTTGTATATCAAGGTCTACCTGTACATTATATCCTTCAGGGAGGTTTCATTTCTTACCTAATCTGGATAAACTCATTATGTGAGTAGGCAGAGAGTCGTTGGGATGAAAATGTTCCAACTCCTAAATCCTTTGCCTTAGTGCCTTTATTTATTTATTTATTTATTTATTTATTTATTTATTTATTTATTTATTTATTTATTTATTTATTTATTTATTTATTTATTTATTTATTTATCGATCGCACTTGTATGCTGCCCACTCCACAGAGACTCTGTGATGGCAAACCTATGGCACGTGTGCCAGAGGTGGCATGCAGAGCCCTCTCTGTGGGCACTCACGCCATCGCCAGCTCCTCTTCTGGTTTCCGGCGCGCACATGCGCACCATCCAGTGGCCGCTGGTGGTTCAGAGAACTGGTAGCGGCAGCAGCGCGAGGCTCCACCCACCCACCCGGACGTCACCATTTTCTTTTTTTCACTCTCTGCGCATGCGCAGAGGTTGGAATAGCGCGTGCGACGGTGGCACATGTGCAAAGCGCACACTTCCGAACCAGTAGGGAAGGTAAGTAGATTTTACCACTGGAACAGTCCCTAAAAGGAAAAGAGGGACACTGGTAGATTGACCCACCCAGGACAGGAAGAGCCAGATGCAAGGGAATCACCCAGCAGGTGTACTAGTGACTATAGTCCATAGCCTGGACTCATTGCCAATCCCTTGCAGTCTGGACTGGAATAACAGAACAACAGAATTGGAAGGGACCTTAGAGGTCTTCTAGTCCAACCCCTTGCACAGGCAGGAGACATTTTGCCAGTGATGGCAAACCTATGGCACGTGTGCCACAGGTGGCACACAGAGTCATATCTAAGGGCACGTCAGGCATTGCCCTATGTCAGCTCCAGTTTGCATGCGCACGCTGGCCAGCTGATTTTCGGCCTTCTTTTCGGCCGTTTTCACTCTCCGCAGGCTTCAGGAAAGCCTCCTGAAGCCTGGGATGGTGAAAAACGGGCCAATGGGCCAACCAGAAGTTCATTTCTGAACTTCTGGTTGGCCCATTGGGCCATTTTTCGCCATCCCCAGGCTTCAGGAGTCTCTCTTGAACCCTGGGGAGAGCGAAAAACAGCCCAATGGGCCTACCGGAAGTCCGGAGGCTTCAGTGAGGCCTGTGCGCATGCGCGGGGGAGAGGGCATTGCATTATGGGTGTGGGCATGCGCGTGTGCACCATCGTGCGCATGTACACCCTTTTGGCACCCGAGCCGGAAAAGGTTTGCCATCACTGCCTTATACCATTCCAGACAAGTGGCTGCCCAGTCTCGTCTTAAAAGCCTCCAGTGATGGAGCACCCACAACTTCTGAAGGCAAGCCGTTCCACTGATTAATTGTTCTCACTGATAGGAAATTTCTCCTTAGTTCCAGGTTGGTTCTCTCCTTGCTTCGTTTCCATCCATTGCTTCCTGTCCTGCCTTCTGTTGCCTTGGAGAACAGGTTGACCCCCTCATCTCTGTGGCAGCCCTCAAATATTGGAACACTGCTATCATGGCACCCGCTAGTCACCCCTGGTCCTGGAATGTCTGAAGGTGGCTGAAGAAACAGTCTGAAGCAGCCGGGGAGAGAAGCAACCTAGGCTGCAGCATGGAATCACCCTTACAAGTAGTCCTCGATTTACGATCATTCATTTAGCAACTATTCAAAGTTACGACGCCACTGGGGAAAAAGTGAATTACATCCAATCCTCACACTTATGACAGCTGCAGCGATCCGGATGCTTGGCAAACAGCTCGGCTTGCACTTCAACAACAACGTCGCAACGTCCTATAACCACGTGATCCCCCTTCGCCACCTTCCCAGCCAGCTTCTGCCAAGCAAAAGTAAATGGGGAAACTGGCAAGGAAGGTTGAAAGTCGCAGTCACATGATGTCTCACTTAATGACTGCAACCAAACGGGCCATAAAATCGGGTATGGTCACATGACACTTCACTCATGTTTTTCATAAAGCAAGAGATTAAAATTAACACGCCACCTTTTCCACAGGACAAGAACCCCCTGGAGCCAAAGAACGGAGCGTCTTCATTACGTCCTGTTAAATGCATGCTGAGCACTCAAAGAGACTTCTGTACAATCCAGTAATAATCCTCTTGTGACCAGTGTACTAAGAGCTGTTGACGAGGCTTTCTAAGTAAAAGGGCTGCTGGCTTCAATTGACTAAAACCTTAGACCAGACCTCAAAAAGGCTCACGGATTGATTGGTTCACTTATGGCTCATTTTTTTCCACTTGAAATGCATTGTCTGAATACACATTTCTTTTGGCTTGGAGACTACCATACTATTTCAAATATTAAAGATTTTTTTAATATATATTTCATGCAATTTTCGTGTCCCGTATTATTTTTAAAATAACACACCTTACTTCTACAGGATGGGTCGATACAAAGCCCTCCAATAAAGTTTATAAAGAAAAGGAAAAAATAAAGCTAAGAAGAAGCGAAAACTTTAAAAGAATCGGATTAAAGAAGTAAACAGGCGAAAGGAGTAACGCCTGCATGGTGTAAGGCAGCTGTATTCCTTCAGATTTCTTTCAATATAAATTCAACAAGTAAAAAAATGAACTTATTGTCTTTAAGCATTTAATCCATTCATTTAAAAATATTTCTCCTTTGGTAGCGTGGATATTAAAATCTCAATTAGAAACACCAATACATAAAGGAGAATATTTGTAGCTCAGGATTGACATGAGGGGTCCTTGCTGCTCTCTGAGCTTGCTTGTTTTCTTGCAGACATTTCATTAGCATTGATGATGTTACCTAGTTTGGTAATGAAACGTCTGCAAGAAAACAAGCAAGCTCAGAGAGCACCAAGGACCCCTCATGTCAATCCTGAGCTACAAATATTCTCCTTTATGTATTGGTGTTTCTAATTGAGATTTTAATATCCACGCTACCAAAGGAGAAACATTTTTAAAGGAATGGATTAAGTGCTTAAAGACAGATGATTAATCAGCCCGACATCTTCTCATAGGCGACAATCCTACAAACAAGGGGAACCTCTACTATATTGGGAGGCTGTAGATCTCAGCTATCATTTATGAAGTGTTAACCTCTGAGCAGTCCTCCTTAGGTACACCAAAGCATTGCAGCAACCGTTAATGACGTTAGAGTTTGGGTCAAAGTCACTGGTCTTTGCTGCAGGAGCGGTTGAAGAATTGATTTGGAAAAGGGAGATGTTTGAGAATAGAACACTGCATCCAGTTTTGGCCACCACACTATAAAAATGATGTGATCACTATAGGTCACTATAGATGACCTACAAGGTCCCTTCCAACTCTAATAATAATAATAATCTAATCTAAAAAAGATGTGGAGACTCTAGAAAAAGTGCAGAGAAGAGCAACCAGGATGATTAGGAGACTGGAGACTAAAACATACGATGAACGGTTGCAGGAACTGGGCATGGCTACTCTAGTGAAGAGAAGGACCAGGGGAGACATGATAGCAGCATTCCAATATTTGAGGGGCTGCCACAGAGAGGAAGGGGTCAAGCTATTTTCCAAGGCACCCAAAGGCCAGACAAGGAATAATGGATGGAAACTGAACAAGGAGAGATTCAACCTGGAAATAAGGAGAAATTTTCTGACAGTGAGAACAATCAACCAATGGAACAGCTTGCCTTCGGAAGTTGTGGGAGCTTCATCACTGGAGGCTTTCAAGAAAAGACTGGACTGCCATCTGTCAGAAATGGTATTGGGTCTCCTGCTTGGGTGGGATGACCTACAAAGTCCCTTCCAACTCTGTTAATCTGTAATCTTAATCTGAGAGATCTCAAGAGAAGCTACTCACCAGTGATTTCTACTATGCCGTCCTTTGTCTTCACCATCAACTCTTCCGGTGCAAAGTGGTTGACATCCAATGCCACTTTCCAGCTATCTGAAGTCTGCCGGATCTCCGAGACGCCGCTGCTCAACTGGCGGTTCAAAGCCCTGTTGAAGGCAGGGTTGGGCCCTGGCAAGCTGACGACGGGGCTAGCGGCCACCGGCTCTGGACTTGAGCTGACCAGAGGTCGTACGTAACCTGGCCAGCTGGTGGTCCCTGCAGGCCACTTGTACCAGTCCTCGGGAATCAGTGGCATGCCAAAGGACTGGTCCAAGAGCCTGCTGCCCCTGTACCAGTCCCAGCTGGGGCTGCGTAGAAAACTGAAGGGCACTTGACGTTCCGACATGTCCTGTTCCAGAGCCGTCCCAAAACTCTCTGCCCGGACCTGGAGTGTGAAGAGCTACTCCCTCTAACTGGCCCTTATCAACACACAGCCAGCTATTTTAGGACAAGAATCCCAGCTCTCTCTATTAATGGAAATTACGCTTGGCTAGAGGAAGTTGATGAATATTACACAGGTCTCAATGACATTCCCCTTGTGCATTTGTCATCCTCTGCTTTCTCTGCTGGGGAGGGGGAGCAAGGAGGGAGGGGGAAAGGAGAACAATTCCCCTTGCAGAACTGCAGGGGCCCAAATTCCAATTTTGACTTTTTGACCTCGGCAGTGTAAAAATAAAGTAAGACTAACTAAAAGAATTTTTGAAGTACAGCAAGAATTACCCCATCTTTCTTGCAACACCAGAACTTTCATGACAGAGTGACATGGGTTGTTTATTTTCGCCCAGTCTTTCTTGGCTCCTATTCGCCTTTTTAGTATAGTTTTTTTTAAGCACATAAAACAAATCTCTGAGAGATGTGCGTGCTAAAATGTGCATAAAACCAATCAAATGAAATTTTTTTTCAATTTCAAAAACCCGAAAATCAGTAGGGATAACTTTAGGGAAAGGAAAGGAGAGGAGAGGGGAGGGGAGGGGAGGGGAGGGGGAGGGGAGGGGGAAGGAAGGAAGGAAAGAGAAAGAGAAAGAAAGAAAAAGAAAAGAAAGAAAGAAAGAAAGAAAGGAAAGAAAGAAGAGGAAGGAAGGAAGGAAGGAAAGAACAAAAGAAAGAAAGAAAAAGAAAGAAAGAAAGAAAGAAAGAAAGAAAGAAAGAAAGAAAGAAAGAAAGAAAGAAAGAAAGAAAGAAAGAAAGAAAGAAAGAAAGAAAGAAAGAAAAGGAAGGAAGGAAGGAAAGAGAAAGGGAAAGGGAAAGGGGAGGGGAGGGGAGCGGAGGGGAGGGGAGGGGGAAGGAAGGAAAGAGAAAGAAAGAAAAAGAAAAGAAAGAAAGAAAGAAAGAAAGAAAGGAAAGAAAGAAGAAGAAGAAGGAAGGAAGGAAGGAAGGAAAGAAAGAAAGAAAGAAAGAAAGAAAGAAAGAAAGAAAGAAAGAAAGAAAGAAAGAAAGAAAGAAAGAGGGAGGGAGGGAGGGAAAGGGAAAGGGAAAGGGAAAGGGAAAGGGAAAGGGAAAGGGAAAGGAAACCTTTACATTGCAGGCTGGGACAATCACCAGAATGGCACTGCTTTACTTTTCTTGACCAAATAGGCTTCCATTTAATATAGAAATCTATAGTGGAAGATCTTTAGCTCCGGGAAAAGTGACACGAGAGGAAAATTCCCCAAATATCCCATCCCCAGCAAGCTAAAACCAGCAACTTTTGTAACTGTGTTAGTAAAGATTCATACACTCATGCAAACCCATTAGCTCCTAAATTTTGTTAGTGAGTGCTTGGACTTTCCTTTTCCTCCTGTTTTACATCTGACGTTTGTCAGTCAGGCTTGTTGCCTTCTAATAAAAGAGAGGGGTTAAAACCTAACAGTAGACATTTCCCCATATTACTTAACATTCATTCTCTCAAGCCATGCTGGTTCTGCGAATAACCCAGCATAATTTGGGACGGAATTCAATTCTCAATTATTAACTACGAGTTTGATGGCCAGTGGTCCTCATGAATCTTTACTAACCTGGCTGAACACATTTTGGCACCTGGATTAGAACAGTCTGAATGTCACCCTCTTTTGATCTAATTTAAATTTGGGACATAATCCAGCAATCTCTTCTACAAACATCAAGGAAATGAATGGGAATCGGGGCCAGCCCTAACATTTGGCTGAAGAGAGCAGCCTACACTGGGCCAAAAGGTCTTATGTGACATGAAAGAGTAGCACATTTGAGTCACTTATTTATTATTGGGTCCTTTTTTTAATGCCTATGTGGTCAGAGGGGCTTGTGGGATCTTGTGGTTCATGTATCCAAATTACTTGCTTGATTCTAGGCCCTGAATTCTGAATACCATAGTTGTAAGTATCATTCATTGCCCTACCATTGGGAGCCAGTCTCTTATTACTTATCTCATTTGACCCATGACTTTAAAAAGCACCCCAACTGATAGCCCCATAACTCATTTCTTTCACACTGTGCCCTCTCTGCTATTTTTCATCAGGTTCCAAGCACATCATTTCAGGGTGTTCTTGAATGGCTATGATACATTCACGAAGCATTGATAGATGATAGGTAGAGTCAGATCTAAGTGAAGAGCAAATGACTGTTGAAGATGGGGCTGGCCCTACCATTTAGGACAAAGCAGCTGTCTCAAGTAGCAGATACTATGCTGGGATGTGAGATGTTTGACAATTGAGCTGGGGTGCCAAGTAGATGGCCCTGAATCTGCAGCCATTCCATGTCTGGTCCTGTTTAGTCAACATCTCTCCTGGTAAGAAGTTGGACTACAGCAGGGGTCAGCAACCTGCTGCTCTAGAGCCACATGTGGTTCTTTCATCCTTCTTCTGTGGCTCCAGGGGTGAAATGCTGCCGGTTCGGGCGGGCCAGTCAGTTGTCATAGAGTTGATAGAGCCGATAGCGATCGCAGCATGAGGCTTCCCTTGCTCGCTTCCCCCACCCGCCTGGACGCCGGCATTTGGGTTCTTTTACCCTCTGCGCATGCGCAAAGCATTCTGCGCATGCACAGAGGGTAAAAGAACCCAAATGCCGGCGTCCAGGCGGGTGGGGGAAGCAGGCGAGGGAAGCCTCATGCTGCGATCGCTATCGGCTCTATCAACTCTATGACAACTGACCGCCTGCCCGAACCGGCAGCATTTCACCCCTGTGCGGCTCCCTGTCACCAGTCAACTCCACAATTGATGGGGCTTTCAGTTAGGATAGGTAGAAGAAAAAGGACTCCGCGCTAGGAGGAAACTATCGTGGGGGAAACCGGACTTCCGGTTGGCTCCAGAATTGAACGGGGGGCTTCGGGTTAGGGCCTTTGTGGCTCTTTGAGTGTTTAAGGTTGCCGAACCCTGGACTAAGGAGTCAAGGGTGATGACTTGTCTTTCCCTGAGCAGTAAAAGGTTTTCAAGGGTCTGGAGGGAGTTGAAGATCTTTCACACCTTCCTAGTGGCCATGAGTCATCAAGTGGAAAGCAGCCACTTCAGAAGGAAGAAGAGACCCTCTGAAGTCATCCACCTCATCTAGCCAAGATGGGTCCCTAGAGGATACAATGGCCTTTCTGGCACATTCTATATGTTTGACTGCAAAGTAGGACTAAACCTGGTAGTTAATAATATAGTCCATTTCCTCCCAATGCATAAAGGGAAGAACTTTCTACAGAAATAGACTAATTTTGAGATTGGGCGGGGGGGGGGGGGGAGTTGTAATTGAAGTAATTTGTATTTTATTGCAAGGAGGGAATAAAATACCTGGGGGTTCATCTGCCTTCAGGTCAGAAATATCATAGCTGGCTACCCTTGGTGAGACAGGGAAGGCAGATAAAAATGTTGGGACAACCCAAGTGTTACAAGAGTACCTTTTGGTATAGTGGTGAAGATGTTGGACCAGAAATAAAAGGCTCTGCCCATTCTTTCTCAGACTACTCAGACCAACCTATCTCAGGAGATCGATGTTGTGTTGGGAGAGAAAATAGGAGGAGGGAGACCTCTCTATCTCCATCTTGAGGTCCTCCTGTACATTATGAATGGTGGGATATAAAGCTAAAGAAACAAAAACAAATGAGTTAGGGCTAAGAGTTAATGACTGGTGCAAAGCTATTCAGTGATGGCAACCAAGTCAATTAAGGATTTAATGATAATAGTGTGGGAAGCCTCCCCCTCCTAAAAAATGAAATATTTTGGGGAATATTAAAAGAGGTAGAATATTATATTTCCCCAAAGGAGAAAGGGAGAAAAATCTTATCAAAGGCAGAAAGCAGCCCCAGTCTTCCTGCCATAGCCTCAAACAGAAGCCTGAAACCTTTATAGATGGATATTTTGTACCTATTAAGAAAGCCAGACTATCCTATTCATAATATTCTTCTGCTTGGGCAGGGGGTTGGACTAGATGACCTGCAAGGTCCCTTCCAACTCTGTTAATCTGTAATCTGTAATCTGTAATCTAAACAAAACACCTTCAGCCACAGCAACCACAGAAGGCTGGAGCTGATGGGGTTTTTAGTTTCCCCCACCAAAATTCTAAGGACAGGACATGACCTTTAGGAAATAATAGGATTAACCTACCACCATTGGAATAGTAAAAGACACAAGGCTCATTACATTGCATAACCCCCTGGAGCATCTCAATCACCAAACCGCAGAACCCTATAAAAATCCACCTACTCATCCAGCCAATTGGTCAGCCACCCCAGAAGCATGCTGCTGTCACTGAAGTTTCTGAAAAACAAATAAACAGGACCTTCTTTCTTTGTACCAAGCCTCCATTTTATTTCCAGCGTCTTTCTCCTGGATTGGAATTTTTCTTCCGACAATAGCATTTCCACAAGGCTAATGTTAACTCCAAGGGTTGTACGAATGAACCTTTTGGTTAGTTCACTATGTTTTATGAACTCAGAAAATGAGTATCAAGCTAAGTGCATTGTGAATGACTTTCCATGAGTTTGAACTTTCTTCACCCATTAATATAGCTCCAGGTTTTGTGCCTAACATCATGGTGACATCTGGCTCAAAGACAGAAGCTGTAGTTTTCTAAATACTACTGAACTACATATCCCAGCAGTCTCAGTTATCTCTCTCTCACACACACACACACACACACACACACACACACACACACACACACACACATATATATATATATATATATATATATATATATATATATATATATATATATATATATATATATATATATATATATATATATATATATATATATATACATATATATATATATACACACATACCATATTTTTCAGAGTATAAGACGCACCGGAATATATACCTTAGTTTTGGGGGAGGAAAATAGGGAAAAATATCTACCTACCAGGTATTCATCGGGCTAGCATCCTTAGTCTGGTCAGCTTTAGCACATTATTTTTTCCCCTGGTTAGGGCTGAAAAAAATCTTCGGAGGGAGTAGCAATGAAAACAAGCCTGCAAAGACTTAGGGCTGCAAAAAAACCTTCTTTGGGGGGAGTAGGAATGAAAAAATCCTGCAAACCTGAAGATTGTTAGCACCTCGTTAGGGCTGAAAAAACCTTTTTTGGAGGGAGTAGCAATGAAAACAAGCCTGCAAGTTAGAGCTGGAAAAAAAAGCTTCGAAAAAGCTACATTCAGAGTATAAGACACACCCAGATTTTCAGCCTCTTTTAGGGGGGAAAAGGTGTATCTTATACTCTGAAAAATACGATATATGCTGAGATTTTTCAGGGCTTCATCTACTTAAAAGTATGCAATTTCTGTGGAAGTTAGTTTGACTTTCCTTCACAGAGTATATTCCCACAACATCCATCCATTCCTCCCTCATTGTTTTTCATCCGCTAAAGCCAAGTCAGAGACCAGGAAGGAGGAGGAAGCATTATGCTGAGTTTGGGGAATAACTCTTTTGCCATTCTAAGTTATTAGATTTGCTGCCCTAAATGAAGAAATATTAATTCAATGGTGAGGCTCGGGAGGTCAAGGGTCCCCCTTACAAGGCCATAATTGCTTAATTCCCATTGACAGCAGTTGCCTTTCTGTGTCCTGTTCTCCCACCTCACCTTCCCTTCCCCAACAACACTGCCTTGTGTAATTGCATAATTGGAACTTAAACCCATCTAAATCCCACATCCTACTTTTCCTTTATGCTCTTTTGGCAGGGCAGTGTAAAAGAGCTTTTAAAGAGCTCATGTTTAATTAAGGATTGGTTTCCTAGGATTTATAACCATCTAGCAACTTTATCTTTTTATCTACCCATCTTGATGCATCTATCTATCCGTCTATCTTTTTGGAAGCTGCATTAATATAATTCCAAGATATATACATATATGCAAAAAAAAAAAAAAAGAAATATAGAAAATACAGAAAAAAATTATGTGATATTGTAAAGGGGAAAAATAAACTGCAAACATATTCTTCCTTCCTTCCTTCCTTCCTTCCTTCCTTCCTTCCTTCCTTCCTTCCTTCCTTCCTTCCTCTTTCTTTCTTTCTTTCTTTCTTTCTTTCTTTCTTTCTTTCTTTCTTTCTTTCTTTCTTTTCCTTCATCTTTCTTTCTTTCTCTCTCTCTCTCTCCCTCCCTCCTTTCTCTCTTTCTTTCTCTTTTTCTCTCTCTTTCTCTCATTCTTTCTCTCTCTTTCTCTCTCTCTCCCTCCCTCCCTCCTTTCTCTCTTTCTTTCATTCTCTCTCTCTCTCTCTTTCTCTCCTTCTCTCCTTTTTTCTCCCTCCCTCTTTCTTTCTTTCTTTCTTTCTTTCTTTCTTTCTTTCTTTCTTTCTTTCTTTCTTTCTTTCTTTCTTTCTTTTCCTTCCTCTTTCTTTCTTTCTTTCTTTCTTTCTTTCTTTCTTTCTTTCTTTCTTTCTTTCTTTCTTTCTTTCTTTCTTTCTTTCTTTCTCTCTCTCTCTCTCTCTCTCCCTCCTTTCTCTCTTTCTCTCTTTCTCTCTCTTTCTTTCTCTCATTCTCTCTCTCTCTCTTTCTCTCTCTTTCTTTTCTTTCTCTCTTGCTCCCCCCTTCCTTCTTTCCTTCCTTCCTTCCTTCCTTCCTTCCTTCCTTCCTTCCTTCCTTCCTTCCTTCCTTCTTTCTTTTTTTCCTCCCTCCCCCTCCCTTCCTCTTTTTCTTTCCCCTGCAGGATGAACACTTGTGAGATGAGTCCTCTTGCGTTAGAGATTATTCTGCAGCTGGATTGAACTGTGAGTCACTAGTGGACAGGCAGCCAATTTTCCGTGCTTGGTTGCTGATGGTGTTAATATATTCTGCGGAGCAGCTGCTGATGGGCATGCAAATGACATACTGATTTATAAATTCATTTTCCCTAAGCCGCTTTTTTGTTGTTGAAAAAGAGTGGGCATGCTTGATCCCTTCAAGTCTAATACAAAAATCAAATAGCCAGTTCCCAAACAACTTTTTACAGATTATGATGGGACTAGTTGCCACAAAATATAACAAACCGTGGGGTTTTCTGTGGCCAGTGGAGACTCATCATTAATTAAGTAGAGAGTTCATTTCCTTGGTTCTCTACTCCTTCAGTTTCTTTTTCATGCAACAATCAGTATTTTCCATCCCATGAAAAATTTGTGTGTGTGTGTGTGTGTGCGCGTGTGTGCGCAGGTAACATGGATGATTTACATTTTTTTCCCCTCTACAAATGAAGAAGTATTTATAACCACCCTAATTTAACAGAAACCAGTATGGTAGCCAAAAGAGGAAGTCATAGTAGAATAGAATCATAGAGCTGCAAGGAGACATTTTGGATAGTAACTCTGACTTCCTTTAAAACATCTATTTCACCTCCCCAATGAAGGAGAATCCACACATCTATATCTGAATGCATTATTGAACTGCTCTTTTGATTTTACCCCTGATATTGAATTGGGATCTGCTTTCCTTTCTTTTAAATCCATTACAGGTGGTCCTTGTTTAATGACTACCTCATTCAGTACTTCATTTGCAGTTTAATGACTACCTCATTCAGTACTTCATTTGCAGTTCCAACAGTAATGGAAAAAGTAACTTTACCGCCAATTTTTGGCATTTACAATCTTTGCAGGTCTATAAAACAAGGGAAACCTGAAGTAAGATTGTAAGCACAGATGCGGTTTCACTTGGTGATTACTTGCTTAATGACCAAGTTGCCAGTCCCAATTATGGTCACTAAATGAGTATCTGTATACTTTCCCCTGCACATTAGAAAAAAAGGTTCTTGGCTTTCTTCTGTGTGCTTTCAAGAGCTGAGGTGGCGCAGTGGTTAGAGTGCAGCACTGCAGGCTACTTCAGCTGACTGCTAGTTCAGCTGTTCAAATCTCACCAGGCTCAAGGTTGACTCAGCCTTCCATCCTTCCGAGGTCGGTAAAATGAGGACCCAGATTGTTGGGGGCAATAGGCTGAACTCTGTAAACCGCTTAGAGAGGGCTGTAAAAGCAGTGTAAAGTGGTATATAAGTCTAAGTGCTATTGCTATTTAATGTGTTTGAAGAGTATTAATATGGCTCATCTCAGTGTTTTCAAGACTAAACATTCCCATTTCCTCAGTTTCTCTTTGATACCTTTATTCCCCCCCCCCCCAGTAATTGTTATTGCCCTTCTATGAGTATGTCTTAGTGGGATCCCAAAGGAGCTTTTTCAGGAGGCAACTGGATTTTTTTGTTTTTTGTTTCTCTAAAGACGTTTCGCTTCTCATCCAAGAAGCTTCTTCAGCTTTGACTGGATGGTAGGGAATGGAAGGATTTATATTCCTTGCAGACAGCTGGCTATTTGCATCCTTTCAGAGGGTCCTTGAAGCACTTGGAGGTTTATCTGTGTCCTCAGGGTCACCTGAGTAGTGCTAATGGTTCCTGTAGTCTGCAATTTTTTCTCACTGGAAATCCATTCATATTCCCACACCATTCAAAGTCTTAGTGGGATGAGTCTTAGTGGGATGTTAAAAACTGGGCACAATTCTCCAGGTGGGTCCAACCAAGGCAGAGCAAAGTGGCACCGTTACTTCCCATGGTTTGGAAATTATGCTACCTTTGATATAGTATAAAATTGCAGTGAATTTTTTGAAGTCACATCACACCAGGGGCGGCTTCCTAATTTTTTTTACTACCACTCTGTGGGCGTGGCTTATTTTGTGGGTGTGGCTTGCCGGCCATGTGACCGGGTGGGCATGGCTTGCTGGTCATATATTAGTTATTTCAGAGAGATGTTACTACTATTTTTTGCTATTTTATACCTTACATGAAAAGCTTTGCATACAAAGTGCGTGTTACACCATGGCAACACAGCAACCTTTATATGCAGAAAATGCTATAGTTAAAAGACAAGCAAGTCTCATACAGCATTTTTGGTTTCAGTCATGGATTCCTTAGACGAAAATATTGAGGACTGTTAAAAGAAGAGTATCTTTTAACAGTCCTCAATGTTTTCGTCTAAAGAATAACAGTATAAAACTGTATAAAATAAACAGTATAAAAGGTTAAGCTTTTGGAAAACGCCCACTTTGGGAAGCTTTAGGCAAAAGCGAAGGAAAAGTGTCAAATGCGAGCTTCTTATTATTTTCAAGAGAAGGGACCTGGAAAGACTTAATTGTCAGGTTTCTGGGCATGCGCAGAATTTTTTTAAAAAAATTTAATTTTTTACAAAAAATTAAATTTTTTTTTAAAAAAATTATTTAAAAAAAAATTAAATTTTTTTTTAAAAAATGGCAGCGCCCAGGCACCGGCACCGGACCGCACCGGTACTGTGACATCACCAGTGGGCTGCTACCGGTGCTATAGAGTGGACCGCACCGGTAGGAACCCACCACTGCATCACACCACTAATTCACCTTCGGTTTGCCATCAATATTCCAAGTTTTTTTTCTACCATTATCATTACCAAACCCATTATTACTGATTCTATATCTGTGCCTTTCATTTTTCTTTCCTAAAGGTGGTGAACTTTGCATTTCACTCTGTTAAATTTCATTTTGTTATGCTGAGTCCATTTCTCTTGCATATCGATTGACTTGAATTTTATTTCTGTCTTCTAAAATATTAGTTTTCCTTCCCCATTTTGTGTTGTCTGCAGAATCGATTAGTATTCCTGTTGTTTCTTCATCCGTCAATTAATGACAACATTGAAGACTGCAGAAATTAAGTCCTAACCTTCTAGCACTCCAATCATTCTAGTTTGATGAGAAACCATTAATTAGCACTCACTGAATGGGATTCTCAAATCAGCTGTTTCCACTTAATTGTCATGCCATTCAGCTTACACATAACTAGCTTACCAAACAAAATGTTACGGGGCATTTTCTCAAATATTTTGCTGAAATTGAGTACCTTTTCCTAGTTATATTAAATCACAGGGAAGCAGGCCCTGATAATGTTTCCTGCTGTGCACCCATCTTGTTTTCATCCCATAAATGAGATAGCCTTAAGTGATTCGGTACTGTGTTAAAATCCTTTATTTCCCTCCTTATTCCAGCATTGTCCAAAGACAGGCTTGAGGTGTGGAAACGCTGTTAAGGTTTGTCACCTGTTACCTAAAAATGTCAGAATGAATTCCCACAAAAATCAGTGAAAAACAAGATAGCACATCTGACCATTATAAAAATAGTGGACATCTGGAGACAGACAGGCCCACTCAGAAGCAGAAACCAAATAGTCTACTTCAGGGGTGTCAAATTCAAGACCCATGGGCTGGATCTGGCTCATATGGTGCTTAAATCTGGCCCGCAGGGCTGGCCTAGAAATAGGAAAGGACCGGCCTGCGGTGCCTCTGGCAGCCAAAATGGGGTGTGGGGGGGGCGCCTAGACAGCCTCCTGCAGCACTCTGCCAGCCAAAATGGGGTGCGGGGGGGCACCCGCACAGAGGTGGGTTCCTGCCAGAGCTGCCCAGTGCGCAGCTCCGGTAGGGAGCGGCGGATTGCACAACCGCTCCGGAGCCCTCTCTGCCGGTCCATCGCGCACGTTGCCATTTTTCCCCAGTGATTTTGGGTCAATTTTGCTTCTGCGCATGCACAGAAGCAAAATCTTGCCGAAATCTCGAGAGGGGACGCACGTGTGTGTGTGAGGTTCTGGTGAGATTTTGCTTCTGCACATGCGCGGAAGCAAACTCACGCCAAAATCTCATGCGCGCGTGTGTCCCCTCGCAAGATTTTGGTGCGATTTTGCTTCCGCGCATGCACAGAAGCAAAATCGCGCAAGGGGTGCGTGCTCATATCGAGCACGCGCACCCCCGAAACTTGGAGATGCACACGCAGCGCACTGGCACCGGTAAGACGGCAACCCGCCACTGCACCCGCACCCCCCATGTCCTGTTTTGCCCAGCAAAGTGCTGCAGGAGGCGTCCATCTCGTCTCCCCCCCCCCCGGCTAGCCCACAAAGAATTACAATGCTGATCCGGCACTCGAAGAAATCCACTTTGACACCCCTGGTCCACTTAGTGAGGATGGGAAGGAAAGCTCAGTGCAAGAGAGTTTGAATGTTGTTTCTGTAGATACAGGTAATCCTCGACTTACAACCACACCTGTGATTTCTATTGCTATGCAATGTGTTGTTTCTAGGATTCTAGGATTTCTATTGCTATGCAATGTGTTGTTAAGTGAGTTGCATCTGATTATACAACTTTTCTGCCATTGTTATTAACCAAATCACTGTAGATGTTAAGTGAATCAGAATAGAGAATAACAGAGTTGGAAGGGACCTTGGAGGTCTTCTAGTCCAACCCCCTGCTCAGGCAGGAAACCCTATACCATTTCAGACAAGTGGCTTTCCAATCTCTTGTTAAAAATGTCTAGTGTTGGAGCAACTTTTGGAGGCAAGTTGTTTCACTGATTAATTGTTCTGTCAGGAAATGTCTCCTTAGTTCTAGGTTGAATCATAAGGTTAATTGAATCTGGCTTCCCCCATTGACTTAGCTTGTGGGAAGCCAGCTGGGAAGGTCACAAATGATGATCATATGACCCTGAAACCATTATAAATACATGCCAGCTGCCCAGTGCCTGAATTTTGAACACATGTGGAGGATGTCATGAGGGTTGTAAACGTGAGGACTGGTTGTAAGTACTTTTTTTGTGTGTCTGCTGTTGTAACTTCGAATAGTTACTAAACTGTTGAGAATGGAATCAAAGGCAATTAAACAAGGCTGTGATTGTAGGCAGCCCGTGTTCTTTAGCCTGAAGAAAGTGGACTTCAACTTGTAGAGCAATGCTAAGTTCAAAGCATCTTTGAAGATGGCAAATAACATCCCTCTGATCTCACTAGGCAGATCCTATCTTCCATGCAGCACCATCTGATTCCCACTAGGCTTTAAAGCAGATTAGAAAGTTGATTGTGTCATGGACAGGCTAGGAGACATGGTTTTGGGGAGAGGAAAATTAGATGCAGCAGCAACAGCTGCTTACATGCAAAACAACTTCCAGCACATATGTGGAAACGGTAGACTTCATCTCCTCCTGCTGGCCAGATGTGCACACAGCAACAGAGTCCTAACTTCTGTTTTTCAAAAGTCGATTGTGTATTCCAGGGGTCGGCAACCTTAAACACTCAAAGAGCCATTTGGACCCATTTCCCACAAAAAACACCTGGAGCCACAAAAACCTTTTGACATCTAAAATGAAGATAACACTGCATATATCATTTTTTACCTTTATGCTATGTATAAAAAAACTATAGAATGTTGCATTTATGTAATCAATGAACTGCTACATAGAAAACAAATTTTTATTTCTGCATGCAACAAAAACATTTTGAACTCCCAAAAAAAAGATGGGTCGAAAAGCTCAATAAATTGCGTGCCGGTGGGTGTTGCACATTGGCGGTTGTGATGCATGTTTTGAGTGACAGGGAGCTGCAGCAGAGGGATGAAAGAGCCACATGCGGCTCCAGAGGCAAAGGCATCATCCACTGCTGGAATAGATCGGGCTTGCTACAACTACTTGTGCAATCCAGGAATACTCCTTTGAGATCGGAGTTGAACTAGCAGCGCTTTCATACACAAGTCCATCCCAGGTTGTACCAATTAAGCTTTCCATGTCAGCTCCCCAGTTTACATAGGGGCAAATCCCTCTTGTGAAATTAGACGGAGTAATGTATTGCTAAGACCTAGTTTTCAGCCCATTACTGCATTTGAAAAAAATGACCAATTATAGCACCTTAATACAGCTTCTCCCAACCTAACTATTTTCTGATATATTAGAATTACATGCCTAAGTTAATTTATGTGAAAGTTCCAAGCTTACTATGTTGCACAGATGTATCTGCTATGTCTTTATTGCCCCTTATTTATCTTCCTGCACGAATTCTGCCACCATGTCTTGCATTTTTCTAGGTGCTCCATCTAATGTGAGGATGGTGATGCAGTTGGGCATGAGGAGGAGATAAGCAAGCAGTCTCTGGGAACTGGTATCTTAGCACTTTATATTTGTGTTTTTTTCCTATAGAAATCTCCCATCCAGAAGTGAAAAATTTTATCCTCTCTTTATAGAAACAACACGGTACAATGCAGTGGTGAATTCATTCTTGTGACCAGGAATCACACTTTCTAAAGATTAAGGGCCCTAAGATCAGACCAACAGCCCATTTAGTCCAACATTTTCTGTCACTCAAGAATCAACTGGGTACTGCACATCCAAGTAACATCCCTGCAAGAAGGGCAGGAGGATAATGGTTTTATTTTTTTTAAAAAAAATCTTGCTCTAGTAGAAAGGTGACAAAGTAGTCATGACATCACCATGGGCATGTGAGATATTTAGCCAATTTCCTTTTTTAAACTCTACTTTTAAAGATATGTATGACCTATTGTGAAGTTATTTGACTTCCTTCTTGGCTGCCAAATACAGTATAAAAGCCCTTTTAAGTTTTCGATCAACTTTGATTAAATCATCTCTCATTTATTTTATTATGCTTCCAACACTGATGTGCCAAAACCCCTCTTTTCTATATGAATGAAATACTATAGGAAATGTCATTTCAAGCCAGAACTAAATAGCAAATTTAGGACAGTTGGAAGAAAAGAATTTTCCATCCAATCCATAATATATCAAACTAACAGCTGTAAGATGTATCAAGTATTGAATTAGTTAACTTTGAAATAGTCGTAGATAAATTCATAAAATGTATTTGACAATTAGTGGCTATTTTCTATGTTGACTGAACCCTTTGCTGTGCTGAGGCAGTATGTTTGGGCTTCAAATTCTTCAACTCATTAGGCCTTCTCTTGCATCTTCAAAAACATCTGAATTGGCCACTGGACGCTGAGCTAAGTGGAACTTTTGCTCTGATTTTATAGGAGCCTCTGTTCTCGTTAGCATGAACACAGTGGAACTTCTGTCTTCCAGAATGCATGGCACTTATGATCTCCTTGAAGACAACTGAGTTGGTGGATATTTAAGTGGATTCATAAAGTTTTTTTCTCACATTTTAGACACAGATGTAGCCAAATTCCCCTTTTGTGAAAATAAATGAAGGAGGATGATACATTCTTATGTGATTAGGTCTCATTTTTCACTCTCTTTCCTTGTGAGGGCATAAAAGTAGAAGTCTTTGTTAAATAAGCTTGTGGATTGCTCAGTAATAGCGTGGTTGCCTCTATTTCCAGTTAAACTCAGTATCTTTAATTTTGACCTTGAGTATAAAGTATTGTCTACTTCTAAACTATTCTTAAAAAACAAAAAAGGGCTATTTTGTAGTTCTTATTGTTTTTTTAATTTGTTCATTGTCACTTTGGATTTCAGCTTTCTTGAATGTGATCAATCTTTTATATAATTTCCTCCTGATTATTTTCATTCACTCTGATGAAAAGCAATTGTTTTCGATTTTAATTTTTTTTTTTTACCAAGGAGAAAGTATTAAAGAAAATTTTATGGACAGGATGTTACTTCTTGTACTTACCGTATAAGAACGAAAAGTCTCTGTAATTGCAAAATTATCTTTATCTTTGTGATGTGTCTCCTTCCTGTTTTATAAAAAGCTCACTTCAGGCTTTTTAAATCAGATTAGGAAGGCGGGGCACTTTGGGAGACTTTGAAACAGCACAGATAGGGTCATTGAAAACAATTTTTTTGCTTTTACCTATTCCAACATAACTCAATAAAACAAGTTTAAAAAAAATGGGAAGAAAAATTTGGGAAGCAAAGAAGAGTTTTTGGTAGCGTTGCCATGAATATATTTAATAATTCCACCAATATCAAAGCGGGACCAAAAATATGTATTCAGAGCAGGGGGGGGTTGCTCTCTTACCTCGCTACCAGAGCCCTGCGCGTGCATCACACAATTTTGCTTCTGTGCATGCGCGGAAGCAAAATCGGCCAAAAATACAGCACCGGAGCGAGCGCGTGCAAACAGCACCATCTGCTGGTCGCTACCGGTACTGTAGAGTGGGCCGCACCAGTAGCAACCCACCTCTGATTCAGAGCTATATGAATTTAATGCGAACTGAGCTGATGGCTAGACAAGATGTCACACTATCAGGGGTTCAACTAGACAAGAATAGCTATCAATGTGTTCCTTTGCCCAAAGAAGTATAATTTATCTGAAAAAGCTTTCTTTTAAAAGTAGAGGGATAGTCACAGTCTGAATTCATTTTGGAGTTGAAGCAGAGATGTGGTGTCTTAAAACTTTAGTGACTGAATCACACGAAATTATTAAACTTAAACATTAAACATTAAACAACAATGTGCCACAGATATTGAAACAATGTCGAAAAATGTTCAAATGGAGTGGCTTATTTATAGGTGCTGTTGTAGACATAATTTATATGTTTAAAAATTCCTTATAATCCTGGCCAATAGCAGTCTTTAAAGATAAATATTTATGCAATTTTTTAAAAAATAATTGCAGTTGAAATGAAAATTTCTCATTATGTAGATTTCCTTTTTCATTCAGGATAAATCCCAAGTCCTACTGTAAAACGTTTAAAGTCTGAAATATGAGATATATGCTGCATTTAGGAAGCTAGATACTTGGAGTAGAAAGGTATTTTTCCCAAGAGGCTTCCACAGACAATTCAGAAGTGAAAGCTATTCAGTAAAGCTTGCTTGGAAACAACTACAAAAAGAGAGAGAGAGAGAGAGAGAGAGAGAGAGAGAGAGAGAGAGAGAGAGAGAGAGAGAGAGAGAGAGAGAGAGAGAGAGAGAGATTAAACTTTTGTTTTCATTTTTAAATGATGTTTTTGTCTATCCCAGGACTCTGATGTCAACAATTTTTTTAATGCAGAGGCTCCAGAGCACTTTATTAATTGGTTATTATTTGAAATAAAAAGCAGCATGCTTTCCCAATATTTAATATTTTCCCCTACTTTTTAGAAATTCAAAATCTGCTAGAGGTGTTTTAATTTTCATTAATAAATTTTCAAATGTATAATGGAACAGAAATAAGTGACCCAGAAGGATTTTTTTATTACTGGTAAATAATTTAATAACTATACTGCTTTTATTAATTACTATGGTCCTATGTTGTATACAGTACATGCTAAATGTTCCAGATGTTCTACATTGATTTTTTTTGAATATCTTTTTTAATTTAGCTGTGAATCAGAGATTTTAGAGATTTTGTTAGATTGTAATTCTATTCAAGCTAAATTGAATTCCTGCACACACACACACACACACACACACACACACACACACACACACACACACACACACACATATATTCTAATATACATTGTTCTCATCTTGATTATTTTTAGAAGCATGATCCTTCGTTAATCAAATAGATGAGTCTAGATTCTGTTACAATATCCAATCATGGTCCAATAACTTTCTCAATTATTACGAGAAAAGACTCATCCTACTTTTGGAAGATGGTATTTAATTTTTTTAATAAAAGAGATAAAAAATTTTTATAAAAAATTTCTTAAATGTGAATCTGTTAATTTTAATAGGAGTTTGGGAAGATTTTTAGGGATGTATTTAAATATTTCCACTGACTGATGTATTATTGCATTATGCCATGGAAAATGAAACTAAACAGGAACAATAAAAAAAAACTAAACAGGAACTTTGGGGAAATAAATTGAAGAACTTTTAATTTATGCTATGCTTATATAAAGCGTTTATCCCTCCATTGGAATAATTCTTTCTGTCTCTCAACTCTCAATTGGAACAATACTTTAATGCACTTGATACAGAATATTAACTGAATTGCACAATGAAAAGATACTGAGAATGAGGGGAAAGATCTGGTATAGTAAATTATTGGTCTCTTGTCTGAAACAGCAACAACAAAAATTTCTATTAAGGATGCTCAGGGCAAAATAGGTAATAACTCTCATCAGCAAATTTTACATTTTTATCATCTATTTTATAATACTAAGCCATAACTACATGGAATAAAATTAATTAAAATAGTTCTTATCAGGGGTGGGTTCCACTTACCTTCGCCACCGGTAAGCATTCGCTTAGTGATGGTTGAAAGTTACAGTGGCACTGAAAAAAGTGACTTACTAGTATCCCCATGATCATGTGATCAAAACTTGGCTACTTGGCAACTGGCATGTATTTATGATGGTTGCAGAGTCCCAGGATCATATGATTACCATCTGTGATCTTGCCATCCTAGCAATGGAAATTGTTGTTCCAAATGTGGTTGTAAGTTGAGGACTACCTGTAATGATTGTTTTTTAGGTCACAATTGTTTTGTTTTCATTTTTATAATTAGTTTTATTTTAATGGTGTGATTTTTCCTATTGTAACATACTTAAAGTCTAGTTAGATTGACTATAAGTAAATAAATATTTTTACTTTAATTGAAAGTTAATATAAATATAAAAATGATTTTGAATAATTTTTCCTAACTTCTTCTAACAAGGTCTATGCAACTGGAACTTGCTTGCTAATTTTGCAAATAATTATCCAATTTTTGTTAAATATATTTTGCCAAAAATTTTATTCTGAACCCAAACTACAGACAAAATTATCTTTGTTTGCTCAATATAATTTCATAAAATGCTAACATGACTCAAATAGAGCAGTAGATATTTTAGATATATTTTGTACTATATACATTATATTTATTTTAGATATACTTTAGTTATACTTCTAAAAAATGGAATCTGTAGTTGGCGGTCTAGTTGGATATAACAAAAGTTATTTGATATTGTACAGTGGAAATTTTTGCAGCTGATTTTGGCCCAATATGGATTTATTGATAAACTTTACCAATTAAAAAGGGCATCCGTTATTAAAATAGCAAACAAGTGAAAACCTTCCTTCCTTCACAAAACAGAGGGTTCAAGAAAGAATGAGAGGTAACCAACAAGTATTTTGTGCTCTGAAAATTGCTTTTTATTGGTCTCTCATTTGAAAGTAGTAGAGTACATGTTGGAGTTCCTATGTTGGAACTTCAATTTTCCTTCTAATAAACATGTATTTTAGGTTTCACTTTTTCAAAGCAGTCAGCTTCCAGCTCCCTTGACAGTTTCCTCCACTGTAAAATATATGCAAGAATCATAAAAAGGTTTTACCACCAACTTGGATATATAGAGAAATCTCATTTGCAAGTAAAGCTAAAGCTCTCATAGGAATTCATGTGTTGTAAACTCAACTAATAAATATTAATAACCAAAGGGTAGGAGATTTCCTCTTTGGAGTAACTGGTTCTTGTCCAGACTCCAGGCAATAATGTTAATCAAAACTCTTAGATTTTTTTTTTAGTGTTATGTCTATTTCAGATTGCAATGAAGAAGTCCTTTTTTAAATAAAATGTGGTATTCCAATCCTTCATCCAGGATGATCACAAATAGAATTTTCCTCATCTTTTTATGTTTTGTTCTAATCTCATCAAGGATCAGAGGCATCCATGAAGTGGAGAAAATGATGTAATGACTATTGTGCTATTGTGATTCAAGCTTTGGTCCTTTTGTAAATGTATGGTGACATCATATACACACATACAATATGAGCAGATGTTGGATTATGATTGTGCAACACTCCTTTCATCATTTTGATAAAAGAATTGGAACCTGCAATAAAGGATATACTTTTATTGAGGATGTGCCTTATCTCTATCCTCTTATATTTGATATTGGGACTATTGTTCAGGCCATAGAAAGAAAGCCCTGGCAAAAAACCAGCTGAAATTGAACACCAATTATTACTCCATGCTGATATCTTATTATTATGAAAGTTGTGTACTAGAATTCATTAATGCAGTAAAAAAGTTTGGAAAGTTAAGAAGTTACTCATTTAGCTGAATTAAGTATCATACACTTCCTATAAACTCCAAGATATTTATGGAAATTTTACTTGGTGTTTGAACATGCTTAAATATTTCAACAGATTAATATTGATGTAGAAATTTGGTAAAAATAAACAAACACACCACCCTCAGTGAGTTTACCGAATGCTAAAATTGGGCAGCTGACGGACTCATTTGTCCAGTAGTAGGTGGGATACTTATGCACAAACACGTACATATCTCATTGGCCCTTAATGAATGCTGGATATTACTCAAGGTTGACTCAGCCTTCCATCCTTCCGAGGTCAGTAAAATGAGGACCCAGATTGTTAGGGGCAATATGCTGACTCTGAAAACCTCTTAGAGGGGGCTGTAAAGCACAATGAAGTAGTATATAAGTCTAAGTGCTATTGCTATTACCGCCTGTCACTTTTAGACACCGTCTACTAAGAAAGATTTGTGCTGACTGCAAAGGACTTCTTTTTGCAAGGTCTCAGGTTCCACTCCCAATTCTATATCTTTATGGGTGCCCTCCAGGGTTTTGAGAGGAATTCTTTGCACACATATCTGGATATACATTCGAGCAGTGGTGGGTTCCTACCAGTGCGGTCCACTGTATAGCACTGGTAGCGGCCCGCTGGTGACGTCACAGTACCAGTGCGGTCGGTTGCCAGTGTCTGGGCGCCACCATTTTTTTAAAAAAAAATATTTTAAAAAATTTTTTCTTCTGCGCATGCCCAGAAGCCGAGTTTCCGGCACTGCTCATGCGCTTCCTTCCTACCCCACAGTGAGTCCAAGCAGGGGAGGATGGCTGAGGGAGCGCGTGAGACGCTGAAAGAATGGGCAACAGGAGCTATCTCCAGTCCCCTCCCTTCAGCAGTCCGAGAAGCCACAAATGCGCGGTGATGATCCTAGGCATTTTTGCACGTTCGAGGCTTCTCGAGCTGCTGAGGGGAGAGGGAATGGGCGGCAGGACCTATCTCAGTTCCCTTCCCTTCAGCAGTCCAAGAAGCCACGCCTAACCGGTCACATGGCTGGCAAGCCACACCCACAAAATAAGCCACACCCACAGAGTGGTAGTAAAAAAATTAGGAACCCGCCCCTGCATTCGAGTATATCTTTGAAATAGTCTTTGGCAATGAGTCAGGCTATTGAGCGCGGTTTTGCCTACAGCGACTAGCAGCAGTTCCTCAATTTCAAATCAGGGTTTTTTCCTAGCTCTTTCTCTACCCATTGGTATTGAACCTTGGACTTTTCCACACAAAGCACAGTTTCTGCCACTGACTTATGGCTTTTCGTTGACATTATCTCATCCCCAAGCAAGGACTCTATTTCATCATGGAGATTCCATTACAATATAGATATTGTACATTTTATTATAATTGAACCAGATCATTGAATCTACAGCTTAACGAGAGAGAGAGAGAGAGAGAGAGAGAGAGAGAGAGAGAGAGAGAGAGAGAGAGAGAGAGAGAGAGAGAGAGAGAGAGAGAGAGAGAGAGAGAGAGATATTTCCTACAACATATTTTGTTCCTGTTTGCTATCTCTTGCAGAGATGCCCAATGAATGTTAGGAAGACTGAACATTTTCCCTGATAAACCATCTTTTTCTGTTCATTACTGCTGGCTGGGTTTTGCTGTTACAGAAACTAGAAAGCCAGAGACACTGCACTAAACTAATGGGGAGGAGCACTGTGGTTGCTGTCCTTGTTAACTTGGTTTGGAAGCCATTAATCAATGTTTAATATTGTTAAATTGGCCATAGAATGCCAACCCACACAAAGGCTGTGTGTGATTTAATGGGAGAAGTTTTGACCAAATTCATTGCCTGCCCTCCTTCCCAAGCACTTATAAAAACATTAAGAATATAAATGGTTGAACGCTAGACAGGGAATTGTTCTGCAAACAGAGAAGCCTCAAGCCATATTTTTTAAAAATGGAGCCTGTTATTCCTTTCATCTTGTCAACCGAACCAGACTTTCCTTTATCTTATAATTGTGCCTGGCAGTGCTTGATCTCCACAATCCCAGAGGTACTTGGTGTGCCACTTAAAAACAGAGATAAACAGAAGTCATTTTCCTTCAAAACATTTTCAAACTCAGACTGACTAAACAGGTTCAAAATGATAAAGGTTTCAGTGCCACCAGAAGAATTATTTGACCAAAATATATTGTCCACTGTCAATCCATTAACTATACCTCATCCCCCAATATTTCTACACTGAATTTCAAAATAATATTTTGGAGTCTAAAAATTGGCTATTAAAAGTCGAGGGCTCAGATTTGGTGGCTCTGAGCCTTAAAAAACTGGAGGATGATAACACCCTATAAATTTGTATGACAAATGTTCTTTCAAAATGTCTGCCTTATTTTGGCTTTGGACTGGCTATAGGCCAGAATTAATTGTTCCAGTTTCTACAGGAACAGCCTCTGGAGAGAAACCTTAAAACTAAATGGGATGATTTGCAGATTTCATATCTATGGAACAGAGAAAACCTAACCAATATAGCACAAAGTGACCAGATTTTTTTATTTTTAAGCGGGACGGGGGGGGGGGGCGCCTGGGCGCCGCCATTTGTTTTGCCCTCTGCGCATGCACAGAACGCTGCGCATGCGCAGAGGGCAAAACAGCAAATGTCGGCGTCCAGGTGAGGTGGGCGGGGAGAGGGGGGGGAGGCGGGAGGGCGCTTGGATGCCTGCAGCTCACGACAGGTAAGCTGCCGGCTGCCTCCTTTCCCCGTCTCTCACCTCCCGTTCATTGCTTGCCAGCCCGGCCGAAGGGAAGGCGGGAGGTGAGGAAAGGCCTCCCGAAAGGGAGGCGGGCTCCCGAAGGACTGCCGGCTCCCTTCGGGAGCCCGCCTCCCTTTCGGGAGGCCTTTCCTCGCCTCCCGCCTTCCCTTCGGCCGGGCTGGCAAGCAACAAACGGGAGGCGGGAGACGGGGAAAGGAGGCAGCCGGCAGCTTACCTGCTCCAAGCATCCAAGCGCCGCGGTCTCCCGGTCGCCCACCCGGCCCCAGGGCAACGGCGGCAGCAAGGCGACGGGGGGAAGAAAGGGGAGGGGGACGAGGAAGGGCTGTTTGCGCCGCTCGTAAACTCAAAGCGGCGACGGCTCCTCGTCCCTCACCCCTCCCAACAGCAGCGGCGCCTCCGAGGGCGGGGCTAGGGATGGGGCGGGGGAAGGAGAGGAGGAGCAGCCTCCCTTCCCCCTCCCCCCAGCTTCCAGCCGCCGCCGGAGGAGTCAACAACGCGGGACGCCCGCCCGCCGCCAACGCCGCCCACGGCCGGCCCGAGCTGAGAGGCCTGCTGCCTTTCAGGCTGATTTTTTGAAAGAATGCCCTAGTCGTGCATTCTTTCAAAAAATCGGGACTTTTTAGAGGACGGGCAGGACGCGGGACAAATGATGAAAAAGCGGGTCTGTCCCGCCAAAATCGGGACGTCTGGTCACCTTAATATAGCAGTGTTTCTCAACTTCAACAGCTTTGAGCTTCAACAACTTTAAAATGTGTGGGCTTCAACTCCTTGAATTTCCAGCAGGCTGGCTGGTGAATTCTGGGAGTCAAAGTTCACACATTTCAAAGTTTCCAGAGATTGAGAAGTGCTGCAATTAAAAAAATGCTTCCACAGATGTGATAGACACTTTGTTTTATTTTTATTATGCTAACAAAGGATCTACCAATATTTCTGTTCCTCTATCCTGCATGTCTTCAGCTATTTTAATATTCAATTTGTCAGATTACTAGTCCTCATTATGTCTTGTTTTTTAGAAATATCCTTTGACTTGATTGAAAGGTTCTTAACAGACTTCAAAGGGTTGCCAAGGAAATCCTATAGATACATGTATAAAATGTATAGGAAATCCTATAGATGCATGTTTCTTCCCTGCCCCCATGGTAACTAATGCCCTACAGCAGGGGCCCCCAACCTCTGGGCCACGGCCCACTAGTGGGCTGTGATGTGTTTGCAACTGGGCCATTGAAACAGTGGGTGAGTGTGCATGTGCGCTCCATTTCCATGAGTGGCAGGCGCTTGTGCATGCTGCTAGTGCAAATGGAGTTGTGCACATGCACCTGCTTGCCGCCCACTTGTCTAGAACCATCCCCTCTTCCCCCCACCTCCTCTGGTCAACAAGGCCGGAAAGGTTGGGGAACTGTACCATATAGCTTGGCATGATCAGGGACAAGTTAATCATTTGGGAAGGTTGCACTTTATGCCCATTTGGGCATTTTGCATTAAAGCTATTATTTGTATACTGTAAACTTTACTGAGTTTTGACATGGTTTGCAAGGAAGGTACCTGGTTGTGCTCTAAATTACATCAGAGCCAATTTCAGGGCAGCTCACCTGTATGACTAGCAACTCTCAATCTCTCCCTCTCTCTTCTGGTTTTGTTTAGCTGATTGAAGAACTTGTCATCCAAGTTCAACAGCTCGAGGTGTGTAGATTAATATTCATACAAAGTGCTTTTTTTATACTACATCAGGCTGACAGTCCGCCATTTCCAACAACCCTTGGGCTTTCCATCCAGCCTGCTGTCATGGGGCAGGGGATAGTATCACGTGTCAGTTCTGACTATTTGTCCAGCTAGCTCTTCATTGTTTGCTCTCAGCAGCAGTTCTCCAAAGTATTAGGAAGGGAAAAATCAAGAAGTATCACTTGGACCTTTTCAACAAATACACCTGAAATCAAATTGGTTTCTGCAGCTGGCAACATCTACCAGGAAGTGCTTGGCATCTGTTATTGGTGACCATATTCAATAATCTCAGGGTGTAGCAATTAGGCTGTGGCTGGTTTTAGGCCCACAGAGGTGGAGCCTCTTTTAAAAGCTGAAAATCCAGTATTCATCTCTGCATCCTTTTGAAGCCTTCCTTCCTTCCTTCCTTCCTTCCTTCCTTCCTTCCTTCCTTCCTTCCTTCCTTCCTTCCTTCCTTCCTTCCTTCCTTCCTTCTTCTCCATACATCCACCTCAATTTTTGACAGCTATCAGAGCTTTTCTTCCCCTATGAACATGACAGAGTTATGCCCATTCCCACCCATCTCCTTTTTGTCCAAATAAATTAAACCCCAAACTTCAGTTGGTACCAAAATTGAAATAAATATCTGCAAGAAATAAATTAAAAAGTCAACCCCAAGGAAGATTCTTCTGTGACCTGTTTGTTAAGAAAACAAGAACAAGAAATTAAAAAGCCCCCCCTCCCCCCCGCTTTTCTTCCTTTTCCGGCATCCAAAGTTCTTTGCTGGAATTGAAATTTGTTCATTTGTTCTACTTATTTTATGGAATCATAGGTGCATTATTCCTCTGGAGAATTCTTTCTACCTTTTATTGGTAGAAATTAAAGAATGAAATGAGAGCAATGTGCCTCTCCTCCATGTAAGCAGCCATATATTCGAGTCCTCGCCAGGAAAGACTTGAGCCACACCAAAATGTCACATCCTGTTTGAGTTTTTCATCCTCTCTGCTGAACTGCATTTTCAAAGGTAGCTTCATGGTTTTCCCTGGGGCACATGGGTCCCGCTTACAGAATTTCTGACTCCCCACTTAAGGTTTGGGCCCAAATTCATAAGGCCCTTGCCCACGGGACACATCCAGCACCTCCAGGAATGCCAGGATGAGTCCCTGAAGGGACCAGAGAAATGACAGAGGCAAGCCCTGTTGGAGGAATTAAGTTGGGCCATGCCTGGGAAAAGGGGATGGAGACAAGGTTGGAGAGAAAGCTGGACCAGCTCATTCCTCAAAGTGGCTGGCAGGGGGCGCTCAAAATCCAGTGCTCTCAGAACTGCTTCGGCTGTTGTAGCTTGGACTGCGGCTCTGGGTGCGAGTCCGGCTCCTGCTGCTGCTGTAGCTGTCATAGCTGCGACTGCGGCTGCGACTATAGGAGTAGCTGGTAAGTGAACTGGAAGAGGAAGGGCTGGGTCGATAGTAGGGGATTGGACGCTTCCGAGCACTGGGGGAAGAAAAAGAAAGAGTCTCATACCTTGGCAATAATAATAACAATATGAAGTGAATGGAACTGAGGGGGGAGGGGGCGTTGGCTTTAGCACAGAGGCCAGCTTTAAAAACTTGGAACAGAGGACAGTCCTGATGATCATGATGTTGCCATATTAACTTTGAATTCTTAGAAGTGTTTTGTCAAGTCTGCTCACTTCCCATTCATTTTTTAAACTGAAATTTCTTTTCTAAAATAAAGTCAGATGGGATATACAGCAAATAAATATGATAATATGTAGAAATCTTCTAACAGCAGTTTCAAATGTTCAGTTCATAATTTACTTATTTTTTAAATGCAAACAATGGAGAATAGAATTTGCAATTGTTAAGATTAAACTACAAAGTTTCCAGATTTGTTCCTTTTTATCTGGTATGATCAGACTAAGTGGACTTGTAACTCCTCCTAAACACCTCCTCTTATTAAACTGGCCTCTTCAGTGCTAAAGCTGCTGCCCCACCAGTAGTTAGTCCTGGATTAGCCAGCTAAAACAACCAAATGTGAAAGAATTAATAATGTTTGTGATTTGCTGGAGACACTGGATAATTAAAGCTGTAAAAAACAGAGGTTAGATGTTAGTTAGAAGCAGACTTTTTCCTGGAAGCAGCACTGCCTCACTCTAAAGAAGCGTTATTTCCCAGCCAAAAGTCCACCCATAATTGTCCACAGAATTAAAGTCCCAGGAGATACAGTAGACTAACTATAAACATTGACTACAGTCCCAAGCCAGGATATATATAATTTAAATATTATAATTTCAAGCCTGTTAAATTGTGCTGAAAGAATCACTGATCTAAATCACAGGATCTTGAATAAAGGCTCAGTGAGAGTATCCTGGATCAGGCATACCTTGATTGCATTGAATAAAGCAATTAAATGAGTGAATAGACTATATACTGAATATACTGGGGGTGGCATGAAATCAGTTAGATTGGTGGTGTGTATTTACACTTGCAATCCTTCTCTGGACATTGGTATGTGTGAAACTGCCCTCAGTCACGCCAATAAATCTTCAGATTCCTCCAGTTTCAGATAACCTACCGTATTTTTCGGAGTATAAGACGCACCTTTTTACCCCCAAAAAGAGGGTGAAAACTTGGGTGAGTCTTATACACCGAATGTAGCCCCACCCAGCCACCCACCCCCACCCTTTGGCCTCTGTCTTCCAGCAATTTACCTGTTTGCAGCAAAGAGGGAAGCGTCTATAAAGCCAAGCAAGTCACTAGCACTTCCCAATCTACAGCTGATTTGCCACGTGGGAAAATGAAAGTGAAACTGAAACTGCAAAGGCAAATAGCTGGGAGAGACGCACAGATTTTTATTTTTTGCTGAACTGGATGGAAGGGGGTAAGTGAATAACTATAAATGTCTGTAGAATGTTCAAATTATTAGACTTATTTTTTAAAGACTGCTTTATTATTGTTCTAGAGCCAGGGGCAATTTTAAGACTTGTGGACTTCAACTCCCAGAATTCCACAGCCAGCTTTGTTAGCTTTGCTGACTGTGGAATTCTGGGAGTTGAAGTCCACAAGTCTTAAAGTTGCCAAGGTTGGAGATCCCTGTAAATCTAGACAACTTAACAAAATAAAGAAGCTTTTTAAAATAAATGCTTGCTCTGAAGAGGCCCAGTGCTATTGTATCTTCTTTTAAATAATAGAGAATAATGTATACTTCCAGAAATTTTAATTAATTTTAACAGCTCTGTACAAGTATAGTCTGAAATGTAACAGTGTCCTGTTTAGTATTAGAGTTTAGTTACCTTGGAGTAGATCTATTTAAATAATTGGGAGCAGTTAGTGTGACTACATTTAAGAAAACTTTCTGGCATAATGTACATTTCTCCAATTCTTTGCTATTTCTATGTGTCAGGCACACATGCACAGAAATACACAGCAAACAGTGTATATCATCTGTGCTATTTGCTGTTTGCTGTTTGGCAAATTGCTTGGAGGCAGAGGCCTTTTTTCCTTGTTTTCCTCCCCCAAAACTAAGGTGCGTCTTATACTCCGAAAAATACGGTAGTACATGCGCCTCAGAGTCATTCTTAACTTTTTAGATTCCACTTGAGTTTCCATTACTTTTTTACATTTCAGGCCAGTTTAGATATCTCTACGGATGGTATACAAATAATATCTTTATTCTGAATGTATCAAAGATTTCTACTAAAGCTAGGCTTACAGTACTGTTACGTTGCACAATGTTGAGAAATAATCTCTCTCTCTCGGGCTGGATCCAAATTAATGGCTAATCAATGCTGCAAGGTGTGCCCAAATTGCTTAGACAGTCTGGATGTATGTTAAATTGCCCCCAATTGCAGGGTGATAGGAAGTCGATTTAGTTGTTTTGCTCAACATAGATTTAGGCCTAAGGAACTCATTTGATGCTTTGGGAGTGTTTGGTGTACAATAAAGATTAAGGTATCAGTCTAGAAACCAGGAGACTGTGAGTTCTAATTCCACCTTAAACACAAAGCCAGGTAGGTGACCCTGGCTTGGACCTTGGGCCAGTCATATCTTCACAGCCCTATGAAGAATGGCAAGCCACTTCTGAGATCTTTCCAAGAAAACTTCAGAAACATCCAGGCAGTCGCCAAATGTCAATACTGACTCAAAGGCATATACGTATCACCTTCAGCAATAGACATTTTGTTAGAGAGTAATTTTCATATTAAAAAGGAGTGGAAGAGAAAATAATTCTTTATACCACTTCAAAACTTACCTCTGTTTGCAATGTTTTGCCCTTACTAACCATGAAAATTAACCAGTTAGAGATCATGGAATCAGCATTATGTCATAGTGTCAGATTTAATTTCACATGTGATAAAATCACACAGAAGGGCCAGGTTTTTTGAAATTCAAAACATTTCACCCTTTTGACAAATTGTCACTAAAGCATGGTGACAGAGAAATTTCCCAGGGGGCAATTTTTAAAATATGTGAAAAATGTAGCCCTTTTTTCATCCAGTCCTCTAATCTTAGAGGACAAGAAAAAGTCCCATTCTTCCCATCTGCAGCCAGATAAACTTCTCCTGATGTCGAAACGTGAAGTTGAAGCAATACCCTGTGGAGAACATGAAATGTATGAGGAAGATAGGAGGGTCTAGAAAGAAACCAACTTGTTTCATCAACACTAAACCCATCTATAATTTTCTCAGCCATTAGATACCAATCAAAGCAACACTTGAACTATTAGATGTACTCATCATCCTAGCTTCATTATTAATGAGACAAGAGAGAGAGAGAGAGAGAGAGAGAGACAGAAACAGAAGTGGTAAAGCATAGCTCTATAAAGCTTCACAAAGTGATGGATTCAAGGACACACAGCAGGTTTCTGATGGAAGGGAATGTTACCATGGTAACCCAGCCCTGCAGCTATGGGCTTCACTTGAAGTTTCTTCAGGAAGAACCTTGAAAGAGGATGGAAAAGGAGAGATTTGCATCTTTAACAGTGGGGGGAGCAAAGCAGAAGACAGCAAGAACAAGTGGGGAACTGGTAGGTGAAGGGAGTTACATTTGCACAAGAATAATGGACACAATAGAGCTCAGTTGCCTTTTAGATTTGACTAAAGGTTTTCATCAATCTACGAAGCTGAACTCCTTCCAATAGTGAGTCTGAGGGAGTAGTGATTATTAAGGAAGTAATAAGGAAGTGGCTTTTAAATATTTTGCATTGTAGGTGTCATGTATGCAGAAAAAGGTAAACTTGTGAATCAAAATATTTTATTTACTTATGTATACGCTATATGCTACCCATCTGCCCAATAAGTCGACACTGGCCGGCTTATATTACGGTATTTGATTAGAAAAACTCCCAAGTTCCTTGATAATAACCTATGAGTTTATAAAGTGCTGGTGGCAACTGAAGAGAGAAAGAAGGGAGGAACAAGAGGCAGAGGAGAGTGAAGTTAATTTTAAGGCACACTTCCCCAGTCTGATTTCCTCCAACTATGCTGGAGTAAAAATCCCATTATCCTAGTCACACTGACAGGCTAGTAGGATTTTCAGTCGGAGAGATGTGGAGTAATCTGAGTTTGGAAAGACAACTAAAAGAATTACATCAAACCAATATTGTGAGTGAATGAATTAGCTTTACATTTAACTTTAGTTTGACTCATGGTTTGCTTCTGTGTAACTTGGGGGGGGGGAGGAAGAACCTGGAAGGAAGAAGGAAAAATCAGAATGACTGACTCTCTGTAATAACCATCTTGGGAATTTGGGCCCCTGAATATGTTTCCTGTGTATTTTCTACAGAGAAACACAATTTATTTATTTATTTATTTATTTATTTATGGTTTCTTATATGCCGCCCCACTCCCGAGGGACTCAGGGCGGCTTACAACACAGGAAAAATACAAGAAAACCAATAAATTCAATTTAAAATCAAAATATAAAAATTAAAAATTTCAATATAAAAGCACCATTCAACCGCCAGACATACCCGGGGGAGAGTGTAGATGGAATTAAGCTCTACCCCCTGCCTGCAGGAAGAGCCATGTCTTAACGGCTTTTCGGAAGGCCAGCAGGGTGGGGATGGTTCGGGTCTCTGGGGGGAGTTGGTTCCAGAGCGCGGGGCCGGCCACAGAGAAGGCTCTCCCCCTAGGACCCGCCAGCCGGCATTGCTTGGCTGACGGGAGCTGGAGGAGGCCAACTCTGTGGGCCCTAACCGGTCGGAGGGAAGTATGAGGCAGAATGCGGTCCCGGAGATAACCTGGTCCTAAGCCATGAAGGGCTTTAAAGATGATGATCAACACCTTGAATTGGACCCGGAGACTAATGGGCAACCAATGCAGCTGGCGGAGTATAGGTGTCACGTGGGTGTACCTTGGCACACCCACCACAGCACGCGCAGCTGCATTTTGCACCAACTGGAGTCTCCGGATACTCTTCAAGGGTAGCCCCATGTAGAGCGCGTTGCAGTAGTCCAAACGGGAGGTGACAAGGGCATGAGTGACCGTGAGTAGAGCCTCCTTCTCCAAGTATGGCCGCAACTGGTGCACCAGGCGAACCTGTGCAAAGGCCCTCCTAGCCACAGCAGTGAGATGGTGTTCCAATTTTAGCTGTGGGTCTAGGAGGACCCCCAAGTTGCGGACCTGATCCGAGGGAGTCAGTTTCGCTCCCTCGAGAACCAAGGAGGGATAGTTGTCATAATCCTTAGGAGGCAATATCCAAAGCCACTCAGTCTTGTCGGGGTTGAGTCTGAGTCTGTTCCTCCCCATCCAGATCCTAATGTCGTCCAGGCATCGGCACATTACATCGGCTGCCACACTGAAGTCAGACGGGGTGGTGATGTACAGCTGGGTGTCGTCAGCGTACTGGTGGAAACACACCCCATGTCTGCGGATGATCTCCCCCAGCGGTTTCATGTAAATGTTAAACAGGATGGGCGAGAGGACCGACCCCTGAGGCACCCCGCATAACAGGGGCCTAGGGGTGGATCTCTGCCCTCCCGCCAACACCGACTGCATCCTATCGGCGAGATAAGAGGAGAACCACCATAAAACGGTGCCTCCCACTCCCAACTCGCCGAGACGATGCAGAAGGATACCATGGTCGATGGTATCGAAAGCCGCTGAGAGGTCAAGTAGCACCAGGATGGAGGAATTTCCCCCATCCCGGGCCCGCCAGAGATCATCCATCAGAGCGACCAAGGCAGTTTCTGTACTGTAGCCGCGCCTGAAACCCGACTGATAGGAATCTAGATGGTCTGTTTCATCCAGAAGCCGCAGAAGCTGAGTGGCCACCACCTTCTCCACAACTTTCCCTAAAAAAGGCAAGTTGGAGACCGGACGATAGTTCTTCAAATCAGCTGGATCCAGGGAAGGCTTCTTCAGGAGGGGTCTCACCACCGCAGCTTTTAATGACTGCGGTACGGAACCCTCCCCCAAAGAAGCGATGACCACCGCCCGGATCCAGCCGCGTGTCACCTCCCTGCTGGCAGAAACCAGCCAGGAGGGGCACGGGTCCAATAAACAGGTGGAGGCCCCCATTGCCCCCATGGCTCTGTCCACATCCTCAGGAGAAACAGGCCCAAACTCCTCCCACAACGGTGGACTAAGACTTGCCCCTGTCAACTCCATGGACTCTGCCCAGCCAGAGTCCAGGTTTGACCGAATCCGAGCGATTTTATCCATCAGAAACTCGGCAAATTCCTCAGCTCTGCCTTGCAAGTGCTCCTCGCTCCCCCCTTTCGCAAGGAGGGAGCGAGTCACCCTAAACAAGGCGGCTGGGCGAGAATCTGCGGACGCAATAAGAGCGGAAAAATAGGATCGTTTTGCCGCCCTTATCGCCACTAAATAAGATCTGATGTAAATTCTTAATAGTGTTCGGTCGGAGTCGGTTTTGCTGTACCTCCAGCGGCGCTCCAGACGTCTCTTCTGGCGTTTCATCTCCCGGAGCTCCTCGGTAAACCAGGGGGCTTTCCGGGATCCACTGCCGCGGAGAGGTCGCAAAGGCGCAATTCGGTCTAAAGCCCCTGATGCTGCGATGTTCCAGCCAGCCACCAGGGAATCAGCCGAACTGTGTACCAGGGCTTCAGGTATTTCCCCAAGTTCCCTCTGGAATCCTTCTGGTTCCATTAGGCACCTGGGGCGGAACCACCTAGTCGGTCCCGCCTCCCTGCGGGGGAGGAATGGAACTGCGGAATCCAACCTCAGTAGGAAATGATCTGACCATGACAGAGGGGTGATGACTATATCCCTTATCTTCAGATCATCTCTCCACTGCCCCGAGAGAAACACTAGGTCGAGCGTGTGACCACCCTCATGAGTCGGACCCTGGATTACTTGGGTCAGGTCCATGGTTGTCATGGAATCCATGAACTCCTGGGCTATCCCAGAGGTTTCACCAGCAGAAGGCAAGTTGAAGTCCCCCAGCACCATGAGCCTAGGGAACTCAACTGCCAAGCCGGCTACTGCCTCGAGCAGCTCAGGCAGGGCCTTACTTACGCAGCTGGGAGGCAGGTACGTTAAGAGAAGGCCCACCTGTACCCCTAAGTCCAACTTCAGAAGGAGCGTCTCACACCCAACAATCTCCGGGGCAGGGATCCTACGAGGATGCAGGTTTCCACGTGTTATTATTGCCACTCCTCCCCCCCTTCCCTGGGGTCGGGAATGATGCTGCACTGAGAACCCGTCCGGGCATATCTCAGAGAGAGCTACTCCTCCCTCCTGGCCCAGCCAGGTCTCAGTTATACAAACCAGGTCGGCCCCCTCTTCTGTGATTAAATCACGAATCAGGGGGGCTTTGTTGGAAATTGACCAATTGACAGGTTAATGCAAAAAGTCAAGGTCTATCAGACATTTCAGACCAAAGCTTTTAAGACAGGGTTTCTCAACCTTAGCTGCTTGAAGATATGTGGACTTTTTCTTTTTTTTTAAGGAACAGAGAACTTAGTACAGGTAGTCCTCCACTTACAACCATTCATTTAGCGACTGCTCAAAGTTACACCACCGCTGAGAAAAGTGACGTACGACTGATTCTCGCACTTATGATCATTGCAGCATCCCCAAAATTATATCATCCAAATTCAGGCGCTTGGCGACTATTATTTACAAGGGTTACAAGAGTTGTAGTGTGCTGGGGTCATGTGATCACAATTTGTGATCTTACCAGCCAACTTCCAACAAAGCAAAGTCAATGGGGGAAGCTGGATTTGCTTAACAACTGTGTGATTCACTTAGCTGATGTGATTCACTTAAGAACTCTTGTAGAAAAGATCATACAATTGGGCACAACTCACTTAGCAACTGCCCTGTTTAACAACAAAAAAATCTAGTTCCAATTGTGATTATAAGTTGAAAACTATCTGTATGTCAGGCAAAGCAAAAGCTTTTCTATACAAAAAACTTGGTAAACATACAGGAACAACACTTGGACTCAAATACACGTGCAAATTGTGAACATAGTCAGGTTTGGGGCTGACTGCTCTATGGAGTTAGACATTATAACAGAGGCAAGTTCTAGATAAGAGTGAAAAAAGATAAAACCTTTAGTTATCTCTTCTGCTGGAAACTCTAACCTCCGGTACCCCAATAGATGTCTGAATGGATCTCAAGCCCCCAATGCCTTTTCTTCCCCTGTAGATGCCTATGTTTCCAAGCTATCTTTCAGAGATGAAAAGATTTTAAATGCTAAATAATTTAAATAAAAATGTTTCCATTAATGCCAATAATATCTGTAAGTAAGTGCAATACATTATGAAAATGTTATACAATTTTCTGAAATTATAAGATGGTAACATTCAGTTAAATTTCAGTCATCTTTACTTGTTTGGTCTCAATACTAGTTGAACTTTAATTCTGAAACCACTCGTAAGGTTTATTTTTGGAACTCTATTTTATTTTATTTTATTTTATTATGTTATTATTTTATTTTCAAACATCCCATCTCACCTAAGTGACTATGTGGTTTTCAAACAACATTTTATTAATGCTGAGATAATGTTCTGGTCTATCTTATTTTATGATGATCTTACTCTGTAGAATCTTCCCCAAACAGAGATAAATTTGCCACATGCAAATTTCTTGGCTTAATTGTACTACTTATTAATGTCAAGTTTCTTCAACATAGGCTGGTTTTCAATATAACTGCTACTGTTAGTACAATGTTTTGGATGTAATGTTTTTTTAGCTGCAGACATTAAATTGAAGAATATTAATGTTATCAATCTTTTAGGATATTTTTCTATATGAAGCAGGTATGTAAATCTGTTTCCAGTGAAATATGTGAGTGCTAGGCATATGCTGCATTGTTACCTCTGGAAAGGTAGATGTTTGGATAATACAGATCAAGGAATTTTTAAATCACTAGATTTCTGAAAATTTCAGAGAGTGACTTAATTCTTCTGAAATCAGTTTGCATTTGTACACTTTGCAAGTTCTCAGATCACCAATTATCTGCCATGAACTCTAAAGCATTTTATTTTTATTTTCTTCTACATTCTGTTTGAAAAAGAATTCTATGAAACTCAAAAGCTTTTTTCCAAGATTTGATGTAAATAACAAATTTTGTCCCACATGTTCAGGGGCTTGCCATAGGAATGGAGAATCTAATATTTACCTAGTGATTCTTCTAGGCTCCATGAAACTTGGAGAATCACGCCTTCTCTTTCTGATGGGGGAGTAGCTGCGGGAACGTCGTCGAGCACGGGTTGGTTCTGTGTCACTATGACGTGTTCGTGGCTCATTGTCCTTTTCTCTAGTTGTTAAAAAAAACAACCACATTTAAATGCTACTTCCATACATATTTAAGACACTCTGGACTTCAGGAGTTCAGGTTATGAGAGTGTGGTCATCCTGGGCTATGCGTTGTAGGTAAAACAATCAAGTTCCCATCAGGCCTAGAAACAAACCCACACTGTAACACAGATATAATGTTTATTTTACATGTTTATGTACTGTCTATGTCCAAATGTCTCTCCTTGCTTATAAAATATTAATGTTAAAACTGCATTGCAGTTTTTTGTTTGTTCTGCAGAAGGCAGATATTCTACTATCTATTGCCTGAATTGAAAAAGCAATTTATTTCTGAAAAAACAAAAACAAAACCAACCTCCCAACCTACCAATATTTTTTTTAAAAAAGCATTTTTAATAGACTTTAATCTTCAATAGACCCAGTGAAAATGGTACAAATCTGGAACTCTTTCAACTCTTTATAACTTCTGCAGTGGCAGACTGCAGAAATAAAGGAACTGAGCAGATGCTCAGATGCGCAGTAGAATTTAATAAAGTTTAATTTAATTATTACATGACAATTCACTGAGTTTTGTTAGGCCACAATCTGTCCAATTTGTCTCTAATCTAATTCTAATTCACTCTAGAACCATTGTTCCCTTCCCCTGCATTGTGATGGAAATTGGTGGGCCAGTTCCTCAGGGAGGAGGGGGTGCATTCCAGAGGAGCTCAGTTCAGAAAGTTTGTGTGAGAGAAAAAGGGAATTAGCTATTACTATTAGCTCCTTCCTAATATTTTCAGAGTATATGGGTGATGTAGATAGTAGGGTACTTCAGTTTGGCAAGATTCTGTGAATAGATGTGGAACAATAAAGAAATCTGCTCGGAAGAACCACCACGTAACTTTCTTGGTTTTGAGGCCTGACACAGCCCTTAATTTCCACCAGAACAGCAACAGGGTGCCTTCTTAATGGACCATAACTCACACCTGATGAGCATGCAGCTCACCAGTAAGGGCTCTGTTAAAAACTGCAATTACCATTGCTTTCTCCATTCTGCAAATTGAGAGGAACAGGACAGAGTAGACCAAATATAATTTATATTTTGAACCAAGTAATATGTGTACAGGTATTAACCATGGCTTGGAAGAAGCATCATAAAGAGTCCTGCATTTGTTCCTCAGTTTGTTGTGTATGCAAAATGCACAATTGTTAAAAGCAATGGTGACTTTCTCACCATTTTATATACTTCAAATCATCGTCTGAGCAAAGAAACTTTAAAATCAATGAAAAGGTATGTATTAAAAATGCCCCTAAAATTCTCAGGCAAGAACTATCACTTTCCCCACCTTGTTAGAAGTAGGGATTGCAGCCTCCATACCTGCTGCCTGTTGTTTTTTTCTGTGATCCCGATCGAGTCCTGCTGCGTCCAGCTCTCTTCTCCCGAGATCGGGATCGGGATTTTGATGGAGACCGGCTGGAGCTCCAGGAACTGCTTCGAGATAGACTCCTCCTTCGTTCAGAGTTGTGTCTGGAGTGTTTGGCTGAAGTCGGAGAACAACTATGTGGTCTTCCCCGGTGGTGCCTCTCTTTTGCCCTAAAATATACAGTGGGCTAAAATTTAAATGGCCTCAAGAGCAGATCCATGCAAAGATATGGACACAAAATATGTTACCTTTTAAGGACCTAGGAAAAGCCTGCTGGATTAGAATACAGATCTATCTAATTCAGCTCCCATTTCCTGTAGTTGCCACAGCAGTTCTCCTGACTTTCAACCTCAGCTGTTTATAAGTTTTCATTTATTGAATCTGGAAGTTCAATTTTGTTATGGTCAAAAGCAGCTGATAACCTAATTTAGTTATTCATTATATTACTCCAGTGCATTACTCTTGCATATTTTCTCAGATGCTATATGTGTCAGCAAAAAAAGAGATTGCTATAGATATATCTGTCCTAATCTGATGGTTTCATATATGTTGGGATGCTAACATCCCAAGATTTTCTATAGAAAATATTGGTTGTTGGAGCCTCAACACAATCTGAAAAGTACCAATTTGGAAAATTTGCATTAGATTTGTTTTAGAAGAGTTGCAAACCCAAATACAGAGATCTTATTATCTGTATATGCCATTTGTTTCACTCATACTAAATGCTTTCAAAAGAACTGATATGAATTCTACTAACTTTGTGAGCAGAATGGGGCATCTTATTTAAATAAATCCTTAGGGTATTTATATGGTCATTAGAATGACCACCCAGTGGCCACTGAATACTACTGTAGTATTTTCCTTTCCCGTGAAAGGAAAAGCTGGTTGTGGCATTCTCTATCAATCTCTTGCACCAAATCTCTTGCACCAAAGACAAATTCCTTGTGTGTCCAATCACACTTGGCCAATAAAGAATTCTATTCTATTCTATTCTATTCTATTCTATTCTATTCTATTCTATTCTATTCTATTCTATTCTATTCTGTTCTATTCTATTCTTCCATAGAAAGACATGGGTTATCGTGTCAGAACAGGTATGGGAAGAAGGTGGACAATAGGACCTGTGAACAGCTACTTCCTCTTTTGATTCTGCCTGTTTCCTTGATTTAAAGGTTATTTGAATCTGGTCAATGACCAAAGTAAAGCACATTAGTTTTGAATAGGCAGCCTTCAGATGGCTATAAAGACTTTGGAAAAATTAATGGAAGAGAGTCTTGTAGAAATCCTTTATGATGTTGCAGTGTTCTCAGGATGGAAGTGTCTATAGGATATACTGTAAACTATTGGTCATACAGTCAGACAGATGTTTAGACTGGATTTGGCATTTTTGTCCACCTACTGAGTCCTTCCAAGGACCTGGTATAAGCAGATGTTGTTTGATTATGTTGTAAATATTCTTGAAGGATGTAAACTTATTATTAGTAATATTATTATTGATCATCGCACAGTCAGCCAGATGTTCAGACTGGGTTTGGCATTTTTGTCTACCTATTGGGTTTTTACCAAGGACCTGGGATAGGCAGATCTGGATGTTTGATGGTGTTACAGATATTGTCGTAGGATGGAAGCTGTTCTCAGCTTTTGCAAATGACTGGTGGCGAATTTGTCAATGCCAATGGTATTCAAGTGGTGCTCCAGTTGATTTGGGATTGCACCCAAGACGCCTCTTACTATTGGTACTACCCTTGCTTGTCTTTGCCACAGTCATTCTATTTCTATTTGTAGGTCTTTGTATTTTGTTATCTTCTCCAGTTCTTTCTTGTCTAGCCTGTATATTATTATTATTATTATTATTATTATTATTATTATTATTATTATTATTATTATTATTATTATTATTATTATTATTATTATTATTATTATTGATTTAATGTTCAATTTGATTCACAGTCTGAGACTGGTAAATAACCAGACTCCTAAACAAGGACCTAAGACCTTATTATTATTATTATTATTATTATTATTATTATTATTATTATTATTATTATTATTATTATTATTATTATTATTATTATTATTATTATTATTATTATTATTATTATTATTATTATTATTATTATTATTATTATTATTATTTCAGAAAAAATGAACCAATGAACATCTTGGATAGAAAGGATGGAGACAGTGAAGAAGCCTGTCATCTTGTTTGTGGTCTTGCTGGAAATTTCTCACTGGCAGCTGAAAACATAGGACAGTCAAAAATGTCAGGAAGTATGATAGCTATATACATATCACCAAACAAGGGGACAAAGAGCATACATATTTATATAAAAGTGCAAATGTTAATTTGTATGAATCATTCATTCCATTGTGCCACTCAAGGCACTGTAAAGCCAAGTCACATCTCTCCATTGATCTCATTAATGGCTCCTTATAGAGGTATTTTATCATGGTACCAGAATTAGGGAGAGATGGAACTAAAAGTCGAGAGAGCTCTAAAACGAATACGATGTAAGAACAACCAAAAAAAGGATACCTAATGAAAAACAGAGTGGGGAAAAGGCAGTGAAGCAATCTAACTTTGTTTTGATAATTAAGCAGTTGACACATTTTCTAGACTTGTGTTCAGCTTTCAAGTTGGAATAAATTCCCACAAAAAGGGAAAGTTCCTTTATAAAGCTATTCCAATTCAATTTTTGAGTGGACGGAGCTGCTTCCATCAGCAGGACATGGAGCAGAATTTTATCTTAAATGACATCTGGTTTGCGAAGAACAGGAAGAAAACAGAATATTTCAGGATTTACAGGATATCTATGCTTTCTGGGGAACTTTTATCTTAGGATGGCTAAGATATATCCCACTGTAGATGCAGGATATTATCCTGCAAGTGATAGTACTCGATTATTATCATTATAATAATATGAATTATTATAATTTAAATTTAAATCTATCTTGCTGTGGTGACTGATCAGGTGACCCATATGTCTTGACAATCTGCTGTCCAACATGTCATTGTGGGACATTTCAAATCTCGTCTCTCTTTTTATTATTCTTTATCTTTAAACCAAGCTTGTTCCGGCCATTGCTCCGAATAATCTGGTGTCTTTAAAAACAGGATATACGGTACTTTATGTAAATTCCTTTCAAAAAGAATTTTTAAAAGTTTAAGAACTGTAATCAATCCTCACGTTTTTTTCAAAACAGATGGTCTTTTATTTTTGGGGTCTGGATTACATCAAACCCATTTTTTGCAAATTTGTACTGAATCCAGGAATGTGACTTATGCAACAAACATTTGCTCAACTCAAAATATTGGCTGTCAAAAGCTACCCGTTAGCTACTGAGATACAGCTAAACTCAATTCCAGATAGAATCTAATCCAAGGAAGGTATTCCTGACTACAGGGTTGGATGCTTGAATTGAACTATTCATTCATGCACTGAACTAGTCATACATGCACCACAATCTTTGGCTCTTACGTTTTCAGATGTACCCTGTGGTTCTTTTCTGCCCCGGTTGTTGCGTGGTATTGATGTGAATAGGTAGACCCTTCTGAGTCACTGCTATATCCTGTATGGCTGACCGACCAGGATGATTCCTTGCTTGCAGAGGTTTTGGCCCTGCGACGCCCTTTGCGCTTGTGTTTTGATGTGGATCTGGTGTGGCGCCTGTGGGAGGGTTTGTCTCCTCCAGAGCATCTCCCTGGGGATGTGGACCTCCGGGGGGTCTTGGCCCCATGTTTGTTCCCCCTGCTTTCTTTGGCGTGGAGCGATAGGGTTTCGGTCTTTATGTGCCCTTTGGCTGAAGGCGACAGGGAACCCAACCTCTGGCAGAATGAAAAAAAGGGAGCAAGCAGGAGGGGGAAAAAGAAAGAAAAAGGAGAGGAGAGGTTTTTAAAAGACACCCCCCACCAACAAGGAAAGCTGCAGTTCACAACGGCAATGCACAATGATTGAATAAGGCAGGCTACACAGAAACTACTCTGCACTTCGATCCCCTGTTCAATCTCTCGTCCTTAAACAACGCAGCTCATGCAAATCTCTGGCATGCAAAACAGAAAATGAACCAAAACCAAATGTAAAGAGGAGGGAAAGTTCAATCGGGAGGAGGGAATCACCTTGGAAAAATGAAATTACATGATATATAATTTTTGTAATGATTTAAAATGATATTTAAAAAGAGAGAAAGGGGAGGATGTGGATGAGGGAATATTATGGGATGAAGAAAGGATTAGAAACAGGGGTCCAAGTGTGGGGTTGGATTAAAAAAATAAATTTATTTGTTGATAGCCAATCGAGGAGTAGAAGAGAAGACAGAAGTATGGGGAGAAACATGGTGGTGTAAATGATGGAAGGGGAAAGGAATGGTGGGGGGGGGGGGAAACAAATTTTAAATAAAAAGGAAACTCCACAAATGTCATCAGTACTAAAAATAAACAAAGAAAAGTTTCTGAACTCTTCCTGGGTTTTGAACTTTGTGCAGAGTCTCCACCAGCGTTCTATTCTCTTTTATTTCTCTTTAAATTTCACTTTATAATACTTTTGTTAAATTACCACTTTTTTAAGTCCCTCTTGGTTAACGTCCACTTACCAAGAAAGTGGCATTTCCTCCTTTAGTAGGTAAGGTATGAAGAGAAGGGAAAAGTTGGGCAATATAAGTGAATCATTAGATTGACAAAAATGCAAGAGAGAAAGAGAGATAAAGAAAGAGAGAGAGAGAGAGAAAGAGAGAGAGAGAGAGAAGAGAAATAAAAAAACAAAACCACCCTTGTCTCCTAGGGCCTTGCAGCAAACAATTAGGGAAAGGAGGGAAACAATCTCTTTGTTCCTCTCTCTGGGTAAATTGTCAGAACTGGACTTCTGTTTGGCTCCTTTTAAAAAAACACCCACCAAGAACTGGTCTTTGTGTCTTGACTTTCTTCCCATGGAGAAGCAATGACAGCATGGGGGTAATGAGGATTTATTTATTGATTTGGAGAGTTGAATATGATTGGTGTCTTATTAGCACAACCCAACCAACTATGTGGTTTCCATCCAGAATCTGAGAAATTTGTAACCCCCAGACCTGAAGCAGGAAGCCCACCTTCATCTGCTGTGGCCTAGAGGTGGAGTTCTTGCCTCACAATCAGGAGGTTGTGAGTTCGATCCTAGATAGAGGCAGATGTAGGGTCTCCTGCTTGGGCAGGGGGTTGGACTAGATGACCTGCAAGGTCCCTTCCAACTCTGTTAATCTGTTAATCTTTGTCTGCTGGTGATTTGAAGCAATTTCTCTCCTTATCCTGATGTTTCATTCTGTCTCTGAGCCTGAGCATCCAGGTCCCCTAATTCAGAACTCCTCCGCTCTCAACAGCCATGCAGACTGGGGATATTGACGATTGTGCATTGAAAGGATACCATACTGGTGACATCCATTCAATTCTGCCATTAGCTTTGGTTAACACCAGGTGTATTTTGAGAAACGTTTCAGAAGAACAGCAGTGTTCCTTCATTTCTCCCTTTCATCTACTCTAGTTCTATTATAGGTTAATGGATTCTCCTTTCTTAGCAGAGGAAAATCTTTCCCTTCACTGCTGCATTACCCCTTTTAAGTTTAGTCATTGGAAAATTAGCCATGGGATTAGTATGGAAACACGTACTTTAGGAGATGGGTCCCCCCCCCAAACAAAAAGGTATATAGCCATAACGGATATTTCTTGTTCTAAGAAATAATCATTGTGATACAGAAAAGCTTAACATGGATTCTGTGCTATTTCAGAATTCAATCACTATAAATAATGCATCAAGATAGAAGAAGTTAGGCTGACAGAGATAATTACCAAATCTATTATTATCAAAAACCAGCATAAACAGAGATCATTAGATTCTCTGTACTTCAAGCATTGATAAGCTTTTTTTTTTTTACTAATGTTACCATAATATTTTCCCTAGGAAACCCTGATCGTTGTAATTTCCTAAGGATCTTCAGTCTCACCCGTCACAGAACAGTTTCAAAAATCCCCTCATTAAATAAGAAGCTGTACCAATGTAAATTTTCCTTGAACAACTGAATGGCAGAATGCAACTGGATCAGATAACAAATCTCTTTTCCTAAAAAGTTTAATGGTTTGCTCAAATTCTTTCAACAAACATGGTAAGGTAGCCTTCAAATTTCTGAATCCCAGTTGTACTTTGCCCCAGTCATATTAAATTGGGTGGGCCTACAAACACCGATTTGCTTGCTTATAATAATTAAATACACTGTGCAATGCCTTATTCCCATTAAAACAAAGCCTTATTTTCCATGTTTCTGATTAGTTTTTCCAGCCAGCGAAATGAAAACAGTAACAAGCTTACACATGGTGCCTTTCCAAAAATGGTGCTTTCCAATGGTCCTGCTGGATGAGCAAAATGAAAGTTGCAGTCCAGCACATCTGGAGGGCATCAGGTTAGGCAAGGCTGATCTATACACATCATGATGCTGATAGGAACTCCTTATGGCTTCTCTTGGCCAGAAAAGGCCTTCACATTATTATCAAGGTTATTTCAAAATGGAATTAAAAACAAGTGTGTGGCTTAGTACTACAAACACACATCAGAGATTATCTGAAAATGTCTCTACTACTTGGCATCCTATGGAGATGTTCTACCTCTGAATTATTCTTACAGAAGATCAAAATAATAGGCACCACTGGGCACTTTGATTCTGAAGAGTCTGGTGTTGTTGTTAAGGAGCTAGACTAGAAACAGGGAGACTGTGCATTCTAGTCCTGCCCTAGGCATGGAAGTAGACTAGTTGACTTGGGCCAATAATTCCCTTTCAGCCCAACTCACCTATTAGGATAGTTGCACCTATCAGGATAGTTGTTGTGAGGGAAATAGGAGAAGACTTGAGTTGTACAAAGATAGGTGGGATATATCTCAATGAATAAATACATTTCCCACTTCTGAAGTCTGCCAGATGCCCTTGGACAAGTATATTGTTCAGGCTAAATTTTATTAGTAAAGATGTTTACAAATAAAACCTTGTTCAGAAGTTATAGTTAGCAAATGACTCTTTAGTGGGCAATCAAAGGGAATCTTAAGGGTGACTATGAGGTGGACAGTGAAGGAATGAGGCATTTTACAAAGATTGCAATTGTTCACTATCTAGTAATCAATATAGACACAGACAACCAGCATTCTCTTTTTATGATTGCAGGTAAAAGAGTAATTACAAGGATATATGGTTTCCAAGATGTTTGGCATTTATCTTAAAAATGGATATTATATTTTCCAACATCCAAATCTGGGATATTATGTTATGGGGACAAAGCCCCAGGAAAGCAATGAGGCAGAGCTGCTGAGATTTGTAGTACTGTCAAAGCATTATGACTTTTCCATATTCATATGCAAAAGCAGAAAATTATGAACTTAATGCTTTTTTGTTTCTCTTACAGTAAGAGAACTAAAAACAACAATGGACAAAATGGCAAAATGGTTCTTTAAAATGCTGTACGCCGCCCTGAGTCCTTAGGGAGTAGGGCGGCATAGAAGAACTCCAAAATAAATAAATAAATAAATAAAGGGATTCTGCTTTACGAAGTGCTACATATTTACAACAAAAATGAGGAATGCTACCTACCAAGCTTCTATTTGGTATTTTTAGGGTCAGAAATATAACTCAAAAGAGGCTCTATTTTGCATCTGGTAGGCCACCTAGGAATTCCAGGATCAGGTGGGAAGTTGAAAAAATATTTTGGAAAAAGCCATGGCAATCCATTTCTGTAATGCTAACAAGAAACTACATGTCACAAAGGTGTTTTTTCAGGAGGTTTCTTCAGCTCTGAAGAAGCTTCTTGGATAAGAAATGAAACGTCTTCGAAAGAAAAAACAAGAAAGTCCAGTTGCCTCCTGAAAAAACACCTTTGGGACAACCATGACCTGAATGACTGAGAATCTCTACAGATTTAAGAAACTGCATGGGTAGTATCAGCCGACATTGATCTTGACTCAAGGGCATCTTTTCTTTTTTATATTTTTCATCAAAAAGGGCTTGCTTTTTAAGGCTTCAGAAAGCTAATGTTTGGGAAATAGCTTGAGAATATCACCTCCCCAAAAACAAAAAAATCCAGGCCATCAAATATTTAGGTCTTTAGGCTAAGGATGTAGCCGCAATAGACTATGAGCAACACCTGGAGAAATCTCAGAGGCTGGATTTGGGAATGTGGAGAAACTCTGGGTCAGAAGAAAGGAAGGGATTTCTCCATGTGTTTCTGTGATAAGCATATGACCACTACAACTTCTGCAGTGGAGAAAACTACTAAACTCAGTGAAATTCTGGGGACACATACAGAAAAATTCAGCACTTTTTGCCAAATCTTCAAAAATATTAATGTCCAAGATCTGTGATCATGTAGACTTGAGTTCATCATACAGAACTCAAAACATTCTTGGCACAGGATTTGTAATGTGTGGTTACAAAGTCACATTAAGTCACATTAAGTGTGAATGTATAAATTATATTTAAAAAATCTTTAAGGAATGAGGACTCTCTTGATTCTTTCTTCATGTTCTACCAATATTATAATTCTATGTGATGCTAATATAACTCTGTCATCTCAGATAGTCTATCCTAGTCTACAGCTACAAATATGTTGATGAGGTATAATTCTGAACATGACTTGATAGCTCCATTTGATACAGGATGTAGTACAACATTTTTGGAAAATGCCAGGTTGGGAATTCTTAAGGTAAAAGATTATTTGTGTAGTCCTTCAACATTTCACTGTTAGAAATAAGGAACCACATTCATGTATTTGGAATTCTTTCACAAAGAACTTCCGTACTCATAAAGCATTACTGCATTATTCTTGATATACCAATATTATCCATTTTCTCTCTCTTCCTTTTATTCTTGTTTTAACTTTCTAGTGAAACATTTATATTTAATTCATAGTATATCTTTAACTGATGATTGCTAAAAATGTCCTTAAAGATCTTCAGCAAGAGAGATCCTCTGAATCCTCTAAATAATTGGTTCCATTGTCAATGATTTTATCTTCAATAGTTTCCTGTTAGTATAATTGAAATTTTCTTTCTCTAACTTAAACCCCCTCCTCAAATCTGCCTCAAGGAACAAGTCTCTTTTTCTTGGTGATAGTCCTTCAAGAATCTATATAGCAGTATAGATTCTTGAAGGTGGCAACTTGAAAATGTGTGGACTTCAACTCCCAGAATTCAGCTCCCCATGTCGGCTGGGGAATTCTGAAATTTGAAGTCCACACATCTTCAAGTTGCCAAAGTTGGAAAATACTGCAGTAGAGTGTTAACATATACACAATCACTGTTTTTTCTCCAAACTAAGTCCCTTTAATCTTTCTTTACTTGTTTCCATATACTTAGCTATCGGCTTTAAATCCTCCAAACAATAAATGATAAATAATAATTACTGGGGCAGCAAATGGATCTTAATAATTCTGAAGAATTATAAAATATATATACCATGGATCTCGCAGGAAGCAAATTCAAATATTTCACTGCCAGTTGATCTCTCATGGGACAAGTGCTGCTAATTATGACAGCCTACCATTAGTCCTTTCTTTGAAAAAAAATCCAGGGTGCATAATAAGATATTTGAAGGGTCTCTTCCATCTTTTGTTTTTTTAAATAAACTTGTAAACTAAACCTGTTTATGATGTTTGGTGGTCTAAAACTACTCCAATAAACAGCAGGAATAATGCTTCTATTTTCTAAAATGTCCTGCCATAGATATGTCGGGCTTATTAAAAATTAAAGGAAGATAGAAGACACCTTTCCCTACTTTTTCAGAGTTGACTTGTAGAAATCTGGGGAAAGGGATTGGAACTTTAAAAATCGTAACACAGTTTGCATGCATCTATGAAAAGGAAAAATATCCTCTAACTAACCCCAAAAGAAAAACTGGGTAATGATTTGAAAACTGGAACATTGGGAAAGGATTGGAAAGCCTTTAGCAAGCTTGTCAGGATATGAAAGGAGTCTCTTTCTCTTGGGCTCTGTAAATTTCAATCACTTGAATTGTATTCAATTGGCAAAAACATGTATATCATGTCTCAAAGTCGGTTGCAGAGTTGGCTGTAAGAATGTTTTAATGTTTTAAATCAATCAATCAATAAGGTCAAAATGGCCTCTCAAATGGCAGTGGTTGCAAAAGGACATGTCTAAACGTTGCCCTTTGCTTTTGGGTTGCTGGATCTAAGGAGCTCCACTGGTTAACATCAGGGGGCCGGTCAATGGCAATCCTGCTGAGGGGGTTCGGAATTGGGCTCAGCTGGTGGCCAATCTACCTCTTCCAAGCATGCCCAACTAAATCTCAAGAGAGTTAGCAATCCTTCTAAAATGTATATACCTACCAGTGAGGCACGCTATGGAGGCTTCAGCATGAACAAGAAAACAAAAGGAAATCAGTATATGTCATTCTGAAAAGTTAGCATTTCCACCACCAAACTAGCACCACCATGAGCTCAGGCAACAGTCTTTAACTCCTTCAAATTGTTAAGTACGTACTGGAATTGGAGTGGTGATTGTGAAAACCATCTGATTCAGGCCAGAAAGGGCAGGAGGTACAGAGATGATATCGTTGTTTTCTACCTACAAAGTATGCACTTTGACTTTTTTGGTGCCAGTATTTGATCAAATAATATTTTTTCCATGATGGATTTGTCTTGTATTCTGCTCCAGCAGGATTACATTTGTCAAATCATGATGGAAAAACCAATCAAGAAGTGGCAAGCAGATTGTTCTTTCTGTTCTATATGTAATTATTCTAATATGAGTTAATTAACTAGACAATTGTGGTAATATATCCATCCCTTCCAAGCCCTGTTTCATTATGCAGGGCTTTGGCCTCAAATCGTTTTTGTGCTCAGTTGTGATATTTCTGGATTTTCTCTGACATGCATGGGGGATCCCAATACTGCAAGCAGTTCCAATCTTTCTGTGCTTCTTAACCTGAGTTGAAGTGCTGTTTTGATAGACTGCAAAATGCTTTATGCTTGCTTGATAAAAAGAGCTTATTAAAAAGTGCTTGTTTATGAATGTGTGCATTAAACCAGAGGAGGATCATTGGAGAAATGGTCTCCATATCAGTGACCTATTTTGCAGGAACCTCTAACAATCCTTTGCTTTCTGGACATTTCTTGATGCAAGTCAGACTTGCTTCATTACAAATGTCCCCTGCAATAAACACCACAAAATGGAAAAGCAAGGAGGGTCTGATTTGAGCCAGGAAAATAGGAGGCTTATAAGCATGCACTAAATGGAGCAAATTAATTTATCCCCAGAAAAATAATTGGACGCATAGTGGAGTATGAAACTCAAAATCCATTGGTGTGTGTGCATTTTTGGCCCAATTCAGTTGTTTAGGTATTTCATGTTAGGCCAATTGACTGCAGAAAGTCAATATCAGAAACAGATCTTGAAATCTACCACATAGCTCAAGCTTTCTGGCATTCAGTATTTTCTAGGATTAAGATTTGGGTGATAATGGTGTTTGCTTTACTGTGCAGCAGATGCTTAATTTCTGCTGCTGCTTCCCAAAATGTGAACCATGACAGGTAAGCAAATGTTTGCCAGCCTTGAAAAACTTGGGAAGAACCCTATAGGGCTACTGTTCATATACCTGAGGATAAGGGACTGAGGAATTCTTGTTCAGATATCAGAACACAGGGGGCAAAAGGATATAGCAAAGAGGATGGAGGATTATGCTTTGGAGTAGATCGAGGACCAATCCCACCAGTTGCCTTACCTTAATCTTTCCCAATCCAGTACCCTCCAGATACGTTGGGCTTCCACCAAAGCTAAATCCAGAGGACATTAGGTTGGGGAAGGCTGCTTTATCCCTAAGCAAAGCTAAGGAGGAGAAAAACCTGAGTATACGAAAGGATGACCAAGTAAATGGATATAATTTTAAGTAAACTTTGAGGTAATTGGCTATGGAATGGATGTAGAAGGCCCCCCCAAAAATCCTTATTGATTATGGACCTTTATAATGTGTTATTTTGCTGAATGAGAAGTGTTTAAAGTCCAGAGAAAAACACCTGATTTAGGTCAAGAACTTTTAGAGCTGGCTATCTTTTCCACTATTTTCAATCCTATTTTTAAAAACTTCGTATGTTTTAGAGCTAATCATGTCCCTTTTCTTAAGATAATTCAAAATATATGGGACAAAGTGGAGAGGAGTTGAGGGAAGGAGGGATGATTTCCTAGACTGGCCACATAGGAATGAGTGGGAGAGCAAACCATCAGAGAAGCTGCTTTCATACACTGTTTGACAATGACTTCCAAGAAGAAAAAAAGGCATCTGAAGGCTTATTTTGTTGTAAACATTCCTGAAAGTTGCATCAGAGTCAGATCTAGTCAATGGAGTCACTCCAAAACAGTGTTATTCCAGTCATACACTGACATTTATCTTATTCTTCTAGTTTTTAACTTCTTTTAACTTTCCATGAAGTGATGTCCTATGAAGTCTAGCCCAACTTGGAACCTCATCAGAAGCCACCATTTTAAATACAAATAAATGTTTGTGGCAAACTAAAAATATATACAGTCAGTCCTCATTTAGCAACTACCTTATTTAACAACCATCTGCAGTTATGATGGTGACAAAAAAGTAACTTTATGACCAATCCTCACATTTACAACCTTCCCAGTCTGTAGAACAAAGGAAAGCAGAAGTAACATACTCATGATTTCACTTAGTGACCACTTCAGTTGTTGTTGTTGCCAATTGTGGTCACTAAACAAGGACTACCTGTATTGTAATTCATTATCAAACCCTGTCTAGGCGATATCTTAAGATTATTTAGGTTGTTAAAATTATTCTTGCTTCCCTTGAAACCGATGCTTTGGTGTAAATAGAAACTTTTATGTTTCTGAATTGTGTACAGTATATAAAGTTGTGATTACTACTGTATATTTGGAATTATCTTTTTTCACAGCTTCTGCAAAGTCAGTAACCACTAAATCAGTACATAAGTATAATGATGAGGATTCTATGGATAGTCCCTCTATTTAAAGATTCTTTAATGGGGATCATTAAATGACTTATGTTTAATCAGCCGTATTAAAAATCATACTTAAACCACACAGAGGAAATCAAATCAGCTGACATAATTATACCATTTATGAAAACAAACACAAGATCGAAGAGCTGAAAACACACAGAAATGCATTCTAACAATATAACAATTTTTTTTTTAAAAAAAAGAAAGAAAAAACACAGGGAAAAAGAAAAGCATGATTTTGTAGCTGTTTAAAAAAAAATACAATGAAAATTGTACAGAGCCACCAAAAAGAGACAAGCGTAAGGAGAGAGAAAGAAGGAGAGAAAGAATGAAAGAGAGATACAGAGAGAGAAAGAAATAGAAAGACAGAAAAATAACATTTAATCAAACTACGGTGCTTTTCAACAGGCTGATCTGTAGAAGTGAACGTGCGGAGGGAGAAAAATACCTACCTTCTGTTTGATCAGGAATGCAATAATAAAAAAAGAAACAATAATCTCCACATTTGGAGGGCAGAATGGGAAAAAGACAATGACTCTTTAGTAATGCACTTCAGACCCCTTTGCTTTGCTCTGAGTTCTCTTTTGACTCAGCTTTTTTTTGTTTTGATTCATCAAGGTAAACATATTTTTTTGCTATGTATGTATCGGCATATTTACCAATTGTCTAAATAGCACAGCCATTGGGAAATAAAATTTTAAAAAGTTACTATGTAACATTTAAAAATTTTAATGGAAACAAAAAGTCCCAACAGCATGCAAGAAAAGCAGCAGATGAAAACAGAAAATATCAAGATTTAAGGTTCTCTTTGTAATGAGGAATAGGCCAAAAGTGATTTCCCTCAAAAGATGGAGGCATTATATAAGGTGACCATGAGGGAAAGATATAAAGGGGGTGGGGGAGGCGCAATGAGAAATGGCAGGGCAGTGTATGGAGCGAAAGAAAGAGCTGTAAAGGAGGCTCACTAGTGTGAAAAGTTGACATGAACGTCATTGAAAGGATCTCTTTATAAGGGAAGTAAACATCTCTTTGAGTTTAATAGAGTTTTAGTCCTATATCTACCTCTCAAGTTGTTTTAATTGTTTTTCCAGACAGAATTGGATGATTCCAGGATAGGTGAGCAGCAATACTGCTGATTTTATTTTATAAGTTGAAAACCTACCAAAGATATCAACTCAGAGAAGTTGGTGTTCTACCAAGGATGGATAAAGGATGGCACTTATGTCATAATACTGGGGTGCAGTAGTCTTCCTCACCTACCTACCTCCACCCTTTTCTACTTATAGCTACAGTCCTCCCCAACTCCTAGTCTCCAGTAGCTGGTGTTTGGAGCATACTAATGTGGAGGTAGTAAATCAGGGCACAGGCAGCTTGCAATTTTTAATGGTGTGTTGTGGGTTACATTTTATAAGGTGGGGTGGAACCAGGATAAAGAGAGGGCTGGGCAGAACAAAAATTAGTTTGATTTTGCTTAATGTTACCTTAATAAAAATTAAATTCAACATTGTTAATAGGATTGTTTGGAATATCAGTGTATGCCTCTCTGGTTTAGAGGCAAAAGAGTTGCTAATTTCTGTGTCTCTAAAACCAGAGATCAGGATAGGGAATCTTATAATTAGCCTAATGACCAGGTGAAGGAAGATAATTCAGATTCTGAATTTTCCTGATAATTTTATTGAAATTCAGTATATTTGGATTCAAAAGTTTTTGATTTTATTCTAACTTTTCAAAATCTGCCTTTTATCTTAAAAGAATCTCTGGAACAGCTTAACAGATCTTTCCACTTGGCAAAAGCTAAAATTTAAGTACAGTTTAATTGAATGTATTTTTTAACTATGTATGTAATTGTCTTCCCTTTTACACATAAAATCTAAGAGACCAAAATGTTTAAGAGTCGTAAATAAGTACAGAAATATATCTGTGCATTTCTTAATTGGCTGATGGGTTCTACAGTAACACACATATTTGTGTATACCCACACACATATATACACATTATATATATATATATATATATATATATATATATATATATATATATATATATATATATATATATATATATATATATATATATATATATATATATATATATATATATATATATATATATAGTCTCTAGATCCAAATGACAATAGAGAAAAAAGAAAAAGTGAACCGTTTGCATTTCTGTACATTACAAAGTGGAAGAAATCAGAATGAAATAAAGGCCCCTCTAGCCCCCTTCCTGTTTATACTGAGCAAGAAATCAAGCTTTATAATACCACATTTCAAATTGGGGCCTAAAGAAAAGCCGAGTTTCAGATAAAAAATAAAAATAAGAAAGTATTTTATTAAAAATTTAGAAAGTAATTGGCCATTAATGTTTAAAACAGGAAAATGTGAAGCAGGACAAGAAAGGCTTTATTTTGGCATCTTTAAAACTAGTTATTTTTTAAAAATCACTTTTAAATAAATATTTCCCAAATTTCAGAGGTGTGAAGCATATTAATAGGTTACATATTAGGATTTAAGCCAGTTTCATTAACTTGGATTCATCCAGTTATTGGTTATTTCTTCTGAAATTAAGCCATTATCTTGGACTCTACATTAATAGTGAAGATTGCCCAATCGCAGCTGATAGTGGAGAAAAAAATTATCTGGTCCAATGAAACTAATGCTGGAATAGGGGTTCAGGCAGATGGTAAAATCAGGTGGCCTCTACTGAGGTTTCCGAAGCCCGTTTTGTTCTCTAATTGATCCATATCTCATGGGATACAAGTCACATTATGCTTTTTAAAGCATTGTTTTAAAAGCAGAGCATAAAATTGAAATGAGTAATGGAATAAATACAGTACTGTGTGTTTATGTGTACATGCACGTATGTTTTGTACATGGAAAGAAGAAAAATAAAAATGATAAGAATAACAACAAGTAAATGTTGTTTTAAGACACAAAATGGGGGTAAGGCTTATGACCAAGAAAAAAGAATGGGTAAGCTGAGCAGAAATAGAGAGTCCTATTGAATTCTCTGTGAAGATGACTTGCAGGAGCTTGCTTTAATAAATCTTTAACAATTGGGAAGATCAGGAGCTCTGTTTTTAGGTAATGGATTCCATGATGGAGCGTGATGCACCAGTGGTTGTGATCAGCCCAAACCCCTCAGCCAGAACTGAGATCTCAGTACATATGGCTCAATACAGTTAAATGCCTCTTGAAGAGACAGGCAACAGAAAATCGTGTAATGCCTGACTCTGTCCCTAAGGTCAGAGTCTCAGCTTCTTCAGATAGAGCAGTAGTGCCATCCAATGCCACAATCTCATTAGCCAGAGTTGGGTCAAAACAAGTTGCAAGTAAGAGATTGACAATGAATAAGGAGCTTTTCATCCGAAATCATTTGAGCTAAGACATCTGAGGGAACATATATATTTGCCTTCATTTGTAATACATCTGAGGTCAACTGAGCTAAGACTTCTTCCAAGTGCTTTCTGTCATCCTGAAAATGTGATGGCCTTTCCTTCCATCTCTATGATGCCTGAAATTTTTCTGCCAGATCACTTCAACACTGCATCACTTCAGTAATCAATCACTCATTGAGTTCTGCCATGAAACTCATTGGGTGATTCTGGGCCTGTTACTGCCTCCCAATCTAATTTATATCAAAGGCTTCCTGAGAATATAATATGTTTGCATGTATGCGAACTATGTCTTCTATCATAAGATTCTTGGCAGAAAGCAAATAGCTGGGAATCTGTTGGGAATCCTTGACCACTGGTCATATTGGATAGGGCTGGTGGGATTGGAATTCAACAATAGTTGAAAGGCTACAGATTTCCTATTCCTGCGGCAGATTATTTTCTTTCCCCCCAGAATGACAGATATGTTACAATATAAGGAATGAACAACCAGCAATGCTACTAATAGAGACAAAAAGTAGTCTGCCAAACGGGATCTTTATATTTATTCATATTATTTTAAGTGATTTGTATATTCTCTTTCCATTACATATTGGTGAAGAATTGTTGAAGAATTTTAAAAAAGCATAACTGAAAAACATCTAGTTTACTGTAACTATCTTTTGCAAAATTAGTTTTCAAAGTTTTCAGAGCATTTATGAAATATTTGGACCAGAGGCAATCATGAAGATAAAAAAAGTGGAAACTACTTGACTATCAATGGTTCTATAATGGTCCTTTGAATTTTTTGATGTGGGACAAGAGCAAATTTATTACTTATTTCCAACTACTGTATGTTTGGGTTGGGTTTGGATCGGGGGTGGGTTCTGACTTACCGCACTGCCGGTTCATTTCCTCACGCACTGCGTGGGCACGCGTGCATGCACAGTGCTAAAAACCGAGCTTCTTCACATGCGCAGAAGCAAAAAACAAGATGGCGCCGCTATGGCGCCGCTGAGAGAGCTGGTTCGGGAGCGTGTCCAGCCGGCCATCACTGCCGGTTCGTCGAGCAGGGGGAAATTCCTGCTACCGGTTCTATAGAACCTGTCCGAACCGGCAGGAACCAACCTCTGGTTTGGATGATATTCTTATGACAGTGTAGGAGAAGGAGTAGCAGAATCTGGGGGTGGAATTAAAAGAGAGATCAGCGTAGAATCCCTACATAACCACAAGTGAACTAAATCCAACCTCCTTTGAATGCCATTGACCTGAGAAGATTAATGTCAGGGGCAAAAGATTAGATCCACTTCTGCTGGTTAATAACTGAAATGAAGTTATTTGAATTTGAGATTAGGTCCACATATGAAGATCAATTAAATTGATTTATTGCTAATCACACTAATGCACAAGAATCTTTTCAATTAATGGTTAACCCCTGCTTGGGGTTAGATAAGATCAATGGAATGCAAGGGAATGCAAGGGCTTAGTTCACTTTTGGCTATTAGGGATTCTAGGCTTATCCTTTTAACTCCACCCCCAGATTCTGCCACTCTTGTTCCTTCAGAAAGGCCCATCAACAAAACAAGCAACTGTCCCAGGAAGCTGTGGGTGAAAGTGTCATGGAGAATTCTTCCTTTCATTGGCTTTTTAGAAAGGAGGGTATATGATCAAGAATGAATCATCTTCCTATTCACAGTACAGATGATCATGCTCCTTATTTTTCCCAGTGACAATTCTTTAGTTTTAAATTTATTATTATTACTATTACTAACACTGATCTATACTTAGTGGCTTTTGAGGGGTTCAAGCAGTTACAGACTGCCTCTGGGGATCTTCCGTAAACAAAGAATATGCTCTGTCACATTGATTTAAGGGATGTTCCTATCCTCGAAGGGGCTTGTGGATAAAAGTTAACAATCTCTACAATTGCCAGAAATCATGAACAGGCCATGAAAGAGGGTGATAAAGGTGTGTGTGCATTTTGTGTGTGTATTTGTGTGCACAAGAGAGAGAGAGAGAGAGAGAGAGAGAAAGAAAGAAAGAAAACTGGGATTTAGAATATTTTGCACTTACAACACTCCAGATTTTTGAACTGAAAAGATTTGCCAGCAAACTTTTCCCCTCATTCCTAATCTTAACTAAAAACCTGAGAAACAGCTCATTTCTCCCCATGGTTTCATTTTTTTTGCCTCTTCATATTGCACAGGTATATGAAGTTGCTTGGATGTAGATTGCTGGATTGTAATTGTCATCGCAGAATCATGGTTATGGGGATTCTCACTCTGAATCAACAGAGCCTTTGCCATCCATCATATCCTGAGCAAAGTGTCCAAAAGAGAGCAAGGGAGGAGTGAAAGTAGGGGACAAGGCTGTTTTGGAAAGGAGGAATAGGTGAGGCTCAAATCATGGTAAAAGCAGAAGCATCCATACCTCCTGTTTCTTCTCCGACACGGCGCCATGGCTATGGCGGCCATTCTGGGCACTGCCCTTGTGCCCATTTTGATGAGGCGTGGCTGCTCGGCTGTGGCCAGTGCAAGAGGAGGATGGGCTGTGGCTGGATCTGTGGCTGCTGGCCCTTTGACCATCCTCTCTGTATTTGGGGCTCAATCTGTAGACAAAAGGGAAGGCAGAGGAACTGTCTATCCTTGTAAGTCATACTGAAGGCAGAAAGCAGAAGGGAAGGCTGCTGTTTATCACAACAGGTCAGGGATGCCAAATGTGGCATTTATGATTGGGCTGTGATTTCCCTTTTTCCTCTGAACCCATATGTGTGAGGGGAGGGTTTCGAGAGTTTGGGATTTTTTTAAAAACCAACTGTATTAATCTTATTTTGGAGTTTATGCTTTATATATATTAGCTTTCTCAGCCTGTTGCTTTGTTGCTCTGATTAAATCAGAGTTACAAGCCACTCCACAGATTGCAAAAAAGGGGGGGTATTTGGAGGAGTCTGCATGCAACCTGGGTCTTCCACTGCCTACTCTTGAATCAGAGGAAGTCTACTTGTGGAAAAGCTGTACAGAAAATAGAACATTATTGTCTTTACCATGGTATTTAAGGCCAGTTTAGAGGCATCTGCTGTGGTCTAGAGGTGGAGCTCTTGCCTCATTATTAGGAGGTTGTGAGTTCAATCCTAGGTAGAGGCAGATGTAGAGTCTCCTGCTTGGGCAGGGGGTTGGACTAGATGACCTGCAAGGTCCCTTCCAATCTATTAATCTGTTAAATTCCCCAGTCTAATGTCTTTCTTATATGGGAATTATTGAATTAGGTATTATCTTCAAACAGTCACATTTACAAGATTTGAATCCAGTGCGTTCTCCCCTATTTGCTGACACACTTCTTACCAAATAATATTAATACTATAGCTCAGTACTCTAACTGAACAGCAGCCATATTTTAATTCAATGTTGCAAAACAATTTGTGCCGAATTTCATTTTCAGTTACTTAGAGATATGTGTTCTTATACAGATGTAGTTAAAGTTAGGAAGGATTTTCAGGGGCTGCCTTGAATAAAATGAACTCTATTTAGTTGCATTCCTCTTTCATGCGCCTGCCCTTTAAAAGAAAACTGGGGGAAAAAACCTGACTCATTGAGCAGACTCGGGACCATAGCAATTTGTGAACCTACTGGAATGTTGAGTTTTTGTATTCCCTGCTACCATTTTTAGTTTTTATTGTGCACTGCTTTGAATTACTTAAGGATCAGGCAGCCTTAGAAATTGACTAAATGAAATCATAAAATAATATTGCATCTCCACTAAAAATGTGCCAGATCAGACTCAACCACAGCTTACCTGCCTGTGGATTTGCAGTCACTGTATTCCGAGGAAAGGGAAAGGCTCCGAGAACTACAGCTGCTATGTCTGTGGGAGCGACGAGGAGACAGTTCACTGTGAGATCTGTAAGAAGGCAGTGAGAAGCTGGAGCATAAAGTAGCTAAGCAGAAAACAGTGATCGGATACTCTCTCATGGGATTAGCAGGGTTGCACTCGAAATTATGGATTGTTCTGCCCCTCAAGTGCTGCTGGCTAACTCTCTGGTTTTCACTGCAGTGGTGGGAAAGGAGGAAGGGAAGAAAAGAAGATGATGACCAGCAGCAAGGACTCAGTGACAGTGCTGATGGGTGCAAAGACTCGAATGACCAAGTTAAGGATAGATTGTCATTGATAAAATCCAGTTATGCTGTGCTAGGAGTCAAAAACAGCTTGATTGCATATAATTAACCAACAAATCAAATGATCAATCAATCAATCAATCAATCAATCAATCAAACCTGCCTTGTGAAATGTTGTTGTTGATCTTATTGTCCTATTGCAGAGAAAGGCAAGCTGTTTAAAGTTGGATGTCACCGGGCAATCTCATTTTATGGTTAAAATATTGCAAGAGTTCTTAGCACTCTCACCCCAAAATTTCATATGATCTTATAGGAATGTCCCGAGAAACTGGGAGATTTGGCAGGTTTGCAAGATTCAGATTGTTTTTCATTTTTTTTGTCTTTATTCATTTCAGTCTGGGGATTCTCTGGATATTAAGTGGAGTGCTTCAATGCCAATTCTTATCAACTTCTTGTTTTCACAGACATTTTCATGGAAAATATTTAAATGCTTGTAATGAAACTCTTATGAAAATAGGATTTTTAAATGTTGGGACAGAAAAGGAGGTATAAAGAAAACACAATATTCAAGAGCAAAACCTACAAAGACATTGGACTTTTATTTAGATGCTTCTGAACAAGAACCGAGAAAAAAACATTCAGAGTCAGATTCTTTTCAAGGTCCTCATCCACCAGAAAGTAGGAGGGGCAACAGCCTGAGCCTCCTTATGATAGTGTCCCAAACCTGGATTTGAAAATTTACTTTTTTTCAAAAGACACACACACACACACACACACACACACACACACACACACACACACACACACACACACACACACACACATCCCTGAATAGCATTTCAGAGGAAAAATGTCTTCCTTTAAGTCTGCACCATTTAGACACCCATGGCATTTTTCTGCTTGTGGGGTTGGCAGCAAATAGCATCTCATCCTACAAGAATGTGTTGCAGCCCCAGTGGCTATTCTCTAAGTAAGGCCAATTTCTTTTTCAATCTCAGCAACTTTAAGATTCCCTGGAGCTAAAGGCCCTGTTTCTTCAAGCTCCACTGAATACAGTGTTCTCAGAGTAGAATGTTTGAAGACGATCATTTTCCTGCAGATTCCAGAGTTCCTCCTGGAACTTTTGCATCTTTCTCCCTTATTAGTAATGAAGGAAACTCAGTTAGGAAAAATAGCTTGAGGTAACTATGAGCAATAAAGGTGTCTTTTTTTCTTGCACTGCATGTGTTTCCTCATCCACACCCAGCAAAATTATCATTCAAGAAGAATCTCAGTACTTCTGTGTGCAAATGCAGCATAAATGCAGAGACTGGCCGTAACGTTATTTTTTCATCACCGTAATAACTGAACAGTTGTTAAAACAAAGCAGTCATTAAATGACAAGTACCTGTAAAACCAGTGAGAGGTGGGTGCTGGTTACCAAATGAAACCATTCTCTGGATTTGCAGAATCCAGTGAACCATAAATTAACCAAACTTGCTGGGTTCATACAGTAAGCTAAGTACCGTAATACAAAAGGAATCTAATCAAAATGTGCAACTGATCTGATTAAGAGTCTTTCAAGAACCCAGCCTGAGTCTATTTTGAAAAAAATGATTGTCTTGATACAGCCCATTATCTTATAAACAAGGTTTTTGTAAGTTATTGCCCTTACCTTAGAAAATATCTTCCCCCTGGCAATTCGGCAGGCCTCCACCCTTTTAGCCTTTGGCGTTTTACCCAGACCTGGCTCTTTACCCAGGCACTGGGATAGAATAGAATAAATAGAATGAAATGCTGGAGCTGGCTGTGCAGCTTCCCAAAGGGATGATTATAGCATCAGGGTTTTGTTTTGTTTTGTGGGTGTGTTTTTTAGATATTGGGTTTTACTGCTGTTGTAAGCCGCCTGGACTTGTTTAACATGGGCAAGCGTACAAATCTTTTAAATAAGAACTCTCTACATACTTCCCAGGTTGTAAGACTGAAATTATTTCTGATATTTATAGGTTTCTATTGTAAATAAAGGGAGAAAAGACAAGCATTCGCTAGACACAGGATCAAAAGGCAATGTCAATGCCCAAGAAATCATGCATTGCTATTCTGAATTAAAAACTTTCCCACGGGGGTGTTGTGGGGGGAGGGTAAATCAGATTCAGTTCTCTGGAAGAAAAAGCAAAATGTTCAAAATGATCTCTCAATCTCCAATTCAATTTTAATTTCTTTCAACCCCACAAATTTATCAACAGTCTTTATCTCAGTTATTCAGAAGTTATTACCATATTTTTTGGAGTATAAGACGCACCTTTTTCCTCCCTAAAAGTGGCTGAAAATTTGGGTGCGTCTTATACTCTGAATGTAGCTTTTTCAAAGCTTTTTTCCAGCCCTAACTAGGCGCTAACGATCTTCCAAGCTCTTACCTTGCAGGCTTTTTCATTGTTACTCTCTCCGAAGAATGTTTTTCCAGCCCTAAGTCTTTGCAGTTTTTTTTTCATTGCTCTACTTGCTCCAAATAAGTTTTTTTCTAGCCCTAACCAGGTGCTAACGATCTTCCCAGCTCTTACTGGCTTGCAGGTTCTTTCATTGTTATTCTCTCAGAAGAAGGTTTTTTTAAGTCCTAACCAGGGGATAAAATAATGTGCTGAAGCTGACCAGACTAAGGATGCTAGCCAGATGAATACCTGGTAGGCAGATTGCTTTCCCCCTATTTTCCTCCCCAAAAACTAAGGTGCGTCTTATACTCCGGTGCGTCTTATACTCCGAAAAATACAGTACTTTAATCAGGAATAAGGCAACCTGGAGTTCATGTTGGTGCTTTTCAGGACTCCTGCTCTATTTGATCTTTTAAAAGAGAAATGGGAGAATTATTGTTGCAGATAATCCAGCTTTTCCCAACTTGCTCATTGCAAATGTATTAGAACTGTAATTCCCAATTTTTGTGAAAGCTTGTTGTTCTTCTGTTCATACATTTAAATTGTTTTAACATTGTTTTCACTTTCCAGAGTTTCAGTGAACACAGGCAGCCTTATACATTTAATAAATTAATAATCCCATGCTAGCAAATGAATTCTGAAGCATACTGAATTAGGAAAGACTTATGATAAGCCACCTGGGAAAGCCAAGGGAAACCATCAAAACCATAAAAAAGCGGAAGTTAGAATATTTTGGACATGTGATGTGACACCTGGGAAAATACGGCATACTTCACTTAAATCCTCCAAGGAAAGATTGAAGGCAAACGAGGTCCAGGCAGAAGAAGAACCTCATGGCTTCAAAATCCAAGGGACTGGTTTGGACAAAACTCAGCAGCACATTTTCGTGCGGCTGTTGATAAAAATAGGATCGCCAACATGATTGCCAACGTCTGATGACAGATATGATACAAGAAGATGATTCTATAAGTAACTTGGCAACTGCCTGGGCAAGTTCCAGCAGTTTTCTTGGAAAGGTTTTCCCTTGCCTTCTTCTTCCTAGGGCTGAGAGTGGCTGGTCCAAGGTCACCCATCTGGCTTCATGCCTAAGGCAGGACTAAAACTCACGGTTTCCCAGTTTTTAGCCTGATGTCATAACCACTACCCCAAGCTGGCTCTCCTGTAAGTGATGTAAACAATCCACAGGAATTCCCTTGTGGCCAAACTATGATGAATTCAGGCCTGGCCAACAAAGCAAGTGCCTCAGATTAATCACTCCTCCCCCCCCCCATGTAAAATCAAGTGATATAATCCACCTTTTGATGAATTCCTCCATCTTAGATCTACAGTAGAACCTCTGGTCACGAACGCTTCTGACCACGATCAAATCGGGTTCCAATAAAAAAAATCACAATTTTTTCTCCGCGACTGATTTCCCCTTCTGCGCCATTTTTTTTGTAAGTGCCAAATTTCCAAAATTAGGTTCGGGTCATGACCAAATCGGGTTGCGACCAAAGTTATGGAACAAATTATGGTCATGACCAGAGGTTCTACTGTACTTCATAGATCACTGCCAATGGGATGTAACACATGTCACAGGTAGATACTCTGCCAACTTTAGAAAGATGCTTTCTAAAGCAATACTTTGAAGCAGAGGCTGAAATGCTTAGAAGGAGACTTTTCAGCATTTTCTTGCCCTGTTCCATGTGTTGATCTCACTCCGTTTTGTGATCTGGCAACTTCCATTAAGCTCTATTCCAGTATCAATAACAGCACTGCTACATCTGCTAGTGTTCTTAGAGCCAACACAAGCAACAAGCTAACAGAAAGAAAAAGAAATTATTGATGAATTAAAATTGTTTAAATCAGAGGTTTATTAAAAAAATATTAAAGTTACATGATTTTAAAGGCTGCCTTAAAAGAAGCATTTTCCTCCTTTCTGATATATAGGAAAGAGTGCCTCTTCTTGGATGAAACACTTTCCTTACATCAGAGACAATGCCTCTTCTTAAGTGTGGCATTTCCACTTCCTTCTTCTTTCCACAGGAAGGAATGTTTTTATTAAATGGGGAAAAAACACCAGCTTTATATCACACTTACCACCCAGATGCATTTTATAGACTCCAACATCCTACCCTACCTGCTCTCTAGCTCCAGAAATTCATAAGCCTTGCAGACTGACAATTGAAAACTCACCTTTTTCTGTCTTTATTTTTTTCTTTCCTTTTGGTCTTGGGACTTCTGGACCTACAAGAGAGCAGAAAACAAAATATTCATGAGAAGGAGGAAGAAAGAAGAGAGCATGGGTGGGGCAAAAAAAACAGAAGGAACAGCCACTTGGTTGGGCCTATTGAGTAATTTGCAGATAGTCTCATCCCCTGGCATCTCCTTTTTCTTTATTTATCAAATGCCCCCGTCTCCCGTCCCACAGCTTATTTTTTATCCTAATCCCAACCCTTATGAAACCTCACTTCTCATTACTCTGCATATGCAGACCATTTATGTTGCTAAAATGAATGGGGATGTGGAGAGTGTCAGGGAAGGCTGTGTGGGCACAATATGTGACATGCAATGCTTAGGTTGCTGTGGAGCTACTGCTCTGGATTTTTATTGGGATATCAAGATCAGATTTCTTGATGAGTTGCTATCACATCACCTGAAGATGCCTTTCTGCCAAGTGAAGCAGTTTTCTCACTGCTACCAAGCTTTTGAATTTTGAATCTTTCATTCAAGATGATAGATGACCTACAGCCAGTGGTGTGCTAGCACTGGCTTGTACCTGCTCACGAGAGCCAATTATCAAATTTTGGGGAATTTTGTAAGCTGGCTGAAAGTAGAGCTGAGCTATGACACCTAGTGAATCTCAGCATAGCCACAGACATGGAGGTGGCAGAACTGGTTGTTATACACTTATCAGCACAGCACTACTTAGAGCTCTAAAGCTATCTTTGCTATAGTCCCTTGCCCGTTTCAAAGCAATCTGTAAGAATATGCCAGGCTGTTTTAAGCCCATCACAGGAAAAAGGGTCAAATAATTAAGTCTAAATTAATACTGTCCTCAAACTGCAAGGCAATTTATTGTCTATCTTGGTAACTATAAAGCAGACAGTAGCACCTACTTGACCTTGGCTAAATTCAAAAGCTTAACAGGATTAGAGCTGGTCAGCACTTGAACAGGAGATCAGCAAAAAACTGGAAAAGCCTCCCAGAGGAAGGCACTGACCAATCTTCCTGGTGTTATTGCCAATACATGGTTCTTCCATGTAATCACCAGGAATCAGGCTTGATTAGGGCCAAAATTAAAAGAGCCGAGGTGGTGCAGTGGTTAGAGGCAGTACTGCAGGCTACTTCAGCTGACTGCTAGCTGCAGTTCAGCTGTTCAAATCTCACCGGCTCAAGGTTGACTCAGCCTTCCATCCTTCTGAGGTAGGTAAAATGAGGACCCAGATTGTTGGAGGCAATATAAATATACATTGCTTACTGGTGTAAACTGCTTAGAGAGTGCTTGCACTGTGAGGCGGTATATAAATCTCACAAAATAAATAAATAAATAATAAATAAATAAATCAACATCTATGGACAAAGAAAGGAAAGGGGTGCTAGCCCTGGAGTTCAAAGCAGTGAAAACCAGAAAATGGGGGGGGGGGGAAGCTATACCGTCCGCCCTCACCTGTGCCTCCTCTTCTTATGAGATCCAGATCCAGACCTGACGGGCAACCAACCAGAGGAAAACAAAGGGGAGGGAAAGGGAGAGGGATACATTGTTTGAAACAGAGGATTAATAGCACAACCAAATATTAACTGGAATGTCTAAAGGTTTTTTCCCTCTACACTGTATTCCATCATATGAAAATACTCTATGACAAAAATGGAATCCAAGGTAGAGACAGTGTAAGTGTGGCAACATTGACTGAAATTTCTATAGGAAGCTTTAGCCTTCACTCAGAAGGGTGTACCATTTAATTGTATTATATAACTATTTCTCTGTGTTTGTCTGTGGGGAGGGGTTGAGTGTGTGGGGGGTGAGAGAGAAAGAAAGAGAGAGGAAAGGAGGGAGGGAGGGATCTTGCAAGCTTTGGCTATCTTGTAATATTTTACCCTTTTTTTCCTTATACTGTGAAATAACAAATTTAAAAAAAAACAGGGTGGTCATTTGTCTACGGAGTTTCTCAGTCATTTACGTCATGGTTGTCCCAAAGGACAACCATGACTTTTTCAAAAGGCAACTGGACTTTGTTTTTTTCTCTTGAAGACATTTCACTTCTCATCCTGGAAGCTTCTTCAGTTCTGAAGCTTCTGAAGAACTTCTTGGATAAGAAGCAAAACATCTTTAAAAAAAATAAAGTCCAGTTGCCTTTTGAAAAAGCACCTTTGGGAGAGTAGTCATTTGTTTCCCTAATATTGCCAGTCCTTCAGTCTATTCCTGCCTTCCCTAATCTAGTGTTTTCTGGGTAAGTTAATACATCTTCTAAAGATACTGTCCCAAACTGTTAAGGAAGGCTCCCATCAGGAACTTTTCTGAGTTTTTGGGATCAGTGGCTCCTTTAGCTGTTTTAGCTGTTGGGAAGGTGAACCAGTATCTTTTTCCTTAGTGAATTTGCTCCAGCATTGAGTTACAGCATTTCTTCAAAACAGGGATACATCATTTCTTCCAATAAGTCCTTCATGTATACAGTATTTTTCTATATGCAACATTGTATAAAAGTTCTTGTGTATAGTTTAGTTGTGTAGAAGTGTCTATGTATGTGTACACACACACACACACACACACACACACACACACACACACACACACACACACACACACACACACACACACACACACACACAGTCATTCCCCAAATCCCATCACAGTTCAATATGACCAAGAAACTAAATTCAAAGTGTGAATATTAAAAAGGGAATGTTTTGACAATCTGCACTGAAACCGAAACTTTGAGTGCCATAAAAGCATTAAAAAGAATAAAAAACAAACAAACATGTTATAAGTAGTCCTTGGCTTATGATCATACATTTAGTGGTCAAGATTCTGAAGGCACTGAAGAAAGTGACTTATGACCCATCCTCACACTTATGACTATTGCAGCATCCTCATAGTCATATGATTATGATTTGGGCACTTGGCAACCAATATGCATTTTGACAGTTGCAGCATCCCGGGGATCTCCATTTGTGATATTCTCAGCCAGCTTCCAACAAGCAAAGGCAATGGAGGAAGTGGGATTCACTTAATGATCATGGTAAAAAAAAGTTTGTAAAATCAGGTGTGGTCACATGATGACCCAATGATCACATGGCTTAGTGACTGAAGTTCCAGGCCCAATTGTGGTCATAAGTCAAGGACTATCTGTACCATAATCTGAATGGGAGTGAATTTTGGTTTTTTACTGCCAAAGATCAGAAGTCCTTTTATTTTCACATTAACAAATTTTATTAGAAGGCATAAATTTTCATGATTCACAGCACAATGCATCAGATGCACAGAGTGGCTAAACTGCTGTAGGTTTTACATTGGGTTGGTGGAGGAAGGAGAAGAGAGGGCTGTTGTGCAGATGCAGGTTACACATTAGACAGTCAAGTTACCAATATATTATGTATATGGTAAATTCAGCTGGCTTTTTAAAGTTTAAGAAAGAAGGTAAGAACTTTGTTTGTAAGATTTATAAAGTACAAACCATTCTATCCATATTCAAGCCTGACAAAGTTATTTCAAACCAAAATGAATGCTTGCTAATTTGGCTAAACTGGAAATCTGTTCTCAAAAACACACAATTTAAATAGGACAGACTTGTTTTGGATGCTTAATCCCTAATGGTATCATCTCGTCTCTGGAGTAACTGGATACACTGATCCATCTAGCCCAGAGTTTCTCAATATCAGCAACTTTCCTATGTTTGGATTTTAACGTGCAGACTTCTCCAGCCAGCTGAGAAATTCTGGGAGTTGAAGTCCACACTTAAAATGGCTGACATTAAAAATTCTAGGCTAGGCCAATGTTTCCTTTACTATCCTCAATCTTGCTTGGAGAACAAACTGTACCTGTTGGCTGCGTTCCTTTTAATTGGAGATACATGAGAATGTGCTTAAGACACTCAACAAAGATAGCCAAATAGATTACCTGTCTCTCCGGTGTTTTTTCCCACTTTTCTTCTTCTTCTCCTTCCGAACTGGGGAAGAACTACCCCCACTATAAGTAATAACAAGTATCAGATGTTAGTTAGTAAAAGGTAGGAAGGAAGAAACGCAGGCAGAGGCTGATTAAGTCTTATGTATCCCCAATATCCTGAGTGGGTGGAAAAGCTGTAGTTTTGGAACCTGGGAAACTGGAGGGGCAGATCTACTCTCTTTCTCAGTCTGTGTCTCATGTATGTCCTGCACTCATTGCATCAATATTGGATTTTTTGTTAGTTCTGAGCAGGATTTCTCAACCTTGGCAACTTTAAGATATGTGGATTTCAACTCCCAGAATTCCCCAGCCAGCTGGTTCTGAGTATGAAGGATAAGAAGTATGTTCTATAAAGTGCTTCTTCTTTTTTAAGAATATATTTTGGTATTCTACTGCCAGAATGCTCAGTCATCATGGGAGTTACAGTTCCCAAGGCAAGAAGAAGGGTACTAAGTTGGAGTAGATGAATGACCACACACAACATGAATACACACAATCACAGAACCTCATAGATGTACACCTATATAATCCTATGCAAGGGGATTTCTTAATAAATTCCAGCTATGGGTATCTGATATGAGCTACAAAAATTCTGGATCAGTGGAGTCTAGGTTGGTGGGATGTCAAAAAGGCAAGATGGCAGGAGTGTCACAATGCAAGTCCTACCTCTTTTGTACATGCCGATGTGCATGCAAAACAGACAGGGCTTGCATTGCCATGCTCCTTCTGTCATCTTGCCTTTTTAGACACGCACATGCCACCATGGCCCTGGACAACCATTGGGTCACTGATGGCGAACCACAACATTTTGAGTGACACATGAGCTTTCATCAACGCCCAACAACAACTATTCTCAAAAACACACAAGATTCTTGTGTGCTTTTTGGAGACTGTGGAGGCCTCATGAGAATGAGGTGTGCTCTTGCATAGCCTATGGACCTTCTGCAAGTCATACAAAAGGGCTGTGCTCTTGCATGGGCCTCAGAGCCTCCATAAATCTTGTGAGAACAGAGCATTTTCTGCAGCTGAAGGCCTCATGTGATGCGGGGTAGTCTTGTAGAGGCCGCAGGGGCCTGTCAATAAAAAGAAAACATTGTCTGAAGGTAAGTGGTATATAACAGATCCTGAGAGCAGTGGGCTCTGGGGGAAATCTCATGCACCTTGGGGAACAGCATGAGGTGGCCTTTTTGAGAGGCTGCGATGGTGCTAGGATTGAAGTTGAGTTCCACCATTCCAAGGATTTGGGGGAGGGGAAAAAGGTGGGTGGGAGAAGGTTTGTTTAGAGACTCCAGTCCTAGTTCTAGCTGGATACCTAATCTGTAAGGGAAAATAATGTATAAGAATTCTTTTGTAACCATCTCATTATAGGCAATTCTAGGAAATGCTTTCCCCATTCAAGAGGAATAGGATTTGCACTTTCCTCTGAAAGTGTACTGCTTTTTGCAAAGATAAATGGCTTCACAAAAGTTGAGAGAGTGTGTATAGTTACATGTAGGTATGTTTTCCATAAGGACAAGAAAATGAAAGGGTACAAATGAAAGGATACCAACTTAAACCCAAAGGCCAGATTAATCAATAAAAGAATTCTCAGTTAGTTTAAAAACCTCTGAAAGAGCCAGGAGCAAAGAATTTTGGACAGGATTTTCACATCCAGGTTTCGGATTGCTGGGGGGGGGGAAGCATGACATCAATTATGTTGCCCTCCCCCCCAAAAAAACCTGAGACTCACCTATGCTCTGATCCAGGTTTCCTTTTTTTGCTGAAGTTGCAAAACAGAAACAGACAAAGCAGATATTAAGGAAAATCTCTTCCTAAAAGAGAATTTGGGTAAGGGGCCAGCTTCTAAAATTGGATATATCATAAGATGGGAATTTCTCTTTCTCTCACCATCCCCACAGGTTCTATTTATAAACTTTCTGCAAGTTCTGTCATCTTGCATGAGCTTTGAATAAATCCATGAATATCTAAAGAATATCAGATTTCCTGAACAAGGTATTAGTTCACACAGAGTTGAAAAAAATAGGCTTCAGAAGCTGTGGATCCTCTTTGAAAGAGATCCTGAGATACATAAGGATTTTTCAGCATTGCTAGGTGACAAAGCATAAAACATTAACATGCCAATCATATTTTAGTCTAATTTTTGTATGAACCCAACCAATTATTCAGTTTTTAATACAGCATGTTGTGCAAATGCTGGAAATTGGATTTAAATCATGGGTTTTAGTTATCTATGGGAAAGTTCAACATATAAACATAGCCAATCTAGAAGACTTTAGTTACTTAATTATTTAATATCCTACACTTTTCTCCAAGAAGCTCAAGGAATTCTAACAATTAACTGAAAACCACTTCATGAACATTAGGAATCAGAATGTGTGTCATATCTGATATTAATGGAAAGCTTAATGCCATCTAGTGCTCGAAGGGAGATATAGTAAGAAGCTACTCTGCCAAAATGTCTTCCTCTGGATTCATCAGGTCATATCTATATTTCATCCAATTGAAGACCAGTCAGGTGCCACTATAATTTGTTTCCTTGCCCATGGTTCAGGGTAATTTCTTTTTAAACAAAAGTTATTTGTGGATGCACTTAATATTGCTTTTGTATGGTTAGAACTAAGAGTAAGCATTTATCAGATCATTCATTAGGAGGTTATAGTCTGAAGGGTCATCATACAGGAGGTGTTGTAAGTGCGCAAAAGGAACTTTAAAAATGACTAAGAATTTAGGAACCAACTGGGAGTTACATTTTGCAAATCTTCCTGAAAAATGCTTTAATCTGCATTTCACTAGTTAATGTGTAGATTGGAACATGGTTGTCACATTTTACATTTCCCAACCATTGGAGGAAGAGATGATGATTAAGCTGTTAAAATGGTTAAAATAGTTGTTCAAATGTGGGAGGGCGAAGAATGACAAACACAGCAATGCTATAAATGCTCAAGGTCTTTTTTAACATCCCTGGAGAGACCTGAAGGGAGGATTTTAATTGAAATCTGCTGTTCCGGGCCCCCCTCCTTCCATTTCTCCACTTTTTCCTCACTTCATGCTGAGTCAATATATTTTTTATCCATTGTTTTTGTCCTTTGAAGCCAGTAACACAATATAAGGGAATGTGTGTAGAAAGAAACCCCACTAACTCGTGGTATTACATTCTTGCTTTCCTGCCCAGAATGAAAAGTGTTCATCCATTCAATCATTTCAAATTCTGAAACATTGTATTTCTGGACAGAGCCTCCCTGTGAGGACTGAGGCCAGCGGGACTAAAGGCAAAAAGTTAAGATGATGGTTTCAACTATATAATCAAATCCATCAACTTTTTTGACACCCTCTCCCCTGTGATATCCTGCTTGAGGCAATTGCTGCCACTACTTTGCCAATCCCTATAAAATATCTTAGTTCACCTGTGAGGCAGCCATTTTGCCTTTGTCAAAAGAGACATTCAGGTTGCTTTTACTTTGAGTGATTATTTACTGCATTCACCAAAATGGCTAGACAAATCTAGTTGGCTTGGCAGACACCAAACAAGCAAGACACATAGAAGAAGCAGAGTGAATAGCAGATACAGCCAGATAGTTTTACCACTCTATAGTTCCTCCTTTTAAGTGCTTCTCACTCGGTCTAAAAAAATCTTGTTCCTCAAAACAGTCACTCTCTGAAGAGACAAGCACACTTAAACAGAAAACCTGGAAGATTGGTGGGAAGAAGGAAACGAAATGGGTGTTCCTGCTCCTTGGTTTACATTGCCTCTCACAGCTGGTTGCAGTTCACTATCCGGCTGGAGATATTACCGACAGAGCTGGGCAGCCATTCATATTTTAAAAAATCTGTGACACAGGAGCAGGCTGGTTAAACATTAAGTGGGAGAAACTGGACATGTCAGCTTTGGTTGTGATATCCTCATCATCTCACTTTGATCCATTTCATTCTGATGTATGGGGTCTCAGCCTTAATTGCATCCTGAAGATCAGGGACAATGCTGCCTAAAAATGTCTAAGAATTGGGGAATTTCTTCCTGATGGCTAGCAAAACTGAAAAAAATATGCAAAAATGAAATGTGATATGATAGCAATGTTCCAATATTTGAGGGGCTGCCACAAAGAAGAGAGGGTCAACCTATTCTCCAAAACACCTGAAGGCAGGACAAGAAGCAATGGATGGAAACTAATCAAAGAGAGAACCAACCTAGAACTAAGGAGAAATTTTCTGACAGTGAGAACAATTAACCAGTGTTAATTGGCTTCCCTCAGAAAGTTGTGGGTGCTCTATCACTGGAGTTTTTGAAGAAGAGACAGCCAAATGGACAACCATTTCTCTGAAATGGTATAGGGTCTGCTTGGGCAGAGGGTTGGACTGAAGGACCTCCTGGGTCCCTTCCAACTCTGTTATTCTGTTATTCTTTTAATGATCATGTATATCCATCCAATCAAGCCCAAAGAAAGTCCAAAATTATATAGGATTTCCTGTCATGGCAGGGAGTTGGACAAAAAGACCTCTAAGGTCCCTTCCCACCCTTTTATTCTATTCTATGCATTTCCTCATGTGTTTGCATCATGATCTAATGCAGGAGTGTCAAACTCAAGGCCTGGGGGCTAGGTCCGGCCCATGGGATGCTTAGATCTGACCCGTGGGGACACCCTGGAAACAGCAAAGGACTGGCCCATGGTGCCTCTGCCAGTGAAAATGGGGGGGGGGGGGCGCATGGGGCTCTTGCAAACTCCGTTTTTGCTGACAGAGGGTTGCAGGAGGCCGTCACAGCTGAAAATTGAGCTCGAGAGCCTGCTTTTGCTGGCAGAGCGCTCGGGCCACCACAGGCCACCCTGACATGAGTGATGTTGAGCTAGCCACACCCACTCTGGCCACACCTAGCCCGGCCCCCCAAGGTCAAACACAGCCCTGATGCGGCCCTCAATGAAATCGAGTTGACACCCCTGATCTAATGGAATGAGATGCTTCACTGCAGCCTTCCTGCATCTGCCCCCCCCCTAAACTAGAGAATTGCTAGTTGAATTCTCAACTAGCAAACACATCTGGAAGTCAACAGCTGGAGGAAGGATGGAAACATTTTGGAAACAAAGATGATAGGCTGTCTGGTTCTGTTAGTAATCTCTTAGTCTTCATTCACAACTGCTCCTATTGCCATGCCTTCCTTCTTTAATGGATGTGAATCATGTTTAGTGCAAAGTCCATCATGTTCAATTGTATAGGGAGCCTCCTAAAGTCCAGCTGTCTCTCACACAAGGCAACAAGGCCAGGTAATCCTTTGGCAGCATCTTCACAGAGGTCTAATCATTGTCAGATGCTACTGATGCAAAAGGTTTTGCTCTCTGAAGCAAAGGTGAGATGGTGCCCGCCCTCCCCATTCCCTTTACTGAGGGCCATTTGACTGATTAAGTGAAATTTAGGTTTATACCCTGTTTATCAAGCAGAAACTCAAGGCTCTGGCAACTGAGTAGCATTTTTGCCTAAAGCTGATGACAGCAAGCTAGTTTAGGAGATAAAGGCTCTGTTCTCAAAAGGCAGAACAGCTTGGGAAGCTAAAGATAACCTGGGACCATTGATCTCCGAAGTCAACCGTGGAGGTCGGCCCATGACTGTGTTATGCCTGAAATTTTTAATATGTTTTAATCTATGCTTTTTAATATTTTAATCTTTTTGTATTGATGTTTTATTATGTTTCTACATGTTGTGAGCCGCCCAGAGTCCTTCGGGAGTTGGGCGGCATAGAAATTTAATAAAATAAATAAATAAATAAATAGACAGCTCATTCCTGTTGTCCCCTAGCATTTATTACTCAGGTGATTGCTTCCCTTTGCTTCTATATAGCCACAAAAATGGGTGAGGATGGACAGCCCAGGTGGGGAGAGGGGAACCAATTGCCCTTTCATGGGGTCTACAAGAAAACTTTTCCAAGGTCCAGGCAGAAGAAGAACATCATGGTTTCAAAATCTAAGGGGCTGGTTTGGACAAAACACAGCAGCACTTTTTCGTGCGGCTGTTGATAAAAATACCAACATGATCACCAACATGATCGCCAACGTCCGATGACGGATATGGCACAAGAAGAAGTCCTTTACTACCTTCAGTCACCTGGTAGTCTTCCTACTCCAAAATATATCTTTTTAATTGAAAAAAGTTCATTTGGTATGTGAGGTGTGTGTGTGTTTGTTCTTTCAGTTTTGATACAGTTTCCAAGGCAGAGTTTTCTCAAGGAGTGGAGTAGAATAGGGGAGGATTCAAAGTCTCATTTTGCTCCATCTTCTCGCAACTTTTGTATGTGTGTTGTTAATACTAATGCTACCAGTTCCAGCTGCAGAAAACCAGATGAGCCCTTGATGGTAGTAAAAAGGTACAGAACACTCTAATTCTATATTGCTACCTGGTGATTATCTTGATTTACGCAGCCCAGATCTGGTAACTCTATTAATGTGCATGCTCAAAGCAATGAACCATTTAATATAATACAGTATCTGGCTTGCCCACAAGATGGCGACCATGGAAGTCTATTTATATTCTCTAGAGCAGTGATGGCGAACCTTTTTTGGTTCGCGTGCCAAAAGGGGGGGGGAATGCGGGGGATCACGTGTGTGCATGCCCACACTCATAATTCCATGCACCCCCGCACATGCACGCATGACCCCCCTGCTCCCAGCATGCAATGGCACGCCCATTTTTCGCTCTCCCCAGGCTCCAGAGCCTTTCTAGGAGCCTGGGGAGGGTGAAAACGGCCTTCCCCACCCCCTCTGGAGGCTGGAAACAGCCTGTTTCCCGACTCCCAGTGGGCCCAGAAGGCCCGAAAATCAGCCGGCTGGTGCACACATGCACGCCGGACCTGAGCTCGCGTGCCCACCGATATGGCTTCACGTGCCACTTGTGGCACATGTGCCATAGGTTCGCCATCACGGCTCTAGAGTCTAGACGTGTGTGTGTGTGTGTGTGTGTGTGTGTGTGTGTGTGTGTGTGTGTGTGTTTGTTTGTTTGTTTGTTTATTTATTTATTTATTTATATTTATATAGCCATCTGTCTCAGCAAACGACTCTGGGCAGTTCACAATTCAAAACATATATTACAATTAAAATTTAAAAACCATTTTTAAATAATTAAAACAGTAAAAAGCATTAAAACAGCAAAAAAGATTAAAATGTCTAATTCAAAAGATATACAAAAGCAAGATATCTGGCTTGTTAACAATATACCCAGGAAGCAGGGCCCTTGACACATGTTGTGCCCCAGACTCGTGAGCATAGGCAAGTTCTAGTGCTTTATGGAAGACTAACAGCATTAGGGCCATTCTAATCTCCAAAGGAACACTGTTCCACAGGGCAGGGGCCTCTGTAGAAAAAGCTCGCCTTCTAGTCCTTGTCCGCTGACATTCTTTGACTGACAGGATCATGTGATGTGAGAATGACCTGAAAAGATGCTGCTTAAGGAATGGTCAGGCAAGAGAGGACAGAGCCTGGAGCTACATAATGGGTGGAGAAAGAGGCTCAGATGGGACTCTCCCTAACTTCTCAGACTGTAAAGGAGATGGCAGGAGATTTGTACTTTCAGGCATGGAAGATTTTGTCAATATAGTTTTACAATAAAGTAGAATTAGTTCATCTGGTAATGTTTCCTGTCTGAATTACCTGGGAAGGCTGACAACAGATAAAATTATATTGAATCAGCCATCAGCCAACTTTTCCAGCTAAGGAGAGAGTCTTTTGGCTAGATTCAGGCTCTAAAACTTCCCTAACCCATACTCTCAAGATGCTTTAACCTTGGCAATTATGACTTCCCTAATGTCTAGATCATTAGGAAGGTGTAGCCCATTGCAACTGGATAGTATCAGGTCAGAAAAGGCTATCAAATCATTGATTCAACTAGTCTAGTGGTTCTCAACCTGTGGTCCATGGACCCTGGGGGGGGAGGCGATGTCATCACAGTGTATGTGAAGGCTTGAAGAAAGGTTATGATTTAAATCTTGAGTTAGGGCTTGGGGGTCCATGGCCATGGACCATGGCCACAAAAGGGGGGGGGCATGTATGGTGAAGAAAATGTTGAGAATCAGTGATCTAGCCTATTATATAGTAGACTATTCTACTTGGCAGCAGTGTAAGACTATTTTTGATGCAAAATGCAAACAAGCAATAGATGGTAATTCAGAGATACAGAAAACTCCCTTTCCTGCCATCTAAGGATCATTCTGATTATTTCAGCCTATATCTGGAAGCCCTCGGTATAAATCTAATTAGAGATGGCAGGAATCAGAATTTTCTGAATAAATGCATGAATGAAGCAGCTCGATTGGATAGCCCCTGATTCAAGTCATAGACTTCCAGACATCAGTTCCATTGAAAAAACTCACCGGTTTCGCCGGTGACCTGATTTTTTTTTCTTTTTCTTCTTTGGTGGTGGAGAGGTGGAGCTACTAGATTGTCTCTTCAGCCTAAGGAAGACGTAAACAGAAGACACTCAGTCATTTCTTTAATGATTTTTCACAGCAGAAGAGAAGATATGTATGAATCTGAACTGCACCACTTTACAGTGTTCAGTAAGTGGTACCACTAATGACTAAATACTCATCTATATAACCACCAATTCATTTCTTGACATGCTTATTGGTTTTATTTTCATTTGCAAGTCTATCACTTATGTGATCCTTTCCCCACACTACAACTGTAATTGCAGGACTCTATGGTTGTAACTCGAGGACTACATGTAGTGTCAGTCAGTGTACAATGGTTGAATCAAGACAAAAGGGAGCTCCGGCAATCCCAGAAGAGTAAAAAGAGAGTTCTCCAACATTTTTAGAGCAAAGACTAAAATTATAGTATCTGTTTTATAATAAACTTTAGATACATAATATGAAACAGCTGCAGAAGCAAACATGCATTTCCTGATTTTAGAAATATATGTTTGCAATGGTTGAAAATATGTCTTTATTTGTGAGCTGTGGTGGTGCAGAGGTTAGAATGCAGTATTGTAAGCTAACTCTGCCCATATTTAGGAGTTCGATCCTGATCGGCTCAAGGTTGACTCCACCTTCCATCCTTCTGCGATCAATAAAATGAAGACCCAGATCATTGGGGGCAATATGCTGACTCTGTAAACCATTCAGAGAGTGCTATAAAGCACTAAGGCACAGTATATCAGTCTAAATGATATTGTTATTGCTATCTTTGCCACTATTGTTTCAAGCCAGAGGAGATGCTTGTACACTTGAAGACCCTCAGTTGATGGATTTAAGCTACTTCTAGGAAAGGTCTTCCCTCACAGGGTTCCTCACCTGCCTTCCTTCACTTATGGAATAGTCTCTTGAAAGAGGTACATAATATAGTTAGTGTTAGCATTTATCATTGTTTCAAACTTTCATATATATAAAAACTTAATTATTTCTTAATTATTTGTTTGCTGCTCCAAATGATGCATCAGAAGGGAAGCAAAAGAGAATTGTTTAACATAAACATCTCTCTCTGTCTCTCTCTGTCTCTCTCTGTCTCTCTGTCTCTCTGTCTCTCTCTGTCTCTGTCTCTGTCTCTGTCTCTGTCTCTGTCTCTGTCTCTGTCTCTGTCTCTGTCTCTCTCTCTCTCTCTCTCTCTCTCTCTCTCTCTCTCTCTCTCTCTCTCTCTCTCTCTCTCTCTCTCTCTCTCTCTATCTATCTATCGGTATCAGTGACAACAGTATTTTTATAGTATTCTCTCTGAGTGACATAGACAGAAATTAAAACCATAAAATAGAGAAATGGAAAACAAAGGTAAGATTAAAAGCAAATTAAAAGAGCTGTGAAACTAAGCCAGCAACAGTAGAGCCAAGGTATCTATACCACTTAATAAATAAAAGTGGGTCCCTTTACAGGGTGTACAGATATGATGACTTCATTTATTTCACAAAAAGGGTCTTGTGTGTCTATTGTTTCATATCACCATGAGGGATAAATCTTCCGACGGGCCTGGGGGTAGCAACCCCATGGAGTGGATTAAAGGGGTCGCCCCTTGAATGTTGTGAATTGTTGAATTGCTTTTAAATTTTAAATGTATTTTAAAACTTATTTATTGGATATTTTTTATTCTGACCTGTTTATGCTTGCTGTAAGCCGCCCAGAGTGCTTCGGGAGTTGGGCGGCATAGAAGTGTGAATAAATAAATAAATAAATAAATAAATAAATAAATAAATAAATAAATAAATAAATAAATAAATAAATAAACCTGAATTAAATGGAAAGCTCAGAATTGTCAGGGCCTTTTCCATACAGAATTAACTGTCGGGTAAAATTATTGGTCCTTAAAATTGCTGGACGCAGAATCCTAAAATTATACATTGGATTCACGCAACACTCTATAGTACATCCTAAAGGGAAAAGGGAAACACAACACAAGTACAGTGTTCACAGCATAATATTATCCAAAATCCCATTTTATAGCTTTATGCAATGGCCTGTTTTGCACAACATTCTACAGTCATGACTGAGTTGCCATAATATCCTGGATCACAAAATGTTCAATTTCATTTTAGCATAATTTGAATTGGAAAGGCCTTCAAAGATCATATGTTCTAACCCTTGCCAATTACTAACTAATCACTGCAGCATCCTTGGGATTATTTGATCATCCAGCCTGAAAACTCCATAGCAAAGGTGAGGCTGGGGCCATCTCATGTGCCGGCTATTTTAGTTAAACTATTTTGTCTTGTAATTTGCTTTGGAATGTTTGGGAGCAAAAAGTGGCGAATTGATGGTGTAAGCAATTCTTTTTTCTTACTAGAAAAGGAGAAGGGAAAAGATCCAAGGAAGGAAAAGGGTTGGTGTTTGGGAGGAGAGGGAGAGGGAGAGGAGGGAGAAGAAAAGAAAAGAAAAGAAAAGAAAAGAGAAAAGAAAGAAAAGAAAAGAAAAGAAGAAAAAAAGAAAAGAAAAATCAGATGTAGTGTTGAGGAAATTCCAGAAGCATCTGTAGGTTTGGTCAAAAACTGTGTAGTGATTGCAATAGTGTGATGCAAACAGATAGATAGACAGATGATAAATAGACAGACAGACAGACAGGTGACAGAACTTCAATTGCACCATAATCTTGACTTTTTTCATCACACTCTGCAGACATCCCTGATGAATTCTCTTAAATTCATTAGTCTGCAATAATGAAAAGAAATCTTACATAATCAGTATAGAAAGTAGATATAAACTAGGCAGTGTCTGTAGAGATTCTCAGTCATCTAGGTCATGGTTCTCCCAAAGGTGCTTTTTTAGGAGGCAACTGGACTTTCTAGTTTTTTCTTTTGAAGATGTTTCGCTTCTCATCCAAGAAGCTTCTTCAGCTCTGACAGGACCCCCACTTCCATTCCCCACTATCCTGTCAGAGCTGAAGTAACTTCTTGGATGAGAAGCGAAAAGTCTTCAAAAGAAAAAACAAGGAAGTGCAGTTGCCTCCTGAAAAAGGACCTTTGGGTAAGGTGACCAGACGTCCCGCTTTTGGCGGGATAGACACGCTTTTCAAGCGTGTGTCCCGCGTCCCGCATTCTTTCCAAAAAGTCACGCTTTTTTGAAAGAATGCCCGACGAAACAGCGGGACGTCTGGTCACCTTAGCAGTGCTCCCCAACCGGTGTGCCGCGGCACACTGGTGTGCCTTGAGGCCATGCCAAGTGTGCCGCGGCAAAAGTGGCGGGGCAGGGCGGGGCGCACGTCCTACCTGGGACTTTTCCTGGTAGCTCCAATCGCGTTCCTTGCTAATAGCGCCCAGAGCAGAGCAGCCCCTTCCAAAAGATCGCGAGACGTTATCTTTTGGAAGGGGCTGCTCTGCTCTGGGCGCTTAGCAAGGAACGCGACTGGAGCTACTGGGGAAAGTCCAGGTAGGACGCGCGTCTCTTGCTGGGGGTTGGGCGGGCAGGGCAGGACTGGCGGGCGGGACGGGGCGCGCGTCCTACCTGGGACTTTTCCCAGTAGTTCCAGTCGCGTTCCTTGCTAAGCGCCCAGAGCAGAGCAGCCCCTTCCAAAAGATCGCCAGAATGATGGGATTTGCAAATGCCAGAGATCACCATGGCAACCACAAACGGTTGGGGGCGACGCACCCCTTCTAAAGGGCTGGCCCGGGCATCATCTCCGAAGCCTCCCTCCTTCCCACCCCCCACCCCCAACTACCTGAGCGATGGAGGCGCGGCGGCCGGTTTGGGGCTCGGGGCGGACCCCGGAGGCCCCACCACCCCCGCCGGATCGCACAGAGCGGACATGCAGGCACCGGCCGAGACGCCTAGAAACGGCTAAAAACCCCTTTCCGCCCCCCCGCCACTTGTTTTCCTCTTTTGTGCCTGCGCACGCTGGGCCCGAGCATGGGGGAAGAATTAAAACAGCGCACCGAGAGCGTCACCTGACGGTTGTAAGGATCTTGCCTGCCAGCCAGCCCAAGCCATTGCCGCCTCCCTCCCATCTGGACACCAACATTTGCCTTCTTTTGCCCTCTGCGCATGCGCAGAGGGCAAAACTCAAATGGAGAAACCCACCCCCGTCAATGGTGTCCCGCTTGAAGAAAAAAAAATCTGGTCACTTTGAAGTTATATTTTTGGTTACATTTGTACAATTTATTTCCCATTCAAGTTCTTTGGCATTGGAAGACTGCCATAATAAAGCATAGCAGAGATGTATAAATATTATCCCTTTTAGCTGCGTTCAACATGTGGACCTGACCTGGTTAAAAATCTAGCAGCCACTTTGCATGAATCTTCATTTGTTTCTTTTGGGTGTTAACATGTTGTGCAAACCCAGCTTGTTTAGTTCATTTATCTTCAATGTTGTATAATCAGGTTATTCATAAAGTGTGGATCCACCTGCACAGTATGTAAATTAATGTGGCTTTTGGGGGATTAATCAGCCCATTGTAGTCTAGTCCTCTGAGTGCTGTCAACTTTGACATAGATCTGACAATAAAAAAGATTATTTGTTTTGGCCAGGGAGGAAGATTTTCTACCCCAGTTTAAAATAAACAGTGGTACCTTACCAGTGGTACCTTACCAGAGAGATGCATAAAAAAGGCACATCTGGGTATTCTGAGCATGAATGGACAGTCCAGAGAAAACGGGTAAAATATAATTGAGAATTTAGAGGGTTTTATCTTGACATATGGGACATCTATTGTGGGGGATAAAAAATCAAGATGGCAGCTATAGTGTCAGGGAATTGTGCAGCAAATGTCCAAATGAAGTCGGAGATGCTGACAAGAACTTGTAGTTTTATATAAATAAATATGTTACATCTATATTTACAGTGAACAAGATAGCCAGGCTAACAGGAGCATCATAAGGTAAATCACAGAGCATTCAGGGCACACAGAAGAAAAAGGCGGGAAAAAAGGGAAACTCCCCCTTCATACCACAGCAACCAATCAGAGCGCAGATTGCCTCATCCAAGAGCCAACACTCTCCAATCAATCAATTATAACGGTGTTCAGGCTCACTGCACAGTCCACTGCTCCAGCTACTAAATTTAAATATCTTAACATATAGTCACATAAAGACCATCAATGTGGCATCAATGTACATAGAAAAGGGATGGGGCTTTAACTGTGGCTGCCATCTTGATTTTTTTGACATTCCCCCTCTATGGACACTCTTACTGCTACAGCTATCATCTTGTCTTTTTATGGATTTTACTTCAAACCAAATACATTCAACTTCTTTTACCTTTCATCCTAGAAAATAAATAACTAGCAAATCTGGTCACATGGAATTGCATAGAGGTCCGGCCCCAAACAAGGGCAAGGAGATAAATAAGAAATTTTATCACTTCCAAAATTACAAAAAACATTGTCTCCCAAAGTCAAAATTTCCAACTGACAGCTGAAATCTAAGCTTTTATCTTAGCTAGAATTGTGATGTCATTAGTGGATGTGTGGGCTTATCCTAAGAACAGTAGAAGAATCTGAGATTTTTCTACCAGTATTTGCTGTAATAAGATTTTCTGCATTTGTCAGGAAGTTAGTATTTTATTTCAAAATTTCACTGAAAAACCTTTCTTCCTAGGCATTAGAAAATTGGCCCAGCTGCTCCATCTGTTTCCTTGACGTGCTCATTTTAACATCTAAATAACCATTTGTTCATGGCATAGGAATTGTTTTTTTAATCTATTTGGGTGTTATTATTTGGCAGATGAAAATCCATAGTTGCCATTTGAAATGAACCAACAGTAAAGCTCTTATCTGTAAGATTAAGCTTCATGTAATAAAAGAGCTCTGATTAAACTTCATAGAATACTAAAATCTTGCTAGAAAATCAGTGCACCTAACTCACAATAGAGTTTCCCTTAGAGCCATAGCTGATATCTGTGACACTCACCTGTATTCTTGGTGACTGCTGTCGTATTGGTAACAGTCAGCTGCACAGTCACACTGCAATGGGCAACCTTCTTCATATTCTGCATATTGTATGGCGTAGTCTTCTCCATCTACCATATGATGATTTTCTATCACTCTGTCCAAGAAAAAAAGAGGAAAATAGTCCTTCAGAACTTACCCAATATATCTAATATTTTGTGGAAAGCCCCACTGTGTGTATGATTTTATTCATGCTTGCACCAGGATTCTTTGTGTCTTTTTTTTTAATTGAAAAAGTTTTATTAGTACAAAGTACAAATTTTTTTAAATCCCCCCCTTCCCCCCAACCCCCTCCCTCCCCTACCCCGACTTCCCAGAAAGAACACAGGATATAATCTTCAAATAACCATAAACTAAAATATGCTAACAAAACATAGATTCTATTATAAAAACCATTCTAAAATTCTAACCATATATCATTATTAAACTATATATATCTTCTTAATCTGATACTTTTTTTGAATATAATCAGTCCATCTACTCCATTCCAATATGTATCTTTCATTTGAATGATCTTTTAAGTATGATGAAATTCTTGCCATTTCTGCCAGGTGTGTAACTTTAATTGTCCATTCCTCAATAGTAGGTATATCTTCTTTCTTCCAGTATTGTGCTACCAACAATCTGGCAGCCGTTATCAAGTTCAAAATCAGATTCTTTGTGTCTTTGACAGCACATTGTAAAACAACTGACAAAACAAATCTCATTGTTACTATAGGCCACAATCACATTTAAACTTCTTTTCTGTAATGTTTTGTCAGTATGTGTGTAGGTGTGTATATATGGATGATACAGATATACATACATACATATCCATTCTAATTATAAGGGCAAATGGAGTGATTGAGCAAAATTTCAATCTTCAGCAAATTTGGAGGAGTTAATACATTCCTAGTTCAGATTAATTCCACAAATACAGGTAATCCTCAACTTAGAACCACAATTGAGACCAAAATTTCTGTTGCAGTGTGAGACAGTTGTTAGGTGAATTTTGCCCCATTTCTTGGCACAGTTGTTATGTTAATCACTACAGTCGTTAAGTTAGTAACATGGTTGTTAAGTGAACCTGGCTTCCCTATTGACTTTGCTTGTGAGACACAAAAGGTGATCACATGACCCCAGGACACTGCAACTGTCATTAATATGAGTCAGTTGCCAAGCATCTGAATTTTGACGTGACTATGGGGATGCTGCAGATATGATTATTGGGGATGCTGCAGTGGTCATAAGCAAGTCATAAGTGATTTTTTTCAGTGCCTTTGTAACTTCGAACGGTCACTAGACGAACTGTTGTAAGTCGAACACTATCTATACTTATAAGGCTGTCCACCCAATTTTTACACATGTGTTGAGTGGTGTTCCTAAAATTCATTTGAAAAGTTGTTTTAAAGTAAGTTTTTGAATAAATTATCTTTCAAAAATACATTTAGGTATGTGCATGTTGTTTAAAGATCTGTTTTAAAATACAGATAGTTCTCGACTTACAACCACATTTGAGCCCAACATTTCTGTTATAAGACATAATAACATTTCTGTTGTTCAGTGAATCTGGATTCCCCATTGACTTTGCTTGTCAGAAGGTATGAATTAGTTGCCAAGCATTTGAATTTTGATCACATGATCATGGGATGCTACAAAGGTCGTAACTCTGAAAAATGGTCATTAGTCACTTTTTTTCAGTACTGTTGTAACTTTGAACGGTCACTAAACAAACTTCTATGTTAAAGATTACCTGTATTTTAATGCATCTGAGTATTATATCACAAAATATGGGGAAAGGCTTCACCCAAAGGATAATTCTACTGTCAACTCACATTGAAATTTATAAAATTTTAAAATGCACAAATATTAAATTGAGCACTTTTATATAAAAAGTGTAGGAATCTATAATAATGTTACCACTACTTTGGAACAATCAGCTTGAATGATGTCCTTTGTGTCCCAATTGAAGTTTGCCTTAATGAAAGCTTTGCTGGCTGAGGAATTCTGGGAGTTGAAGTCCACAAGTCTTAAAAGATGCCAAGGTTGGAGACCCCTGCTCTAGTCATGTTTTTTTTTTTAACATGACTAGTCATATCCAATTCCTGTAACTGTATTTCATATGTTTTAGCCTCCAGCCACCTAATCATCTTGGTTGCTCTTCTCTGTACTCTTTCGGAGTCTCAGTGTATTTTTTATAATATGGTGACCAAAACTGGATGCAATATTCTAAGTGTGGTCTTACTAAGGCTTTATAATTGGTACTACCCTACTTAAATAGGGAGTGGGAAAGATATGTAAAAGTAGAAGAGTTCTTATTTAGTGAAGAAAACTCTAAGACTGAAAACTTTACTTTGCTAGTAGAAGAGTATTTTAGCCTAAGAATTTTTGGCATATATTAGTCAAGTCAATTGATTTTCCTTCGCATTATGGATTTATCAGCACTTCCTGGGTATTTCAGAATTTGGTTGCTTAGCTAAGTTGTAACGCTGCTTAAAATGAATCATACCTTGTTTTGTTATATTAATAAGAGAATAATCAGAGTTTTTTTCCTGAATGCCATCACTCTGCTAAACAACTAATTCCCACAACACTGTCAAACTATTTACTAAGACTGCATTACAGAGGTGGGTTCCTACCAGTTCTAACCGGTTTAGAACCGTTAGTAAACCAGTGATGTCATCATGGAGCCGGTTCTGTCGGTGCTGGTCCGTGGGCGCCGCCATCTTGTTTTTGGCTTCTGCGCATGCACAGAAGCTGGTTTTGGCTTCTGCGCATGCACAGAAGTTTGGTTTTTGGCACTGTGCATGCCCATGCGCCCGCGCATGCCCGCGCACCAACATAGCAAGGAAGCAAACTGGTGGCGAGGTAAATTAGAACCCACCCCTGCTGCATTACTATTATTCTTCTCATCCTTCCTAGTACCTATCTCTTCCCACTTATGACGATAATCATGTTGCTTGTATCTTTACAATTTATATTGTTTTATTTGTTTCCTAGTATGATTTGATTGCTTATTAGTAACCTATGACTATCACCCAGTGTTGTATCTTATGATTCTTGATTAATGTATTTTATTTTTCTTTATGTACACTGAGAGCATATGCACCAAAGACAAATTCCTTGTGTGTCCAATCACACTTGGCCAATAAAGAGTTCTATTCTACTCTATCACAAAAAATGACTTGAGTGCTGCATCTTGGATCAAATCCACAACTGCCAAAGCCCTCATGACATCTCTGTAAATACTATTTATAATCCAGATGACATTTTAAATCTAGGAATTTGGCTGTAGTTTCCTAAATTATTTCTTGGATTAGATAGAATGGGAAGAGGAATCCCTTTAATTGTATTTATTTATTAAAAATTAATCTATGCGTTGTCGATAAGAGTCAATTCTTTATTGAGAGCTGTCTGTCTTTAAAATTCCAAAAAGTATTGAATCAGCATGGAAGCAATGCCTCCTCACCAACAAAAAAATCCAGCATGGACAAAAATAAGAGAGAATCACTATAATATTTGGAAATGTCACCTCCCTCTGCCTTTGTCTCTGCTTTTTCAGAAAAGCATATAATTACAATATTATGGCTGACTAATGTTTTTTGGAGGTGGAGCTCTCCAGCCTTCCCTTGGAAAGAAGTCAGGAGGGGAAAATTGCAGCAAGAGTGGTACAGCCCAGCAGACACTGCCTGGGAGACATTAATCTCTGCTGTTCAAGAAACTTAACCCGATTATAAGCCAAGTGAATAATTGGCTGTTGTAAAGGAAATGAACCCCAGGATGTTTGAGGGAGCGATATTAGTGGGTTGGAGAAACAAAAAAAAGGGAGCATAGCTTTTGGATGGGTAAAAAGCCTACTCATAGTTTTCTCCAGGATAAAAGATAAAGATTCCTTTGAGTCAAAGTTTGTCCTTTGGTAAGTTCATGGACACATCCATGAGTTAAATAAATAAAACAAACAAACAAACAAACAAACAAACAAACAAACAAACAAACAAACAAACAAACAAATAAATAAATAAATAAACTCTTCTGGTTAACATTGCAGCCTTTTTTTCTATTGTTATTGGAGAGCAAAACAGAGGAAAATTCTTACAAACAGTACTCATGAGCTTCAGTTCATGATTGTCTTGTGACAGAGGACTGAGAAGGGGATTATATTGTCCGTTTGTCCAGGTTTTTTTGCAATAATTTGTGGGCAGGAGAACAATGAAACACAATACAAATGTTCTTCCACTGAAAGAAAAGTTGAATCTCATTGCTCTCTATTAGACTTGACTTCGTGATACTGCCATGTATTCATAGCTGATACGGTAGATTGCAAGCTAAAGAACATCATCATAAAGCAGGCTGTATATCCTTCACTAGTTCTATCAAAAGAAGATTACGTTGGATCAGGCTAAAAGCCTAACTAATCCAGCCCAGGCAAGCCAAAGAGTTGGACATCCATGATCTAGACCAAGAGTTGGAAACTCTTCAGAATCAGGGATCCCTAAAACACTCAGAGCCATTTAGTTTTGCAAGGTTGAGTTGACGTCTGTTTTTTCCCATCCAAACCCCCTCAGCCTCCAGACACAAAGACAGAACCTTCGCAGCATCATTTCAGTGGGCAGGGTGGAGATATAAAATTACTTTGTAAAGTTATTACATAAAGTTACTATATCATACTGATGATAGCTCACTCCTTGTTGCCAGATTACCTTATCTAGAGATAGCAATAGCAATAGCACTTAGACTTATATACCGCTTCATAGTGCTTTACAGCCCTCTCTAAGCGGTTTACAGAGTTCAGCATATTGCCCCCAACAATCTGGGTCCTCATTTTACCCACCTTGGAAGGATGGAAGGCTGAGTCAACCTTGAGCCGGTGAGATTTGGACAGCTGAACTGCTGAACTGCAGTGCTGCATTTTAACCACTGCGCCACCTCGGCTCTTATGTCATAGGTAAGGATGTAAACAGGAGTGGAGAGGGTGCTGAAGCCTTTGGGACCCTGTAAATCATAGGCCACAGTTTAAACTCCTACCCTTATCAACACTGACTGGAACTGGTCCTGGAGAATGAAGAGAACCAGCATAACGGAATGCTACCCATTCCCCAATCCAATTCAGAAGAATACCATGATCAGTGGTGTGCTGAAAGCTACCAAGAGGTCAAAAGAAGAGATGGCCATTATCCACTTCTGCCACCTACAAGCACGATCAATGCCATTTCAGTCCTGTACTTAGCGCTTGGGTGTGAGAACAAGCATATCCCTAATTTTCACCTCTAAAATGATGAAGGATACAACATAGTCATGTCGAACATAGGAGGTGACAAGATTTGCACTAAAATACATGATGGTATTGTATATGTATAAAACAGAAGAAGAGGGGCAGGCAAGAAGAGGAGGGAGTTTTGAAGTACTTCAGTCCCGAAATGATCTCCTTTAGCTGCTTTTCATCTGGTAGAAGAACCTTTCAGGATCTTGTGGTCGAAATGAAACTTTGGGGGGTCTCAGTGGAGCTTGAGATGTAAATGCAGCCTGCTCATGCTAATCTATAGTTTAAGTTACATGTAATAAACATCATTTGGGTTTACATAACATTCTTATCCTTGTAGTACTTTGACCCATAAACTAACCAAATATCACATTAACCTAACCAAGCAATCAAGTTTTGTGGTACAAATGAAATGTGTCATGTAGATGCTGCCAGCAGAACCTTAGCTAACCTAGTTAATCTTATTACATAAACACGGCTAGCTAGTCCTTACTTGAAATAAGGCATTATATCTGCAGCAAGATCATGATTACAAGCAAAGCAGATGGAGGTTGCTAAAAAAAGAAACTGATCTAACCTTGAAAGCTAAGGCTTAGGACTCTTTTGGCATCTTTTGACTCCATTCTGAGCATTATGCCTGTTTTTCTCCTTCCCTTCCTCAGGATCATGGCTAATTTATCTCTGCTGTCCCAAATAGCCAGCCCTAACTAAGTTTTCATGTTAATAAATTAACTTTATTCCTGTCCGGAAAATCCTTCTGATTTCTCTCTTGGTCTCCTGATGGCAGTCCTAGCTGATGGCTGTACATTCATGTATAATTCATTTGCTGTGCAATGTGTAGTACATTAGTTCAATCAATCAATCAATCAATCAATCAATCAATCAATCAATCAATCAGAATAGAGCTGGAAGGGACCTTGGAAGTCTTCTAATCCAACCTCTATACCATTTCCGACAAGTGACTGTCCAGTCTCTTCTTAAAACCTCCAGTGATGAAGCACCCACAACTTCTGAAGACAAGCTGTTCCACTGGTTAATTGTTCTTACTGTTAGGAAGTTTCTAATTAATTCCAGGTTGCTTCTCTCCTTGATTAGTTTCCTTCCATTGTTTCTTGTCTTGCCTTCTGGTGCTTTGGAAAATAAGTTGACCCCCCTCTTCTTTGTGGCAACCCCTCAAATACTGGAATACCGCTATCATGTCATCCGTAGTCCTTCTTTTCTCTAGACTAGCCATACCCAATTCCTGCAACTTCATATGTTTTAGTCTCCAGGCCTTTAGTTCAGGAGAAGCCTCCAGTTCAGGAGAAGCAACATCCTTAACGATGAAAAGGGTTGGGCAGGGGACAGATCACCATCTTTGTCATCCATTAGGAAATAAACTCCGGAGAAGAGAAGATTATAGTGCTGTTCACAGCAAGTTGCATTCGCCTTTTGATAAGTTGGTGGCTTTTTGACAAGCAGCAAATAGACTGGTTAACTAGCCAATGACAGCAGGGGTGGTTGGTCATTTGACAGAAAAAGACTTCTTTGTTTGGGATGATGAATTTAGCCTGAATTGAATTAGCCTTGACACAATCTATCCACAGTATAGGAAGAGTACTTCAGAAACCAAGGATTAGCATAACAGAGAGCAATCTCTTTGCAGGCTTGCCCAGCCAATTAACCTTTTCTAGTGATCAAGATTAATATTGAACTTAATGAACTATCTGTTGAATGCTCAGTCAAGTACATACCTGTATACATGAATACCCTGGTGCATGAAAATACAAATATTGGGATAAAATAAAACAATGATGTACCAAAGACCAAGGGAACTTCAAAGTACAACTGCTAGATAAAAGAGCTGGCCAGGACATGAATTTTGATGATGAAGAGCTGGCTAAGAACAGCCAAATCCCTTTCTATTAGTCTTCTCCATTAGTCTTTTGTAACAATATTCCAGGATAAAAACCAGCTGGTCAGAATCAACACTTTATAGATTATAAAACAGGAGACAAAAAGAAACTGTGCTTGCTTATCTCTGGGTGTGCGCTTGTATGAGAAGTATAAAAGCTTCTCTGATCCATACCTTGCAATTTTATTAGCTGTTTTCTGCCTGCTACTTCTCTGCTATCTCCTCAACTCAGCAATCTTTCTAGAGTTACAAGATAACTTTTCCAAACTATCTGAGGAGTAATTTAGATAATTCTCCTGCTAATATTAGTTGGAAAAACCGTGTTCATCAGCAATGAGTGTCTCTAATTAGTTGTGCTGGAAGTGAGGAATGTACTAAAGGGACAACTATATTCAAGCTGTGATTCAATAAACCTGTGCAATAGTTGTACTATACTGAGAAACTCTTACTTTCTGGAGTGATTGAACCAGCTAAGGACAAAGTTCCTGAGAAGGAGGGAAAAGGTTGTCTATGATTTCCTCCCTTAAAATGCATTTCCCCAGAATTGAGATTATTGTTGGAGTAAAGTCCAGACCCCCATCTGAACTGGACAGAACCATCAAAGAGGCTACTTTGTTTCCTAATAAATATTTAGAGACAGGAGACGTTCTTACAACCATCTTCCTCTGCCTGTTCTGTGCTTTCATGGATAAAAATTTAAATATCTTTAGTCAAGCATTTTGCAATATGGTTCCTTTCCAGTGGCCATATTGGATTATAATTGAGAATAATCACCAGCACTCTAATTATCTGATATTTGGGGCACACAGCTCCTGCTATTTTTATGGCATTGGTGGCAGTTATTGTCACGATGTGAATATTGTCAGTTTGTGCATCTCTATGTTTTCTACTGTTTCTTGTATTTATGGTTAAGCAGACGTATGATATGTTCTATTACGCATGCCTGCATTCCTGAAGTCAACTCCTTCCTTCTCTTCTGCCATTTCTGCCAAAGGTAGAAGTGATTTTTTTTCTTTAGCCGATAAGATGTAGTTTACTAAGGATTCTTTTTATTATTTTCTACTGAAATAAATATTTTGTTAATTAGATTTGAATTTCGGTTTTATTTTCTAATGAGAATGACTTCAAAAGGGAAGCAAAGATCCATCGACTCCCGGGGATTGATTCCTCCCCGTTAACAGTTATATCTTAAATAAACTGGGTAGAACGATGTACAGGTTAATTGTGAGCACCAGAACCCTTCCTGTGAAGGCTTGTATTAGTTGTATCAGAGCACGGGTGTGAAACGCGTGGCATCACATTGTCATCACATGATGTATCGCTACATTTTTCCCCTTCGTAGAGCTGGGGTGGGTGTGGTCTGTGCGTGACGCATCCAATTTGACACCCCTGTATCAGAGCAACACTAAGTGATGATATTTTAACTGACTGCCATGGGATTTGCTGTTTTCTTCAGCAGGGAGACTTCCTCCCCCCCCCCTCAGTGGGTAGAAAAAAAGAATACCGAATGGAAAGTCCAGCTCATCCTTCTTGCTGGCATGCTAAGTTTCTCCATGCAAGGATTTGGGGGCAACTAGACTCTTTTGAGTCTGCTCCACAGAGCTGGAAAAAAAGAGAAGCCAAATTGACGTGATTGCATAGCAACCTCTCCATACTCACATATGCCGTCCGTGTTGGTCTTCACGGGTGAGAACACCCTCCTTTTCCATCAGCATTTGCCGGAAAGTGCCAACCTTCTGCCGGATATCCTCTTCAGAATACCTGTTAGGAAGGAAGGAAGGAAGGAAGGAAGGAAGGAAGGAAGGAAGGAAGGAAGGAAGGAAGGAAGGAAGGAAGGAAGGAAGGAAGGAAGGAAGGAAAAAAAGAAAGAAGAAAGATGGGAAGCACATCAGCTATGTTCAGAGTTTGCCCTCCTACAGATATCCATTTTTCTTTTATTAAAGGAACCTCCTACAAATCACAAATCAACCGTCTTGACTTTTTTGACACTTCCCTTTCCCCAAGAACACCCCTGCTAAGGATTTATTTATTTATTTATTTATTAAAATTTCTATGCCGCCCAACTCCCGGGGGACTCTGGGTGGCTAACAACAGGTATAGAAATATAATCAATAAAAAACAATTTTAAAAACATATTAAAATACTATAAATCTTTTAAAAGAACTTTCACTCATACCCCGCCTGCCGGAAGAGCCAAGTTTTTATTGCTTTATGGAAGGCCAGCAGGGTGGGGATAGTCCTGATCTCTGGAGGGAGTTGGTTCCAAAGGGAGGGGGCTCCCACAGAGAAGGCTCTCCCCCTCAGCCCCGCCAACCGGCATTGCTTGGTCGATGGGACCTGGAGGAGACCAACTCTGTGGGACCTAACCGGTCGTAGGGAGGTATGCGGCAGGATGCAGTCCCGAAGGTAACCTGGCCCTGAGCCATGTAGGGCTTTAAAGGTAACGACCAACACCTTAAATTGGATCCCGAGACTAATGGGCAGCCAATGCAGCTGGCGGAGGATAGGTGTTACGTGGGTGCATCTAGGTACACCCACCACAGCTCACACAGCTGCATTTTGCACCAATTGCAGTCGCCGGACACTCTTCAAGGGTGCTACTGGATATCTCTTTCTATTTCCCCATGTTAATTCAGTAACAGAAGACTTTACGTTGCCTTGCTGAAGGGACAGCACCAACAAGAAACTTGCACTAATGGCCTCATTCTGCTTGGTCTACTACAGCATCTCGTCCTTGATGCTATAAGATGCTGAGCACATCATCTGCCTTTGGTCTCCACAGCAGAGCCTCTGGGATTCAGTTGTGCACACAGAGTCCAGGAATTAAGATATCAATCATTCTTATTCATCTCACTTCAAAGAATATAAAGCAACACATTTGGGAGTCCCATAGTGACTCAACAATGTGGAACAGACCTCACAGACATACAAGGAGGAAATTAGGAAAGGATGGATACTGAAAGAACTGATGTATGCTTTCACACAAATTTGAAAATGGGCCTTATTTCAAAGTGCAGCTTTGCCTTCGGAATGGTACCGGTACTTATTGTGTTATATAAACAGCTCAGATCAAATAATGTGTTGTTATTGTGGTAGGGGTGGCACCTATATTAACAGAATAACAAAACAGAATAACAGAGTTGGAAGGGACCTTGGAGGTCTTCTAGTCCAACCTCCTCCTCAGGCAGGAAAGCCTATACCAGTAGTGGCGAACCTTTTTAGGCTCGCGTGCCAAAAAGGGGGGGGGGGCGCTCGCGCGTGCTCGCATGCCCACATCCATTCCCTCCCCCCCACGCATGCGCACAACACCCCCCCATGCTGCCCCCTGCGCATGCGCAACCCCCCCCACCCCCACGCAAAGGCCTTACTGGAGCCTGGGACGACGAAACCGGCAAACCGGAAGTGCGGAAAAACGCACTTCCGGTTTGCCGGTGAGCTCTTTTTTGGACTCCGGAGGGTTCAGGGAAGCTCCCTGAAGCTCCGGAATGCAAAAAACTACAAAACGGACAAACCGGAAGTGCGGAAAAGTGCACTTCCGGTTTGTCCGTTTTGTAGTTTTTTGCATTCCGGAGCTTCAGGGACCTTCCCTGAACCCTCCGGAGTCCAAAAAACAGCTCACTGGCAAACCAGAAGTGTGTTTTTCCGCACTTCCGGTTTGCCGGTGGGAACCCTCGCGTGCCGGCCGCTATGGCTCCGCGTGCCACCTGTGGCATGTGTGCCATAGGTTCGCCACCATGGGCCTATACTATTTCAGACAATGGTTGTCCAATCTCTTCTTAAAAATTTCCAGTGTTGGAGTACCCACAACTTCTGGAGGCAAGCTGTTCCACTGATTAATTGTTCTAACTGTCAGGAAATTTCTTCTTAGTTCTAAGTTACTTCTCTCCTTGATTAGTTTCCACCCATTGCTTCTTGTTCTACCCTCAGGTGCTTTGGAGAATAGCTTGACTCCCTCTTCTTTGCGGCAACCCCTGAGATATTGGAACACTGCTATCATGTCTCCCCTGGTCCTTCTTTTCATTAAACTAGACATACCCAGTTCCTGCAACCGTTCTTCATGTTTTAGCCTCCAGTCCCCTAATCATTTTTGTTGCTCTTCTCTTCTCTGCACTCTAGTCTCAACATCCTTTTTACATCGTGGAGACCAAAACTGAATGCAGATTCCAAGTGTGGCCTTACCAAGGCATACATGAGCAAAACATGTATTGATTTCCAATATTTTTACATTCATTGAGATTCTGAATGATATAACAGAGCAGAGTAAAACACCAAGATCTAAACAGATCTAAATAAGATAGTATTGTACAGTATCATTCAAAGTGTGTCTAAAATGGGACACTTTCAACAGTCTTACAAAATCCCAGGAATAATGGGCTCCATGGGAAAGAGAGGTATGGTGGCCTAGAGGTGGAGCTCTTGCCTCACAATCAGAAGGCTGTGAGTTTGATCCTAGGTTGAGGCAGATATATCTCTCTCTGGGCCCGATGAGAATATATCTGCTGAATATAACTCCACATTGGTGACAGGAAGGGCATCCGGCCAGTAAACACTCAGCTCAATTTAGTTGCCCAGACTCCATCCCAGATACAGATACAGAGTAACAGAGTTGGAAGGGACCTTGTAGGTCATCTAGTCCAACCCCCACCCCACCCAGGCAGGAGACCCTACACCCTTCCACTGATTAATTGTTCTGTCAGGAAATTTCTCCATAGTTCTAGGTTGATTCTCTCCTTGATTAGTTTCCATCCATTGCTTCTTATCCTGCCTTCAAGTGCTTTGGAGAATAGGTTGACTCCCTCTTCTTTGTGGCAGCCCCTTAGATATTGGAACACATATTCACAATAGCCACCCCAAATCTTCTTAGCATTGATTGTTATCACCCAATATACTGTACACAGTGGCCACCCCTTTGATTTTCCCAGCAGCTTACTACCAGCTTGCCCTCTATTCACCCCCTAACCTTCTTACCCCCATCTTCAATTATATGTTTTTCAGCAATTATAAAAAAAATTGAATGCTTTCTTCAATTTAGCACAGAACGGCAAAAAGATGAGATGTAACTTAGAGAAACAATTAACAAACCTAACTCCTTAATGCCTCTATACTTAACTATATTCCAGTGAATGGAATCAGCCATAAATCAGACATTTCCCTCTTCAAAATTTCATCTACGTTCCCCTATTTTCAGATGCCAGTATCCACTTGGCAAATCACTGTCTTCACACTTTACTCTCAGCCTTAATGTGCTTTGTTTAGTTTTCACTTAGTGTGATGTGTGAAGCCAGTCACCATGCCTTATTTAACAAATCCTATTTAAATTAAATCAGGATTCAAAGCAATGTATGCGGCCAGCCACTGACCTGATTTCTGGGTGCATCTAGGCTTCAGAATGTCCATGGAACAGTGATTCCTAAACTGGGGTGAGGGGGGTAATTACCCTCAAGGAGGTAATTTGAGCATATCCTAATTGTACAAACAAAACAATTTGTAATTGCTTGATTGTGAATTGAGGGTCAAAATTGGGACTGCCACTGTTAAGATAACTGTAAAATAAGAGATTCTGCAATTTTTATCAGGTTAATGACATTATTTGAGACTGGAGAAAGGGTAATTGGGTCAAACAGTTTAAGAACCACTCCCCTCAAAGTTTAATAGAGTTGGAAGGGACCTTGCAGGTCAATTAAATTTAAATTTAATTACATTTAAGTTAAATCAACTAAAATTAAAATTAAATATTTAAATTTAAATAAAGTGAAATCCCCAAATAAGGAGTGAGTTTACTTCTCTATCCTCTATCTCTATAACAGAGGTGTTTTGCATGTTTCTACTGCTTTGTTGAATTATTTATGTATGTCGGGTGGGTGGGGTGTTTTTCCATGTAGCTAGCCACCCAAAGTCACTTAGCAAATAGCAGCCATAAACACTGAATAAATAATTTTTTAAAAAATGCATGAATAATTAAAGTATGGCGTAAGCTCTAAATTCCATGCAGGTCAAAGGGTCTTTCCCCACGACTGAATTAAAAAGCTTTTTACTCTTGAATGGGCAGAAGACAATCCCAGCATTAAATTTGCTATTCCCCTTACCAAGTCTGTACCTTTCTTCTATTGTTCCTCTCCCCAGTCAGAGCAAATCTTGACCCCGAAGACTCTTCTTCACTTAATAGTTAGGAATTGAATCCCTGTATTCAGGGGGCAAGGATGTCTTTATCTACTTCTCTGGTGCATTCATCTGTTTTAAGTTGAAAAGGGTTCTTCTCTCCAAAGTAAATGCTAATAACGTTTAAGAGATTTTATATTGTGCACGCAAGGCTGTTGTCAGACATTGCTCAAACAAGTGGGGAAATGCTCTTTTTATATCGTCACAGCTTATAACCATTTATCTCACTCATGGGCTGAGGACCAGTGGTGGGTTCCTACCAGTGCGGTCCACTCTATAGCACCGGTAGCGGCCCGCTGGTGATGTCACAGTACCGGTGTGGTCAATTGCTGGTGCCTGGGCGCCACCATTTAAAAAAAAATTTATTTTTATTTTTATTTTTAAATTTTCTTCTACGCATGCCCAGAAGCTGAGCTTCCGGCACTGCGCATGCACTGCCTTGGACCCACAGTGAATCCAAGCAGGGGAGGATAGCTGAAGGAGCGCGCGAGACACTGAAAGAACAGGCGGCAGGAGCTATCTCCATTCCCCTCCCTTCAGCAGTCTGAGAAGCCACGAACGCGCTGTGATGATCCCAGGCATTTTCGTATGTTCGAGGCTTCTCGAGCTGCTGAGGGGAGGGGGAATGGGCGGCAGGAGCCTAGGATCATCGAATGGGGAGAAGCATTCAGGCCGGATGGAGCCTCCTAAAAGAACAACTGCCGCGGTCTTGCTGCTCCCGCTGCGGAGGGCTGTGTTGCGGGTGGGCAATGCCCCCCCTGCTTCTCCGGCCGCTGCCAAGCTCCCAAGGCCCACGCCGACCCGGTCACATGGCTGGCAAGCCACACCCACAAAATAAGTCACACCCACAGAGTAGTAGTAAAAAAATTAGGAACCCGCTCCTGCTGAGGACAAGATGAAAGCCATGTGAAAGGGGAAAATAAGAATGATTGCAGAATTATTTGGGCTTGTAAATAATTAACTGTAATGTAAGATGCTTTTGCTCTGCTATTGTATCAGGATAAAAAGACACCCCTCTCTTTAGCCAAGAGAGGAGAAATGAAAATGAAAGCAGATGGAAAGTAATATCCCTACATCAGGGGTGGGTTCCACTTACCTTTGCCACCGGTTCGCATTGCGACGTTTATAATACTATAAATATAAATATAAATAACCAGGTAAATAAAATACATTTAAGGAACTAAGATAGGAAATGATGCTTCAGATATTCTACCAATTGGGAAATGAGGAAATCAAACCAAAGCAAGCAGCTTGTTTCTGCTATTAAGATAGAAAGAAAAAGCTTGTGTGGGCTCTTACAGATGGCTCAGCTGCCATCAAAGCCCTGATGAATATTTAATGGCTTCCTTGCATGCTTAGCTTTTCAATAATAGAACAGTTGACTTTGGGTTGGCGTTCAAATACACAGAAGGGACTATCAGCTCTTCCCCACCTCTGTCAGCAGTCTTCTCTCTGCCTTGCATATTTTTATTGCGGTCGCCCTTTTCCTCTCTTCATGAAACAGCAAGGAGCAAAACAGTTCCCCTTCTTTTTCCACATAGTTCTCACTCTCTACACGCAGGTGAGACACATCTGCCAAACTAGATGTAAGAGATCATTGCAGTGCAGATGATGGTGGTGAGACTGGATGTATTGTAATTCATGTTCGTATCTATATAAAACTATATATGTTTATCATATTTTTTTATGTATTTTGATATTTTTCTGGTGGGGGTTTTAATGTCTCTGCTATGGTTTTTCAATTCTTATTCCCCACACGCAGGCAAGACACCTGTGCCAAACCAGATATAAGGGATCATTGTAGTGCAGATGATGATGATGACAACGATACTGGATATATTATACAGGTAGTCCTCGAGTTACAACAGTTCATTTAGTGACCGTTCAAAGTTACAATGGCACTGAAAAATGTGAATTATGACCATTTTTTACAGTCATGACCTTTGCAGCAGCCCCATGATCATGTGATCAAAATTCAGATGCTTGCTAACAGGTCCATATTTATGATTGTTGCTGTGCAAAGTCAATGGGGAAGCCAAATTCACTTAACAACTGGGTTACTAACTTATCAACTGCAGTGATTCACTTAACAACTGTTGCCCCAACCCTAATCCCTAACTCTTTCTTGCCACAGTTGTTGATGATGGTAACTGGAATTCAGTCTTTGAAGAATCACACTTTGCACAGTCATACTCATTTGGGCTGTATTTTGTTTATTATAGAGCAGTGTTTCTCAACCTTGGCTACTTTAAGATGTGTGAACCTCACCTCACAGAATACTGGCTGGTTTGAAATTCTGGCAGGTTTGGGGGGGGAAAAGCCCATTAAAGTAAAGCCTGTGAACTCAGCTTCAAGCTAATTGTCTCTTTTGCTTTCTTCCCAGAAAGAAATTGGAATGGCCTCCATACAGAAGCTTCCAATTAGCTGTTGTCGTGAATAAAAGTGTAAAAGTTTTCTTGACAGACAAATGAAGGTTACCCTAATTCTTCAGAGAACACCAGCAAGATGCACCTGATGCCACCTGGTGAGACGGTGGGAAAGTTAGACAAGGAGTGGAAGAGAACATAGAACCCACATATAAAACAATCAAGAAAGAGAACCAAGTCAGTTAGCAGATGATCTCATGAATGGGTGTCAGGTTTTAACATTGTTGTTGTTGTTTATTAAATGGCAACTTAGCCCAAGTGACCAGAAACCTGGGAAGAAGCTTTCCAAATCCTTCCAAGAGACTTCCTGCACTAATGATGTTACCTAGTTTGGGTAATTAAATGTCTGCAAAAAATCAACCAAGCACAGAGAGAACCAAAAACCCTTCAGACTCTTCCTTATTGTCAGCCTTACAAGGCAGACCAGATGAAGAAACCAGTATCAGGACCAATTTTATGGTAACAATGAAAGCAAAACAACCTCCCAAAAACATTGCCAAGAAAACTTTAGTGTCTTGTTCAAGATGTCACCAGGAGTCGTTACTGACTTAGGCAAACACACACAGATTAACAGAGTCTTGCAAATCTGGAATGGGTTCCCCTTTCCCTTCCTCTATCTTCATTTGAACTAAGGAGGGGCTTATCTGGGATATTTTCTTAAGTTATTTTCTTGGTCTGGGCTCAATACTCTCTTATCTGATTGTTGACTTTGATAGTGGCTTTTCCTCCCGTCCTTCAAGGCCATTCTCTATGTCCTCCACACTTTTTGAACTCATTATAAATGAGGGTGAGAATTTTTTAATTATTATTATTTCCAAGATTCTCTAATTATCTCTGTTTTTCAATCTTGGCTATTTTACAATGTGTGGACTTCAACTTTTATAATTCTCCAGGCAGCAAGCTGACTAAGGAATTCTGGAGTTGAAGTCCACTCATCTTAAAGTTGGCAAAGTTGAAAAACAATGATTTATCTCTTTCAGTAAAGATATCTTCCTGATATCTGTACTGTTTATTCTTTCTTGATCTCACCCCAGCTGCATGGGGCTTGACAACCAGTTACAGAGCACATAGCAATATAGCAACCATATCATCATAAAACGTTTAATGCTTAAGTCCTAAAAGGAATAGCTTTCTCCTGTTGCCTGCCTCCAATCCAGGGGCGGGTTCCTAACTTTTTTACTACCACTCTGTGGCTGTGGCTTATTTTGTGGGTGTGGCTTGCTAGCCATGTGACCGGGTGGGCGTGGGCCTCGGGAGCTTGGCAGCAGCTGGAGAAGTGGGGGAGCATTGCCCACCCGCAACGCAGCCCCCCACAGCAGGAGCAGCAAGACCGTGGCAGCGGTTCTTCTAGGAGGCTCTGTCCGGCCTGAATGCTTCTCCCCATTCGATGATCCTAGGCTCCTGCTGCCCATTCCCCCTCCCCTCAGCAGCTTGAGAAGCCTCGAACGTGCGAAAATGCCTGGGATCATCACCGCACGTTCGTGGCTTCTCGGACTACTGAAGGAAGGGGAATGGAGGTAGCTCCTGCCGCCCGTTCTTTCAGCATCTCACGCGCTCCCTCAGCCATCCTTCCCTGCTTGGACTCACTGTGGGGTAGGAAGGCAGTGCATGCACAGTGCCGGAAGCTCGGCTTCTGGGCATGCACTGAAGAATTTTTTTTTTAATGTAAAAAATTTTTTTAAAAAAATGGTGGCGCCCAGGCACCGGTACTGTGACGTCACCAGCGGGCCGCTACCGGTGCTATAGAGTGGACCACACCGGTAGGAACCCACCACTGCTCCAATCCCTAATACAGTGGTACTCTACCTCTGAATAGAGAGGTTCAACTTAAGAATCCTTACTAGTAACCATTGAGAGGTGCAAGCTTGATGAATCAGTTCTCTTGACTTATTTCTCTCTTTCAGGATGGTTTTGATGACAGAGTGGTAGAGAAAAAACCCATTATTCACAGCACATGATTAGAATAAATAGCAGCTCTGCTTTCCACTGGTCTTTCTTCCCCATGATTACCCTATCTATTCCCACTGTGACCATGCCAGCTCTCTGAAGTAGCTCACTGGGAAGATACCCACAACATGAAAACTGTCTCCTGGGTTTGAGATATTACAAAAGAATTGTCAGATGAAAGGGAGCTGGTGAGGCAAACAGGAGATAGAGAAAAAAGCAAGAAATAACTGGCTCGTTAAATCATTGCCTTTGAAATATACATTAAAATTCAGCAGCTCAAAGGGGGGTGGGGGAGGAGAAAGAAAGCAGCTATAAACCAAGATATCCATCCTATGAATTCCTAAACTTCATAACAGGTGAGGGTGTTTTGAAGTAGCCTGGTTTTAAAGTTGATACGGGAAGTGTAACTTTGGTGTAAGAAGTGAGGAAGACAACCTTGATGGAGTTATGCAGGCTTTGTTATCTGGGCAAAAAGGACTGAAACATTTTTTTAAAGTCCAGATCAACGAGCTAACAGTCAGAAGCTGCTCAGACAGACACTTCTTTAATTCACTGGAGCATAAGGAGGGGGAGGAAGTACAGCACATCAAATTTGCAAGATTCGGCTCTTATAACCCAATAAAAGTAATTTTAACTTTCATACGGAGATGATTTCTTGATCTGGCTTAGCTAGCGGGGCTGACCCCTGGCATCAGGGCCTGTATTCACATTTTTCCAGGTATCAATACAATCGAGAGAGTCCAAAAATATTTCACAAGAAGAGTCCTCCACTCCTCTGCTTGCAACAGAATACCTTATTCCACCAGACTTGAAATTTTGGGCCTTTGTCGCCTTCGATCTGACCTAAATGTAGTTCATAAAATCATCTACCACAATGTCCTACCTGCCAATGATTACTTCAGCTTCAACCGCAACAATACACAAGCACACAATAGATTCAAACTTAATGTAAACCACTCCAAACTCAACTGCAGAAAATACGACTTCAGCAACAGAATGATCAATACCTGGAATGCACTACCTGACTGTGGTTTCTTCCCCAAACCCCAAAAACTTTAACCTTAGACTGTCTACAGTCGACCTCACCCCATTCCTAAGAGGTCTGTAAGGGGCGTGCATAAGCGCACCATTGTGCCTACTGTCCTTGTCCTACTGTGCTATTGCCTAATTTACCTGTACCTACTTTGCTAATGTTTATGTTTATACCAATACCTACTATCTTGTACATGTTTGACAAATAAAATAACAAACAAATTATGAAACTTGTAAGAAGGGATGGGGCTTTGCTGATCACAGGATTATCTTGACTATTTCAACCCCTCTCTCAACATCCTGAATTTCCCCACAGCTCCTGAGAAAAGGGAGTATCTACATGCAGTGAACATTTTGCTCTTTATTACTAACAAGCAAACCAAAGTCTTTACACCTTGTGTTGGTGGCATTCCATTGCAAAACAAGTAGCAGGGATAAAAAAAATGAGGCAATGAGAGCTGGCTGCATTCCCCAGCAAGTACAAAGACATAGAAGAAGACAGTGATGACCTCATACATTGCTTCCTTGTGAGGGTTCTTTGCTCTCCAAGGACTGGAGATACCACAGATTGGCACACCTGTACAAAATATTTTATTGCAAGAGACACTTTCCCCAACAATAGGCTATTTATCTGGGTCAACTCCACCTTGCTAGACCTTGCCAGGTGTTATTGCCATGTAAACAAGTCTTTAATACTCCCTCCTTTATACTCAATCTGTTAATACTCAATTCAAATTAAAGTCTCAAGGCAGTGGTGAAATCCAATTTTTTTACTACCGGTTCTGTGTGCGTGGCTTGGTGGGCTTGGTGTGGCTTGGTGGGAGTGGTGTGGCTTGGTGGGCATGGCTTGGTGGGATTAGCAGGGGAAGGATACTGCAAAATCTCCATTCCCACCCCACTCCAGGGGAAGGATATTGCAAAATCTCCATTCCCACCCCACTCTGGGGCCAGCCAGAGGTGGTATTTGCCGGTTCTCCGAACTACTCAAAATTTCCGCTATCGGTTCTCCAGAACCTCTCAGAACCTGCTGGATTTCACCCCTGTCTCAAGGTCTTTAACACAGGGGTGAAATCCTCCCAGTTCACCCGGGCCAGTCCTTCGGCGTATAGCCGATGGAACTGGCGGCGGTCGCGGCGCGGAGCTTCTCCCACCCGTTTTCCCGGCCCGGCTGAACGCCGCCATTCGGGTTATTTTTCCCTCTGTGCATGCGCGTGCTGTGCATTCCCTCTGTGCGGTGCATGGGCGGGAGAAGCTCCATGCCGCGACCGTCACCAGTTCCATCGGCTATACGCCGAAGGACTGGCCTGGGCGAACCGGGAGGATTTCACCCCTGCTTTAACATACAATTTTTGCCTTTTTTCCAAATGTTCTAGCACTTGTTTGAAATGAGATGCTATTTCATTATGGTCTCTCCCATTCTAGTTGCTCCAGGCAAAGTTCCAAGCTCCAATCTGGATTCCAGGTTATAGGTACAATAGTACTTGACTTACAACTGGTTGCTTAGCAACCATTTGAAGTTCTGACCGATTGGGGGGTATTTATGAACCAGATTTGGAGTTCTGATGGACAGATTTCCCTCATGTTATGTGACTGCACTCGACAACTGGCCTGCAGATGGTTTTCAAATGATCCAGTGACAACCACAACTTCATTCCCTTATGTACTCCCCCCTTTAGAAGGTCAAAGTTCCTCTCTAACATTCTTTTGTTGGCACAGGATTTATTCATTCATTTATTTAATTTATATACTGCCCATTTCACTTTGAAAAGCCACTCTGGGTAGCTTACAATTAAAATCATAACTATTTAAAATATTTAAAACGCACACACAGTGTATGAAGACAGCAGAAGTGCGCAAAACTGCCATTATCATGTCCGCCAAAGGAGGACAATTTCCATCTCTGTTGTTGCTAGGCAAAATGCCAAGTCCGTTTCCTTGAAGAATGCCATAACTATGGCAACAGTCTCACACCTTTGCCTATGGAGGTTATAGTATAAATATTATATTAAGTGTTGAGTATGGGGACAAATTTTCCCACTATCAAGAAGCAAGATGAAACAGAGTGATGCCAACGTGCCAGCACTATGTGGCAGGAGAGGTTAGCCAGAAAACAATTAACTTTTTCCCCTCAGAAACTAAAGAGCTGATTTAGAATTGCGTAGGATTCCTCCCTCACCACTGTTACTTGCTTTTGAGATCAGCAATGTTTTCAATCCTGGTCTTCGTCCTAATGTCCTCCTCAAAACTGCCCAAATTATTATTTCTTAATTTAAATTTTGTTTTATTACATATAGTACACAGAGTCACTACATGAGATGGGCGGCTATAGAAATGTTTGTTTGGTGTTCTTTAAAATGCCGAGTCCTGAGTCCTTAGGGAGTAGGGTGGCATAGAAGAATTCATAAATAAATAAATAAATAAATAAATAAATAAATAAATAAATAAATAAATAAATAAATAAATAAATAAATAAATAAATAAATAAATAAATAAATAAATGTAATAAAATAAATAGTTTGAATTTTGGTATAAGAACGCTGACGTTTTATGAAATTGTGATGTACCTCTCATGAGGTACATGTGGTAGTTGTGGTAGGTAGATGTGGTAGTTCTCATGAGTGATCTACACTCATTTCTCCTTTGTGTGGGAGACCACAACAATCTGACACAAATAGCAATTGGCTACAGTAGAGCTAACTCTGACATCTACTTTCTTGTGTGATGGGCCTCTTCCTGAATAGAATCCAATCCATTATCTTTCCCCTGCTGATACCAGCCTCAGATCAACCTATTGCTATTGTTGAGAAAAGCTTGGTATTCTGTTCTCCAGAGACTCAGGCAGAAAAGGTTAAGAACCCAGAACTCTTTACATTGGCCAATCCGTGCTTCTATTTTAATGACACTTTTCACTGCAAAAGAATGACTTCTTTACAATCAAAAATGGACAAGACTGGAACGCTCCCTGTCTGCTAATAATTCCAAGGCTGGGGAATCCATCTGATCATTGAAATAAAATGATTTTGATGATCAGATGGTTGTTCTTCAAATGACTAAGATCCCCATTTAACAAAGCTACCAACTCTACCATCCTTCATTAAAACTCCCTTCCTTGACTTTTAGCGACGGGATCTGAATAAAAAAAGCAAAAGAGGCTTTTTTTAGGTAAAGAAAACTCGCATCAGCCTGAAACCTATGACCAATTTAATAGACTGTGCTATTGTGATTAATCCAGCCTTGAGTGGAGCTCTGCTGCCTTTCCCATTGCAATCAGCCCCAAATCTACACTGGTAGCTTGTGCTTAGTAAACACAGTGACTAATCCAGCCTCAGATGGAGCTCTATAAAGAGTCAGGCCTGAGAGATTAAAAATAACCAACAGTTACCCACTGGATGCTGAAAGATCCAGCTGAACGAGGTAAATATTTGCAATTGCACATTATTTATACCAACAATGTACTTGGTGACAGGATGTCAAAAGATTGTGGCATATGGGAGGCAACAGATGGCCACTCTTCTTATTAGCCCCTTTATGTTTTATTTATTTATTTGCAGATGGAGCTGATCCGGGGGAAAAAAAACCTAGAGAGGACAGCTTTGAATTATAAACAAGGAAGAGAATCTGTGACTCTCAGTAGGAAGGAGACACAGAGCATTACCAATTAAACAAACTATGTCTGATTCTTGGATGCAAGCACATTCATCAGGGAAGTCCTTCAGAGTTCCTTCTTTAGTGCTTTGGGATGTCACCTGATTAATTCTGAATTGCTCTGATCATGCAGAGGTGGGATCCTGCCGGTGCGGTTAATAGCTGTTGTTCGGCGCAGAGCCGAAGAAGCTGCTGCCGTTCAAGGAGCGGGAGCTTTCCCCGGGCGCTTTCCCCGCCCGCATGGATGCCGCCAATTGCGTTCTTTTGCCCTCTGCGCATGCGCAAAGCGTTCCGTGGGGAGGGGGAGGAGCCTCCGACGGAAAGGGCGCGGGAGAGCAGAGCTCCGCTCGCCCGAATCCAACCAACCTTGAATTCTGGAGCCCCCGACCCCAATTTCTCCATCTTTGGGGCTAGGAGAAGGTGAACGAAGATCTTGACATCCCCCAGGAACCCCGGGACGAAAAAATCTGTCCGGCGTGAGGACGGGGGGATCGTGTGAGCTCCAGGCTGAAAAAAGTACGGCCGCCATTATGGTAGCGAGTACAGCGAGTACAGCGTCGGAGAGCATAAACAAGGCAAGAGGGACCGTATGGGTGGAAGAAGGATCCGGAGGGAGGCGGATTAGAAGACCGAGCGCTGAGATCGCCTGCCGGTTGAAGACGGGGGGCAATTATCTACCTTTTGAATCGTCCTGTATTCTGCCCGGCATTCTGAGGGACGGTGATCTGAGGGGAAACGAGTTACAGCCTGGCCCCAGATCACGGGATAGCATCGGCCGGTGCGAGGACGTGCACCCCCACGACCGCTTGTACCAACTTAAAAAACTTAAAAAACGACTGGCCAGACCGAGGGTAATCCGGTCTGAGGCTCCAGGGACTTCTTGGGCTCAAACAGCTGCCGCCTTTTTGATCGTGGCGGCTTTCTCTTTCTCAGTTTGGCGGTGTGATTGCCCCCATCTTGATTGCGAGATCCCTGTGGATAAATTGAATTTGACCCATTTTGGGGGACTTTTTATGTGCATTATTGACTGCACTGGCGGGCTACCACCCTGGGAGAGGTATCTTTCATCTGGACCTCGGGCGCCATTTCCCCATTTGGAGCGGGGCTTTCGGCGCAGTTCTATTACCGCCATTTTCCCCTCGAGGCTGCCTCTAGCGGAGACCGAGTTCAAGATCTTCCCCAGCCTTACGAGGCCGTCCAGGACTATCGGGACTATTAGGATCTTACGGAGTGAAGCTGGAGGACTTCGTGTCATCTGTGGAACCTCTGCGGGGACTATATTTATTAAAAACTGTATTAACACCAAGATTGTGACGAGAAACGGGGAACAATCACAGAGAAATTTAAAAGCTTCACCAAGAATTACTATCAACTTTGGTGTAAAGTTTAGGAGGAAGAACGAAAGAGCTAGATTAATACCTGTGAGAATTATTATCAGACCAGTTAGGAGACCGGCATTTATGTTCCCCCCATACGTGCAAGCTGTTTTTTAATTGCTTTTTACCCTGTTTTTATACATTATCCTACCTCGGGGGGGGGATTGGATGGATGGATTGTGTGTTTGAGTTGTATTGGGTTGATTGGATGGAGTGCAACTGAACATTTTTAGATGGCTTTTGTGGGAAAGAGGGAGCCTGGGGCAGGGGTTCTTCCCCCCTCCGCTGAGTGTGAAAACAGAAGCGGAGGGGGGGCCGGGCCCCACCCCAGGCCTAGTATGAATGGAGTGTATGGCCTGCCGGGAGTTGGGAGGACCAGTGGGGGAGGGGAGGGGATCTCTGGTGGGATAGAGAGTGGGAGCATCACGGTCATTACAGGGAGGGGCAGGTATGCCGGGAGCAGAGGGGTAGGCCGCTCTCGGGGAACGAGAATTCGCTGTTTACAAGCGATTCCTTGTTCTGGCCCCTCAGATCAGGTTCCATCTAGCTCAGCCCGAGTACCTGGTAACCAGGGATGTCAGGGCCCTGGGCTCAAGCTGCTGCTGTTGAATGCCAGGTCGATTAACAACAAGGCCCCCCTGGTCCGGGATCTAATCTTGGAGGAGGGGGCGGACCTGGCATGCATTACTGAGACCTGGCTGGGCCAGGAGGGGGGGTTCCCCTCTCCGAGATGTGCCCAGACGGGTTCTCAGTGCAGCATCAGCCGCGACCTCAGGGAAGGGGTGGAGGAGTGGCAATTATAGCTCGCCAAAATCTTCATCCTCGGAGGATCCCTGCCCCGGAGATTGTTGGGTGTGAGACGCTCCTTCTGAAGTTGGACTTAGGGGTACAGGTGGGCCTTTTGCTAATGTACTTGCCTCCTAGCTGCGTTGCAAAGGCCCTGCCTGTTCTGCTCGAGGCGATAGCCGGGCTGGCGATTGAGTTCCCCAGGTTGATGGTGCTGGGGGACTTCAACCTGCCATCTTCCGGCGAAACCTCGGAGGCAGTCCAGGAGTTCATGGCTTCCATGACAACCATGGACCTGACCCAAGTAGTTCAGGGTCCGACTCATGAGGGGGGTCACACACTTGACCTTGTGTTTCTCTCGGGGCAGTGGAGAGATGATCTGAGGCTGAGGAGTTTAGTCACAGTATCCTTGTCGTGGTCAGATCATTTCCTCCTGAGGTTAGATTTTATGGCACCACTCCTCCACCGCAAGGAGGCGGGACCGACTAGGTGGTTCCGCCCCAGGCGCCTAATGGAATCCGAAGGATTTCAGAGGGAACTTGGGGAAATACCTGAATCCCTGGTACACAACTCATCTGAGGACCTAGTGGCTGCCTGGAATCGGGCAGCGACGGGGGCCTTAGATCAGATTGCGCCTTTGCGGCCTCTCTGTGGCAGCGGATCCAGGAGGGCTCCTTGGTTTACTGAGGAACTCCGGGAGATGAAGCGCCTAAAGAGACGCCTAGAGCGACGATGGAGGGCTAGTAAAGCTGAATCTGATCGGACACTTTTAAGAACTTGCATTAAGTCTTACTTAGTGGCAATACGTGGCAATACGGGCGGCAAAATGCGCGTATTTTTCCGCCCTTATTGCGTCCGCCGACTCCCGCCCAGCCGCCCTGTTTAGGGTAACGCGCTCCCTCCTTGCAAAGGGGGGGGCGAAGAACCCTTGCAGGGTAGAGCTGAGGAATTTTCCCAGTTCCTGGCGGATAAAATCACTCAGATTCGGACAGACCTGGACTCCATTTGGACAGGGCAGGCCGAGATGACAGGGGCGAGTCTTAGTCCTGTTATTTGGGAGGAGTTTGAGCCTATCACTCCTGAGGATGTGGACAAGGCCATAGGAGCGATGAACGCCTCCACTTGTTTATTGGACCCGTGTCCCTCCTGGCTGGTTTCGGCTAGCAGGGAGGTGACACGCGGCTGGCTCCAGGTGGTTGTGATCGCATCTTTGAGAGAGGGGTCCATCCCGCAGCCCTTAAAAGCTGCAGTGGTGAGGCCCCTCCTCAAGAAGCCTTCCCTGGACCCAGCGGACTTAAAGAACTTCCGTCCAGTCTCCAACTTACCCTTCGTGGGTAAAGTTGTTGAGAAAGTGGTGTCGCTCCAACTCCTGCGGTTATTGGAGGATACGGATTATCTTGATCCCTTTCAGTCGGGTTTCAGGCGCGGCTACAGTACAGAGACTGCTTTGGTCGCTCTGATGGATGATCTCTGGCGAGCCCGAGATGGAGGTCATTCCTCCATCTTGGTGTTACTTGACCTCTCAGCGGCTTTCGATACCATCGACCATGGTATCTTTCTGCGTCGTCTTGGGGAGATAGGAGTGGGGGGCACCGTTCTGCGGTGGTTCTCCTCCTTTCTCTCCGACAGGATGCAGTCGGTGTTGACAGGAGGGCAGAGGTCAGCCCCTAGGCCCCTGGTTTGCGGGGTGCCACAGGGCTCGGTCCTCTCCCCCATCCTGTTCAACATTTACATGAAACCGCTGGGTGAGATCATCCGAAGACACGGGGTGAGGTATCAACAATATGCTGACGATACCCAGTTGTACATCTCCACTCCGTGTCAGTTCAGTGAAGCAGTTAATGTAATGTGCCGCTGCCTGAACGATGTAAGGGTCTGGATGGGAGTGAATAGACTCAGGCTCAACCCAGACAAGACTGAGTGGCTCTGGATATTGCCTCCCAAGGACTATGTCGACTGTCCCTCCTTGGTTCTTGGGGGAGAAAAATTGACTCCCTCAGAACGGGTCCGCAATTTGGGTGTCCTCCTAGATCCACAGCTTAAATTGGATCAACATCTCCCACTCCCAACTCGCCGAGCCGATGCAGAAGGATACCATGGTCGATGGTATCGAAAGCCGCTGAGAGGTCAAGTAGCACCAGGATGGAGGAGTTCCCCCCATCCCGGGCCCGCCAGAGATCTTCCATCAGAGCGACCAAGGCAGTTTCCGTACTGTAGCCGCGCCTGAAACCCGACTGATAAGGATCTAGATGATCTGTTTCATCCAGGAGCTGCAGAAGCTGAGTCACCACCACCTTCTCCACAACTTTCCCTAAAAAAGGTAAGTTGGAGACTGGACGGTAGTTTTTCAAATCGGCTGGATCCAGGGAAGGCTTCTTCAGGAGGGGTCGCACCACCGCAGCTTTTAATGACTGCGGTACGGATCCCTCCCGCAAAGAAGCGGTGATCACCGCCTGGATCCAGCCACGTGCCACCTCCCTGCTGACCGAGACCAGCCAGGAGGGGCACGGGTCCAATAAACAGGTGGAGGTACCCATCGCTCCCATAGCCCTGTCCACATCCTCGGGAGAAATAGGCCCAAACTCTTCCCATAATGGTGGACTAAGACTCGCCCCTGTCAACTCTATGGACTCTGCCCTGCCGGAGTCCAAATTTGACCGAATCTGAGTGACTTTATCCGACAGAAACTCAGCGAATTCCTCAGCTCTGCCTTGTAAGTGTTCCTCGCTCCCCGCTTTTGCAAGGAGGGAGCGAGTCACCCTAAACAAGGCGGCTGGACGAGAATCTGCAGACGCAATAAGAGCGGAAAGATAGGATCGTCTTGCCGCCCTTATCGCCACTAAATAAGATCTGATGTAAATTCTTAATAGTGTTCGGTCAGACTCGGTCTTTTTGGCCCTCCAGCGGCGCTCCAGATGTCTCTTCTGGCGTTTCATCTCCCGGAGCTCCTCGGTAAACCAGGGAGCTTTCCGGGATCCACTGCCACGGAGAGGTCGCTTAGGCGCAATTCGGTCTAGAGCCCCTGATGCTGCGATGTTCCAGGCAGCCACCAGGGCGTCAGCCGAATTGAGTACCAGGGTTTCAGGTATTTCCCCAAGTTCCCTCTGGAATCCTTCCGGCTCCATTAGGCGCCTGGGGCGGAACCACCTAGTCGGTCCCGCCTCCCTGCGGTGGAGGAATATGGGGTTGTGAAATCCAGCCTCAGTAGGAAATGATCTGACCATGACAGTGGGGTGATGACTATATCCCTTATCTTCAGATCATCTCTCCACTGCCCCGAGAGAAACACTAGGTCAAGCGTGTGACCACCCTCATGAGTCGGACCCTGAATTGCTTGGGTCAGGTCCATGGTTGTCATGGAATCCATGAACTCCTGAGCTGCCCCAGAGGTTTCACCAGTAGATGGCAGGTTAAAGTCCCCCAGCAACATAAGCCTAGGGAACTCAACCGCCAAGCCGGCTACTGCCTCAAGCAGCTCAGGCAGGGCCTTACTTACGCAGCTGGGAGGCAGGTACATTAAGAAAAGGCCCACCTGAACCCCTAAGTCCAACTTCAGAAGGAGCGTCTCACACCCAACAATCTCCGGGGCAGGGATCCTACGAGGATGCAGATTTCCACGTGTTATAATTGCCACTCCTCCCCCCTCCTCCAAAAACACATAGATTTTGGAGAAAATCTATGTGTTTTTTATGCATAGCTTTGCCTAAGAAGCACAATCTTGCTTAGCCAAGCTTTTACTTCAGTTGCTATCAGTATGTTTTAGTTTTCAGTAATATACTCTGGTTTTTTTTTCATAGTTTCTTTTAATATATTGTTTCATAGAATGAAGAATAAAGAAACGAAGAATAAAGGATGCTAACAGATATGTACATTATTGCCACTTGGACCGTGATGAAATTTGCATTTTGCATTGTTCACCAAGCAATTAACTTAAACGGGAGAATCCTGGACAGATATTGGCAGTGATAATGCCATATCCAGATATAAAGGGTCTATTCTGCTAGGCTAATGACTTTCTGAATGTATCACTAATCTGTTTAAAAATCATAGTCAATTAGTTGATTAGTTAGGAGCTTCTAATCAAATATATGTCATTTGGGGTATGCATTTTCTTTTTTCTTATAATGCTGTCTTTCTACTGAGAGCAATAGAGGACGGGCCTTCTGCTGGGCTTCTGCCAATGACAAGGAAGTGAATCTGACAGGCTTGACTTCTTAAGACAGTTGCTGCTGCTAGTTAAATCTGAGTCACAAACCAGCTGGCTGAATTAGAAGCAGCTGCTTCCCTTTAAAAGGTAAAGGTTCCCCTCGCACATATGTTCCTGACTCTAGGGGCCGGTGCTTATCTCGGTTTCAAAGCCGAAGAGCCAGCGCTGTCCGAAGACGTCTCTGTGGTCATGTGGCCGGCATGACTAAACGTCAAAGGGGCCCGGAGCGCTGTTACCTTCCCACCAAAGGTGGTCCCTATTTTTCTATTTGCATTTTTATATGCTTTCGAACTGCTAGGTTGGCGGAAGCTGGGACAAGTAACGGGAGCTCACTCTGTTACGTGGTGCTAGGGATTCAAACTGCCGAACTGCCGACCTTTCTGATCGACAAGCTCAGCGTCTTAGCCACTGAGCCACCGCATCCCCTTTAGGAGGACAGAAAAACTCATGTCATACTTTCTCAGTGGCCTTCTGCTTCCCTGCTCCCTGTGCTGCATCGATCCCTTGGTGCACCAGTACTAAAAAAAAAACCAGAAAAGCGAAGCAGGGTTGAAATAGAAGACAGCACTGCCTGGGGATCTCTCTTTCCAACATTAAGAGCAAAACACCTCTCTTTCCTTAACTGGTTTTTCTTCTCAAAGATGCAGGAAACCCGTCACTCAAGCGGATGATGCCCTGCAGCAAATTTGAACTATACAGATTCATGTTCAGGTAGATTTAACCTGAATCATGGATTAGTCAGTAATCAGAGCATACCTTTTCCCTACAATTTTGGGGATTATGCAAGTCTGTAGTAGACTAGCAGGTAAGTCATAATATTTGAGACTACCGTAGTAGCTGGATACCCGTGCTTCGTTATGAAACTGAACTCCTTAGCATGGAGTAGAAGGTCTAAACTCCCAGCCCACAGGCTGGATGAGTCAGGTGCTGGCCACGCCCACTGGCAGTTGGAACAGAGTTCTTTTCAGGTGGGGAGGGGGAGTAGAACATCTAACTCCTTAGCATCAGAGCGTGTTAATAATAATATAAGAAATAGCTAATGATCTGATGGTCATTTTGAAAAATCCTTTCTTAGCGAGCACCTAGAAGCCAAGAGGAAAATACATGCCAAGTTTCAAGTTTGTAGGCTTTACGGTTATGGAGACTTTGTGATGATGCGTGAGTGGCATTTGGCATATATATATATTTCACGTGATGGGAAGAACTGCATTTTTACTACTTTCTTGTAGGGGGAAAAAGGTGAGGTCTCAGTGTGTGGAAAACCAACACTTAAGCAAAGAGGCTTCCCCTTCACATACTGTTTTTTTACAAGGATGGATTAGATGTGTGTGTTCATTTGCAATACAGTTACCTTAGATGAAAATATTGTGGGTTTTTTAAAAGCAATCTCTTACTTGCTATTAACTGTTCCGATATCTATATATCTGGGCATGCATCTTCATTTTACAGTTCTTTAAACTTTAGGGTTTTCATATGACAATCTATATTGTTTATTAAAATATTTTCTGCCAAACCTGTGGCTGGTTTCATGTAACCTGCTAAAACAATGATTTCTTTGGTTTGGCCTTTATGGCTTATGAACTATGATTGCTGAATGTGCCAAAGGTGGCCTATTCAATGCACAATTTTTATTTATTTATTTAATGTATTTATTAGAGCGGCGTGGTGGTCTAGTGATGAAGATGCTTGCCTTCCACTTGGAAGGTTGAGAGTTCAATCCTAGGTAGCAATAGATGTTTCCTTCCTAGCATGCAAAGAAAAAAATATCTGCTGTGAACTCCACATGGCATCATGAAAGGCACCTGGTCAGTAAATGCTCAGCTCCATCCAATTACTCTAACTCTACCCTGAATAAAGGAATTACATGGTCATAAAAAAGGAGTTTTTTAATGTATTAAATTTGTTTGCTGCCCATCTTTCAGCGTGATGACTCTGCTCTGAGTAGCTGTTATTATTACATTATGCTTTAATGTGGTGTACAAATTTTGTGTGTATGGCAGGTGCAGAAGCAAAAAGGGACAGAGTTTGAGACAGGAACAAGACAGAACATCCAAAAGGAATTCAATTGGTCAAACTCTCCTAGAGACAGTTCCCCAGCATTGCAGAGAGGTGGTGTTGACCATGATGCTGTTTTCCTGTATGAACAATGTGGATGTATGACAGTCAGTTCTAGAAAGGCCACAAGCAAACAACCAGAAACAAGGTGGGACTATTACCAAATCAAGCGGTTGATGGAAACCATTACATCATATGAGCAAAAGGTGGCATGGGAAATTTAATTTCACTATAAATAGGGCTTCCATTGAATGCACAGCAATTATTGGAATTCTTTCACAATATCAATAGCAATAGCATATACTGCTTCACAGTGCTTTACAGCCCTCAGTTTACAGAGTCAGCCTATTGCCCCCAACCCCAATCTAGGTTCTCATTTTACCTACCTCGGAAGGATGGAAGATTGAGTCAACCTTGAGCCGGTGAGAATCGAACTGCTATCAGTCTGCAGAATTAGCTTGCAATACTGAATTCTAACCACTGCACCACCACGGCTATTCACAATAGTTCCATTACTTTTTCTTCAGTATATCTATGTATTATAAGTTCTGGAATCTGTTTTTCTGGTTTGTCATGAGAAGCCTGATGGGATAGATCTCTCAGAAAAATTGGGGTAGCTATTGTGTGAACTTGGGTACTAGGTCAAACAAGCATTCACTCAACCAATAGCACTGATGATGTCATCGAGTTTGGGTAATGAAATGTCTGCAAGGAAACAACCAAGCTCAGGGAGCACCAAGGACCCCCTCACTCACTCAACCCTCACTTACCCTTGCTCTTCCATCATCTCCTGCAGCTCCATGCACTTCAGCTCCACCCGCCGTTTCCTCTCATGGTCCAGGATTTCTCGGTGTGCCTTCTTCACCAAGCCAGATTCTACCAGTCGCACTTCCTCTTCTGGTTTGTGCCAAGTGCCTGAGGCACTGGGCTGGGGGAAGCCATTGGATGCCTCCTGTGGTGAAGGCATCTTGGTGCCGTTGTTATAGACAGACATGTAAACTGGGTGGTCTTTGGTGGTACAGGCTGAAAACTAAGAAGAGAAGGAGAGCACATGCTTATTTTTTCATTCTGGAGGGGGTGGGAATCCTCTCACATCTTACAATTAAAATTAACATCGGCAGATAATTTCACCGGGATCACACTCTGGTTGTGTTCACTCAACACACTTAATTGATGAATTTCTGATGACTGACTTCATTTCCGGATATGAAAAATACGTTGAGTCTTGAAGAAGTTAGTTTTGCACAACATGCTAAGCGACAAACAACCCAAGCATAGTATGTAGATTCAGCAACAACTTTTAACTAACCTGGTTATGTTGAATTCACACCGCCAAATTGCTTTTAAGGCGCAAAAGAGAAGCAATAATAATGGTGAGTTGAAGTCCATGTATCTTAAAGCTACCAAGGTTGGGAAATACTGCCCTAGGATGCATTTCCTATGAATAAATATCTTATCTGTTATAGGGATAAAATATGCTTCACTAATAATTATTCATTATTCACAACAATCAATACATTGAAGCATGTTCAAATGTACATGAGGGTAGATGCTAAAAAATAACATTTGAGAAGCAGTTATTATTGAAACATTAAGTGATCGAGTGTCTACTTAAACAAAATATCTGCTTAGGGAACACTTGCCATATTGTGAAGGCCACCATGGAAATGGCCCATGGAGTCTCATACATTTACCACTACGGAGATTCAAAAAAGGGCTCCCAATGCCACATTCAATCCTTGGAGAGCTTGATATCCGAATGGTTCGTGTATTATTTTGCTCTCAAGCCATTAAGACTGCTTTTCTCACTCTAATACCCTCCAGTATGTTACCCTTTAATCTCTATGCTGGCTAGGAGATGATGGAATCCCAAATGTATCATATGAAAGTCACCAGTTTAAGGAAGGCTGCGTTTAGTGACTTTAAAGTGAAAACATAGCGCTAAACCCTAAACCTGATACCAACACTGAGAAACCATAGCCAACAAAAGAAACTGGCATAAATTGCATGAGATAAATCAGAGTGTTTGAATTTCAGAATCAGAATTTGATTTCATTGTGGAGAATAATACTGAATGGAGGGAAGCAAGCAGAGCGAGATTATACTGATTAGAATTACTCAGTGTTATTGCAAGTCATCAAACAGAAACTCACATCTTCAAAACTGCTACGTATCAGTAACCAAAATCAGGCAACGGCGATTGCTATATATCCCATTTTGTCAAAATCTGATTGCCAGAATTCAGCTATTGTCAATTTGAACAGTTGCAAAAGCTTTGTAAGACAAAGAGGAGAGATAAAAAGATACATCTACTTTTTAAAATTAATTTATTCCAGCTCCTACCTTCTCTTATCTTATCCAGTCGAGACAGTTTATTTTCAGCTTAATAAAAATCAGCAACAGCTGAGGAAGGGAGGAGGATGGCACCCAAGAACCATTGAGAAAGTATCTGCAATATCATGAGGCATACAGTGCTGTGAACTAATTTAAACAACGTTGTTTTAAACAGGTTCAAGCCATGCATTGATGACCTCAAGAGAGATTGATGAACTGCTATTCTCACAATTTCTAAGCCAGCTGAAGGTCAGTGGAAGATCCAAAACCTGGAAACCACATCTCTAACCCAGTGGTGGGTTCCTACCGGTGCGGTCCACTCTATAGCACTGGTAGCAGCCCGCTGGTGATGTCACAGTACCGGTGCGGTCGGTTGCCGGTGCCTGGGCACCGCCATTAAAAAAAAAAATTGTTTTAATTTTTTTAAAAAAATTCTTTTGCGTATGCCCAGAAGCCGAGCTTCTGGCACTGCGCATGCGCTGCCTTCCTACCCCACAGTGAGTCCAAGCAGGGGAGGATGGCTGACGGAGTGCGTGAGACGCTGAAAGAACGGGTGGCAGGAGCTATCTCCATTCCCCTCCCTTCAGCAGTCTGAGAAGCCACGAACACACGGTGATGATCCTAGGCATTTTCACACGTTCGAGGCTTCTTGAGCTGCTGAGGGGAGGGGGAACGGGCGGCAGGAGACTAGGATCATCGAATGGGGAGAAGCATTCAGGCCGGATGGAGCCTCCTAGAAGAACTGCTGCCGCGGTCTTGCTGCTCCCACTGCGGGGGCTGCATTGCGGGTGGGCAATGTCCCCCCGCTTCTCCGGCTGCTGCCAAGCTCCCGAGGCCCACGCCCACCCGGTCACATGGCTGGTAAGCCACACCCACAAAATTAGCCACACCCACAGAGTGGTAGTAAAAAAATTAGGAACCCGCCCCTGCTCTAACCCAACCGAGATGCCAGATTGGGAAAGATGATGGTTCTGTCTCCATGTAGGAGAGTGGGTTCCCAGGATATCCACAGCAAGAATCACCAGCTTCACTGGTGGGCATGATCGTGGTGGGTTGTCTTGGTATCTTCCCTCAATAGAGCAGAAGTTGTCAGATTGGAATCCAAGCTTATTTTTTTCCCCCGGCTTGTCGCAATTCACCACTTCAGATCTTTGTCTGCAATCCTTTTGTTGCCAAGAGCAGAGCCACGCTGACGCAAAGAAGTGCTTGCCTAATGCACTTGGTGTGGGACTCAAGGATTTCCTTCTTCCATTTTTGTTTTCCCCTGCAACCCATTAGACATCACAACTTTCCTGCTGGCTGATATTCAATGGGAACAAACGAAGAATGGGACTCTTTCCATTATGGGCTTATCGCCGTACGGTTTCTAATATCACACAAATATCTGGCTGCTTAAAAGAAACCCAGGGAAGCCATACTGAGATTGTGTGTTCTATGTTATCACATATTTGCAGTTAGCTTGCTTTTTCTTTGAGCAAAAGAATGAAGGTGAGAAGATTTCAAAAGCCGAGATTCAAAGGAAGGATTTTCTCATTCAGCAATCTTGGGGCTGCGGCTAGCGGTTGTTTTGCATCTGTAGCAGCTGTGACAAGGTTTAGAATGTTCTGTACAGAGCAGAACCATGCACAAATGTACTCTAATCTGCTTCAAGCCAAGGGCTAGTGCAGGCTATGTTAATTAAGGAACCCGAGCAAGGAAAACAAAGGCCAAGCAGAAGGACATTAAACTGGGAAGGCTGCCTCTTGTCTCTGAGCTTTATAAACATTCTCCTCAGCAGTCAGAAACTCTGACTGGGATTCTGCTTTGGAAGCACAGGCGGTTGAGAATCCTTCTGGGAATTTTGCTTGCATATTTTATGGGCTTTTTATGATGGGAGTTGTAATGGCTTGCATTGCCTGCATACATGATCCTCCCCAATTCCTATTCTTTGCTTTCGACTCCGTGGAAGACAAGATGCTTCCTTTTCCTTGCTTCCGCAGAACAAAAGATGCTGATTTGCCAGTTCAGTCATTCACCTTGCAATGGACAAGAACAAAGATTCAGGAACAGAGGAGTGCAGGGCAAGAGAAAGGACATTGGAATATGAATGAATGAATAAATGAATGAATGAATGAATGAATGAGTGAGTGAGTGAGTGAGTGAGTGAGTGAATGAGTGAATGAATGAATGAATGAATGAGTGAATGAATGAATGAAACTGTGTACCAAAAGATACAGTGCTTGGTTTCCAAAGGAAAAACACCAATTAGGGAGAACTTAGAGTAACAGAGTTGGAAAGGACCTTGGAGGTCTTCTAATTGAACCCCCTGCTCAAGCAGGAGACCCTATGCCATTTCAGACAAATGCCTGTCCAGTGTTTTTCCTGAAAACCTCCAGTGATGGAGCACCCACAAATTCTAGAGGCAAACCTTTCCACTGATTAATTGTTCTCACTGACAGGAAATTTCTCCTTAATTCTGGGTTAGCTCTCTCTTTGATAATCTTCCATCCATTACCTCTTGTCCTGCCCTCAAGTGCTTTAGAGAATAAGTCAAGAAATAAGAACCTCAAAAAGTATCACAATGCAGTGAAGAAGGAGCAAGTCATCAGAAAGTGAAGATATTAAGCTAGGAGGCATTTGTTTTGTTTTAAGTCTGCAGTATTGTTTTATCAGAGTCGCATTCTTGTGCAGAAATCCTAATCTCTACCAGAGACTTCATCTGTAACTTTTGATTATTTCTTGATAATATATGAGCTAAGTATATGACTTAGCCAGCAGAAAGGATAGGCAACCAGGCAAAATTGGTGGCTAGTCTTTACAAAAAGCAGCAATTTCTCCCAAATCAAGCTGCCACTACCATCAGCCCCATAAGGATGTGTAGGAAGTTAGCACCCAACCCCCTCCTAGAAAAAATGAAATATCCTAGGAAATATTGAAAAAGGAAAGAATGTTTCCCTGAACGAGGAAAGGAGAAAGGTGTTTTAAATACAAAGCAGCTTCCTGCAGCTCCTAGCCCTCACCGTTGTCAATGTGCCAACTCACCCATTACTCCCACCCTTGCCAAAGGCCCATCAAGGAATGGCCTAGCCCAGCTCATCCCCCCCCCCTAGCCTGAAAGTATTTTACATAACAAGAACCTACAGGAAGAACCATAATAGGAATCCCAAAGCCCTTTCATTCACCACATGGGACCTGGTAAGATTCCATCAACCATGCACCTGGGATTCAGGACTGCACCACAAGAGTTGCCCCAGAATGCCCCTGTGAATCTGACAGCCAATGGAATACATTTCTGTATAGGAACAGGAAACAGTTGGGGAGGGGCCCAAGAGAGAGTATAAAGCAAGGGACTCAGCATCTCTTCCTCCCTTTTTCCTCTGGACCCAACACCTGAAAACATGTGATCCACCTTTTCTGTTCAGGAGCTCATGCCATGTGCTCCTGTTCCTTTGTTCTCCATTAAAACCTTCTTTCCAAGCAACTTCCATGAATCCAGTGTTCTTTTTCCCCACTTGGAACTGAACCCAGAAGAATATTACTTCCAACAGATGGTTCCTAGAAAGCCAGATGTAACAACTCACCTTATTATCTCTATAAGTCATGCAAAGTCAAGAACCTTACAAAAAAACCCACTGTCCTTCTTGAATTCGCCATGGCTTCCTTAATGCTGCTTTTTTTATGAGTTTCAATTGAAATTCACTCAGGGAGCTTTCTAATTCCTAGGTTATAATCAGAGGCATGATGTGACACCAGTTTCATCATTTATTTTTATTTACCACATTTCTACATCACTTATCTCACCTAAGTGACTCTGGGCTGTTTATAATCAGAAGGAATTATAAAGAACAGAAAGGGATTTGGAATCAGCAATGCTCAGGGAGACAGGGTAGTTACATTCTCATAACACAGTAGACTAGGTTAAAATAGGCACAGGTAGTTTCTAGGGAAATTTAGCTATTCTGTGAGCACTTTGTCTGATTGGGAAACCATGTAAAATCATAAACTGAGCACAGCATGTGAACCTAGATATTGCATTGTGTCAGCCACGATTTAAGGTTTAGCTTATTGTATGAATCTAGCCAGCTAGTGAACAGTTAGCATTCATTCCTGGATCCGGAGACCTTGCTCACAGTCAGTCATGCCTTAATCACCTTCTATTTGGATTATTGAAATATGCTCTACATAGGGCTGCCCTGGAATAGCAATAGCAATAGCACTTAGACTTATATACCGCTTCATAGTGCTTTACAGCCCCCTCTAAGCGGTTTACAGAGTTCAGCATCTTGCCCCCCAACAATCTGGGTCCTCATTTTACCGACCTCAGAAGGATGGAAGGCTGAGTCAACCTTGAGCTGGTGAGATTTGAACAGCTGAACTGCTGAACTGCAGTGCTGTACTTTAACCACTGCGCCACCTCGGCCCTTAATAGACCATTGAGAACCTGCAACTGGTCCAGAATAGCAATAGCACTTAGACTTATATACCACTTCATAGTGCTTTACAGCCCTCTCTAAGCGCTTTACAGAGTTCAGCATATTGCCCCCAACAATCTGGGTCCTCATTTTACCGACCTCAGAAGGATGGAAGGCTGAGTCAACCTTGAGCCTGGTGAGATTTGAACAGCTGAACTGCTGAACTAGCAGTCAGCTGGAGTAGCCTGCCATAGCTGCATTTAACCACTGTGCCACCTCGGCTCCTCAGAATGCATCAGCATGGTCAGTGTGGGGCATCCCATGTTCCACCTGAGTTAGATCACTGGTGTGTGAGCTGCACTGCCTCCCAGTTGCTTTCTGAGTGCCATTCATAGGGCTGACTATCACCTTTAAATCGCTACATGGCACAGAGTTAGGTTGTGTGACTACCACTCCTGAGGGTATCTGCCCATCCTACTAAGTTAAATAAGGTGGGCACACTCCAAGTCCCTTCTCTAAAATGTTGTCACCTGATGGGATCTCAAAGGCACATTTTCTTGGTGAGCACACCAGCCATGAAATCTGAAGAATCCACATCCTTGTAGCCTTCTAGAAGGGCTTTCAAAATCTGGCTCTTCCTAGAGCAGTGTTTCCCAACCTTGGCAACTTGAAGATGTCTGGACTTCAACTCCCAGAATTCCCAGAATTCCCCAGCCAGCATTTGCCAGCAAATGCATTTGCTGGCTGGGGAATTCTGGGAGTTGAAGTCCAGACATCTTCAAGTTGCCAAGGTTGGGTAACACTGTCCTAGAGGGAAGGGCAGCTTTATTTTTAATCCCAGTTTTTATTGCTCACTGCACGCCATCTAGAATCATTGTGTGAGATGGGCAGCCATGTCAACCCTGAAAATAAAATAATAAAATTTACATTGGATGATGAACTCCTGCATAGATATGCATAAAGCCTGCCCTTAAATGCCTTCATGTTTCTGCCTCCGCTGCCATGTGAATCAATCTTACTTGGCAAGGAGCTGTCCAACATGTCAAGGGCAACAGCAAAAAGAATAGCAAGAAAGCTGTCCAACATATGATGTTCCAGCATTATATGAGCTTCAGTTGAACAGCTTTAAAGCTACACTTTTCAATCCTTAGATCTGCCCTGGAGCACTTTGATGTAAATCCAGAAAGAATTTTGATGTCCTACTTCTAAATAAGATTCAGGGAAAATTTATTTATTTTATTTATTTACCATATTTATTATTTCGTGTTTCCAGACTGCTCATCTCCCTCAAATAAGAACTCTTGGGTGATGTACAGTACAATAATATTAATCTTGGATTATGTGAATACAGAATACATTCACACAATGCATTTAACCAGATCAATTGCATGCTAAGCTTCATTAGCTTTAACCCTGTTTACAGTATGTGTGTGTGTGTGTGTGTGAGAGAGAGAGAGAGAGAGAGAGTCAGCCAGTTAGGGAAAACTCAGAAAGGGGCTTAATTCAGTATACCATGCCTCCAACTCTAAGAACTCTGTCCACCCAGCAAATGTGAGATTAATTTCCTATACAGTAAGAAGCCAGTTTGGTGTAGTGGTTAAAACATCAGGTTAAAAACCAGGAGTCCCAATTGAGGCATGAAGCCATCTGGGTGACCTTGGTCCAGTCACAATCTATGAGCCCCAGGAAAAGGTAATGGCAATCCATTTCCAAAAAACCTTGCCTAGAAAACTGTAGGGACTAGTTCAGGCAGTCACCAGGTGAGTCAACACTCACTTGAAGGCACAAAAATAAAAAAAACCCTTTGGGGAGGAGTAGGATTGAATTTAGATTAGTTGTGAGAGGGTAATACACAGATTAGAACTGTTAATCACCGTGTTAGATCAGTGAGAGGAAACTTGTGACTTCAGGATCACACACAGCCTTCGTCCCCTTCGTTGGTTACATCTTTGGCCGTGATTATTGAAAACATAACCTTCTGCCATGTTGAGGTGGTGAATGGATTAAAACTAGCATAAGCCTTTAAGTTGCCAGACTGAAGTCTGAAAATAAATGCTCCAATTGTGTGCTACTCAGGGCCATTGGTGTGTTGTGGCTTTACTCACTTTGCAGCCCCTGTCCCCATTCTCTGAGATGATCATGCCTAGGAATTGTGAAAAGAGGGGTCCAATCCAGGGGTGGGTTGCTAACTTACCAATACCAGTGTGCTGCGCGTGCATCTCCACATTTTGTGCGCTTGTGCGCTCACTACGCACGCGCGTCCCCTTGCGCGATTTTGCTTCTGTGCATGCGCAAAAACAAAATCTCACGAAAATGTCGCGCGCGCATCCCCTCACGAGATTTCAGCGAGATTTTGCTTCCGCGCATGCGCAAAAGCAAAAAAGCCCAAAAATTCTTTTAAAAAGATGGCGATGCACGCAACGGACCGGCAAAGATGGCACCGGAGCGGTCGCACGCAAATTGCGCAATTGGCCACTCCCTACCGGAGCTACGCACCAGACTGCACCGGTAGGAACCCACCACTGGTCCAATCAGTTTGACACAAGGAAAGCCAGAATCGAGCCACTGCTGCCTTATACAAGGGAGCAGTTTTCCGCTTTCTTGCTGGATTCTGAGTTCTGGCAGAGGAATAAAGAAGCATTTCTTTAAAAAAACTTAGGTGTTTCTGTAGCAAGGAAGATTAATTGGAGATGAGAAGAGCCTTCTGAAATGTGTGATCTAGGCTTCTCTGCAACCCCACCATGAGCCAGGGAAAGCTATTCTGCTAATGAGATAATAACTCCAGGGGGCATTGCTTATTTGTTGCAGAGACTTGGTGAATCTAACTCTAAACCCAAGACACCAGAACCATTTTCTCAGTGCCACTGTATGGAAATGCACCTTGTTCCCCAAAAGACTAAATCAGTCTTCCTTCAGCAGGAACCCTGCAGAAATCTTCAATTATAGCTCCATTCCAGATCTTCGCAGTGATCGGGGTATGTATTCCGACCAGGGGCGGATTGCTCACTTACCGATACCAGTGCACTGCGTGTGCATCTCCACGTTTTGGGCGCTCGCTCTCTCGCTACACGTGCACGCCCCCTCGCGAGATTTTGCTTCTGTTCATGCGCGGAAGCAAAATCTTGCCGAAATCTCATTGAAATCTCTCTCGCGCGCGCATCCCCTCGCAAGATTTCGGTGAGATTTTGCTTCCGCGCATGCGCAGAATCAAAAAAGCCCAAAAATTCTCAAAAAAAGATGGTGACAGGTGCGACGGACTGGCAAAGACGGCACCGGAGCGGTCGCGTGCAAATTGCGCAATCAGCCGCTCCCTACCGGAGCTACGCACCGGACAGCTCCGGTAGGAACCCACCACTGATTCCGACCCTTCTGGAAGGCACTGGATTGAGAAAGCTGGATTAGATGTTTCTGTAGGCAGATGATAAGCAGGGTTCAGATTTGATGGACTGTTTTGTTTGTTTTTGACAGAATCCTAAGAACTACAAACAGGTGCAAAATAACCTATTCTCACAAAAGTCCACTGATGCCTTTCCTTTCAAGCATTCTGTCTACAACCTAATATCTTTAGATGGTGGGGATGATGTTTTTAACTCATCAGATGAAAGTCATGGCCAGCTGGTGCGCCACTTATAACCCTACCTAAACCAGGACACCTTGAATATAATAAATCATGACTTCGGCATCTTAATTATCACTTTGCTGGAACACACTTTATGTCAGTTTCTTAAAAGCTGCATCTGATACAAAATGTAACAGCCAGTCTGTTGATGGGACAAAAACATTAATGCAGCGCTTAGTATAACACCAGTATGGAAGTCATGGCATTACAGTAAGCTCCCAGGCCTAAATCAAAGTTTTAGTTATTACCTATACAGAATACAAAGCCCTAGAAGGGTAAAACTGGGATAGGTCAGGTTGTCAGAATTGGTTTTACTTGTCTGGTCCAAATATCTAGGGAGGGCCTCTGAGTCATAGCCCCTCAAGAGGCAAATGGAGGGTGGGCCAGAATGCAATTGCTTTCAGGTCTAGCTGTAAGGACTCCAACAGCTTCCCCATGGATCTTCTTCTTCTTCTTCTTCTTCTTCTTCTTCTTCTTCTTCTTCTTCTTCTTCTTCTTCTTCTTCTTCTTCTTCTTCTTCTTCTTCTTCTTCTTCTTCTTCTTCTTCTTCTTCTTCTTCTTCTTCTTCCTTCTTCCTTCTTCCTTCTTCCTTCTTCCTTCTTCTTCTTCTTCCCCCATAATCCCTTGTCAGAGATTGGACTGTTATTTGTCAGAAATGGTATAGGATCTCCTGCCTGGGTGGGGTGGGGGTTGGACTAGATGACCTACAAAGTCCCTTCCAATTCTGTTAATCTGTATCTGTATCTGGGGTGGAGTCTGGGCAACTAAATTGAGCTGAGTGTTTACTGGCCGGATGCCCTTCCTGTCACCAATGTGGAGTTATATTCAGCAGATATATTCTCATTGGGCCCAGAGAGAGAAATATCTGCCTCCACCTAGGATCAAACTCACAGCCTTCTGATTGTGAGGCAAGAGCTCCACCTCTAGGCCACCGTACCTCTCTTTCCCATAGAGCCCATTATTCCTGGGATTTTGTAAGACTGTTGAAAGTGTCCCATTTTAGACACACTTTGAATGATACTGTACAATACTATCTTATTTAGATCTGTTTAGATCTTGGTGTTTTACTCTGCTCTGTTATATCATTCAGAATCTCAATGAATGTAAAAATATTGGAAATCAATACATGTTTTGCTCATGTATGCCTTGGTAAGGCCACACTTGGAATCTGCATTCAGTTTTGGTCTCCACGATGTAAAAAGGATGTTGAGACTTTAGAAAGAGTGCAGAGAAGAGCAACAAAGATGATTAGGGGACTGGAGGCTAAAACATATGAAGAACGGTTGCAGGAACTGGGTATGTCTAGTTTAATGAAAAGAAGGACCAGGGGAGACATGATAGCAGTGTTCCAATATCTCAGGGGTTGCCACAAAGAAGAGGGAGTCAAACTATTCTCCAAAGCACCTGAGGGTAGAACAAGAAGCAATGGGTGGAAACTAATCAAGGAGAGAAGCAACTTAGAACTAAGGAGAAATTTCCTGACAGTTAGAACAATTAATCAGTGGAACAGCTTGCCTCCAGAAGTTGTGAATGCTCCAACACTGGAAGTTTTGAAGAAGAGATTGGATAACCATTGTCTGAAGTGGTGTGGGGTTTCCTGCCTAAGCAGGGGGCTGGACTAGAAGACCACCAAGGTCCCTTCCAACTTTGTTGTTGTTGTTGTTGTTGTTGTTGTTGTTGTTGTTGTTGTTGTTATTATTATTATTATTATTATTATTATTATTATTATTATTATTATTATTATTATTATTATTATTATTATTATTATTATTATTATTATTATCCCCCACAGAGATCTTGGGGAAGCTTTTCCTAACCAAAGGCTCCCCAGATGTATAGAGACTGCAGCTTCCAAATTTCCAAGCCTTGGCAATAGTGGTTAAAACTTTTGGAGATTCAGCCCTACCACATCTGGAATTCACCAGGCTGGGAAAGGCTGACATATACAGATTTCTTTACCTTGCCAATCAAATATTACTAGTTCCTGCTCCCTGCCTCTGCCCCACTTTGTATTTTGTTAGAGCGGTTATTTTTAAAAACAGCACTTTCCAAATCTGAGTAATTTACCCAAAATTGGGTAACGATACCCAAAGCCACTATCTAATCACAACAGGGGTATTTAAATTGACTTGACTAAGTGTTTTACCCACCGAGGGGCTTTCTGATAAGTGGTTTTGGGTAATGAAGGAAAAGGTTTGGGAAGAAAATTAAATCAACATCATTCTATTGTTTTGAAGTTAGGGCTGTCTGTTCATTACAGATCTTTTTTTACCTGATTGATCACCTGTCTTCAGGTTGATTAATTAAGTAAATTTAAATCAACATGTCCATTATTAAATCTTCATTGCAGCTGCCTTTTACTGATTTCAAAGGGACTCTGAAACGACTTTCAATTTAAGAAGCAAAACATGCATCTAATAAGGTCATCTTTAAAAATACATACCTTACTCACTGTTTGAGAAATACACTAATATTAAAATAGCTTCCAGGGACAAACAAGCATGCTCTTAACCCAATAAAAGCATTCTCACTGAGGAATTAACTAACAATAAATGTTGTTCGGTCTGCAGATTATTTCACGGATTCTAGTTGCCTTTCATTGTGTCACAATATTTAACCTAAAAAAAAGAGGAAAATGGTACCCATCTGACCATTCAGACATATAGGGGGAAGGGGAGAGATAGAAAGTTAAAGAATGATTCTCCGTGGAGATAGCATGGTGCCAAAAAAGAGTAAACCTAGTAATCCTAGATCAGTGATTGTCAACCCTAGCAACTTTAAGATGTGTGGACTTCAACTCCCAGAATGCTGCATAGAGAATTCTGGGAGTTGAAGTCCACACATTTCAATGTTGCCAAGGTTGAGAAACACTGACCCATATGGATATACGGGAAGTCCTTGACTTACAACCATTTGCTTAGTGACTGCTCAAAGTTACCATTGCATTGAAAAAAGCGACTTGTGGCCATTTTTTACACTTCCCCATGGTCACATGATTTACATTTGGATGTTTGAAAACTGACTCACATTTATGACGGTTGTAGTGTCCCCGGTGTCATGGGATTGCCTTTCGCAACTTTCTGACAAGCAAAGTCAATGGAGAAACTAGATTCACTGAACAACGGTATTACTTAACTTAACAACTGCAGTGCAGTGGTGGGTTTCTACCGGTTTGCCCCGATTCGGGTGAACCAGTAGAGCGGTAGCGGGAGGCTCCGCCCACCCACCTGGACATCATCATGGACATTCTGCGCATGTGCAGAAGTGTCGTGCATGCACGCTCCCGTTCCCGAACCGGTAGCAGAGGTAAGTGAAACCCACTACTGCGGCGGTGATTCACTTAACAAATGTGGCAAGGAAGGTTGTAAAATGGGGCAAAACTCACTTAACAAATTTCTCATTTAGCAACATAAATTTTTGGGCTCAGTTGTGGTGGTGAGTTGAGGACTACCTGTAGAAGCTGACACCTGATGAATTAAGGAGAAATCTTGGTTGAGAGAGAGAGCCGTGACAGGCTTGGTGAACATATTAATAGGCTGAGGAAATGGTAGAAGCTCTCTTAAGACAAGCAGATAAGAACTTGAAAGCTTATTTTGCATCCTTCTTCTTTTTGGGTTCTAATGTTTAAAGTCCAGAGCAGGAAATTAAAGTATGAGACTTCGCATTAACTCTCAAACCCTAAATTCCTATGATTATAACAATATACTCTGAGGAAAAAATGACTACAACCCCGGAGAACTTGTGAAATCAGGTTCCCACAGTTTTATATAACTGACCAAAGTAACGCCACTAAGGAAAGCAATTTCACCCTTGAAAACCTCCAATTTTTGCAGGTGTGCCCAAAAGGATTTGAGTCAAAAGAATCAAGATGGAGGCTACAACTGCACCATAAAAAGAAAAAGGTCAGAGATTTGATTGTGCAGTTGTAACCACCAATTTGCGTCAACACATGTAAAGAAGGTAGGGGCATTGATGTGTGATTGTAACTGCCACCCTGACATTTTTTAAAAAAACTTTCTTGTGGACCTCCCCTTCCCCCCTCAAATACACATGCTTAAAAATACTCTAAATGCACAAAAATAACACTGCAGTATCTTTACACAAACTTAAACATTTGACCGGTAGCAATAAGGGGCAGACAAAATTGGCACACATTGTTAAATGATAGCAAAGGGCCATTTATCTCTGTTCACCTTCTGCTATCCTTGTTCTTCCAGACTTTTCCTCCCTTTTGCATTTGCTGCCATGCACAATCCTTCTCCTGTCCCCCAGGAAGAAAGCAGACATAACTCAGCTGGAGAAGTAATGAGAATCCTGGGCCTGACAAATAATCCCAGAGAGCTGATGATGCACAGAGGCGGATTGTATAACGGCCACACAGTATGTGGTGTTCTCTTAATTCAATCAAGAAGAAAAGAGCTCAGCCAGTGATATCTGAGGTGCCGGACAAACCTCCAGATTGTAGAGTTGGGAGTCTAATTTATTGCTTTTTCTGGTTGGCTTCATCCTGTAATTTACTCTTCCCATTTTGCAGTAGGGGTTAAAGCACCATGCTAGAAACCAGGAGTTTTGGTTCCGATTAAAGCACAGCTAGGTAACCTTAGAACAGTGATGGTTAACCTTTTTGGTGCCGAGTGCCCAAAGCGCGCGTGTGTGAATGCACGCACACATGCTTCAATCCCCAAAATACAATGCGAGCTCCTCCTGCACATGCGCCCCCTGCACCGCATTTTGCATCGCGATGTTTCATGCGCACGTCCCCTCATGCGATCTGGCTTCCGTGCATGCTCAGAAGCAGGAATGAGACCGAAACACAGCTGAGGAGCTGATCAGCTGTGGTTCGGGTGAGGAAATAAAGGTCAGAATTCACCCGCGGGCGGGAGGGCCCTTTTTCAAGCCGCGGAAGGGGAAAAATTTGCACAAAATCCAAAAAAAAAAGATGGTGGCGCGCACGGACCGGCACCGACAGTGACATCACCAGTGGATCGCTACCGGTTCGGCCAATCCGGTCCGAACTGGGAGGAACCCACCTCCGGTGGGAAGAAATGACTGGGGAATAGTCAGATATCCAGGCCCTATGCCATAAAGGGCAAAACAAACTGGCTTCAGGTTGGCAAGGAGTGTGGCAAGGCTGATATCCCTTTATTTATTCAACCTATGTGTGGAATACATATATATTCTTCATGGGTGAGGTCTCATGGTTGGTTAAGGCCTTCTGTGAGGTGGCAGGAAACTGGATCTGAGCAGTAATCTATTTGTGTGAGAGGAACTGTTTCCATCACCTTTGAAAGAAGCAGGGATGCCTCTGGTTCTCAATAAAACTGTTCTTAATAATTATAAGCCAGCCCTGTCTCCATACTGCCTCTAGATGAGATGGGGCAGCATGTAAATCTAATAAATAAATACCAACTTTTCTTTGAAAAGTTGTAGCAAAAATCAGGGTCCTACATCTATAAAGGATGGTAGAAGAAGCTGATTATTTGGATCCTTGGCAATCAGGCTGGGAGACATCATGAAAATTGCATGATGGTTAAGGATGATCTTCAGAGAGTCTGGGAGAGTAATCCTGACCCTCTTGATTTCCCAGCAGATTTGGGAATTGTGGGAAATTCCTTATATAAAGGTATTCTGTAATTTAGATGTTCTCCTAAAGTCACAGCTCCTGCTTAAAGCTCTGTCTTTTCCCCACCACCTTTAATAATTCCTAGTAGACTTATGGGAAGAAAGACATAGATAGAAATTCCTCTCCATATATACACGGCTCCTGGCAGACCCTGCCATGCACATCAGCCTGTGCAAATGACTTTAATTGGGTGCACGCTGCTTGGGTCTGAAATGCCAGGTGCTGAAATTCTCCCTATAAATTTCAATCTGAGAATGTGACATGCAATCCATTTCCCAGATACTGGCACATTTTTGTTGATTAGCTAAACCCTGCCTCCTTGTAAATGGATATAGAAATCTATCCCTCTGAACAAGCAGAGACTGATGTCAGTGATGGAGAAAACCAGGTCTTTGATGGTTGTCCTGAAAAACCATGTTCCAAAAATGTACAGAGATGAGGCTTCTATCAATGGCTGCAATCACAGCCTAATACAGATTGACAGCTAGTCAATATACAGGAGGAGGATAATTCATAATCATACATGTGCTTATTTTCACTAGTTGGGGGGGATTTTCATTTGAATCACAACATGCAGGGAGGGGCAATTTAATTTCTTTCCCAGACATGATTCTGATGAAATTTTTCTTTTATATCCTGCTAAAGGGTTTAGGGAGAATCCTTCTCCCCCAGCAAAATTGAAGGCAATAAAAACAGATGATCACTTAAATATGAGCCAGCAATGTGCAGCAGCAGCAGCCGAAAAAGCTAATACAATCCTTGGTTGAAATGTGTTTGAATATTAGTAGCTCGGGTTGGTAGTTAGGTTGTTGGTTTGAGCTCCGAACTTGGCAATTTGGTTCCAAATGTTTTGTCACCATTCGAAGAGACATCGTCAGTGCACTTTGAATTAACGCACTGACGATGTCTCCTCGAATGGTGATGAAACGTTTGCAACCAAATTGCCAAACTCAGAGCTCAAACCAACAACCTAACAATCCTTGGTTGCATAAACAGAGGCATAGAATCAAAATCACATGAAGTATTACTACCACTTTATAAAACCTTAGTTAGACCACACCTGGAATACTGCATCCAGTTTTGACCACCACATTACAAAAAAAGATGTTGAGACGTCAAATAAAAAAGTGCAGAGAAGAGCAACTAAGTTCATTAAGGGCCTGGAGACCCAAACACATGAAGAATGGTCGCAGGAATTTGGTAAGGCCAGTTTTGTCAGATAGGAATTTTCCTACCAGAGGCGATCTTTGGATCTTGCTTCCTCGAAGTCATTCGTATTTAGAAAATAAAACCGAGATTCAAATCTAATTAACAAAATATTTATTTCAGTACAAAAGTAACAAAAATAAACCTTAATAAACTACATCTTCTTAGCTAATGGATTCACGTCTGCCTTCGGCAGGCATCGAAGAAGAAAGGAAAGTGGGAGTAGACAAAACTCCTGGAATGCACGCATGCGTAGTAAAACATATCACATGTCTGCCTGATTAGAAATAAACCTTAGAAAACAGTAGAGATGCACAACTGGCAATTATTCACATCGTGACAAGTTTAGAGAAAAGAAGGAGTGGGGGGGGGGGCATGATAGCAATATTCCACTATTTGAAGGGCTGACACAAAGATGAGGGGGTCAACCTATTGTCCAAAGCACCAGAAGGCAAGACAAGAAACAATGGATGGAAACTAGTCAAGGAGAGAAGCAACCTGGAATTAAAGAGAAACTTCCTGACAGTGAGAACAATTAACCAGGGTAACAGCTTGCCTTCAGAAGTTGTTAGTGCTTCATCACTGGAGGTTTTTAAGAAGAGACTGGACAGTCACTTTTCTGAAATGGTATAGAGTCTCCAGCTTGAGCAGGGGGTTGGACTAGAAGACCTCTACAATCCCTTCAAGCTCTATTCTGATTGATTGTTTGAAAAGAGAGAACTTTATTGGGAATGTGACTGAAATGGAAAGGATTACATTTTCCTTTCTGCCTGATGGGCTCCAGATGAAAATTGTTGCCATCTGTAATGTCAATAATTAATGGAGGGGGAGAAATCCTTAGCATGATTTTTAATGGCAGATTATGCACTATTTATTATGGAACAATCTTCACTGAACGTAAGAAGACTTTTAAATAAATCACAGACACACACAGCTAGGTTGTATAGCCTCTTTAAATCAGGGCTACTTTGGGTTCTTTTTCTTCAATAATTTTATTAAGATTTATATAAAAGGACAAATTAATACAAAAACCATATATATGTGTGTGTATGTATACTAAGGTGACCAGACGTCCCGCTTTTGGCGGGACAGTCCCGCTTTTTAATAATTTGTCCCGCGTCTCACGGCGTTTCAAAAAAGTCCCGCTTTTTAAATTTGAATTTGCCCTGCACACTCCTCTGCCTCCTGCCTCGCCTGCCTCCTCCTGCCAGGCGGGGAGGGAGGGCAGTGAGAGGGGCAGCGGCGGTCTTGCCTGTTTGTCGCCGCAGAGCCGAAGAAGCTGGTGGCGTTCGCGGCGCGGGGCTTCCCCCGCCCGCTTTCCACGGCCGCCGGGATGCCGCCATTTGCATTCTTTTGCCCTCTGTGCAAGCAGAACGCTTTGCGCATGCACAGAGGGCAAAAGAACGTAAATGGCGGCGTCCCGGCAGCCGGGGAAAGCGGGCGGGGGAAGCCCCGCACCGCGAACGCCACCAGCTTCTTCGGCTCTGGGGCGACAAACAGGTAAGCCTGCACCGGTAGGAACCCACCCCTGGCTGCAATGAAGGGGGGGTGTTTGGGGGGGTGCACAAAGCTGCAGGATAAGAGAGATGGACCCCTCCCATCTTGCTCCCCTAGAAACCCCCCCCCCCGTCAATGGTGTCCCGCTTTACAAATATTAAAATCTGGTCACCTTAATGTATACACACATATATACATACACATACACATACATATACCGGTACATATGTGCACATACATATATACATACACAAACAAACAAACACAAGTGCATGCAAAGAAAGACACAGAAACAGACATACACATACACATACACACACAAAAACACATACAGCATGGGGTGGGGGGAATCCCTTCCCAAAAAAGATTGTAAGAAAAAGAAATGTTCTTCTTCATCCTCAGCAAGCATATTCAATATTAACAACTTATTCCTGTCTCTTAAAATACAACCAGATATATCTCCATTCCATACCTCACCTCATTTACTATAAATCATCTCTAAATCTTCAGCTCTCCTTATTAATCAGCAAAGGTCCAGTAAAAAATAACAACACTTAACAAAATAAGTGTACAATCCTTCTTTGTATTTTATTTAAATGCCCCTCTTCTCTCTCTTAACCATTAAGCATTGCAAAATAAAAAAAAATTAAAAGCTATTAAACATTACCAGAAATAATAACACCTTATTTGATTTAAATGTTTCAAACCAATGCATTACATCGGTAAACATTTCCAAAAGAAAAACTATCCAATCCAAATGACTATTAAAAATCACTAAAGATAGCAACTCATTATTTAACTGTAGTCAGATAAAAGAATTTTGTATTTTTCCTTCTTCCAGGGTTACGTCATGTTCTTAGTTAATTGGTTAGTTAGATTCTCCATAAATGACTGTTCAGTTTTTATAATATTGCAATATTTTCTTCATGATTAACTTGCTTGCTTATTTTCTTTTTTAATTTTCTTTTTTTCTGATCCTCTACATATAGTTTAAATACTTTTGCCCATATTTTAGTTGAAGAAGAATTGCAAAAAGAATTGCTAGGAGGATTCTTAAAGTTCAACTTCTGTTGGTTATGAGCTTTGTTTGTCATGTCAATTATGAAATCCTTAAAGTGTTATCATTTGTAAAATGTTGACAACTAGAGATCATCTTTGTATGTCAGCAAATTACCTATTGGCAGGTGTATAAATCAATTAAAGAAATAAACAACCTACTAACTACTACTACATTTTCATTATCAAATGCAAATACAGTTATATGCCAGGCATTCAAGAATCAAAAGAGTGTACTTTTCGAAGATACATTATAAGAAAATTGCTTTTATTATCATGGCTTGCTTCAAAATATTTTTTTAAATTATTCCACAACCGTGAAACCAATAGCTGCTCCCTAATATCAGCAGATATCCTGCCAGGCTTGAAACCTTCAGGGATCTAGTGAATATTCAACATTTAGAAAAGATAATTTTGGGGAATAACTCATTTGAATGCTTGTAGGAGGGTATCTATTTCCCAAAGATTTGCAGACTTGCAGGGAAGAAAATTTTCTGTTTTCACACACACAGCACTCTACGAGTTCTCTCGTAATTCTAGAACAATCATTCTTATCTCCTGCTGAATCCACCTCGGTAAGCGGCTGATTGCTTAATTATATTCTGTCCTCCCTTCTTTTTGTGCATTGATAACAGACTAAAAATATGCATAGTCAAAGCTGAGGCCAACAGGGTTAGACAGCTGTATTTATGTTTCTCCTTGGTATTTGAGTGTTTCTTCAGAATTGCTGAAAATTAAAAATGCATTAGCCAGCATATGTCCCCAGCTTGTAGTATGCCACCAACATGGATGAGGTTGCCACGAATCACATGCACAGGATGTTACTTAGATGCATAATTGGGGGTTGGGGTTATATATATATATATATATATATATATATATATATATATATGTATGTATGTATGTATGTATGTATGTATGTATGTATGTATGTATGTATGTATGTATGTATGTATGTCAGAGATACATATATATACATACATACATACATCAGAGGTGGGTTCCTGCCTGTTTTTGCCGGTGCTGTTAATAGCTGTTGTTCGGCGCTTTCCCCACCCGCATGCGCAGAGGGCAAAAGAATGCAATTGGCGGCATCCATGCGGGCGGGGAAAGCGCCCGGGGAAAGCTCCCACGCCGCGAACAGCAGCAGCGTCTTCGGCTCTGTGCTGAACAACAGCTATTAACCGCACCGGCAAAAACAGGCAGGAACCCACCTCTGATGTATGTATGTATGTATGTATGTATGTATGTATGTATGTATGTATGTATGTACATACATACGACGTTTCGACGAAGTCTCATTCGTCATCATCAGGCTGGTGTCTTCGGCTTCCTGCTTCTAGGAGCAAAAAAAAATATCCTGCTTCTAGGAGCAAAAAAAAATCATATATCAAAAAGTCCTTCCTGTCAATGATTACTTCTGCTTCAACCACAACAATACACGAGCACATAATAGATTCAAACTTAATGTAAACCGCTCCAAACTCGACTGCAGAAAATACGACTTCAGCAACAGAGTGATCAATGCCTGGAATGCACTACCTGACTCTGTGGTTTCTTCCCCAAACCTCCAAACCCCCAACCTTAGACTGTCTACAGTAGACCTCTCCCCATTCCTAAGAGGTCTGTAAGGGGCGTGCATAAGCGCACCACTGTGCCTACTGTCCCTATCGTACTGTCCTATTCTCCTCTTTTATCGGAACTTTTTACTTATATTATGTTTATACAAACAACTACTATCCTGTACATGTTTGACAAATAAATAAATAAATTAATTAATATAACAGAGGCAGGGATGATTAAATCAGAAGGGACTCTCATAATAATTCCTCAGTTGATTCACTTAACTTTATTTAAAAGCAACCATATTTAGTTTGAGTTTTGTCCACCCACTTTTCCCTAGATTTACATAACACATCAAAAGCAGCTAATCTTGGATCAATAAAGCAAAAAATTGGCATTTGCAAAATAAGCCATTATACAGAATAACAGAATTGGAAGGGATCTTGGAGATTTTATAGTCCAATACCTTGCTCATGCAGGAGACCCCCCCTATACCATTGTATGGCTGTCCAATCTCTTCTTTAAAACCTCCAGTGATGCCTAAGCATACCTTAGCATGGCTCGATATGGTGCCTTTCCTCACATAACATTCTCAGGACAATAGCTGGCACGACCTAGCTATCCTCCATTTTAGCTTAGACTAGTCTGATCTGCCTGCCCAGTCCCTGTGTAACCTTCTTTCTTCCTCTATACTTTTATCAGGTTTATTTGCATGTGTACCACATCAGGTGCTGAGTTGCTAGGAGACATTCAAGGGAAAGGTAGCAGTTGCTAAGTGCCCAAGGAACAAACGTAGTGACCAGGATGCTGAGAAATAATTCAGTCAACTACCTCAGTCATCCCTCAAGCAAATTGGTTGAAAGGTAACCACTGCTGAGGAACAGCAAGGAGAGAAACCCCTTTCATGGAATTTGGCTAACCCTTGATCTCAGAACTTACAGAATTGACATAGAAAGCCAAGAATTATAGGTATCTTTCCCATTAATCCCAGATTTAATTTTTTCCTGTTTTACACTGGTGGTGGGGAAACTTTATTCCTCTCCGTCTTCTTCCTGGAAAGTGCCAGTTCCTCCTTCTATTACATTTTTTTTTACACACCACCCTACTTAATATGTATCCCAAACATATTTGTGTTTGTCTTCCACAATTACAGTTCTTCCTGTGATGCTCCCACACATCTTGAGCTTCCTAGAGCATCACCTGTTGCCACGGCACCCAAGAAGACTCTCACTTTTCTCTCCCCATAGCCTGCCTGAACTAGGCCTGGTGGAATGGAAGGGTGCCCTGGTCTCCTGGGCAACCATGCTGATATATCCCACCCCACTGGATGATGCATTACCTTAGCAACCTACCTGCTATTTGCCCACCCACCTGTTTATTCCTCACCTGGGTGCTTTCATAGCTCCTGGCCCTGGCCCAGGTCGTGCTCTTCACATCCCATATAGCAGGTGGGCATAATTCTGGTTTTGAAAGAACTTCAAATTCCAACATTGCCTCCAGAAACAAAAGGGTGGCTTTGGGGAGGCCCCAGAGGCAAAATGGCACCTCAGATGCTAGAAACAAATACTTAACACCACATTCAGCATAAGAAACCTTCAACAAAACCATCTACAGCCATCAACAAAATCAGATATCACTTTAGGCACATAGTTGTGCACAGAGCATCAACCTGGGTGAGAAGCTATTTAGACCAAATGTCCTTGAGCAATAATGCCATGGTTTAACAAAGGATGGAGAAGTTTAACATTTAAAGGAAAGCAAGAGCAAAGGCCTAGCTGATGGAAACTGGAAGGGATTTTGTCATACATGAATGGGGAATGAATTGGGGTGTTTTGCTTTATAAATTAGTATAAGCCTGTTTAAGATTGGACTCTTCTGGGGTGTGACAAAGGAAGGAAATATGCCACTGATTTTCATCAGTTGTGGGTGGGGGAGATGGGTCAGAAAAGCTGCCATGACCCTACAACTGAGCTCCGCCTCTTTTTTTGCATGCATCAAATATGTGATGCACATAAAAAGGGTGGAGGCTTTAATCACATTATCACAGTAAACAACTTGATTTTATTATTTGCACCATGCTTCTCTGGGGGCGGGGATGGGTGGGTGGGGAGGATATGGGTGGTTATATAAAAGGAAATAATTGGCTACATGATGTACAAGACCTTCAAGTTGCAGGCCATCTAGGATAAGATAGACAGCCTACAGATTCCACCCAATTTTTGGCTCCAGGACCTCTTAAGTTCATACCGCCATGTGTTGTTACATGCATGGCTCTTGTTAAATCTATGCAAAGCACACCACTGTTGGAATATTTACAGAATCCTTTCCAGAAGGCAGCAGATGGTACTTGGCTTTATATATCTTCCCTTTAAAAGGTCCTCTTTTTTTAGAGGTGATGTAAAGGATCTCCATGTGAACATATCAAAATGATAGTATTTAGGTATTTGTTTATTTGTCAAGCATATATGATTATAAGCAAAGTACAAACAGTAAAACATGATTGAATATATATGTAATATTACAAGCATGAATAAGAGTAAAAGAGGTATGAATATATGGGTACATTAGGACAGGAACGGTAGGCATGATTGTGCGCTTATGCACACCCCTTACTGACCTCTTAGGAATGGGGTGAGGTCAATGGTAGATAATAAGAGGTTGAAGTTTTTGGGGTTTGGGGAAGAAACTACTGAATCAGGTAAAGTGTTCCAGGCATTGACAACTCTGTTGTTGAAGTCGAATTTTTTGCAATCAAGTCTGGAGCAGTTTACATTAAGTTTGTATCTATTGTGAGCTCGTGTATTATTGCGGTTGAAGCTGAAATAGTCGTTAACGGGTAGGACATTGAGGCAGATAATTTTGTGAGCTACACTTAGGTCAGATCGAAGGCGGCGGAGTTCTAAATTTTGAAGTCCCAAAATTTCAAGTCTGGTTTCATAAGGAATTCTGTTGTGAACAGAGGAATGTAATACTCTTCTTGTGAAGTATCGCTGGACATTCTCAATTGTGTTAATGTCTGATATGTGGTGTGGGTTCCAGACTGATGAGCTGTATTCAAGAATCGGTCTAGCAAATGTTTTGTATGCTCTGGTTAAGAGTATACAAAACATTTAGTATTCTTTTCCCTTCCCCACCAAACTCCCCTCCTGCTTCATAAACTCAACAGCAGCGCCTAATATTCTGTATCTTTAGATGGACAATGACTAATGCTACAGACTTCCTGAGCGACGAAGAGATGCACTTAGACAAGACTTCAAGTCAGGACTCCATTCTGAGGCACTCCATTGGGCAGGGTAAGGCTGGATCATTTCTGACTGTTTCCATTGCATCCCTCAGGGTAAAATATTTTCAAGTGTTGGCAAAAGTGGTAAGCTTCCACACCGATCAATGTGCAAAATGTGATTCTACATGCACATTTGTATCCCTTGGATATTCAATCTGTTTGCATAGCAACCAAGCTGAAGACTCCAAGCTGTTTATAGGACTCCAGTACTGAAATATTTCACTGTCAATAATTATTGGTTAGCAAGACCTTGGCATTTGCTAGAAAGCTGTTTCTTTCAGTCCTGGATATTCTGAAGTTCTCATAAATCCAGAGCTTAGAGAAAGGAATCTTTCAAATGCATACTAAGACTTTTGTTTTTTTTTTATTGCTTCATTTATTCTAAGATAAAACAGAGTTCAGAAGCTTAACCCTGATGTGTCTTCCTTCAAATTAAGACTTTTTAGAATCTAATATATCATGAAATGGCAAACATGCCATACTCCAGCAAGATTATATTCTGTTCTGAAGAAATACCACTAGAGTGCTTGGCCCCTTCCAACAGGAATATATTCTTATATACTTATTTATGCATATCCCCTCTTTATTATTTTTATAAAGAACTCAAGGTGGTGAACATACTATTACTCCTTCCTCCTCCTATTTCTGCCACAAGAACAACTTTGTGAAGTGAGTTGGGTTGAGAGAGAGAGATTGGCCCAAAGTCACCCAGTCAGTTTTCATGCCTAAGGCAGGACTTGAACTCGCAGTCTCCTGGTTTCTAGACTAGCGCCTTAATATCTGGACCAAACTGCCTCCATTGTTTTGTGATGTGTGGATGTACAATCTCATATTTTTCCGTCCTCAATCCCTTTCAATCAGTCCCTTTCAATGCGGTTGCGCATGCTATGGTGGGTGTGTCAAGATACACCCACGTAACACCCATAGTCCGCCAGCTGCATTAGCTGCCCATTGATCTCCGGGTACAATTTAAGGTGTTGATCATCATCTTTAAAGCCCTACATGGCTTAGGACCAGGTTACCTCCGGGACTGCATTCTGCCTCATAATTCCCTCCAACCGGTTAGGGCCCACAGAGTGGGTCTCCTCCAGGTCCCGTCAGCCAAACAATGCTGGCTGGCGGGCCCTAGTGGGAGGGCCTTCTCTGTGGAGGGCCCCGTGCTCTGGAACCAACTTCCCCCAGAGATCCGAATTATCCCCACCCTGCTGGTCTTCCAGAAAGCCGTCAAGACATGGCTCTTCCTGCAGGCAGGGGTTTGAGACTAGTTTTTATCCAAGATCTCCCCCAGTATGTATGTTGTTGAACGTCTTTTAACTTTTTTAATGTTTTAAAATTGTTTTTAAATGAATGTTTATTGTTTATTGTTCTTTTAAAATGTTGTACGCCACCCTGAGTCCTTAGGGAGTAGGGCGGCATAGAAGAACCTAATAATAATAAATAAACAATAAGTTGCGTCATCTCTTCTACCCCTGTAGGCATCAAGGAGTTGTACCAGGGTCAACAGCTCTGTGATATCACCCTGGTGGCTGATGGAAGAAGGTTTCCATGCCATAGGTAGGCAACTGTTATCAATAAATGAATTAAAATCTTCTATACGGTTTCTGCAAAAAAAAAAGGTTGTTTGCAGTTTCTGTTTCTGGTTTTCTGGCTTATTCTCAAGGTGATTGAATTTTTAAAAAACTTCTCTTGACTGTCAAAGGGAATATGACATTATTGCTGATACTGTTCATTTCTTACACATCATTCTGTCATTTTGAAGCTTCTGTAATTGTCCATGTCTCTGAAACTGAAAAAAAAAATCTTAAATAAGAGTTCCCATGTAATTTTTTTTCCTTTGGAATTTAAACTAAATTTAGGAAATGAGATGGAAGTGGGTAGCACTGCAGGTCACTTTGTTAAGGAGAATAAATCTCCATAGAGGCGATGTTGATCTTTCTCTCGGAACTCAGACTTTTAGAAATAAAGCCGAAGTTAAAAGTCTAATAGAAAATATTTATTTCGGTACAAAAACAATAAATTCTGAATAGTTACATTCTTGCTAATTAAATGTGTCTGTTCCGGTCAGAGCCAAACCAGAAGAATAATGGAGAATCAGGAATGCACACATGCGTACAAGATCACATCACGTGTCCTGCTTGTAATGGAATGTACCATAATATTAGGATAGGGATGCATCACCCCGCATAGACATACAACTGACAATATTCACTACGTGACACACTTAAAAGAGGATTGACCATTGAAAAATAGGATATTTGGACATACTTTTTCATCACTTCCTAATTAATGTAAAAGTAGCACATTGCACCAGTAAGAATTTCAAAGTTCTCTTCTTTGAAATAAATTTAGTCCTCTTTAATCCACTTGAATAAAAACTAGTAAAATAATGTTTGGCTATAGTAATACCGGTAACTTATGATGTATTTAGGGGAAACTCATTATTGATGTTGAAATAAAGTAGGTCATTCAAAAACAGAGACAGGGACCTTGGAGTCCTAGTGGATGATCACTAGTGGGCAGCAGCAACCCAAAAAGCTAATACAATCCTTGGTTGTATAAACAGAGGCATAGAATCAAAATCACGTGAAGTATTATGTATTTTATATACTTTTAAAAATAAATTCTTTATAAATTCTTAGTAAGATCACCCCTGGAATATTGCATCCAGTTTTGGTCATCACACTAACAAAAAAGATGTTGAGACTTTGGAAAAAGTGCAGAGAAGAACAACTAAGATGATTAAACACCTGAAGATTAAAACATATGAAGAACGGTTGCAGGATTTGGCTTTGGCTAGTCTAGAGAAAAGAAGGACTAGGGGTGACTTGATAACAGTATTCCACTATTTGAAGGGCTGCCATAAAGAAGAGGGGGGGGGTCAGTTTATTTTCCAAAGCACGAGAGGGCAGGACAAGAAGCAATGGAGGGAAACTAATCAAGGAGAGAAGCAACCTGGAATTAAAGAGAAACTTCCTAATGGTGAGAACAATTAACCAGTGGAATAGCTTGCCTTCAGAAATTTTGGGTGCTTCATCACTTTTTAAGAAGAGACTGGACAACCACTTGTCAAAAATGGTATATGATTTGAGCAGGGGGCTGGACTAGAAGACCAGCTTCCAGCTCTATCATATTTTATTCAATTTATTCAGGGGTCTCCAACCTTGGCAACTTTATGACTTGTGGACTTCAACTCCCAGAATTCCTCAGCCAGCACATGCTGGCTGAGGAATTCTGGGAGTTGAAGTCCACAAGCACATGCTGGCTGAGGAATTCTGGGAGTTGAAGTCCACAAGTCATAAAGTTGCCAAGGTTGGAGACCCCTGATATATGGCAGAAGTGAAGACCATGTGCTCTTCAGAAGTTGATTGATTCTAATTCTTGTTATATCCTAGCAGCAATATTTAGAAGAGTTGGAACTCAAACAACATCCAGATACTCACTGGCTTCTCAGATTTGTTAGAGGATCTATCCATGAAGAGCCCACCAAAATTAAATTGACCCACAGAAAATAACTCATGATAATAGAATGATATGGGGAATATAAAGCAGATTAGTCCTATACTGAATGCAATTACTCTTCCATCTAGTTTATGGTTGCCTGCAACTTAAACCAATTGGAAGGTCTCTACTGAGTCTTTCTTAATCCTGATTTTTGAGATCTTGGAGATACTTTGAATTAAACTAGAACAATTTCCTTGCAAAGAGTGCACACTTTTCCACAATGATTACTTCTTTCTCTTTCTTCTGGTTGCTTCCCCTTCAGAATACTCTTAGCTTCTGTCAGCTTCTACTTCCAGCGCATGCTTACTAGCACCTTCAAGGAATCACGGGAAGGAGAAATTGTGCTTATGGACTTATCTGCCACTTGCCTCCAGAGCCTCCTGGATTATGTCTACACTGGGGAATTGCTGCTTCTTGGGGAAGAGGCAGAAGAACTGTTCACTGCAGCCAGTAGACTTCAGATTACTTCTGCACTAGATATTATCACTAGGTATAGGAAGGAATCTAAATCGGTTTATTTACATGTCTAAATCAGTGAAGATGTTGATTTTTATAGGCCTTAAGATCCAGTAGTGGGTTCTAAAACCCTTTGCTACCGGTTCGCGCGCGTGCTCACGCACATGTGCGACACTTCTCCACATGCGCAGAAGCGTCCCAGGTGGGTGGGCGGAGCATCCTGGCAGGGGTGAAATGCTCCCGGTTCGCTCTTGCCTGTCGGTCGTCGCAGAGCCGATGGAGCCGGTGGCGGTCGCGTTGTGGGGCTTCCCCCGCCCACTTCCCCCGCCCACTTCCCCCGCCCGCCTGGATGCCACCATTTCAGTTATTTTGCCCTCTGCGCATGCGCAAAGCGTTCTGCATGCGCAGAGGGCAAAAGAACTCAAATGGCGGCGTCCAGGCGGGCGGGGGAAGCGGGCGGGGGAAGCCCCGCGACGCGACCGCCACCGGCTCCATCGGCTCTGCGACGACCGACAGGCAAGAGCGAACCGGGAGCATTTCACCCCTGCATCCTGGGCAGGTGGGCGGAGCATCCCGGGAAGGCGGGCGGAGCGTCCCACCGCCAGCGCTACCGGTTCACAGAACCGGGCCAAACCAGGAGCAACCCACCGCTGTTCAGATCTTGTTCCTAATGTTTCCCAGATAAATACAGTAGTTCCACATGAAATCCTGCTTCTGGGCATTGCCCAGAAATACCAGGATTTTGGTAACTTCTGGAAGTATTGAGCTACCACACATACAATCTGTTGTGTTATCGGCCAAACTAGCTGGCACTGAGGGGAGTTGAAACCCCAAATTTCTGGACAATACCAGATTGACTACTCCAGGATGCCAGCAGATTCTGTTTAATTGCTATTTTCCAATGTCATGACAAAATCCATTTTGTCCTACACCATTTTGTAGGAATCTGTGTTTTCGTTGCTAAAGCTTCTATCAATCACATCCAATACCTCTTACAGATCTTCCTAATTTGTCTAATTCCTTTTAATTTATTATTTTTATTAAAAAGATACGTGCACTGACCGTTGAGTATCAGAATTACTTCGAGAAATACAATAAAATACAATAAAAACAAATCTAATCAGAATATAACAAGCAATTACACAAAATGGGACTGAGTGTTCAAGGTTCATTTTTACCAAAGTCTATTATGTCCTCTCTCTCTTGCTCTTTATAGATTTCTCAGAGAAAGGATTTCCATGGAGAATTGTCTGGAGCTTTATGTGCTGTCATATTCCCACAATCACCGACCTCTACTCCACTCCACATCAAGTTACATTGCTTCTCACTTTGAGCATCTCTCAGAGCTTCCCGCTTTCTTGCACTTGGATGTTGGTATCCTGATTACCATTATTGCTTCAGAAATCCTGGCAGTGGACTCAGAACTGATTGTGTACAGAGCCGTGCGCCGTTGGGTCACCTATAACCTTGCTGAGCGTCTCCCAAAGTTTGCAGCACTTATGGATTATGTTCGTCTTCCCCTCTTGACCCCAGAGGAACTTGTTGAGGTCCGGGCTCAAACCGAAGAATTTTATGAGTGTGTGCGTCTCCCTTGGGAGGAGCTTAGTGTGGAAGAAAGGTTGTGGGCAAGTAGAGGGCTGAGGTATGGGATGTATCATGAAGGAATGGTGTGCGTGGGTCTCCCAAAGTGGAGTGAAGTCAATTTTGAGGATGAGAAGTTGGATTCTCATGTGCATTTCTTTGACCCTTCCATTGATCAATGGGATCAGCTCCCTGACCTGAAATCAGTGACATCTCCCAGTTGTACCTCCATGGGCCATAAACTCTACATATCTGGTGGGCAGCATTTAGATGGTTCATATTCTGACAACCTACTTGTATATGATACTCTTGGGGGCTGCTGGTCCCAGCTCCCCTCCATGTCCGCAGGTCGAGCTTGGCATGCATTCCTCGTATGCAAGAAAAAGCTATACGTTGCTGGTGGCTGGGATGCTACAGGGACACTGATAAGTGCAGAGACCTATGACTTGGAGCAAGAAGAATGGATGGCCATCTCTAGCCTTCCCTTTGCACTGTCCTATTTTGCTTCCACAGCACTCAGGAGCAAACTATATCTCATTGGTGGAGAGATGGGTGACTCTGACTTGCCAGTTCCTCACAAGGGATTCCTGGTTTATGATGTCATCTCAGGAGACTGGTCCCAGATCCCCACAGCCTTGGAATTTTATGAAGCCAGTGCTGTCACGTTGGGCAACAACATCTTTGTGGTTGGTGGGCTCTCTGGAGAGGATGCTCAAGGAATCCGTCACTTCACCCAACGTTGTATTTGCTTGCTCAGAGACGGTACAACCAATGATAACATCTCTGTCCCATTGCTTCCCATAGCTATCTCTTATCCTGGTGTTGCCTGCTGGAAGAAGAGGATCTATGTCTTTGGAGGCGACAGCAACAACCGTTATTCCAGTATTATCCTTTACTGGGAGCCAGGCCAAAACTCCTGGACCCAGTGCTCAGCAAGCCTACCTGATCCGAATTATGGGGCATTTGGGTTTGGCTGCATACCACTTAAGGTGCCCCAAAAACATATCCTCAGCATCTTTCATCGGGGATCTGCCACAGCAGTAACGGAGCACGCGACGTGCAGTTAAGTATGCTATATGGCATCCCACCTACATGGCAACCATTGCTGCTGTTTTTCATGAATGAGCTAATATTTAAAAGGAGAGACCGGAAGGCAAATATCTGGTGGTTATCTTAGATCACAGTATTAATTCAGACTTCCTCTATATGGCCAACCAAATCAGCTTCTACTGCTTTTGACTTGAACAAGCCATTTTGACTCTCATCTCTCCTTTTTACTGTATCTCCTTGATTTCTCCAAATCTTAGCCTCTGCAACCCACAGAGCCCAAACATTTTGTACATCTTCTTGCCTCAGTTCTCTGGGGTTTTCTTCTGTCTCACTCAAAGTGACATTCCAATTACTGCAGGATGTGGAAAACCAGGGCACCTGCTGAAAATTGGGATGTTTTATATCCTCTGGTTTATAAATATTCCCTGAAATGCAAAGTTTCAGCCAACAATTAGAAGCTCTAACTGTACTTCAGCCTGTTTATTATCAGGCTCCAAAACTGTACAGACTGCACTAAAATCTCTGGACCAGCTTATATTCCACTTCCTGATGCATTGTTTTGCTTTAGGTATTTTTAGTTCACCATGTGAAATATTATATGAGAGTCCTACATCGTCCAGAAAAGGGTCCTTCAGAGAAGGTTCTAGGCCCCTCTAGGCCCTTCCTCCACCCAGGGAATGATAATTGCAAAGGCAACACAAAATTGTGTCAAAGAACTAAGGGAGTTTTCAAAATAGCTATGGAAGATGCATAGAAAACACACTGAAAACAACAGGGCTAGAAAGGCCAAGGAGCAAGAAAGAAGCAAGAGATGGCAGAGTATATGATCTTCATACCTTGAGCGGCACACAGTGCAAAGTCTAACAGAGGAAGTTTCTACAGGGAGAAGCAAAAGACTGGATCAATCACCATGGAAAAGGATGGAGCCAGGCAAAGCGCCAACTCTTAAAGCAACATAGCTTCTGAACAGCATTTCTGACAGCTGATTGCCCCAATGATGTCTCTGCTTCCTTTACTATAACCAGCAGCTACTGACTATCCTTTGTGATAGCCATCTTGACAGGAGATGACAAGCAGCTGCAGCTGCTGTTCCTTTGTTAGGGAAGGAGGCAGAGGGATCAAATTTAAAGTTATGCATTCGATACACAGATAGCATAGAAACAATTCTGGTATGTGCTAGTTTTTGAATCTCTTTGCTTGTTTGTGGTCTTGTAAAATATTGGCCTGGAGATCAAGCTGCATCTGCCAGAAATATTTACTTGTTTCCCTGTGGTTGTTTTGTGATAGGCAAACTTGCCCAGGGATTCAGGCTGATACTTCCTGAAGCGAGGTATTATCTGCTAGCATTATAACTTCAGTTATGTGTGGTCAGCTTAAAAAAGACTCAAGTAGCAGAACCAAAGTAGATGCTAGCTATGATTGGATATTCACTGATCTAGAATTGTATTAAAACTGTTCTGAAATACCTTTGGGTCATGTTTTTTTCTGGATCTGGGGTGCAAAAGGACCTGATATTAGAATCCCTTGTAATTCCATATAACTATAACAGTGTTTTGCTCTTTTGTTCTTAGAAGTTCATTTGGATTCTCTCCCATGGCCCAGCCCCACCACACACACAGATTGCTATTTGCGTACTGCAATAAACCAATATGTGACATAAGCACATACTTGATTTCAATACAATTCTTTCTACTAATGCTAATTTGCAGAGCTTGGATCCTGGTAACGTATGAAATGGGACTCTGATCCATTTCGTGTGTATTTTTATTTATTAGATTTTCCTCCTACCTTTATTATTTCATAAGAAACTCAAGGCAGCAAATATATATAATAGTCCTTCCTCCTCCTCTTTCCCCCACAACTACTACAACCCTGTGAGGTGGGTTAGGCTGAGAGAGAGTGACTGGCTCAAAGTTACCCAGTTAGCTTTCATGGCTAAGGCAGTACTAGAACTCACAGTCTCCAGGTTTGACAGGTTTAACTCTCATAAACAAATGATCAAAATCACCTCTGCACTGTCTCAGAATGAATTCTGTGTATTTGAATGCCCTAATTTAATAGCCCTTAAAGAAGAGTGAATGAATTCAAAAAGCATTGGAGTCAGTGGTGGGTTCCTACAGATGCAGTCCTCTCTACCGCACCGGTAGTGGCCGGCCGATTACGCAATTTGCGTGCAACACAGGTCCATCGTCTTCACCAGTCCGTCACGCGTCGCAATCTTTTTTTCAAAATTTTGGGGCTTTTTTTGCTTCCCGCGCATGCGTGGAAAGAAAAAAATCACCGAAACCACACGCACGTGCTCATCCCCTCACAAGATTTTGACGGTTTTTTGCTTCCACACATGCGCGGAAGCAAAATCATGCGAGTGGGCGTGCACGCATAGAGAGCACGCACACGCATGAAATGTGGTGATGCGTGCGCAGCGCACCGGTAGCGAGGTAAGAGAGCAACCCATCGCTGATCGGAGTCATCCTAATAGCCTTTTGAGGACTACTTTGGTTGTGATGTCCTTACATCCAATCCTAGGTCAATAATACAGTACTAAGAAGATTCATTTGTATTGAACGCAAACTCACCACAATCTCAACACCATTTTTTTTTGTAGCACATCATCAATACTGTATTATATCTCTGCACGTGAAGGGTAAATACAACAGTGAATTTGAAAGAGTTTGAATTCGTGGCAGAGGTTTTCAAAACTAATCTGGGAAAGCAAAACACTCCATCCCACAATTTTCTCCATTGTTGTCCAGTGCCAGACATAAACATGAACACCAAAAATGTTTTCTGGGTCACTTTGTAGGAGGTTCTCTCTTAAGTTTTTTCCCTTCCTATTTTCATGCCTCTTATTCCCTCCTTTTATGCCTTTTATTTCCTCCTATTTTTATGCCTGGCCCACATACACACCTAGATTTCTATTTGTGCACTGCAATAAACCAATACGTGATATAAGCACATACTTGATTTCAATACAATTCTTTCTACTAATTCTAATTTGCAGAGCTTGGATCCTGGTAACATATGAAATGGGACTTGGATCCATTTTGTGTGTATTTTTATTTATTAGATTTTCCTCCTACCTTTATTATTTCATAAGTATGTTCACAGGTCCCTAGGCCTGACTCTCCCTCTTCGGTATGTGTCAGGCACTGTTTTAGTTACATAGGTGACATTCAAGCCCAAATTCTGAAAATATTTATTTTATTTATTTATTTATAAATGCTCTTATAGGCCGCCCAATCCCGTAGGACTCAGGGCAGCGTACAACATGGATAAGAAACGTACAGTAAAAAAACAATGATAACAATTTAAAAATTAAAAACATTATTAAAACATTATTAAAAACACCATTCATGGGGGAATCTGATCTTCTTATTCAGAGAGGATTTAAGGCACTAGAATGCATAAGGAGTGGAATGCAGTCTGGAGTGAATCAAAGCATGAAGAAACCCATCCATCCTTAATGTGAAAGTAAGTAACATCCATCCAAGCTGTGTTATTTCCCATGGGATGCAGGCATATCTGGCTGTATATCCTCTCTGTATTCTGCCTAACTAGTCAACCAAACAGGATGGGATGAGAGGAGATAGCTTGGGTCCAGTTGCCTTGGAAACAGCAACATTTCTCTTGCCACAGCTCTGCAATTAGTTCTGTAGACTTTTTTTGGGATGGGGTGGGGGTGGGGGTAAATCACCAAAAGGAAGCGTTCATGATCACACACATACAGTATTCTTTCTTTTCTAGCTCATCATTGAGTCAAGCAGTACCGTCCCTCCTCCTGTTTCGCACAAAACTTTAAGCGCTCACCTTTCAGAAGACGGGATACATCCCTGCTTGGATAGATTTCAGTTGAGTCAAGTTCTAGCTCTCCTCGCTCACAGATGTTGAGATGGTTCTGCTTGAGATGCTTTGAAATCTATGAAAAGGAAGAGCAGAAAGTGTAAATTCTCCCAAGCTTCACATATCGCCCTAAAATTGGAAATTCAAAAAAATGGGATTTGGGAGTTCTCGGGCAGGTTTTAAGTTCTGCATTTTCTTATCCAGAAAGGCTGTTGTTCATTACAGTGATTCAGGAAAACAATATAGGTGGAAGAGGGATAAATCTGCAGCATTTAGAAATGTATAAGATGTTGCCCACTGATCCTTCTGGACCGATCTCTGGGGACGACACAGGATTTATTCTATACCACAAAAGGTGCAAAAATCTCAAAGCTTCCCAGCCTAGACTATAGCCTGGATTTCCAAGTACCAATCGGATCTGGGACTAAAGGCAAGGACTGAAGGCTGGGAATTTGTGGAATTACAATTTAGACTTTATGCAAAGCCATTCTACCACTTTCAAGAATCCCATAGCTAAAGCAAACAATCCAGATTAACAAAGTTAATATTTAATCAATTAGGCAGCCAGGCCCCCCTGTTTTACCAAGGATTGTATAATCTGTTGGAGGCAGGGGCGGGTTCCTAATTTTTTTACTACCACTCTGTGGGCGTGGCTTATTTTGTGGGTGTGGCTTGCCAACCATGTGACCGGGTGGGCGTGGGCCTCCGGAGCTTGGCAGCGGCCGGAGAAGCGGGGGGGCATTGCCCACCCACAACGCAGCCCCCCGCAGCGGGAGCAGCAAGACCGCGGCAGCGGTTCTTCTAGGAGGCTCCGTCCGGCCTGAATGCTTCTCCCCATTCGATGATCCTAGGCTCCTGCCGCCCGTTCCCCCTCCCCTCAGCAGCTCGAGAAGCCTCGAACGTGCAAAAATGCCTGGGATCATCACCGCGCGTTCGTGGCTTCTTGAACTGCTGAAGGGAGGGGAATGGAGATAGCTCCTGCCACCCATTCTTTCAGCGTCTCACGCGCTCCCTCAGACATCCTCCCCTGCTTGGACTCACTGTGGGGCAGGAAGGCAACGCATGTGCAGTGCCGGAAGCTCGGTTTCTGGGCATGCGCAGAAGAAATTTTTTAAAAAAAATTTTTTTTAAAAAAAAAATGGTGGCATCCAGGCACCGGCAACCGACCGCACCGGTACTGTGACGTCACCAGCGGGCCACTACCGGTGCTATAGAGTGGACCGCACTGGTAGGAACCCACCACTGGTTGGAGGGACAGATCATTCCAAGCATGGTCTAAAGATGAAAACATCCAAGAAGAGGAAGGACATGGAAGTTGTCCACATGGAATGAGCAACTGGACAGCTAGTCCGGTCCACAAGCAGGGGAAAATCACAGTCCTGTGCAATCCATAATGAAATGTACTTATTTTTAATTATAATCATAGGGATTCCAAGGGTATACCTATAATCTAAATGCTAATTTGATGCAGATCTGGACTTTTTTTTTATCAGCTTGTTTGGCTAATGTTCAAAGGACCATTCTAAAATAGATGCAAGCAGAATGAAAGTAATCCTCGGGAAGTAGAGGAAGACATATTAAAAGTGCCAGAGGTTACTGATGTTTCTGATAGAACATGAACTCATAACTGAGTGAAATTTATTTCAAACATATTTAGTCCTCAAGTTACAACCATAATGGACCCTGCCCATCATGGCCATAACTTGCAATGGTCATAAATCAGTTCAGCCATGTGACCAAACCAATTTTATGAACTTTTTTGTGGTGGCTGTCAAGCAAACACAGTTGCTGTAAAGTGAACCCCTGGTTTGCTATGGGCTGGTTTTGCTAAAAACCAGAAATAAATGCCAGTTTTCAGCAAAACCATTGTAAAATGTGGTCACTTTGGGACTTTGGGATGCTGCAAACGGCTGTAAATGCAGCCTGGTTGTTGACTGCATGAAGTTCAGCCACATGAACATGGAGGGGCAGTTGTTGGAAGTTTGAATCCGGGTCACAAATACCCTCCAGGTAGGTCCATTGTAATTTCAAACACTTGCTAAGCGGCTGGTCACGGCTTAAGGATGACCACTCTCCACCGACTTAACACAGCTCTTTGCACACAATACAATCAACAGGAGGGGGAAATCCTATTTAAAAAAAGTCCAATAAAAGATACAATAGCATTTGCTTAGAATAGAACTCTACCAGAGAATTCTACTAAGTGTCCCTAAAGTCTTAGTGCATTTTTTTTTAAAAAAAAACCTTTTAAATTTCTTCAGAGCTGAAGAAGCTTCTTGGATGAGAAGCAAAACATCTTAAAAGAAAAACCAGAAAGTCCAGTTGCCTCTTGAAAAAAGGATACGACAGAAGAAGAAGAAGAAGAAGAAGAAGAAGAAGAAGAAGAAGAAGAAGAAGAAGAAGAAGAAGAAGAAGAAGAAGAAGAAGAAGAAGAAGAAGAGGAGGAGGAGGAGGAGGAGGAGGAGGAGGAGGAGGAGGAGGAGGAGGAGGAGGAGGAGGAGGAGGAGGAGGAGGAGGAGGAGGAGAAGCTAGGTATGGATGGTGAAGGAAGAATAGGACTGCTATTCAGTTCCACCTCTTCTAATTCTTCATGGTATAATTGACTTCATTTTATTTGGATAGGCGGTTAGCAACTGTTTCTTTAAGTTTTTGTATACTCCTGCCATGGGCACTTTGTCTTTTCTGAGCCTCATGTTATTGTTTTCTAAATTCCCATTAGGATCTTCTCCAATTACTCTTGCTTTTGCATTATCAGCAATGCAATGTTTTTTCTAAATTTATCATTGCTTTCTCCCAGGTAGCAGGCAATTCTTTGTTTCATGGGTACAGTAATCATCCCCGTGAATTTTTAAGTGCAGAAGATAAAAATCTGTTACACTTCAGCTTCTTCTCCACTTATTTGCATTACATTGGCATTGCCTTTAACTGGTTTTTTTTTCAAAAAAGAAATATTGATCAGTAAAAATGTCAGACAAAAGTAGGTCATTGTCTGTTCTCTATTGTTCCTGGCTTTAAGACATAGAAAAATAGATTTAGAATACAGGAAGATAGATTCTGACTGAATGTTAGTGGGGGGAAATCCTAATAGTAAAAGAAGTTTGGTAGTAAAATGTAAAACCCAGAGAGGTGTATTAATGCTGATTATTGAATTCAGCAGGGTGTTGGGTTGATGACCTAAACAGCCTTCCAACTTTGTGATTGAAACTTGTTTTCTAGTATCTACAATAATAAACTTAGGATGACGTTTGGCTCACATGGATCGCAAAATCTACCTATCGGGGAAACCATATTCCAAATACGATGTTGCCATAAAAGCAACAACATCTTCCCATTGGCATTTAAATTGATTTTACTAAATAATTTGACCTTTACAGAAGTGCTGTTCTGCTCTTATACAGTTCTAACATCCTTAGATTGAATTCAATATAGATTTACAAGAACCATTTTCATTCTCCCGATCCATCTCTAATGCTTTACTGAAACTTGAATTAGGATCTCTTTCTATAATTGCTTGCATACAAATGTGCTGTCTGGTTGAAATTATGTTTGGGGAGCAATTCTTTTGTCCAACTTGTTCTTATTGACAAATCCAGAGTTCCTGGAAGAAAGTCATATCAAATGCTCTCAACTGAATAGACATTCATTTTTATCTCAACTCCCTTGCTATTCCCATAATTTTTAAAGAGAGAATTTCTCCATAGACAAAGGCCCTTAATACACTTAATCAAAGTTTGTGGAAGGACAGTTAAATAATATACCCGGTTTAGATAATTACTACTTGTGTTTGTGTTTGTCACTGAAACAATTGCTCACATTCTCCTGAACTGCCCATTACATCTGGATTGTAAATTTGTTCTGATGTAGCCCTTCTTGCCATATATATACACGCTGGCCTAAATCTGAGATTGTACACCTCTTGTTAACAAGACAATTCCCTGAATTTTCCAAGAAAGTGGCTAAATGCTGTTATCAGAAGACAATGGATTTAAATTTAATTTAGCCTGGAGTGCTTGTTCTTTAGGGGACTATAAAGTGAACTCCTCAGTGCTATTATCTCTCTTATTATTGCTCTTTATATACAGATATAAAAACACTTCATCTGATTTTACTGTATTTTACTGGTGAGGTTATTCCCATTGGTTCCCATTTACTCATCTTACAAATACATACATTGTTTTTTTTCCCGTCTAATGTGTTCATTGGCCATGCATTTATAACTAATGGAACACTTTCTGCTTCCTGCCCTTGGTTTATTTTTGTTTCCTTTCCAAGTCTGAAGATGCCATTTTAAAAAGGCAAAACATCGAGACAAATCCAGGGAAGAGATGCCTACCAATTAGGGCTGCACAGAGACCCAGATCCAAGGGACAAAATGTGGCTCTGAGTGTGTGTTGATATACACGTAAGCACCTGTTGGGAAAAACAAGTCTGTTTTTTTGAAATAATCTGAAGGTTGCTGCTCTTAGCTCCCTGCGCAGCCACACACTCTGCAAAGCCTCTTTTGTCCTATGAATCCAAATTGCTGCATAGCCCTACTGTTCATGGTGACTCATTGCGGTATCCATCAACTTCATCTTGGTTCAGAAGCTTCTTGCTATTGCATTCTGGTTTCATGGCCCAAAGGGTATCAGTGAGAGAGTCATCTTCTGAAAGCCAGCAGTGGGTTGCTCCCAGTTCTGCCCGGTTCTAAGAACTGGTAGCGCCAGCGGCGGGAGGCTCCGCCCACCCGCCCGGGACACTTCTGCACAGAAGCATCACACACGTACACAAGCGCATGTACGAACCGGTAGTAAAGGGTTTTAGAACCCACTACTACTCAAAGCCTACCATCAGCTACTATGGAAAACAGGCTGCCAGATTCCATTGATTTTGAATTTGGTCAAGCATTGCCCTGTTTGTTCATTTCTTGTAGATTCCCATGAAAGGAAAAAAAATATATCAAAGTTGATTTTGGAAAAACATGCAGGAAATACCCAGAGAGTGGTGCGGTGGCCTAGAGGTGGAGCTCTGGCCTCACAATCAGGAGGCTGTGAGTTCGATCCTAGGTAGAGGCAGATATTTCTCTCTCTGGGCATACTGAGAATATATCTGCTGGGGAAAAACTCCGCAGTGGCGACAGGAAGGGTATCCGGTCAGTAAACACTCAGTTCCATTCAGATGCCTAGACTCCACCCCGCAAGGGATTATGGGGTCGTTAAAAGAGGCTGGTGATGCAGGAAATACCCAGAGAACAAGAATATCCATAAATGGCATCTCTGGGGGGAGGGGCTGATACATTAAAAAGAGGCAGAACTTGCATTGGGATGCTTTGTCCACCAACTGGTCAATTTTGACCACCTCTCCCTTTAAATGCCGGTGACATGCATAAAACATAGCAACATACTGAGATCAAACATATTTATTAATTTAGACATGTAATTTTAGACAAGATTACATCTCGAGCCACAGTTTTCATAGTGGTCACAATGCAGTATTGGAGGCTAATTCAGATCACTGCAAGGAGTCTGATCCTCACTGGCTCATGATTGACTCAGCCTTCCATCCTTCTGAGGTCGGTAAAATGAGGACCTAGATTGTTGGGAGCAATATGCTGACTCTGTAAACCACTTAGAGACAGCTGTAAAGCACTGGGAAGCAGTATATAAGTCTAAATGCTATTCTATCTAAAAGGTTTGTATTTCCAAACCTGGCAGAAAAGACTAGGGCCAGGTGGACACCATACCCATACAGTATCTCCAACTGCTATCGCTGTTGCCAAAATTGAAGAGTGAAAAGTGAAAAGTGATGTCCAGGAGTTTGTGTTCTCTTTCTTATAGTCTTTGTCAACTCGTAAAGCATTCCTGGCCTGCTCTCCAGTTGCCATAGGCAGGAGCGGGGGAAACTGACGGAGCAGCATGGCAGCCACAACCAGAAGCACATTCCATGCATACTTTTTCACAGCGGTGAAATCGACTTACCTTCCCTACCGGTTCGGAAGTGTGCGCACCACCATCGTGCACTTTTTTCACCCTCTGCGCATGCGCAAAAGGCTTTGCGCATGTGCAGAGGCTTAAAAAAAGAAAATGGCAACATCCGGGCAGGTGGGCGGAGACTCGCGCTGCTGCCGCTACCGGTTCTCCAAACCACGGGCGGCTGCCACTACCAGTATGCCCGTACCAGGCCGAACCAGGCATTTCACCCCTGCGTTTTTCTACAGCCTGTGAAAGTGCTCCATTGGAGAATGTGTTTTATGACACACCCTGGGAGGAGGGGGAAACAGGGTCATAGTTGGGCCATGAATTACGTGGGGCAGAGCTGACTCCACTTGGGTACATGCCGACATGTTGCTCCTAATAAATAACTGGATTTCTTTTGAAACTTGGCTCGAGGCTTATGGTTTAATTAGAGCATCCATTGGAACCCTGACAGTCTTTACATTTTAACCAGCCTTGGATAGAGCAGAGGGCATTTTAAAGAGATGTTTGACCTTAAGAGCTCTTCTCTCCTCTGTAGCAGCCATGACCACTCTACTCTGAACATGTGCAGAGACCCAAATTGCTGAGTTACTAAAATGCAATTAAGCTTGTGGGCTATGGAATACCCATCCTTGTTTATTTTGGAACTCACTGGCCCCTGTCCATCATGGTCATAACTCAACCTTCAGTTGCCAGGGTTATAACATTAATTTGGACAGCTGTCACATGGAGAGGGAGGAATAAAAGAAAATAGCAGGGCTACAATATTCTGTTTTTACTTTTCCCTATTTTTAAAACCTTTTATATTTAGAGTACAATGGAAGGAGATTCAATAACACCCATATAATGATATGGTATATAATAAAAGCACCAATAGTTAACTGCCCTATAGCACAAAAGATACAGATGGGGTTCAGGTGAGTGTGAGGAGTAAGGACCAGAGAATTGCAAAGCACAGCAAAGACAATCACGTTATAAATAGCTTGTAAACTGCTTGGTGTGCACAAATTTGCTCATATTTTGGACCACAGATGCCCAATAATGAATAATAATGAAATAATAATGAAAGATAGCTCTTTTGCAAGCTCAGGAGAAGAGATTCCCCCCCCCCCCCCACAGCTGAGTTAGTGCTATTGATCAGTCCTTGAGACAACAAAAAATCTATTCTGGAATAAAAATTTGCTGCCCCGTTGCCAACTCCTTAACCTGCCAGATAAGCTACTTCCCAAAGGTGGTGTCCTCATTTACTCTATGCAGATCAGGTTAAGGAAAGAGAAATTTCTTCTTCCCAATTAATGTCAGCACAAAGGGAACTACCACTCCTTTTATCCAAGGATGGTGATGGGGAAGAGGCAAGTTTGGGTAAATGGCTAGACCAGCAGATTTAGCGATCTGTTGGAACAAGATCCAAGTTCAAGAGATCTTGGAGTCCTAGTGGACAACCATTTAAATATGAGCCAGCAGTGTGCAGCAGCTGCCAAAAACGGCAACACAGTTCTAGGCTGCATTAACAGAGGGATAGAATCAAGATCACGTAAAGTGTTAATACCACTTTATAAAGCCTTGATAAGGCCACACTTGGAATACTGCATTCAGTTTTGGTCGCCACGATGTAAAAAAGATGTTGAGACTTTAGAAAGAGTGCAGAGAAGAGCAACAAAGATGATTAGGGGACTGGAGGCTAAAACATATGAAGAACGGTTGCAGGAACTGGGTATGTCTAGTTTAATGAAAAGAAGGACTAGGGGAGTCATGATAGCAGTGTTCCAATATCTCAGGGGTTGCCACAAAGAAGAAGGAGTCAAACTATTCTCCAAAGCACCTGAGGGTAGGACAAGAAGCAATGGGTGGAAACTAATCAAGGAGAGAAGGAACCTAGAACTAAGAAGAAATTTCCTGACAGTTAGAACAATTAATCAGTGGAACAGCTTGCCTCCAGAAGTTGTGAATGCTGCAACACTGGAAGTTTTTAAGAAGAGATTGGATAACCATTGGTCTGAAGTGGTGTAGGGTTTCCTGCCTCAGCAGGGGGTTGGACTGGAAGATCTCCAAGGTCCCTTCCAACTCTGTTATCCTGTTCTGTTAACTCATTCCACATTTTGTCTAATTAACAGGTGACAGTCAGTGCCGTAGGAAACTGTGGTGAAGCTGGAGGGTTGGCTTATGCTGCCCGCCTGCACCTGTCAGCTATTATTCAGGCTGCTTTTGAATATGGGTTGAGTGCTCTTCTGAAAGAGTGGAATACCCATGTTTAAAAATAATCTGTCAAACAGGAGAGGATGAACAACCAGGTGCTGTCAATGGGGGGGGGGAGTCTCCCTCCAGCTGCTCTGTGATGTCTCTACTACAGAGAGTGCCACCTCTTAGTTAAGCGGATTCTTCTTTCAAAGCCAGAGCTCCAAACCGGGATGAACTCAGAGACCTGACAAAAGTTGGGAGAAAGCCTGGTTAAAAAGACCCACAATCTCTCACTGCTCAAACCAGAACAGCCCGTTGAGGAATGGGACAAGCCCACTCCAGGCTAAGAGGCTAGTAGGGTCAGGGGGGGGCAAGCCCCAGAAGGTAGGAAATGAAAATATAACAGGAATAAAATGAATAAAGAACTGGAGACATGGATGCAAATCGCTATTATTTTGGGGGGACGTGCGAATAGAAATTTGATCTGTTGCGTATGAATTCTGCTGAGCTCATTAAATTAAGATTTAACTGTACTTAGTTATGAACTGGCCAAGGAGGGATGAAAGAGCAGTCTGTATTTAATCTTTCCAGTCAAGGGCCTAATCAGCATTGTAGTTCTCCTCCGCGGGCTGGCCGGGGGAGGGAGGGTGAATGCCTCCTGCAGCACCCTGCAGGCCAAAATGGGGTGCCAGGGGGCTGTGCGCCCCCCCCCGCCCCGTTTTGGCTGCCAGAGGCACCACAGGCAGGTCCTCTGCTATTTCCAGGCCGGCCCCATGGGCCAGATTTAAGCACCCCATGGGCCAGATCAGGCCCGTGGGCCTTGAGTTTGACACCCCTGACTTACAAAGTCCCTTCCAACTCTGTTATTCTATTCCAGAAGTCTTCAAACTTGGCAACTTTAAGACTTCTGGACTTCAACTCCCAGAATTCTCCAGCTGGCTGGAGAATTCTGGGAGTTGAAGTCCACAAGTCTTAAAGTTGCCAAGTTTGGGGACCCTGTTCAGTGGTGGGTTCCTACCGGTGCGGTCCACTCTATAGCACCGGTAGCGGCCCGCTGGTGATGTCACAGTACCCGTGCGGTCGGTTGCTGGTGCCTGGGCGCCACCATTTAAAAAAATTTTTTTAAATTTTTTTAGAAAATTTTCTTCTGCGCATGCCCAGAAGCCGAGCTTCTGGCACTGTGCATGCGCTGCCTTCCTACCCCACAGTGAGTCCAAGCAGGGGAAGATGGCTGAGGGAGCGCGTGAGACGCTGAAAGAATGGGCGGCAGAAGCTATCTCCATTCCCCTCCCTTCAGCAGTTCGAGAAGCCACGAACGCGCGGTGATGATCCTAGGCATTTTCGCACGTTTGAGGCTTCTCGAGCTGCTGAGGGGAGGGGGAACGGGCGGCAGGAGCATAGGATCATCGAATGGGGAGAAGCATTCAGGCCGACGGAGCCTCCTGGAAGAACTGCTGCCGCGGTCTTGCTGCTCCCGCTGCGGGGGCCGCGTTGTGGGTGGGCAATGCCCCCCTACTTCTCCAGCCGCTGCCAAGCTCCCGAGGCCCACGCCCACCCGGTCACATGGCTGGCAAGCCACACCCACAAAATAAGCCACGCCCACAGAGTGGTGGTAAAAAAATTAGGAACCCGCCCCTGCCCCTGTTCTATTCTATTCTAAACCATCAATAAAAAGTAGCAAGAGGGATTTCCTGGGCTAACATAATCAAGCAGTCTGTGTCCCTCTGATCAGGTTGCCCAAGAAAACCAAAGCAGATTAGCAAAATATGTAGGAAGCAGGATGAAGAGAAGGGATGGCCCTTTAAGTATTGTCATCCAAAGCTGCTAAGGCAGCAAATCCCAGCCTGATGCCTCTGCAGTCCAACCTTCCCATAGGGCTTTATTTGAGAATTTGGACTTTCAACCAGGGCTCTCAGTTGCGATCAGGAACAGACAGGAAGGCAGTGAAGTTCTAATCAAAACTCATTAACCCAATAAAAATGCACCAAAGACAAATAAACATAAATCTCAGTAAATGATCTTTTGGAGACACTGTATGTGCGTTCTCTAAAGCTTAGCGGGGATTTCAGAGGATTAAATGGTTCTGAAAAGAGATTAGATGAATCTGTGGAGGAGAAAAAGGTCATTCGGTGGCTATTAGTCATCATAAAACTGCATAAAGATGTTACAGGCTGCAGGATTCTCATTCATGGTTCCAGCCACACTCTGTCCCGTCATTCCCAAGTTAGCCAGCATGTTTTTGATTATTAAATATAATCATATGTCATTGGATTCTTTGGCATATATATTTTTTCTTTTCCCTTAAAAAAGCTTACTTTTGAAAATCTTGTTTTCCCCCCCAAAACCAGTGGTGGGTTCCTACCGGTGCGGTCCACTCTATAGCACCGGTAGCGGCCCGCTGGTGACGTCACAGTACCGGTGTGGTCAGTTGCTGGTGCCTGGGCGCCGCCATTAAAAAAATTTTTTTTTAAATTTTTTTCTGCACATGCCCAGAAGCTGAGCTTCTGGCACTGTGCATGCGCTGCCTTCCTACCCCACAGTGAGTCAAAGCAGGGGAGGATGTCTGAGGGAGCACGTGAGACGCTGAAAGAACGGGCGGCAGGACCTATCTCAGTTCCCCTCCTTTCAGCAGTCTGAGAAGCCACGAACACGCAGTGATGATCCCAGACATTTTCGCACGTTCGAGGCTTCTCGAGCTGCTGGGGGGAGGGGGAACGGGCGGCAGGAGCCTAGGATCATCGAATGGGGAGAAGCATTCAGGCCGGACAGAGCCTCCTAGAAGAACCGCTGCTGCGGTCTTGCTGCTCCCACTGTGGGGGGCTGCGTTGCGGGTGGGCAATGCCACCCCACTTCTCCGGCTGCTGCCAAGCTCCCGAGGCCCATGCCCACCCGGTCACATGGCTGGCAAGCCACACCCACAAAATAAGCCACGCCCACAGAGTGGTAGTAAAAAAAATTAGGAACCCGCCCCTGCCCAAACCTGATGCATGGATAGTGCTATATTAAAAGGTAAGGACACCAACCTGCACTGTATAATACTGTGATTCAAACAGTCAAGATACAGGGAGGTTTCCACCTGGATACCCAAAGTGTAGGGGGGAGTCCTTTGTGCTTCCCCTTTCTCCCACTTTGCCCATGTCTTGCAAGAGCTAGGCAGAAAAATGGAGGGGCTAAGTAGGGAAGGAATTGACATCTGAGTCAACAGTCACTGCATCACTGCATCGTGTCTGTTAGAACCCTGTTCAAACGATTGGGTGTGTTAATATATGATTAAGCCACAAATCATTGTTATGTGTATATTGCTTTAAATGCATTGTGGATGATTACTATATAAGTAAGCAAGAGAGCATGCTCAATGTGGTTGATAGTTTATGGTTGATGGTTTATGGTTGGTGGTTGTGTGTGTAGAGCCAAGGTGGTGCAGTGGTTAAAGTGCAGCACTGCAGTTCAGCAGTTCAGCTGTTCAAATCTCACCGGCTCAAGGTTGACTCAGCCTTCCATCCTTCTGAGGTCGGTAAAATGAGGACCCAGATTGTTGGGGGCAATATGCTGAACTCTAAACTGCTTAGAGAGGGCTGTAAAGCACTATGAAGCGGTATATAAGTCTAAGTGCTATTGCTATTGCTATTGACGGTGTGTTCCGGATTGAAGACTCTCTGTGCTGCTTTACTGATGAGTAGATTACTTTATGGCTGTGTGGAACTGCTGTGAAGAAGAAGAGTAACTATCTGTGATAGTATAGAATTAAGTGATAGCTGTAATCTTTGTTTGTGAGTTAAAACAAAGATAGGCAAGAAGAAGAAACTTCGCATTGACTGAATAACTGTATATGACTTGGACTTCCTATTTAACTTTGCTACTATTCAAGTAAAACTATTTTGTACATACTAAAGATATTCTGTTTATTGACTGAATAGCATTCATATCAAACTGCAACACCATTACTACAACACATTTCGCTGTGTATGTGCTTAACAGCACAATAACTCCTTAACAGTGTCTTCCACTGGATTGGCTGCAAATGGAGCAAGGAAGGTCTGGGCCATGCTGTCGAATTTAAGTCCATTGAGGCCTTGGTAGCTCCTCAGAGTCCTCTCCTCACTCTCTTCTTTATTGCTTGTGAAGAAAGTGGAGAGAGGAACACAGCAGCGGTGGGTTGCTACTGGTCCGGTCCGGTTCTATGAACCGGTAGGGGCGGCAGCGGCTGGCTTCTGCGCATGCGTGCGTGCACGCACGAACCGGTAGTGATGGGATTTAGAACCCATCACTGGAACACAGGTGGTCCTTGACTTAACGACCACAATTGAGCCCAAAACTTTTGTTGTTGTTAAGTGAGACATTTGTTAAGTGAGTTTTGCCCCATTTTACAATGTTTCTGGGAATCGTTGTTAAGTCAATCACTGAAGTTGTTAAGTTAGTAACCCGGTTGTTAAGTGAATCTGGCTCCCCCCCTGACAAGATAGAATAACTCTCATTAGAGGCGAAAATAGATCTTTTCCTGGAACTCTGACATTAGAAATGAAACCGCAGTTTAAAGTTCTAAGTAAAAATATTTATTTTGGTACAAAAACAATAAATTCTCATTAATTACATCTCTGCTATAAAAAGGCACGTCTTGCTTCCATTACATGCGTACAAGGAACATATCAATCACGTGCTCAGGAATAAACCATTATATTAGATAGGGTTGCGGCTCCCTACATATACATATAACAGGTAATATAAAAATCACTGCCTGACACCCCCATTGACTTTGCTTGACAGAAGGTTGCAAAAGGGGATCACATGACCCTGGGACATTGGCCAAGCGTCTGAATTGGCCAAGCGTCTGACCATGGGGATGCTGCAAAGGTTGTAACTGTGAAAAATGGTCATATAGGTCACTTTATTCAGTGCTGTTGTAACTTTGTATGGTCACTAAATGAACGGCTGTAAGTCGAAGCCTACCTGTAGACTATCAGGTGATCAGGGGATACTTTCTAAGGTGATGGGGAGCACTTGTGTTCTGAAAGGGCTAGTAAGAAACTTTATTGCATGCTAAGAAGAGGCCTCTAAAAGAGCTGAGTGCCTTCTGCAAATATCAAAATGCACTGTTCTTTTTATACCCGCCATCTGGCACTTGGTTCTCTCACCTTTTCAATTGTGCAATAGACTTTTTAGCCTACAATTCTTGGCTTGGGCAACCGGCTTTCCATGCCATCAGGAGAAGGAGATAACAAACACCGAAACAAAGGGAGACAGATAACCAAAAAAACCAGACTGTTGTTTTTCCCAGTCTTGTGAACGGAGGCAGTATATCGACATAATAAATGTCATGTTTATGGTACACGGTGTTAGTATCCAAAGCAAGAATAGAGTCCTGTTAGTTTAGAGTGGCTCAGGATCCCTTTACATTCTTAAAAACGGTTGAGGACACCGAAAATCTTTGCTTTTTTTTGTGGGTTATTATATCAATCAATATTTACTGTTTTAGAAATTCAAGCATTTATTTGAATTTGCAGACCCCTTGAATGGATCCTCTGGGGTCCCCAGACCACACTTTGAGAACTGCTGATTTAGAGGAATGTAGGGACACTGTTGTAAAGTCATCCCCTAAGTATTTTCTAAAATATTCCAGTTACAGAGGTCGTAGTATGACTGACAAGATTTTCTTTCTCATTGCTTTCTCATAGGCTGCATTAACAGAGGGATAGAATCAAGAGCACGCGAAGTGTTAATACCACTTTATAATGCCTTGGTAAGGCCACACTTGGAATACTGCATTCAGTTTTGGTCGCCACGATGCAAAAAGGATGTTGAGACTCTAGAAAGAGTGCAGAGAAGAGCAACAAAGATGATTAGGGGACTGGAGGCAAAAACATATCACGAACTGTTGCTGGAACTGGGCATGGCTAGTCTAGTGAAGATAAGAACTAGGGGAGACATGATAGCAGTGTTCCAATATCTCAGGGGTTGCCACAAAGAAGAGGGAGTCAAGCTATTCTCCAAAGCACCTGAGGGTAGAACAAGAAGCAATGGGTGGAAACTAATCAAGGAGAGAAGCAACTTAGAACTAAGGAGAAATTTCCTGACAGTTAGAACAATTAATCAGTGGAACAACTTGCCTCCAGAAGTTGTGAATGATCCAATAGTGGATGTTTTTAAGAAGATGTTGGATAACCATTTGTCTGAAGTGGTGTGGGGTTTCCTGCCTAAGCAGGGGGCTGGACTAGAAGACCTCCAAGGTCCCTTCCAACTCTGTTATTCTATTCTATTCTATTGCCATGCAATAAGCCAAAGATGACCAACCTATAACTTTGCTTTGTTCATGGTTCTTCAGCAGTGGTTTTGGCAAGAAACCCAATGATCACTGCAGTTGAGCATGCCAAGAAAAGATATTTTGGTTCCAATTGCTTTGGTTCTTTATTAACCTAAATTAAAGGCATTTTTCTCAGAACAAATTTGTGGACATTACTGATATCTCAACTCCCACATTTGCTTCCCATCTATCTACTTTTTTTCCAGTTAAGATTTTTCTTAATAAAAGGCATGTCAGACAGAAATCATAAGATGCCAAGGAAAGGGGCTATGAGCATATTACTGTTCGTCAATAATCAATTGCCTACTCTGCCCTGTTGCTAACTGTGCCCCCTTATATCAAATAGGATATTAAAAAGAAAGTGAGTATTTACAGTATGCATATTTACTTCCTAACAGAAAACACCTGCTAAGCTCTGTTTACAAAACAAATGAATTCTCAATCTGCTAATGCTCCATTCTACCAGCTAAGGACAACAATAAAGCAATTGTCTCATTTTCATTGTGGACTGCAAGATAGTATTAGCGTTCCTCCCAACATTTTCATCTATATCGTATATTCAGCTATTGAGCGGTGTGGTGGCCTAGTGGTGAAGACGCTCGCCTCCCACTCGGAAGGTTGAGAGTTCAATCCTTGGTAGGAGCAGACGTTTCTCTCCTAGGGTGCAAAGAAAAAAAATATCTGCTGCTAATTCTGTGTGGAATCAGGAAGAGCATCTGGCCAGTAAACACTCAACTTCATCCAGACTCTACCCCAAATTAAGGGATTACAGTCATAAAAAGAGAGTTATTCAACTACTGAGTATTAGACAAAATGCTCTGAATCATTGCCTTTAACCTCTATGATTTCTGAATTTCAAAGTTAAAGTAAGTAAGATGGGAAAGCTGGTTTTCACATAGTCAGTGATGAAGATCTGATCTTTGCAAAGACAAAGGACCAATGGAAACCATCTCTCTTGTGCAAAACAGGGGATCAGCCACCTCTTAATATAGTACAGGAGATGCAAATAGATTTAAAATTGTTTCTCTATATACAGCTTACTCAACAGCCACTAGAAATATTTCATTATGGTTCTTCAAATTTTCTTGAATAAAGAAAATAACATTACTAGTTTTGGGATTCCTGTTGAAATTGCTTATTTGATTCTAGTCCTCCCTATGAAATGAAGCCAGGGTCAGTATGATTGGGGCAGTTTATAAATATTGTAAGTAAATAAATGAAATTTAGTACAACCCAATAACATATGATTCAGGAGTGGGGAGCAATAAATCACATTTTTTAAAAAGAATATGCTTTGCATGGAAGAAAAACAAATCTCAAATTGTCTTAGTTCAAACAACACAATAAACCACAAAAAATTGACCTGAACTAAATTTAGCATGATGGGAGAGAGAGAAGAGAGAGAGAGAGAGAGAGAGACAGACAGACAGACAGAGAGAGAGAGAGAGAGACAGAGACAGAGACAGAGACAGAGACAGAGAGAGGGCAAAATAAAAAAAATATTGTTTGATTTAAGTACTGTAATTAAAATTAATTTAATTTAATTACATGCAGTTGATAGGATTATACCTCATCCTTTTCTCCTTTAGGCATATTACACATTATTCTTTGGTGGCAACTCTTAGTAGTAGCTTTGGAGCTACATTTGAGATTTTCAATGAATCTCAGATTCTATTCTCTTACCATAAAATTACAATTTACTAATCACAATGACTTGGACCATAACTATTAAGATTAATGAAATCAAACCCAACCCAACCCTGTGATGATCACAGATCCAGCAATATTTTTTCAGCGCTTGAAGACTTTTAACTTGATGTTTCATTTATTTGTGCACAATATTTGTAAACCAGCAGTGGATTTATTTATAGGAATTACATTTATACTGCCTCAGCACCAACGCACTCAATTTGGATATGCTTGATACAGAGTATTATTTATTTAAGTTTATTGGGCAGCCTACTCCAGCAGTCTCTGGGCGATGTAGAAAAAATAAAAAAGACATAAAAACAGCTAAAAATACTAAATCAGACAGCCCAAAGTCTAATCAAGGTTAAGAATAACCAATTTTAACATATTGTGTAAAATCATCTTCTCATTTTTAAAGTGACCGGTGTAACTATGTTCAGCAAATAGAGTCTTGGAAAAGGCCCAAATCAGAACACACACACATACACCTCCAAGAAAGTTGAAGAAAGCAAAAAGAATATTCTACAAGGTTTAACTATTATTTATCTGTCTACACAGTGGCCAAAAAGGTTTAGGATGTAATCTCTGCTGGCCTTGTGTAAAGTGACCAGATTTTTTTTTTAAAAATCGGGACACCATGTGGGGGGGGGGGCGCCTGGACGTCGCAATTTGAGTTTTGCCCTCTGCGCATGCGCAGAACGCTGCGCATATGCAGAGGGCAAAATAACGCAAATGTCGGCGTCCAGGTGGGGGGGGGAGGCGGGAGGTTATGCAGTTTCCATATAAGTCCGTTCAGAGAGCCTCGGCCAGCCTAATTCTAGCGCTGAACGGAATCCAGATGGGGGGGGGAGTCACCACAACCAATAGACTTGGAAGTGAAGAAAGCATGTATTTCTGTCCAATCAAAACAGTTGAAGCCCGCGAACTGGGGGGAGGAGGAGAGGAAGAGAAGGGTAAATGTTCTCTGCCCAGCCCGGGGCTCCTTCCCCACGCAGCCGCGGAGCCCTCCCGTCCCTGCCGCCGCCTTGCGTCCTGCCGCGGCTCCCTGCGCAACTCCCTCGCAGCCCTGCGCGCCCGTTGCCCCCTCCCTCCCTCCCTCGCTCGCTCGCTCGCTCGCTCGCTCCCCCGCTCCCCATGACGCGGGCTGGCGTGTGGGGGGGTGCCCGACGCTCTGCCCTTTGCTCGCGGGCGGGGGCGACTCTGCTCTTCCCGTGGGAGGAGCCTGCCTCTCCGCCTCCTCCCCGAGCGCGCGCGTTGGGGGGGGTCATTCCAGGCGGGGAAATCCACCCGACCCCCCCACCTACTATGTTATCAGCAGGGCTTTCAACTTCACTCGCCAGCACTGCCGCCGCTGTTGCTACCGCCACCAGTACAGCTTGTTTCTGCGCACGCGCGGGTCGTCTTTCCCTTTAAGGTGACCAGACGTCCCGCTGTTTCCGCATTCTTTTCAAAAAAGCAGGACTTTTTGGAAAGAATGCGGGACGCGGGACACACGCTTGAAAAGCGTGTTTGTCCCGCCAAAAGCGGGACGTCTGGTCACCTTAGCCTTGTGGCCCTAATATATTGTGGAAAGCTACCCCACTCCTAGAAGAATGAAATATTTTGAGAAATATTAAAAAAGGCAGGATAAAATATTTCCCCTAAAAGAGAAATAAAAATCTTAAGGGAGACAGAAACTCAGAGCCCCAGCTCCCTGCCCCCAAGCAGATACTGAGCTGAGACCAGCTTTTAGAAATGCAGATTTGGTAATCCATTACTCCCTGCAGTAAGGTCTGAAAAGGTAGGGTTAGCCTTCAGCCACAATGGGAATTGCCCAAGAAGCCCCTTCATTGCATCAGCCAAACTTCAACCAAACGTAAGCTCAGACAAACTCCTAGGATTTTACATGGCCCCATGGGAGTCTGACAACAGCCAATAGAATACATATCCTTGCACAGGAACAGGAAACTCAAGTTCAAAGCCCAAGAGAAGGTATAAATACCCCCCCACTCTCAACTCCATGTAGTCAGCTACCCAGAACCATGTGCTTGGTAGTTGTGCTTCACCAGTAAACCCTCTTTCCGATCAGCGTCCAGCCTCCATTTTGTCTCCAGTGCCTTTCTCCCGGCTTGGAACTGAACCTGATGGATATTTCTTCCAACAACTTGTTTGATGATGGTGCAATCCTGCATCAGTCCTGGGACCAAGCCCCATTGTTTGGCTGCACGAATGATAAATCATATTTTACAGTTTTGCTTAATGTGAAAATTCTGAGGGTGTCAACCCAATCAATCACAGTTTATTCAATAATGTATAGCTAAGCATATTATAGTTTAATGTAGCCCACTCACTGCATAAATTTGCATAGGATTACTGTATCCGAGGAATGGTATGTGGTCCTTCCCCATATCTTGGATGCTTGGCTCCAGTGCATTCCACTAATCAGTGTGAGATGATCACCTCAGCTGCTACACTTCACTCCAAGGCTTGGTGGTAAATCACAGCTCTCCAAATACTTGATTCATATGTAGAACTTGACTAGTCTTGGAAGATTTTCAGACACATTCATCTAGATTAGAGTTTATTGCAGGCAAGTATGAACTCCCTGATGCAAAAGTTGATTGCCCACTGCAGGACAATTTCAGAATCTTCATGCTCCAGATTTTAAACTCTCAGCGTCTCCTCCTGCCCTTTTGTATTAACAGTTACAAGGCCATTTGGGTGGCTGAAATATATTTACATAACTTTCCTCTCCCTAACTGGAAACTGCTCATTTCTGCCTTGTCAGCTTCAGTTTTTACATTAGCTGTCAAACATAATTTACATTTAGGCCTTACTAATTTTCCTCCCGTGACAGTTAACAGAGCCAACTGGAAATCTTTTTTATGGTAATTTTGACTTTTTGCAAACTGCCCCGGGAAGCCGTTCAGGGGGTCAGATGTAAATCAAATAAATCAGAGTTGGCATTTTGGGGTCAAAGGCCACATTTAGACTTTTACTGGTGTCCTGAGGGCTGCATTTCAAAGATGAGAGGAGGCCAAGATGAAGTCTAAATTTAATTTATATCATTTAATTAAATACAGTGGATGGGAATAATCCCTATGCATTTAATAATTTTCCCTTCCCATCACATTAAAAATACTATTTAGCTGCAACCCTGGAAGGGTCTGTAAGTCATATACAAGGCTTTAGGGAACGATATACAAGTTCCAGGGCCTCAGGCTGTGACCCCTAAAGTAAATAATGGAAAGCAATGTGGTCCTCCTTAGACCAGTGTTTCTTAACCTCAGAAACCTTAAAATGTGTGAGCTCTCATAATTCCCTGGGATTCCCATACATAGAAGGACTAGGGGGCACATGATAGCAATATTCCAGTATTTGATAAGCTGGCATAAAGAGGAGGGGGTCAATTTATTTTCTGAAGCACCAGAGGGCAGGACAAGAAACAATGGATGGAAACTAAACAAGGAGAGAAGCAACCTGAAATTAAGGAAAAACTTCCTAACAGTGAGAGCAATTAACCAGTGGAACAGCTTCCCTTCAGAAGTTGTGGGTGCTTCACATCCCTGGAGGTTTTTAAGAAGAGACTGGACAGCCACTTGTCTGAAATGGTATAGGGCAGGGGTCGGGAATCTTTTTGACTAAGAGAGCCATGAAAGCAAAAAATTTGGAAATTTATTTCAGTGAGAGCCATATACCGTATATTCCGGCGTATAACACGACTGGGCATATAAGACGACCCCCAACTTTTCCAATGAAAATATAGAGTTTGGGATATACTCTTCGTATAAGACTACCCCTCGTACCATCTTTCTTTTTCTTTCTGTCTTTCTTCCTTCCTAACATCTTTCTTTCTTTCTTTCTTTCCCTCTCACTTTTTTCTCTTCCTCCCACCCTTCCTCTTCTTCTTCCTCTTCCTTCCTTCCTTCCTTCCATCTCTGGTCTTCCTTCCTTCCTTCCTTCCTTTCATCTCTGGTCTTCCTTCCTTCTTTCCTTCCTTCCTTCCTTCCTTCCTTCCTTCCTTCCTTCCTTCCTTCCTTCCTTCCTTCCTTTCATCTCTGGTCTTCCTTCCTTCCTTCCTTCCTTCCTTTCATCTCTGGTCTTCCTTCCTTCTTTCCTTCCTTCCTTCCTTCCTTCCTTCCTTTCATCTCTGGTCTTCCTTCCTTCTTTCCTTCCTTCCTTCCTTCCTTCCTTCCTTCCTTCCTTCCTTCCTTCCTTTCATCTCTGGTCTTCCTTCCTTCCTTCCTTCCTTCCTTCCTTCCTTCCTTCCTTCCTTCCTTCCTTCCTTCCTTCCTTCCTTTCATCTCTGGTCTTCCTTCCTTCCTTCCTTCCTTCCTTTCATCTCTGGTCTTCCTTCCTTCTTTCCTTCCTTCCTTCCTTCCTTCCTTCCTTTCATCTCTGGTCTTCCTTCCTTCCTTCCTTCCTTCCTTTCATCTCTGGTCTTCCTTCCTTCCTTCCTTCCTTCCTTTCACCTCTGGTCTTCCTTCCTTCCCTTTTCTCTTCTTCCCTCTTTCCTAGCCCTCAGCACCACAAGATCCTTTTTCCCAAATGAAGAAAAGAGTGCTGGTGGCGGCTGCGGTCGTGCCGAGGGAGCGCGCGGCTGAGAGGCATCTCGCGCGGGGAGGAAACTTTGTCTGGCTTGGCTTCGAGAGCGAGCAAGCAAGCGAGAGCAGCACAGCCACAGCGGGAAGGAAGCAAGCAGCCTGCTCTGCCACTCAAGCCAGCGGCTGCCGGAAGCAACAAGGGCGTTAGGAAAAGAGAAGGAGGAGCGCCGCCACCGCCGCTAGCACTCTTTCCTTCAGTTCTATCTTTTCCTTCTCTTTTCCTAACGCCCTTGTTGCTTCCGGCGGCCGCTGGCTTGAGTGGCAGAGCAGGCTGCTTGCTTCCTTCCCGCTGTGGCTGTGCTGCTCTCGCTTGCTTGCTCGCTCTCGAAGCCAAGCCAGACAAAGTTTCCTCCCCGCGCGAGATGCCTCTCAGCCGCGCGCTCCCTCGGCACGACCGCAGCCGCCACCAGCACTCTTTTCTTCATTTGGGAAAAAGGATCTTGTGGTGCTGAGGGCTAGGAAAGAGGGAAGAAGAGAAAAGGGAAGGAAGGAAGACCAGAGATGAAAGGAAGGAAGGAAGGAAGGAGGGAGTGCCGAGGGAGCACGCGGCTGAGAGGCATCTCGCGCGGGGAGGAAACTTTGTCTGGCTTGGCTTTGAGAGCGAGCAAGCAAGCGAGAGCAGCGCAGCCACAGCGGGAAGGGAAGCAATCAGCCTGCTCTGCCACTCAAGCCAGCGGCCGCCGGAAGCAACAAGGGCGTTAGGAAAAGAGAAGGAAAAGATAGAACTGAAGGAAAGAGTGCTAGCGGCGGTGGCGGCGCTCCTCCTTCTCTTTTCCTAACGCCCTTGTTGCTTCCGGCAGCCGCTGGCTTGAGTGGCAGAGCAGGCTGCTTGCTTCCCTTCCCGCTGTGGCTGCGCTGCTCTCGCTTGCTTGCTCGCTCTCGAAGCCAAGCCAGACAAAGTTTCCTCCCCGCGCGAGATGCCTCTCAGCCGCGCGCTCCCTCGACAGCCAGCTCCTGCCCACATCTCCCGCCTGCCTCTTGCCTTATGCCGCCAGCTGATGGTGGCTGCTGCAGCCTTCCCAGCAGGCGACTAGAGCAGGGCAGCATCGGAGCTCCAAGGCTCCTTTGGCCGCTTGGCTTATTTATTCAAACTATCCCACCATTAGGCACCACAGAAAAAGGGGGAGGTTGATACGGCCTGACAATTAACAGAGCGGCGGGACGACGCGCGAAGGGAAGCAAGAAAGCCAAGTCTACACTCTCACACAAAGCCCCTCACCTGCCGCGCGTGCTCGGCCCCGGCCCCGCCCTCTCACCGCTTCACTCCCGCTAACCGTTTCCTTGGTTTCCCAACCGTCTTTCCACACAAACTTCCCTCACGTGGCCCCATCAGCGGGCTCTCTTATTGGCCCACCGCTCAAGCAGCGGTAGTTGTCAATGTCGCCCCTCTTTCCACGTTGCTAACTTCTCTCTGTCTGGGCGTTTAGTTACAGGGTTTTCGGGCAATGCGGAGTATCGAAGAACCGGGAGGATTTCACCCCTGCTGCGAGCCATATGCAATCATCAAAAGAGCCACATCTGGCTCGCGAGCCATAGGTTCCCGACCCCTGGTATAGGGTCTCCTGCTTGAGCAGGGGGCTGGACCAGAACACTTCCAAGGTCCCTTTCAGCTCTATTCCGATTGATTGATTGATTGATTGATTGATTGATTGATTGATTGATTGACATCTTAGTTGTTGAGCTTGAGAAACACTGCCTTAGACCATGAGCCCTCATCTTGAGAGGTTAATGTCAGAGAATTTACCACTGAGTAAAAGGGCATGGGGACAAAGCTTCAAAGATGCTAGTCAGCTATCTGAGTTTGGCTTTACAACAGCTTTGGATTCTTTCCCCTGAATAGAAGGTGGAACTACATAGCAAAAGACCTGCTCTGACTCAGTTGTGTCAAGTTTTTCTTATACTGTATTTGGTAGCCACCAGTGGTGGGTTCCTACCGGTGCGGTCCACTCTGCCGCACCGGTAGCGGCCGGCCGATTACGCAATTTTCGCATGACGGCTCCGGTGCCATCTTCACTGGTCCGTTGCGCATCACCATCTTTTCTTCAGAATTTTGGGGCTTTTTTTGCTTCCTGCGAAAGCAAAATCGTGTAAGGGGGCGCACATAGCAAGCACACGCGCACATGAAATGTGGCGATGCGCGCGCAGTGCACCGGTAGCGAGATAAGAGAGCAACCCAGCCCTGGTAGCCACCCAAAGTTGGGATGAACTTGGCTAGCCCATAAATCAAACAAGCACATACATACCAATAAAGGAGAATATTTGTATCTCAGGGTTGAAATGAGAGGTCCTTGGTGGTCTCTGAGCTTGGCTGTTTTCTTGCAGACATCTCATCAGCGCTATCAGAGCACTGATGATGTTACCTAGTGAAACGTCTGCAAGAAAACAACTAAGCTCAGAGACCACCAAGGGCCCCTCAAATACAGAAATAGCTTTTAAAAAGAGGAAAAGTACAACGAAAAGATATAGGCCAGAACACTTAAAAGTTCATCTACTTTATACATTAAAACAAATGTACCATTCCCAACCATTAGTCAAATCAAAATGTCATTATTTTTTACGCTTCCCTGAATTTCATAATGCAGTTGGCATGTAAATACTCAGGCAGACACATTCAAACAAAAATTATGTAGTTCCCAATAGAAGCTAGTACAAGTTTTAATCTTTTTTTTTTAATTTAAAAACAGGCTGGAACAAATTTATGAATGAAGACTAGCAATGTTGATAAAGATTTTTTCCTGGATGGAAATTTTCAAGTTACAATGTTGTTTGGCTCTTTTATCTTCCATTACTTGATTTTGGAATCTTGCCCAATGAAGCAGTTGTCTCAGTAGACAGAAGAAAGTAATTTTTCAGGGGTAGCACTCCAGTTATGGAATTCTTTCATAAGGAAATGACTACTCTGTCTTGCTTTCTGTGATGGTTGAAATATATGTGTTTCACCCAGGCCAATGCAGGGTAACAAATGCTCCAGGACAGGATAGTTTTCTCTAGAGCAGGGGTCCCCACCCCAGCCTCTGGGCCATGTCCCACTACCTGGCCATGACCTATTCGGAATTGGGCCATGCGAGTGGCTGGCTGGAGCACATGTATGAGTGCACACGCAGCTTAATTTGCACAAGGGGCAAGTTGGTAGGCAATTACATGCGTGCTGGCCTGCCACTCGTGCGCACCGGCCTGCCATTCTTGCAAGGGCTGCCTGTGCATGCGTGTGCATGCCAGCCCGCCGCTCACACAGCCTAGTTCCCCTCTCCCCCCCCTCCCACACCGGGCTGCCAAGCCACAAATGTTGTGGACCGCTGCTCTAAGATCAATGTTTCTCAACCTCAGCTACTTTAAGCTGTGTGGACTTCAACTCTCAGAATTCCCCAGCCAGCATCCTTAAAGTTGCTGAGGTTGAGAAACGCTGCTCCAGACCATCTTTTCAAGATGAACTTTTCAAGATGATTTTTGTATGTTATGATCTTGTTTGAGGAGGAGGAGTGGGGGCTTTATTGTTCTTTTATTTCATTCTTTCAATTGAAGATTAATTTTGGCATTTATTTGTACACTGCACTGGGTGCCTTTGGGAGGAAGGGCAGCATAAGATAAAAACAAACAAATAAAATAAAATAAAACAAATAGCAATCTTACTTGGGATAAGAATTCTGATTACAGTGGCTTATGCCCTCATCGCCACCCAGTTAGACTACTGCAACATCCTCTACATAGGACCACTCAAAAACTTTAGTTGGGGCAAAATACAAGGGCCCAGGTACTCAAAGGGGTTTACTGGTAGACCTTGCACTGGCTTCCTATCAGCTTCCAGGTGCAATTTAAAGTGTTGGGTTTAATCTATAACAACTTGGCTTGCCTTTGGATTACCTGCAAGATGCATCTCCCTACTACATTTGGCCCACCACATAATTGCGTGGGAGAAGCAATTGGTTGTCCCACATTTCTAAAATGTCAAGTGGCAGACCCTCCCAAATGGCCTCTTGTTGAATGTCAGGTTGCCGTCAATGTTGTTGTTGTTGTTGTTGTTGTTGTTGTTGTTGTTGTTGTTGTTGTTGTTGTTATTATTATTATTATTATTATTATTATTATTATTATTATTATTATTATTATTATTATTATTATTATTATTATTATTATTATTATTATTATTATTATTTCTTTCTTTCAGGAAAAAACTGAAGACAGTTTTGGGGCCGGACACAACATATTGGGTTTGGGTTTTAATTATTTTATGTCCTCATGTTTTCATATTGCAATTGTATAATCCTTATTTCATGAGCCATCAAGAGCCTTACAACTGCAACATGATATTGACTTAATAAAATCATATAAAAATGATAACAAAATGATAATAGCAACAATGTAACAGAGTTGGAAGGGGCCTTGGAGGTCTTCTAATCCAACCCCACTGCTCTGGCAGGAAATCCTATGCTATTTCAGACAGATGGTTGTCCAATCTCTTCTTTAAAATCTCCAGTGTTGGAGCACCTACAAGTTCTGATATAATATATGCCTGAATGGCAAAAAAAATCAGGATATAAGGAGATGCCGCCCAGAGTCCCCTGGGAGTTGGGCGGCATATAAATCCATTTAAATAAATAAATAAATAAATAAATAATAAATAAATAAATAAATAAATAAATAAATAAATAAATAAATAAATAAATAAATAAATAAATAAATGTGGGAAACTTGTGTAAATTTTGCAACATCAAATGAGATACTGTATATCCACTTTTCCAAAATAAGTGGAAGAATGGGTTCAAGATATATGACTGTTCAGCATATACAGTATGTTCAGCATATCAAAATTACCCTTACTAATCTAACCAATTAACTGCAGTCAGGAATAAATTTGAGTTACCTTGGTATCATTGTTCTGCATTTCCACCTGTAGATCCAGAGAACTGCATTATTTTCAAAGGGGGGGGGGAATCACATAGGATGGACAGAACGTGTTAACTGCCTACAGATTATTTTTTTTGTTCTTCTTTCAACATTTTTTTTCTTTCACTGCTTTAAACACCCACATAACTAGCACAAAGTGAGATTGACACTGATAGTAAAGAAATTAACATGTACGCTAATGATTCCAGCATTTCCACTACCACTCTTAAATACTGTTTATCTCTAGTTCCAAAATGAGACACTAAAATGTATGCATGTAAACATTCCAACAACAACATTTGGCAATTGGAGATGGCATTTTTCCCCAAATTCCTTTCATCTGTTTCAAGGTCTGCTGGAATCGAATGGCGAGCTGAGCGGTGACATTTGGAAGAAAGAGCGATCTCTTGAGAGAATTGAAGAGCCACATGCCGCTTGACCTCGCAATCTGGCAGGTCTTTCCTTTACTTCAATTATTTTTATGTCACCCGGCCCTTTTCCTGTTAATGTTGCAGAGTGTGTTCAGACAAGCTGTCTGAAACATTGATAGATGGGAAGTTCAACAGAACACAGGCCAAAATCTTCTCAATCTACAGCAGATCCTTTCCAATCTGGATTTAGGTCTACAGTATATTAGAAAATCACAGTTCCAGCTACTGGGCCTGGCCAACTCCAGATTTTCAGACTTCTATAACAGCAGGGATGTTACATGGGATGGATCAGGTTTGAGCTGGCGTCCCCTGCTTTCATCTTCTATACATGATTCAAAAGTGTTGAGGGTCATCATCTGAAGATTGGGCAATGATATGACCAGTAGGCCGATGAAATCCAAGCTTTTGTCCCCCCTGATAGGAACAAGGGAAGCCTTACCCTGGAGCAGGGGCAGGTTCCTAATTTTTTTACTACCACTCTGTGGGCGTGGCTTATTTTGTGGGTGTGGCTTACCAGCCATGTGACCGGGTGGGCGTGGGCCTCAGGAGCTTGGAAGCGGCCGGAGAAGCGGGGGGGCATTGCCCACCCGCAACGCAGCCCCCCACAGCGGGAGCAGCAAGACCGCGGCAGCGGTTCTTCTAGGAGGCTCCGTCCGGCCTGAATGCTTCTCCCCATTTGATGATCCTAGGCTCCTGCCACCCATTCCCCCTCCCCTCAGTAGCTCAAGAAGCCTCGAACGTGCGAAAATGCCTGGGATCATCACCGCACATTCGTGGCTTCTCGGACTGCTGAAGGGAAGGGAACTGAGATAGGTCCTGCCGCCCATTTGCTCTCCCCTCAGCAGCTCGAGAAGCCTCAAACGTGCAACAATGCCTAGGATCATCACCGCACGTTCGTGGCTTCTTGGACTGCTGAAGGGAGGGGAATGGAGATAGCTCCTGCCACCCGTTCTTTTTTTAAAAAAAATGGCGGCGCCCAGGCACCGGCAACCGACTGCACCGGTACTGTGACGTCACCAGCAGGCCGTTACCGGTGCTATAGAGTGGACCGCACCGGTAGGAACCCACCACTGCCCTGGAGGATTGTGTGCTCATAGCTAAGATTTGCTTTAAAGTTGAAAAATAAAACTCCATGAAATTAAGGTCAACTCCGGATGACAATGGGCACCCATGTAGTTTTCTAGTCAACAAGCATAAGTGATTTGCCAGCGCCGTCTTGTCCTCTGAACGCATCCAAAACTCATTGAGCTGTCTGAGTTTTTTAATGTATTGCTTGTTAGCCTCTTAGAGTTAATTGTTTAAGATTGGGGGGGGGGGGAGATTTTCCATTTTTAAAAAAACGAAACAGTCACTTTTTCTAGACCCAACAACACAATATCGCAAAGCCAACAGTCATAAACAACTTTAGAACCATTGAATTCCAGTTTCTCCTTAGGGAAGAACCAACAATGTACCAGCTCCTATGCCTGTTGCGCTGTGTTGTGTTGTCTCTAAAAAGACAAAAGTCCATATGGAGTTGATCTCAGGAACAGGATCAACTCCATATGGACTTAACATGACTTCCTCTTTTCCCTGGGAAATCACTGCTACGACTGGACTACAGATGGCATTCTAGGATGATAAGCCAAAACCAAAAGAAGGAGGCTAAGAATAAATCCCACATAGCATTCACTTTAAACAAGGAGCAACTGAAACACAAAGCTCCATTTTTTTAAATTTTATTTATTCATTTCTTATTAAAATATTGGACACAGTGCGACCATCCTGGCATTATCTCCTCCATACACACTAAAATATGAAACAAATAAAATATATACTCCTCATACTGTCACGGTGTGGTTTATTGCCTGTTACATGTATATGCAGGGAGATGCATCCCTATTCATTATAATGGTTCATTCCTGAGCACGTGATTGATATGTTCTTGTACGCATGTGTGCATTCCAAACTCCATTCTTCCCTTCTTCTTCTGGCTTCCATTGAGTGAAGTCGCACATTTTATATCAGACATGTAATCAATTAGGATTTATTGTTTTTGTACCGAAATAAATATTTTAATTAGAATCTTTAAACTGCGGTTTTATTTCTAAATGTTTAAATTCCAGGAAAAGATCTATATCGCCTCTGTGAGAATAAATTCTCACTCCGTCACATACATATAATTATTCTACCCAATATGCTATAAATATTTACATATATTACATCACATTCCGCGTCTACATATCCTAATTATTTCCTGTTCCAACTCCCACCTCTCATTTCCAACCACTGGTAAAATCTATTCCATATAGCATGATATTCTGTCTCTCCTTTATACTCTTTCCTGTCCATGAGGACCCCATAACCAGGAAGGGTGAGCAGAGTCAATCCAGGGTCTATAGCAGTGGTGGGTTCCTACCGGTGCGGTCCACTCTATAGCACCGGTAGCGACCGGCTGGTGACATCACGGATATTGTAACTGGTCATAAATGTGTATGTGTGCGCGTGTGCGTACATGTGTGCATGCATAAGGCTGTCAAAACTCAAAAAACAGGTCAAGTAGCTCTGAGGAGGTCAGTCATAAATTTGAACATTTGCTAAGCAACCGGCCATTAAGCGAGGACCACTTGTATTTGGTTTGCCTTAAGGGTTCAGAGCTGTATGGAACCTGGTTTCTTTTAATCCTTTGGGGGATTGTAAAAGGTCCGGATGCAGGAATCCTCGTAGGGGGAACTAGGATCGTGACCACTTAGCCACACCCGCCCAGTCACATGACTATGAAGCCATGCCCGCTCAGTCACATGACCGTCAAGCCACTCCCACCCAGTCACATGACCACAAAACCAAGCCACGCCCACAAAATTAAGCCACGCCCACAAAATTAAGCCACACCCACAGAGTGGTAGTAAAAAATTTAGGAACCCGCCCCTGGTCTATAGGTACCAGTGGCTTATAGCAAGGGAGAATTCCTTGTTAATCACTAATCACTTGACCAGTTGGCTAGGATTGCACGACATAGTGAACTGCTAACTAGCCAAGCAGATTGGAATTTAACAACCAGTGCAGATTCACCCTCTGTGATTAATCAATGCTTCTCTGTATTGTGCAAACCCAGGATATCATGTTGAATAAACTTGAGTGTGCCATTTTGTTTTGTCTCTTTACCATTTTTGTTGGAGAGTTGCTAGCATGAAACAAAAAAAATGTTGTGCTATCATTTCTCATGTCCCAATCATGTCTTGAAAATGCATCTCCTGGTAGGACATGGAAATTTCACATCTCTAGCTCTCATGTACACATACTGTACATACATGTACACTGAGGCAACTTATTCTTTGTGCCATTTCTTAACCTTTAGCTGCTGTGGAATTTTTTTGAAGAGAAAGCCTTATATTAAAAGAACCATCAGCTCCCCGGAGAACAGAATATGACAGACTAAATCAGTCTCTTCAAATCGGGTGTCTCTCCAAATGCAGAACTGCAGCTCCCATCATTCCCAGACGTGTGGTTTAATAGCTAGCTGACAAATCTGAAAGCTGTCATTTCAAATCAAATCGAATCAAACCAAATTAAATCTTTATTACTGTCATAGACCAGCATAAAGCTGTCATCTGATAGAATTAGTAAAGGCTCCTGGATTAAATGAACACACAGCAGGTAATAACAAATCTTCAGCCACGAGAAGGCAGCTTGTATCATGATCTTATTTATTTTTATTTATTTAGGGTTCTTATATGCCACCCTACTCCCTGGGTAGGGAGTATCTTTTATACAATACAGTTGTACATCTGTCCAGGAATGTCCATGAGGTTTAACTCTAAAATGTCAAGCCTGTAGCCACAACAGTGTGATCTGCCTGTTTTTCATATATACCATATGGGCCAGGGGTGGGTTCCTAATTTTTTTACTACCACTCTGTGGGCGTGGCTTATTTTGTGGGTGTGGCTTGCCAGCCATGTGACCGGGTGGGCGTGGGCCTCGGGAGCTTGGCAGTGGCTGGAGAAGCAGGGGGGCATTGCCCACCTGCAACGCAGCCTCCCGCAGCGGGAGCAGCAAGACCGTGGCAGTGGTTCTTCTAGGAGGCTCTGTCCGGCCTGAATGCTTCTCCCCATTCGATGATCTTAGGCTCCTGCCGCCCATTCCCCCTCCCCTCAGCAGCTCGAGAAGCCTCGAACGTGCAAAAATGCCTAGGATCATCACCGCGCGTTCGTGGCTTCTCGGACTGCTGAAGGGAGGGGAATGGAGATAGCTCCTGCCGCCCATTCTTTCAGCGTCTCATGCACTCCCTCAGCCATCCTCCTCTGCTTGGACTCACTGTGGGATAGGAAGGCAGTGCATGCGCAGTGCCGGAAGCTCGGCTTCTGGGCATGCGCAGAAGAAATTTTTTAAAAATTTTTTAAATTTTTTTTTAAAAATGGAAGCAACCGACCACACCGGTACTGTGACGTCACCAGCGTGCCGCTACCAGTGCTATAGAGTGGACCGCACCGGTAGGAACCCACCACTGATATGGGCACATAAAAACAAAGGTAGAGTTTGATCATACCATCTCAGCTGCCTGATTGACTTTTTTTTTAACCATGCCCTATGGACACCTTTGCTCCTGTCCCCAGCTTGGTTGGTAAAATGTTAAAAGGTGTGCAGATCTCATCTTTGGAAATCCTTTATTGTTGCAGTCCATTCTTGGGAACACTTGTTCTCATTTAAAACTGCTTCTGAGAGGCAGCATAGCCCAAAACATAATGTGCTTTATTGCCACCCCTCTTAATAGCAATAATCCCCAGTTCTCAAATTCTTTTGCAACCTAAAACAAGAGAAATCTCACATATATCTCTGTCGATTCCTGGAAGTAAAACAGCAACAGTAAAATATGAAATAACTGTTAATTGCACCCATACAGTTTTGGAAGTGCTAATTCAATAGAATAGATCCGTGATGGTGAACCTATGGTACGCGGAGCCATATCTGCCGGCACACGAGCTGTTGCCCTAGCTCAGCTCCAGGGCGCATGTACGCGCCGACCAACTAATTTTCAGCTCGCACAGAGGCTCTGGAATGGTGTAAGGAGCCGAGGTGGTGCAGTGGTTAAAAGCAGCACTGCAACCTACTTCAGCTGACTGCTAGTTCAGCAGTTCAGCTGTTCAAATCTCACCGGCTCAAGGTTGACTCAGCCTTCCATCCTTCTGAGGTCAGTAAAATGAGGACCCAGATTGTTGGGGGCAATATGCTGAACTCTGTAAACCACTTAGAGAGGGCTGTAAAGCACTATGAAGCGGTATATAAGTCTAAGTGCTATTGCTATTGCTATTGTTTTCGGCCTCCGGAGGGCCTCGGGGGGGGGCAGGCGTTTTTACCCTCCCAAGGCTCCAAGAAAGCCTCTGGAGCCTGGAGATCGTGAAAAACAAGCCTACCGGGCCCACCGGAAGTTGGGAAACGGGAGAGCGGGGGAGTGGGGAAGTGGGGGGGGGCAGTCGTGCGCACATGTGCGGGGGTGGGTGGGTGCATAGAGGGCATTGAATTATGGGTGCGGGCATGCACACACGCGCTTTCAGCACCCGAGGAAAAAAAGGTTTGCCATCACTGGCGTAGATGCTGAGCGTCATTGGTGTTTTCTGAGCTTGGTGGGTTTCTTGCGGATGTTTCACTACCAAACTGGGTGTTAACTAGAGATAGCATTCTCTCCGTCCAATTGCTACCATGTTGAGGGATGAGAATAAATCTCATAGAGGCGATTTGGATCTTTGCTTGGAATTCAGACAGTTAGAAATAAAGCCGAGATTAAAAGTCTAATAGAAATATTTATTTCGGTACAAAAACAATAAATCCTGAATAATTACATCTTTATTAAGAAAACACGACCGTTCAGGTCAGAGTCAAGTCAAAAAGTGATTAATGGTGGTTTAGGAATGTGGACATGCGCACTCATCATATCACGTGTTCTGCTTATATTGGAATATACCATAATATTAGATAGGGGTGCATCACCCTGCATAGACATACAACTGACAATATTCACACCGTGACACTGGGTAACATCATAAACAGAGATTTGGAAAGACTGATTCTGTATCCCCACTTTGTCTATTACTCTACCAGCTTTTTGTCTAACCTCAAGTTGCTTCTTTCTGCTTTTATTTCTGGGCACACATGTACAGAGCACAGGCTCTTAGGCATTCCTCTCATAGGATGTAGCTAGCGAGGTGCCAGGCTTTGCTAACCCCTATCATGTACAGTATTTCTTGTAAATAAATGTCCTTTCTGTTAATAAATATGAAAACTGCTTCTCTAATCATTGCTCAAGTCAGATTCCTGCTCTGGAGAATACTCAAATGTGCACATAGAATGCTTCAACCTCCCAACACATGGCATTCAAAAGACATCAGCTGCTTAAGACAGCCATCTCCTTGATCTAATGCTAGGGCCGATTCTTGCTAGGCAGGACTGCTCATTTTCTCCTGGGGAGTGATAAGCCATCTGCCAGCTCCACGTCCGTCGTGGTGGTGGTGGTTGTTTTTGCAAAGAGTCATCTAGCTTACCAGCTGCAAATTTCTTTTAACTCGCAAAACAGGAGGATGACACGAACAGGCTGAAAAGCAAGTGGCTCCTACGGCAGTAGGCTGAAGTGGAATCCAAGGGACTTGATAACCCACCACTTGCTTTCATTAACATCCATCCGCCCGCGAATCTCATTTTGTTCTCTTTCTTTGTCACTGATTAACAAAGCAGGCACTGGGAGCACGGCTGGGCACGGCACTAGCATTCATTGAATGGGAAACACAGTTAATAGGCAATGAATGCAATTTTCAAAGATCAAAGCAGAGGGTTCTGGATTCTTTCAGTATTGGGCTGAAGAGCAATGGGGGAAAAAGATTATATATTCTCCTGAATAGATTCATTTGAAGTGAAACTGAAATACTTTCCTTGGATGGAATAAAGACTTGGAATTAGGAACATCAGCCTAAACATTGACAAATACAAATTAATGTGCACTTTTGCAGTTCCTGCTAAGGTCCCTCTCTGATACATCAAAGGACAGGCATGTTGATTTAATACATTAAAAAGTGCCGTGCGTTGACCTGGATTCAACCGAGCAATTGGGGCTCTTCAGCAAAGAACCTTATTGGAAATAAATGCACTGATCAGCCTTTTATTAAGTTATGTAATAAATTTAGCCAGAAAGTGGTAGCATGTTAGTAATATAGGATATGGAGAGGAGATTATGCATCCCGTTCTGAGCATTCGAAATGAAGGTGAGGATAATCAATCCATGCTGAAGATGAGGCAACAGTGGGGCGGGGAATCATTGTCCATATGAACCTATAGAAAGTCTATGGAGATTCTCAGTCAGTCAGGTCATGGTTGTCCCAAAGATGCCTTTTTCCAAAGGCAACTGGACTTTGTTTTTCCTTGAAGGTGTTTCGCTTCTCATCCAAGAAGCTTTTTCAGTTCTGACTGAAGTCAGAACTGTAGAAGCTTCCTGGATGAGAAGCGAAACATCTTCAAGGAAAAACAAAGTCTGCTTGCCTATAGAAAGCCACTTTCCATCATGTGGACTAGTGAGAGAAAGATAAATTAAAAACCTGCCTTTAAATCGGAAGTAGGCAAATTTGGCAGCCTAATGAGCACACAGTATTTGGAGCTTTCTGAATTGATAAAGACACTGACACAAAAATTCCCTAGAGAGAGAAAGTCTTGCCAAAATATAAAATACAGGTAGTCCTCAATTTACAACTGTATTAGGAGTTACAACAGACTTCCCCAGAGCTATTTATGACCCAGATCTGAAGCTTTGACAGCTGTTCCCCCACTACCAATGGTTATGTAATTGCATTTTGGGGACTTGGCGACTGGCTCACATTTATAGCCATTTGCAATGTCCTGCAGTCACATGACCACAATTTTCAGCATGTTTTGATGGAAACCAGAGTTTACTTCCAGTTTCTTGCAAAAAACACCCATTGAGTATAATGGGTTTGTTTAACAATCATGACAAAAAAAGTCATAAAATTGGGTGTGGTCACATCATCATGACCTGCTTAAGACTGCCATGACTTATGACCATAATTCCGGGCTCAATTGTGGTGGTAAGTTAAGGACTACCTGTCCTTGCGTTAAAGCAAGGCCAACCACAGAATACCTGTTTTGCTGAAGGGAAATAAAGATTGCTTCCTACCAGTCCTTTTAAACAGCCCCTTCAATCTGTTCTCTATCAGCCCAACCCCTCTGGAGCTTTTAAGTTGGTAGATATGCCCACTTTCAAACAAGGCACAGGGCATTTTAATTTCTACAAATACCTACTCTCTGGCATGACCAACCAGAACCACTGAAGAATAACCTCAGGCTGTAACTTTATTGTTGATCACCTATGTTATAAGTATCTCACTAGATGCTTTGACTTCCTCTGGGAACAACCAGCTAAGGCTTCATGGATTTGGGGGGAGGCCATGTTTATGCTATTTGTAACTGTGCAATGACTCCAAGCTAAACCCCAGCTTGACCCCCTCCTAAATATAAAGCCTATATAGAGCTAGGGCATACCTGGAAACACAGGTGATACCAGAGTCTGGCACTCTGCAACATGCCAGCTTCTGGTTTAATTTTGCCTTATTTTTTAAAAAATATTAAAAATAAAAATGGAGACGGAGAAGAGAATTAGGCAGGTAGCAAAGAAGGCTGCAACCACAAAAATATCTAATTGTATGTTGTTTGTCTACCTCTGCTTTATATTGTAACCTTCTACTAACAGGTTTCCTGTACTAATTTCACTACAATTAACCTCGATTAATTTACTTCGTGTTTCCAGAATTTTGTGCTCCAAAAGATTCTGAGAAAAAATGGAGCGAGGAGTTAAAATTGCCTCTGCAAAAAGTGACCAGGAGGCCAAACACCCCAAGAATGTTGGGCAACGGATTGGTAAATTGATTTCTGCAGATCTTCTGATAAAGAGGAAGAGGGGAAACTGACATTCTAAGAGCAAATTATCGACCTCTCATTGTTTGCAGTGTCTTAGGAACTGAGCTTTGCTGCAAGGTGGAAAAAGAAAGAAAAGGGCTTGGTAGTTTAAAGTCAAGAAGCACAGCTTTTAACATTTCTGCCACTCTGCGTCGTACCATGAACTCTGTCTTTTCAACCCAGGTAGAACAGCTTCTGAATTTCATCTTTAGTTTGATACCAGATCACTTTGAAACCCTGCATCTCTGAAAACACTTCCAGAGACTTTAAAAATGGCTTAGGTAGGGTGAAAATACTAGGAGTGTGCAAACCCCTCAAGATCCAATTTCAATGGTACAGTCCAGCCAATCCTATTCAATCATCAACACGACTCCTAGAGGTTGGCTTGATCTACTGATTTGAATGGTTACTGTATCAATGAAATGTATGTAAGGGTCCATCCATGGTAGAAGTCCATTAAATCACCAAATCAGTTCAAAAGCACTTAGATTCATATTGATACTTTCAGCTGATTCAGCAATTTTATTTGAAAATTTCATTCAAAAGGGTAACTAAATTAAATCGCCTTCTAACCTAAAGAAAAATTAGGTTAGAAGCAAAACTGCAGCCTTTAGCGTCATTTCTATTTCCAGGCATGTCACTGGACTTCACAGAAGACGGTGTTAGAAAATAAAACTGGTAAGTAGGAGCTGTAGAAGCCAGGGGCCCTGGTGGCACAGTAATTAGAATGTAATATTGCAGGTAAATTCTGCCCACAGTGAGGAGTTTGATCTTGACAGGTCAGGGTTGACTCAGCCTTCCACCCTTTCAAGATCAGTAAAATGAGAACCCAGACTGCTGGGGGCAATATGCTGCTATTTGTAAACTGCTCACAGGGTGCTGTAAAGCATGTGCTATGTAGCGGTATGTAAGTCTAAATGCTGTTGCTATTGCCAGATACAACCCATTTTTTGTTTAGAAGCAGATTCAGCGGTCGGTTGCTCCCGGTTTAGACCAGTTCTTAGAACCGGTAGCGGCGGTGGTGGGAGTCTGCGCCCACCCGCCCAGGACACTTCTGTGCATGCGCAGAAGTGCGCGCGCGCGAACCAGTAGAAAACTAATTCAGAACCCACTACTGAGCAGATTCATCTGTGCCTCCAAATATATATTTGGGGGAAAGAGTATGGGGATAGAGTTTGTGCCACAGATATCCTCAGCATTTTTATTTCTGATCTCTAGCCAAAATCATTACATATAAATCCACTGGGTTGAAAAAAAAGGCTTAAGTTTGCAAAGTGCCACCTTTGACTCGTTTGATAAAGAAATCCCCTCTTAAAAAACTTTTTGTAGCTGATTCTCATTATGCATTAGCCCTGGACTCATTCCCATTGTGACACTTAACTACGTCAGGAGAACCTGTCATACCAAGACAACAGAAGAAGCTAAAACTCAACTAGTGCAAAATGTTGTACATGGGGATGCCCTTGAAGACCACTCAGAAGCTTCAACAAGTCCAGAATACAGTAGCACACACAGAAACGCACAAGCCTCAGTATGTCATGTGACACCTCTGCTGTGTGAGCTGCACTGATCACCAGTTTGTTTCCAGGTAAGATTCAAAGTGTTGATTAACCTACAAAGCCCTATATGGCAAAGGGCCTGGTTCTTTGAGAAACGACCTATATTTCCCATGATGTCTGCACAACCAGTTTGAGGTGACAGGATTGGCGTGTTGCGGGTTCCTTCAATCAAACAATGTTATTTATCAGGAGCCAGAAGTATCTGCCTCTACTATAATGACTATTTCCCAGAATTAGTTTCTCTTGAGTTCCAGACAGTTCCCATCCTGGTGTTCCAGAGAGCCATAAAACCTAGCTGTTCATCCACTCCTTGGACTAGGGTGGCTGGATGTTGTAGTATGTTTGGGTTGTGTTGAGGTTGGGTTTGCCATCTTGGTCTTTTTCTTCTTTTCTAGGTTGGTTTTTGTTTTATTGCAATAGCAACAGCACTTAGACTTATATACCGCTCCATAGTGCTTTACAGCCCTCTCTGAGCAGTTTACAGAGTTCAGCCTATTGCCCCCAACAATCTGGGTCCTCATTTTACCCACCTCGGAAGGATGGAAGGATGAGTCAACCTTGAGCCGGTCAGGATTGAACTCCAGATTATGGGCAGAGTTAGCCTGCAATACTGCTTTCTAACCACTGCACCACCAGGGCTCCGAGCCCTTATGTCTGTTTTTACTGTGTTGTTTTTAATGTGTTTTAGTGAGCCGCCAAGAGTCCCTTTGGAGCAGAAAATAATAACATAAAATAATTTGAATATGTAGCTTATTCAAATATGTATCTTATTCAAATCCAGACAATTTGATCAAGGTATCTCATGATTTTTATAGTTCATTCACAGGTCCTAGTTCCAAGATAAGAATATGATCTCAAATCAGTAGATAGAGAATTGTGTACAGCAGAGAAAGTGGGAAAGAATTCTTTGTAAAGCACCTAGAGGACACGGGTTATTGAACAGGTTAAATAAAATGAACCATTAACTAATTTTACAGTGGAAGATTGTAAAATGTTCTTATCTTTCCAACCACAATCATAAAAGGGAATAATTAATGATCACAAATTAAAAGCACTGAATAATAGGCAAACATTCAACAGGAACAGCTTTACGCATCTTCTTTGTAGACAGAAACTGCGCCAGCTGGATATGTTTCTTTTAGGAGAGTCATAAGTAAAAGCTAACATTTCAGCCCAAAGTGAACTCCTGGTGGTTTCATAAACAGTGTCTTTTTAAAAAGATTTTTATCCCACTTTTTCATATTTATGATTTACAATTAATAAATGTTACAATACATATAATAAATATTCATTGCAAAAGGCAACTCTGCTTGGAACACCTTACATGCTGCGATGATACCACTAACGCCATAAAACATCCACATCAGAGGTGGGTTCCTGCCAGTTCGGACCGGTTCTATAGAACTGGTAGCGGGAATTTCCCCTCGCTCGCTGAACTGGCAGCGAACCAGGCCTGCCACGCCCCCGAACTGGCTCTCTCGGCAGCACCATAGGCGCTGCCATCTTGTTTTTTGCTTCTGCGCATGCGCAGAAGCTGGGTTTTTAACACTGCGCATGTGCGTGCAAAGTGCACGTGCGCCCGCATGTCGCATCAGGAAGCGAACCAGCAGCGAGGTAAGCCAGAACCCACCCCGATCCACATCTGCCTATCCCAGATCCTTGGGAAGGACTGGATAGGTGGATAAAAGTTTTTTCCTAATATGCAGAACTGCAGATCTATACCTGGGGGAAAAAACCATACTAAAATAATATTGAGGTTATTGTGTTCATATCATCTTCAGAATGCCTTTTTCCCAGTAATAATTTATCAATACTTGACAAACAAAGGAAACTTGACATTATCATATTCATGGCTGCATCAAAATGCTTTCTTTCCACAGCATTTTATCAATGTTCAACATGCATAACAAGAAAAATTGCAGGGGAAAATGCTGAAGGAATGGCAAGCTGAGATAAAATTTATTTTATTTATTTTATTTTGCTGTTCTTATATGCCGCCCTACTCCCTGGGGACTCAGGGCGGCGTACAACAGAGTATAAGAACAATATAAAAATGAAAAGCTGAAGCAAACCTCTTCTGAAATTAATTCTAAAAGTTCTAATAAACAGGAACACAGGAGCAATAGACTGGAGAGAGAAGCAAATCAACAATAAACCAGATGGAAAATGCCAAATTCTCCTGAAAAGCTAATGTATCAATTGTCAGACATAGAACTGTAACATTCAAAGGATCCCCCAAAATCCTTAAACTTTCTTAAACTCTTTGCTCTCAGGACCCCTTCCCAACCTTTATAAATTATGAAGAACCCCATAACATTGTTTTTTGTATATTTATCAGTATTCAATTAAAATGCATGCATTCGCAGAATATTTATTTATTGAATGATGTAAAAAATAACATTGTCAAATCCTTTAGAAGTTAACATAAATGAAATATTTTTCATGAGCAAATCCTGTATTTGTTAACATTTTTTAATTAGAAAAATGTCATTGTTTATAATTTTTGCAAATATACAGTATACTGTATGTTCAGTGGTGGGTTCCTACCAGTGCGGTCCACTCTATAGCACCGGTAGCGGCCCGCTGGTGACGTCACAGTACCGGTGCGGTCGGTTGCCGGTGCCTGGGCGCCACCATTTTTTTGAAAAAAAAATTTATTTTTTTAAAAAAATTTCTTCTGCGCATGCCCAGAATCCGAGTTTCTGGCACTCCTCATGCGCTGCCTTCCTACCCCACAGTGAGTCCAAGCAGGGGAGGATGGCTGAGGGAGTGCGTGAGACGCTGAAAGAACAGGCAGCAGGAGCTATCTCCATTCCCCTCCCTTCAGCAGTCCGAGAAGCCACGAACGCGCGGTGATGATCCCAGGCATTTTCACACGTTTGAGGCTTCTCGAGCTGCTGAGGGGAGGGGGAATGGGCGGCAGGACCTATCTCAGTTCCCCTCCCTTCAGCAGTCCGAGAAGCCACACCCACCCAGTCACATGGCTGGCAAGCCACACCCACAAAATAAGCCACACCCACAGAGTGGTAGTGAAAACATTAGGAACCCGCCCCTGTGTATGTTCAATGTCTGGCAAATAATTTTGATTCCAAGGACCCATGAGAGGGTCTTGGGGGGATCCCGACCATATTTGAAGAAGATAATATTTGTAGCTCAGGGTTGGGCTGTGGCATTCTTGGTGCTCATTGAATGAGGCTCTGTGTTTATATACAAGTGACTTGCCCTATCAGTGTTAGTGAGAATGTTCTTGATAATTTCTTGATTAGACTGTTGTTTACTGTTTCAAGGTTTACTTCATTCCCTTTGAGGTGATAATGTTACTAGTTGGATAACAAAACATCTGCAAGAAAGCAACCAAGCCAGGGGTGAAATTCAAAAATTTTCCCTACCGGTTCTGTGGGCGTGGCTTGGTGGGCATGGCAGGGAAAGGATACTGCAAAATCTCCATTCCCACCCCACTCCTGGGGGAAGGATACTCCAAAATCTCCATTCCCACCCCACTCCTGGGGGAAGGATGCAGCAAAATCTCCATTCCCTCCCCACTCCTGGGGGAAGGATACTCCAAAATCTCCATTCCCACCCCACTCCTGGGGGAAGGATACTCCAAAATCCCCATTCCCTCCCCACTCCTGGGGGAAGGATACTCCAAAATCTCCATTCCCTCCCCACTCCTGTGGGAAGGATATTGCAAAATCTCCATTCCCTCCCCACTCCTGGGGGAAGGATGCAGCAAAATCTCCATTCCCTCCCCACTCCTGTGGGAAGGATATTGCAAAATCTCCATTCCCACCCCACTCCTGGGGGAAGGATACTCCAAAATCTCCATTCCCACCCCACTCCTGGGGGAAGGATGCAGCAAAATCTCCATTCCCTCCCCACTCCTGAGGGAAGGATACTGCAAAATCCCCTTCTTCAGAGACAGCATATTTCCCTTTCATATGACTCATATTGTCAAGCAGATCTTCTTTAAATTTAGTCCAGGGGTGAATAACCATATGGCACCCGAGACTTGCACTTAATTAGGGCAGCGATGGGATATCAGTGGAGAGTCAATGATACAAAAGAGACAGAGATATATTGCATGTGTACCTCCAAACCAGTCTTTCCTATATTTGTTATTTTTTTTAGAAAGTTGGCTTTTCCTCCCTTTGACTCTTTGCAATCTTTTAGGCCTATTTTAAGGTTTACACCACAGCTTGTGTGTGTGTTTCCTGCATCCATATGGCATCACTGAGTGTCAATCAGAGGTGGGATTCAGCAGGTTCTGATTGGTTCTGGAGAACCGGTAGCGGAAATTTTGAGTAGTTCGGAGAACCGGTAAATACCATCTCTGACTGGCCCTGCCCCCATCTATTCTCTGCCTCCCGAGTCCCAGCTGATCGGGAGGAAATGGGGGATTTTGCAGTAACCTTCCCCTGGAGTGGGGAGGGAATGGAGATTTTGCAGTATCCTTCCCCTGCCATGCCCACCAAGCTACGCCCACCAAGCCACGCCCACAGAACCGGTAGTAAAAAAATTGAATCCCACCACTGGTGTCGATAGTGATGTCACAGCAAGTTCCAGAGTTGTAAGCAAGCGGTTTAAGTTGTAAGCAAACATTTTTTATTAAACTCAGCTCTTCCATGTTGTTTCAGATTCAGTATTCACACACCCAGTTTATCCTAATTTAACTTAATTTAAGGCTAGTACCACATATGTCACATGAATGAAACTTGCCATCTTGAATTTGGCTAGCTTTCCCTGTGCCTTGAATGCTGAAGAAAGCCAGCCCATTTCGATACTGTATGGTTCCATATATTATGGGACTAGTCCCAGATCATGGATTAATACAATATCCAAGTTAACTATGTTGTGTGAATAAGGCCAATTTGTGCTATAATTGCCCTCAGGCTTCTGAGCATATTTATTTATTGGTAACTATTCTGCTTTTTATAGATAACAATCCCAAAATCACTGATCCCCAAATAGCCATCATTTGTTCTCTCTTCAGCGCATTAGGACACAATACAATCTCTTTTCATTTTGTTGATCCTCGTGTTCTATGACTTAATTTCTTAATAGCCACTCAAAACAGCTTCTTCTCTTTTCTTTTCTCTTCTTTTCTGATTTATCTTTTGGCTTTGCTTTTTGCAGACAGATGTATATTGCTATGTTGCCTCAATGGAAGGTAGGAAAACACCCTTCTACCACCTGGACTAAAGCTACCCAAGAGCTGTTCACTCTTGGGAAAATAGACAAATTTCGCTCTTCCTTTTGCCTCTCACTTCAGCCCAGTGCCGAAATAGAGCTTCATGGATTCTATTTTTAAAGCTTAGAAATTGAGCTGTGCTCATAAACACACAGTGGGGAAAATATATGCTTTCCCTGCAGTTGAAAACACAGTTATACAGTCCTGCACTTAGACTGGCATTCTATTGCATCTTGAACAATCAAAACAGAGGTGGGGATTTATTTCACATTCAGCATTAATTGCAATCACTTTTGATATAGCCAAAAATAAGACCTGCAATTGGATATAATTTGACTGCCTATTTTGCTCTCTCTCTTTTTTTTTACAATACAATCTTTTGCAGTGCCAAAGACAGGCAATTTGCAATGTATTCATTTCAAAAAAATAAATTCAAGATGAAAACCTGTCCAAGATGACTTCTTGCCATGAGTGTGTGCACTTTGCTTTCATTCACTAGGAGGAAAAAAAACCTCATATAGGATTGAATTGACATTGTGTGCTATGAAACATCTATCCCAAATTAATATCTAGGTCCCCTATATTTACATGTGCAAATATCAGGCGAGGGAGGAATTGGTTAGTTATGAATGTAACACATTTAAACACACGTCAACCAAATTCCAAATTACCTATTTCTCAGAAAAGAGCCATCAAAGGGAGGCATTGAACTGATAGCCAACAGGTGAGCGGTCCATTCTCCCTCCTCATACACAAGGCATGTTGGCCAGCAAAGGTCACAACTGCACCACACATTAAGCTCAACATGTTGCATGAACCCAGCAAATTCAATTAATTTATTGTAGATCCATTAATCCACTGAATTAATTGAGTGACCCAGTTAAGCGGGTTGTCTGAATTCTCTCTCTCTCTCTCTCTCTCTCTCTCTCTCTCTCTCTCTCTCTCTCTCTCTCTCTCTCTCTCTCTCTCTCTCCCTCTCCCCCTCCCCCTCCCCCTCCCCCTCCCCCTCCCCCTCCCCCTCCCCCTCCCCCTCTCCTCTCCTCTCTCTATTTATCTATTTACCATATTTTTCGGACTGTAAGACACACCGGAGTATAAGACGCACCTTAGTTTTGGGGGAGGAAAATAAGAAAAAAGCTGATTGGCGGGTAGATCGGCCTCCCAGAATACCCCCAATCAGCTGTTCCCAGAGGTGAATTTTAGCAACAGGTTCATTGGTTGTGAGGTCTGCTCCTTGCTTTTTTTCTGCGTCTGAAGCTCCATTTCAGAGGCTTTTTTTCTGAAGCTCCGTTTCAGAGTCTGAAGCTCCGTTTCAGAGGCTTGAAGCTCTTTTTTTCAGCCTCTGAAACCTCCGTTTCAGAGGCTAGGGCTAAATTCGGAGTATAGAACGCATCCAGATTTTCACCCTCTTTTGGGGGGTGAAAAGGTGCATCTTATACTCCGAAAAATATCGGTATCTACGAGTTCTTTGAGCCACTTCTTCACTGCAGTTTTCACTTCCTCGTCACTGGAATAATAATCCTCCATACTCACCAGATTTAGTGCCTTCAGACTATCATCTCTTCGGCCCCATGAAAGAGGGTTTGAGAGGCAAACATTATTCCAGTGACGAGGAAGTGAAAACTGCAGTGAAGAAGTGGCTCAAAGAACAGTCAACAAAATTTTGCGAGGCAGGGATACATGCTCTCATTCGAAGGTGGAACATTGCTATTGAGAGAAACGGTGACTATGTTGAGAAGTAGGGATGTGATCCACAGAGGACCAGCTTCATTTTGATGTATGCTACATGTTCCTATGTTGGTAATTATACCTGTCCTAAAGAAAATGGCATTACGTTTTGACTCACCCTCCTATTTATCTATTTATCTATTTATCTATTTATCTATTTATCTATTTATCTATTTATCTATTTATCTATTTATCTATTTATCTATTTATCTATTTATCTATTTATCTATTTATCTATTTATCTATTTATCTATTTATTTATCTATCTATCTATCTATCTATCATCTATAGATGTGCAGTGCTTCAGAGCACATGGAACAAAGGCATTACAGAACATATGGAAATACATAGCCTCAGTCAGCAATTCTTTAAAGCAGCTACATCTTCTCTTAGATGCCTCTATAGCTGCAGAATGACTTTGGGAAATGACCATTTGGATTAATGAGCTGCAGACAGATGCTTATGTGTGCTCCATGTGCATCATGGGCGATACCCAAAAGAATTATTTTGAGAGAGCGCAAGTCCTAAATTACCTAATTCTCAGAAAAGAGCCATCACAGGGAGGCATTGAAGAGATGAGCAGCAGACGAACAGTCCGTGCTCCTTCCTCATATACAAGGCATGTTGGCCAGCACAAATCACAAACAACAATAAAATGGGGGAAATTGTATTATCCCCTTGTTTATTAGGTGACTTTGTCAGTTCCCTTATTTTGTTTGTTTGTTTGTTTGTTTGTTTATTTATTTATTTATTTATTTATTTATTTATTTATTTATTTATTTATTTATTTATTTATTTATTTATTTATTTATTTATTTATTTATTTATTTATTTATTTATTTATTTATTTATTTATTTATTTATTTATTTTATTTGGGATTCTTATAGGCCGCCCTACTCCCTGGGGACTCAGGGTGGCATACAGCATATATAAGAAACAACCAAATACTATCAAAACATACAACAAGACAACAATAGTAAAATAGTAGTTAAAAAGATAAAAAAAACCACACAAGCAACAGTCATAATCACACCGCCTGCAGGAAGAGCCATGTCTTAATGGCTTTCCGGAAGGCCAGCAAGGTGGGAATGGTTCGGATCTCTGGGGGGGAGTTGGTTCCAGAGAGCCGGAGCCCCCACAGAGAAGGCTCTCCCCCTAGGGCCCGCCAACCGACATTGTTTGGTTGAAGGGACCTGGAGGAAACAGACTCTGTGGGACCTAACTGGTCGTAGGGATATATGAGGTAGGATGCGGTCCCGAAGATAACCTGGTCCTAAGCCATGTAGGGCTTTAAAGATGATAATCAACACCTTGAATTGCACCTGGAGACCAATGGGCAACCAATGCAGCTGGCGGAGTATAGGTGTTACATGGGTGTATCTAGAAACACCCACCACAGCTCGTGCAGCTGCATTTTGCACCAGTTGCAGTCTCCGAATACTTTTCAAGGGTAGCCCCATATAGAGCGAATTACAGTAATCCAAACTGTATTTTCCAGCAAAGACAGAGAGAGAGAAAGGAAGGAGACCATCATACAGGTAGTCCTTACAGCCATTGGTTTAGTGACCATTTGAAGTTACAATCACACTGAAAAACTTGCGACTTATCCTCACACTTATGACCATCATCCATCCCCAAGGTAGCATGTACAAAATTTGAATGTTTGGCAAGGAGCACATATTTACAATGGTTGCCGCATCCTAGGGCCATGTGAACATCATTTGGGAACTTCCTAGCCAATTTTCAACCAAGTTGAGGAGTCCAGATTCACTTAACGACCATTGGATTCATTTCACAACTGTAGTGATTCACTTAACAATCATGGCAAGGTCGTAAAAGGTCATAAAATGGGGCACAACTCACTTAACAACTACTTTGCTTAACAGTGAAAATTCTGGTCTCAATGTAAGTCAAGGACTACCTGTATAGCCTTCAGTAAAGAGTTATCCAGACCAGGGGTCTCCAGCCTTGGCAACTTTAAGCCTGGCGGACTTCAACTCCCAGAATTCCCCAGCCAGCTTTGCCAGGAGTTGGAGATCCCTGATCCAGACTACTGGGTTTTCTGCTTGTCAGGCGGAAAACCTGGGTTCAACACCTGAGCATCATGCAACAGGGTGAGCTCCCGTTACTCACCTCAGCTCCTGCCTATCTAGCAGTTCTAAAGCATACAAATCAACAGTGGGTTGCTCCCGCTTCAGCCCGGTTCTAGGAACCGGTAGCTGTGGCGGCGGGAGGCTCCGCCCACCCACCTGGAACGCTTCTGTGCATGCGCAGAAGTGTTGCACGCGAGCACGCATGTGAACCAGTAGCAGCGGGTTTTAGAACCCACTACTGATGCAAATGTGAGTAGATAAATAGGTACCACTTCAGTGGGAACGTAACAGTGTTCCGTGTGTCTCGGTGTATAGCCATGCTGGCCACATGGGAGGCTGGTCACATGCTGGCCATAGGAGCCACGGTGGCGTAGTGGTTAGAATGCAGTACTGCAGGCTACTTCTGCTGACTGCCGGCTGCCTGCAATTTGGCATTTCAAATCTCACCAGGCTCAAGGTTGACTCAGCCTTCCATCCTTCCGAGGTAGGTAAAATGAGGACCCAGATTGTTGGGGGCAATATGCTGACTCTGTAAACCGCTTAGAGAGGGCTGTAAAAGCACTGTGAAGCGGTATATATGTCTAAGTGCTATTGCTATTGCTATGACCAAGGAAATATCTTCGGACAATGCTGGTTTCCTCAGCTAAGAAATGGAGATGAGCATTGCTCCCTAGAGTCGGACATGACTGGACAGGGGAAACCTTTACTGCAAAAGTACTCAGAAGGTTTCGGGAATTTTTCCTCTCTCTCTCTCTCTCTCTCTCTCTCTCTCTCTCTCTCTCTCTCTCTCTCTCTCTCTCTCTCTCTCTCTCTCTCTCCCTCCCTCCCTCCCTCCCTCCCTCCCTCTCCCTCCCTCCCTCCCTCCCTCCCTCCCCCCCCCCCTCTCTCTCTCTCTCTCTCTCTCTCTCTCTTTCATTTTTGTGCATTCTGGGACCTTCCTGCTTCTGGCACTAGCAAAGGAAATCATCCCTCTGGTTCTAAAAAAGAAAAAGAAAAAAAATACTCCTGGTGCACTATGCTGTCCTTGCACTTCACCAGCGCCAAAAATAACCCCTCTTTCGGTATTTTATCACCCTGCAATCTGTTCTCTTATGTGTTTGCCATATTGCATTGCTGTCTGGTCAGAGGTTTCTCGAAGCAGCATGGAGGCACCACAACTTTAAAATACCAAATAATAAAAATACAAATATCACACCCCAAAAAGAAATTAACAGCAGAGAGTAAGCCAAATGAATGCCATCTGTACTACAAAAGCTTCATAGCGTGCAGGCAGACATTACAATGTTAATGTTCTAGAATCTTGGAAGTCCTTTTACAGGGGTCTCCAACCTTGGCAACTTTAAGCCTGGCGGACTCCAACTCCCAGAATTCCCCAGCAAGCTTTGCTGGCTGGGGAACTCTAGGAGTTGAAGTCCCCCAGGTTTAAAGTTGCCAAGGTTAGAGACCCCTACTTTAAAACTCTCTGAAATCCCTGTAAATTATGCATAGTGTGAATAAGGTGAATAAGCAACGAATGAAGGAACCAGATACATTTAATCTTGAGAAAAGAGAAGTGGGACTTCCAGCGAGACCGCTATGGTAAGATAAACATCTCTTATAAACATAAACATCTTGCACAGGTACGTCTGGTGCACCAATTGCGACCCTACTTGGAGAAGGAGGCACTTCTCACAGTCACTCACGCCCTTATCACCTCCCGGCTGGATTACTGCAACGCGCTCTACATGGGGCTACCCTTGAAGAGTGTCCGGCGACTGCAATTGGTGCAAAATGCAGCTGCGCGAGCTGTGGTGGATGTACCTAGATACACCCACGTAACACCTATCCTCCGCCAGCTGCATTGGCTGCCCATTAGTCTCTGGATCCAATTTAAGGTGTTGGTTTTAACCTTTAAAGCCCTACATGGCTCAGGGCCAGGTTACCTTCGGGACCGCATCCTGCTGCATACCTCCCTATAACCGGTTAGGGCCCACAGAGTTGGTCTCCTCCAGGTCCCATCGACCAAGTAATGCCGGTTGGCGGGGCCGAGGGGGAGAGCCTTCTCTGTGGGAGCTCCCTCCCTTTGGAACCAGCTTCCTCCAGAGATCAGGACCAACTAGTGAGTACCAAGTGAGACCAACTAGACCAGATATGGGTCTCCCCCCTTGGTTATGAATGTTAGATGTTCTTTTTAATTTTTGTAGCTTTTAAATTGTTGTGTCTTTTTATATTGGAAAATGTTGTGAGCCGCCCAGAGTCCCCTGGGAGTTGGGCGGCATATAAATCCATTTAAATAAATAAATAAATAAATCTCTCACAGCAGAACTGTGCCGAAATCTCCCTGGAGAAAGAGGAGATCTTGATATAGCCCATGTGTCCCCAGACAGCTGCTCCTTGTGAGTAGACTGCAGGCATCAATGTTTTGCAGTTGGCTTCTGAGTTGAGTGAATGGGAGTCTCTTTGCTCACTCATGAATAAGGCCTTTTTAAGGATATAAAACTTGATTAGATCTCATTTCTTAACCACTTTGGATATATTTCATTGCCTTTGAAATATTAAAATCCTTCAGAACAACAAATTATACTGAACTCAATGAGTGAGTCACCAACCCTCAGAAAGAATTTTTAAATACAATTTTAAAGTTTTGGGGGGAAAAAAGTATAACTTTTCAGATTAAACAGAAGAATGGCTCCTACAGTGTTGATTTTCTAACGTTATCAACAGATTAAGGGTCCAGATGGACTTGGAATTATAATTTTGAATTAAGTGGAAGAATCCTTCCTGTGAATTTTAAATTAATTAGAAGAATCCTTCCTGTGGGAAATGGTGATGGTTTGGAGTTCTTTAAGCAGAAACATGAAAATGGGACATTGAAGATTTTACACCAGAGAGAGCTACAGGATAATAAATTTGTCTTGTTAATAAAGAATGAAGCAAAAAAAACTTTGATGGATAATTTTGAATATTGGTCTTTGAAATTATGTGATATGATAGATGATGTGTTAATGAAGTTACAGAAGAACAAGCTATACTGGATAAGTTTGCAATTAATTTGAATGTGGATTTAAATATGACGAGCAATGAGAAAGGCATGGAGAAAAATGTACTGGATATACAAACGAAACCAGTTGTTTTTTTCATTTCTTAAAGAAGATGTACAATTACTAAGCCAAAAAAGTGATTTGGCTAACTCATTTTCCTGGGTATACAAGAGAGATCTATTAAAATCATGAAGGGATTTTTGAGAACTGACCAAAAAAAAAAAAACCCCAAAAAACCCACACCCCTTTACTTACTGAATGTACAAAAGAGGCCCATAAAAGTTTTGAAAGTTTTATCTTGGGACAAAAAAAATGAACAGAAATCAAGCTTTAGAACTTCGACCAGTTAGGTCCCACAGAGTTGGTCTTCTCCAGGTCCCATCAGCCAAACAATGCTGGTTGGTGGGACCACGGGGGAGAGCCTTCTCTGTGGGAGCCCCATCTCTCTGGAACCAACTCCCACCAGAGATCCGGACTATCCCCACTCTTCTGGCCTTCCGCAAAGCCGTAAAGACATGGCTCTTCCGGCAGGCGGGGTGAAGAAGATCGGATTCCCCCTGGATGAATGGTTTCTGTTGCTTTTTTAAAAATTTATGTTGTGTTTTTTTGAATTGTTCTCTTATATATTGTACCGTTCTTATTCATGCTGTACGCCGCCCTGAGTCCTACGGGACTGGGCAGCCTATAAGAACTTTAAATTAAATAAAATTAAATTAAATTAAATTAAATTTATTTGGTTAAAATTGTTAAAATTACAGGGAAGGAATATAGGCTTATTCCATCAAAGTTTTGGATTCTGTTTTTAGTTAAGAGATCAATTATGAAGGGAAGAGAGTATATATATATATATATATATATATATATATATATATATATATATATATATATATATATATATATATATATATATATATAGTATGAAATGATGATGTTGAACTAGTAAAATTGTTTCTATCTGTTGGGGGGGGAAGGGGGTCTTGTTTCTTTCTACCCTTTGTTTTCTTTTTTGCACTATTTTTCTTTTCATATTTTTTTATAATCTGCATTAGTTTTTATGCTTCCTGTTTGGAATCTTCAACAAAGTTATTTGGAACAAAAGCAGAGAAATGGGAGATACCACAACTCTGTTCAAACTCCTAAAAGGATAGCATGTAGAAGAAATTGGAAGACACGTTCTCTTTCATTCCGGAGAATAATGAAGATGTGAAATAATGGATTTAAATTACAAGAAGGTTGATTCCTGTTGAACCTTAGGAACTCTCCTTAATGTAGTTTGACATTAGAACAAATTATCCATAGAGATGGTAGATTCTGCTTTACTGGATGTATTCAAGCAGAGGTGAGACAGCCAGTTGTCACAGATGCTTAATTCCTGCATTGAGCAGGCTGTTGGAATTGATGACCTGAATAGCCCTTTCCAGTTCTATGCTTCTATTATTTCCAGAGGCATCTGCCTGGTGTCTGTGGAAATGGGATATACTGGATTAGAAAGACAAACAAGGCTTGGTTCTTCTTAAGTTCTGATTCATTATTTATTATGAGGTTTGATGACATTCCTTTCTCGTGCTTATATATTTAATGAATGGCCGGCTTCACACAATGCCCGATAAATAGTAAGCTTGGGTTAGCAGTACATCTTTATGTCTATGGAGCAGTGGTGGGTTCCTACCGGTGCGGTCCACTCTATAGCACCGGTAGCGGCCCGCTGGTGATGTCACAGTACTGGTGCGGTCGGTTGCCGGTGCCTGGGCGCCACCATTAAAAAATTTTTTTTAAATTTTTATTTTCTTCTGCGCATGCCCAGAAGCCGAGCTTCCGGCACTGCGCATGCGCTGCCTTCCTACCCCACAGTGAGTCCAAGCAGGGGAAGATGGCTGAGGGAGCACGTGAGATGCTGAAAGAACGGGCGGCATGAGCTATCTCCATTCTCCTCCCTTCAGCAGTCCGAGAAGCCACGAACGCGTGGTGATGATCCTAGGCATTTTTGCACGTTTGAGGCTTCTCAAGCTGCTGAGGGGAGGGGGAATGGGCGGCAGGACCTATCTCAGTTCCCCTCCCTTCAGCAGTCCGAGAAGCCATGCCCACCCGGTCACATGGCCGGCAAGCCACACCCACAAAATAAGCCACTCTCACAGAGTGGTAGTAAAAAAAATTAGGAACCCACCCCTGCTATGGAGATTCTCAGTCATCCAGGTGATGGTTGTCCCAAAGGTGCTCCCCCCCCCAAGAGGCAACTGGACTTTCTGGTTTTTCGCTTCTTGTTCAAGAAGCTTCTTCAGCTCTGACTGCATGGTGGGGAATGGAAGGATTTATTCATTTTAAATTATTATTCGCAATAAAATACCTTATTCCACCAGACTTGAAATATTGGGATTAGACAATTTAGAATTATGTCGCCTTCGATCTGATCTAAATGTAGTTCATAAAATCATATACCAAAATGTCCTTCCTGTCAATGATTACTTCAGCTTCAACCACAACAATACACGAGCACGTAATAGATACAAACTTAATGTAAACCGCTCCAAACTCGACTGCAGAAAATACGACTTCAGCAACAGAGTGATCAATGCCTGGAATGCACTACCTGACTCTGTGGTTTCTTCCCCAAACCCCCAAAACTTTAACCTTAGACTGCCTACAATCGACCTCTCCCCATTCCTAAGAGGTCTGTAAGGGGCGTGCATAAGCGCACCACTGTGCCTACCGTCCCTGTCCTACTGTCCTATTGTCCTCACTTATCTGTACTTCTTTGCTTATGTTATGTTTATACAAACAACTACTATCCTGTACATGTTTTACAAATAAATAAATATTCCTTGCAGACAGCCGGTCATTTGCATTCTGGGAGTCATGGACACCCATTTTCACTACTCAGATGATCTGACAACACAGATAAACCTCCAGGTGGCCTCAACAACTCGCTAAAAGAATGCAAATGACCAGCTGTCTGTCAGGCTGTGATTTTATATTGCCTGTTACATGTATATGCAGGGAGATGCATCCCTATCAAATATAATGGTTTATTCCTGAGCACGTGATTAATATGTTCCTAGTACGCATGTGTACATTCCTTTCTTTTCATTCTTTCCTTTTGTCTTCTGCTTCTGCACGAAGCAACACCTATGTTTATAGCCAGGATGTGATTTATTATTTTTGTACCGAAATAAATATCTTATATCTTAGCATTTACACTGCGGTTTATTTTGATAATGTCAGAGCTTCAGGAAAAGATTCATTTTGCCTCTGATGAGAGTAATTCTTATCTTAACACTGTCTGCAAGGAGTAAAAATCCTTCCATTCCCCACCAGCTAGTCAGAGCTGAAGTCCAGTTGCCTCTTGAAGAGGGGAGGGAAGCACCTTTGGCACAGTACATCTTTACTATGTTCACATCTTTTCCCAACCTGACATTCTCCACATGCATGGGATTGCAACTTCCAGAATTCCCCAACTAGCATGATATACGGCTGGGAATTTTTGGAGTCGCAGTCCCAATGCTGCAGAGCAAGTTGGGATTTCCATATACTGTACCTGTTTCCAACCAAGGATGCTTAATGATGGGTTGGGCGCAGAAACAAATTTTGCCACTTGATCGAAGTAAGCAACATTACATATGAGAAGAGGTAGTCCTTCTGATGTGCTGAACACAAGTATAACCCAATCCCTCCCAGGGAGAGCTTAAAATCAATCACCACTACTCGAAGGTGTTTCTGGAAATAAGTATAATCACTGCAAGATAGCTTACATTACAGGTAGTCCTTAACTTGTAACCATTCATTTAGTGACCGTTCAAAGTTATGACACTGAAAAAAGTGACTTATGACTGTTTTTCTCACTTATGACCATTGCAGCATCTCCATGGTCACATGATCAAAATTTGGCCTGTTGGCGACTGGCTCATATTTATGACTGTTGCAGTGTCCTGGGGGTTATGTGAACACCTTTTGTGACCTTCTGACAAACAAAGTCAATGGGGAAGCCAGATTCACTTAACAATCGGTTTTCTAACTGAACAAACTGCATCGGTTCATTTAACAACTGTGGCAAGAAAGGTCGTAAAATGAGGCAAAGCTCACTTAACCACTGACTTGCTTAGCAGTGGAAATTTTGAGCTCAATTGTAGTCACAAGCCAAGGACTAACTGTACCTAATAGACTTCTTGCTGGTTTTCATCCAGTCCCTTTTCATAGTCCATAAATAAGAACTGCGTGACTTATTTATATTATCTGTTATATTTTATATTCTAACCTTCAGAACAGAGACTACTAACATCCGAAGGTCCTTACAGGAACCTTTGTAGCCACAGAGAGTGATAAAATACTTTAAACACATGGTGTTGTGTTTTATGCTTGCATTTATCTTAATTTCTTCTAAGGGTTCAAAGCAGTGCATAGGGTGATGGATTCGTTCTTTATTTTTATCCTCGGTATATCCCCACCCCATGTGACAGGCTGGGCTAAGAGATAACATGAAACTCATCATTACTATTTAAGCTCCAAAGCTGAATAAAAAAATTAAACGTCAGTCTTTCTAGCACCAGTCCAGCCCTGGAATTACTGCACTATCCTGTCTCTTTAAGAGACTTTGGAACCATCAAATTCGATTTCATTGATGGCCACATCAGGGTTGTGTTTGACCTTGCGGGTGGGAGGAGGGTATGTGTGGCTAGCTCGATGTCACTTGTGTCACGGGGACACCTGTGACGGCATGAGCACTCTGCCAGCAAAAATGGGCTCTCAAGCTCCATTTTCGGCTGTGACAGCTTTCTGCAACCCTCTGCCAGTGAAAACGGAGCTCGGAGGGCTGCCCACACCCCTCCTGAGCTCCGTTTTCGCTGGCAGAGGCACACCAGGCCAGTCTTTTGCTGTTTCCAGGGCAGCCCCATAGGCCAGATCTATGCACCCTACGGGCCACATGCAGCCCACAGGCAGATGAAGCACGTAGCAATAGCGCTTAGACTTTATATCACTTCATAGGGCTTTACAGCCCTCTCCAAGCATTTTACAAGATCACCATATTGCCCCCAACAATCTCGATCCTCATTTTACTGACCTCGGAAGGATGGAAGGGTGAGTCAATCTTGAGCCAGTCAGGATCGAACTGCTGGCAGTCGGCAGAGTTAGCCTGCAATACTGCATTCTAACCACTGCGCCACCACGGCTCTAGGTACCCCTGCTTTCTACTCAGAATTCCAGAAAGAGAAGGTCCTTGGGGGTGATCCCATGCATCTAGCCTTCCAGTTCTATTATTTCAATTCCAGTGCATGGAAAAAAAGATTTACAGTCCCAGTGGATGGCCACACTAATTGCAAAAAAAGAGCAAGCTGCCCATTTTGCAGGTAGACCAGAAGTGACATCAATAGCAATAGCAATAGCACTTAGACTTATATACCGCTTCATAGTGCTTTACAGCCCTCTCTAAGCGGTTTACAGAGTTCAGCATATTGCCCCCAACAATCTGGGTCCTCATTTTACCAACCTCAGAAGGATGGAAGGCTGAGTCAACCTTGAGCCTGGTGAGATTTGAACAGCTGAACTGCTGAACTAGCAATCAGCTGAAGGTCGCAGTGCTGCTTTTAACCACTGCGCCACCTCGGCTCCTAAACATCAGAAATATACATAGTGGGAGAGAGAGGGGGGGGGCACTGCAGCAAAACTGGCCTGATAATGACCCCAGAGGGCTGGTAAAAGCAATATTTGGCAGTGAGCAGCAATTTCCCTGCAGCAACTCAAGGGTGTTTTCTCATCAAGTGCCATGCTGAAGTAGCAGATTTTGCTGCTGAAACTCTGCAGAGGGACGGGCAAGGACCGAGAAGGGGCCGCAATCCTACGAAGGAAGAATAGAATAAGCCTAATGTAGACCCCGTGATGCTCACGGGCATCCCGTGATCCTTGCCAAGCTTCTTTCCTGATTTAATTCTTTTTTTTTTAATCTTGTTTTAACAATCACCACGCACATACACACACACACACAAACAAAATCACAAGACAAGCTGAGCAACAGAACATCATCGTTGTTTTCCAGAATGCTTCTAAGCTCCACATGGACCCCGGTGGCATTTTGAGAAAATAAATATGGTGGGAGTCTGCAGCTCAGTGTTTTCTTTGGAAGTCTGCCTGTGTAGCTCAGAATGCCAGCTTTACCATTCCTCTTCTCTCTCTCTCTCTCTCTCTCTCTCTCTCTCTCTCTCTCTCTCTCTCTCTCTCTCTCTCTCTCTCTCTCTCTTTTTTTTTTTTTTTTTTTACAGATTCCTAAGTACAGGGATCCGTTTCTCAACCTATCGCTTCAGGGTACGCAACCTGTCTACCCAATATTTGCAGTGCTTTCTCCTCCCTGGAATCTGGACCATTCAAGTCCTGGCAGTCCTTTTACAGGCATTCACAGAAATAATAAATGCCTGCTAGCTGGCACAGCTTGGTTTGGACATGTGTCAAGCTATTCAGAAAAAAAAGACCAAGGGAAGTAGTGGTGGTAGGTAGCTGGAAAGCTAGAGAAGCGGTAGAAAGATGATTAGTTTGTTTTCTGGTCAATGAGCTTTTAACTGGCCCTGCTCAGTCATAAGGCTTACATTTAGAATAGAATAGAATAGAATAGAATAGAATAGAATAGAATAGAATAGAATAGAATAGAATAGAATAGAATAGAATAGAATGGAATGGAATGGAATGGAATGGAATGGAATGGAGTGGAGTGGAGTGGAGTGGAGTGGAGTGAAATTTCATTGCATACAGCTCTCAAAGGGTCACCACCTCCAATATACATTACATAAATATAACAAAATAAATAAATAAATACAGAATTATGCATATACCCACATATATTATATGACACGGAGAAACAACACAGTCTAGTTCAGATGTATACCTCTACATGGCAAGAAAAACGAATCTTGTGAGTTTACCAGATGGATGGCATAGGGAACAAAGCTATAACTGTCAAGATGGGAATTTTTCCTATCAGAGGCGATCTTTGGATCTTGCTCCATTGAAGTCATTCGTATTAGAAAATAAAACCGAGATTAAAATCTAATTAACAAAATATTTATTTCAGTACAAAAGTAATAAAAATAAACCCTTAATAAGCTACATTTTTTTTAGCTAATGGATTCACGTCTGCCTCGGCAGGCATGGAGGAAGGAAAGGGAAGTGGGAGTTGACAAAAACTCCTGGAATGCACGCATGCGTAGTAAAACATATCACATGTCTGCTTGATTATAAATACAATAACCTTAGAAAACAGTAGAGGTGCACAACTGGCAATAATTCACATCGTGACAATAACAGAATCTGGTAGTCCTGCTAGAAATACTTTGAAACCTCCTCCCAGAGGGGAGCAACAGAAAAAGGTCATAAAGTGGGTGTGTGGGGTCTCTAACAATGCTTTGAGCTCTAAGCACATAGCGCTTATAAGCAGCATCCTGAGTACCAGGAAGTGAGCTTCCTATGATCTTCTCGGCTGTCCTTACCACTCTCTGTATGGATTTTCTATCTGAGGCACTGCTGCCACCAAACCAGACAGTGATGCAGTTTGTTAAAATGCTCTCGATCGTGCCTCTGTAAAAAGTGGCCAGGACGGAAGGAGAAAGATGTGCTCTCCACATCCGATGCAGGAAATGCAGATGCTGGTTTGCACGCTTCACTAAGGATGACGTGTGGAGAGACCAATTCAGATCATTAGTTATCTGTACCTCCAGATACTTAATACTGTTGACCATCTCTACAGCTGCATCCTTGATACTGAGTGGAGTATAACTATCTCGGCTCTTCCTAAAATCTACAATGATCTCCTTCATTTAAGGAGAAGGTGACCTTTCTCTTAGTGAGAATAACAAACTGCTGCTTTATATATTCCCCTTATATTTAGGAGGAAACCTGAATTCCACCAGTGATGCCAGAACAACAAACTTATGGCATTAGACCCAGTTCAGAAGCTTTATAAAAGCTGTTCCTTGACCTGGCAGGGTAAGGTTTCCTCTTGAAAGATGGGTACAGCTCTGCATGCTCCAAACTAGAGCAAAATTTTCTTTTTTTGCAGCTGGTGCAAAAGCTATAGAAAAATAAGATCTAATTCAAGATCTGGTTGACAAGAGTAAAAGGAGTTTCTAGGGCAGTTGGAAAATGTTGGAAAGTCTGAAAGTAGGAGAAAATAAAATTTTCACGGGTATTTACCAGAAAAGTCCTGACAAATAGGAACAGTTGGCATTGTCATCTCAACAGACATCACGTCCCATTCAAAGACAATAATCTCAGGTGGGAAAAGAATAGGCAGAGAGGCTATTCTTTCTTTCTTTCTTTCTTTTTTCTTTTCCACTGTGCTTCTCACCTTTAATTTCAGACACTGCTTGTCAAGGGAAATATAATTAAACTCAATACCTTTCAGATTGGCAGCTGAGCTTGTGCAAACACCAAAAAGATAAGATCCTTATGTTTCTTTGTTTTCCCTCCTTTCAAAAGACAGACACCCTTAGAAAGAGATGGGCTTGTTAAAAACCAGCGTGTTCCTCCCCATGCTTTATGTTGCGGCCGAAAGACACCCTCCAAAATGAAGTTAGCCTTTAAATTAATCTGCTCCTCAAGATATACTGTCAGGAGGGCAGTTCTGCTCCTTAAAATTTTCCAAATACGGTATTTTTAGGGATTTCCTCATAATTAGAAATTGCTAGAAGATAGGTAGTTAGGTGTATGAGCAGTGGTTACTGGTTTGCACATAGCTCTAAACCATGGCTTGTTTAACTATTTTTTAATAAACAACCATTGGCCAGGTTCTCAAAATGTGCCTCACAAACTCCATTGACAGGATCTGAACTATCGACTAAGCCAATAGCAATAGCAATAGCACTTAGACTTATATACCGCTTCATAGTGCTTTACAGCCCTCTCTAAGCGGTTTACAGAGTTCAGCATATTGCCCCCAACAATCTGGGTCCTCATTTTACCTCAGGATGGAAGGCTGAGTCAACCTTGAGCCTGGTGACATTTGAACAGCTGAACTGCTGAACTAGCAGTCAGCTGAAGTAGGTTGCAGTGCTGCTTTTAACCACTGCGCCACCTCGGCTCTTGATATGCCTATGATGATTTGATGTGAGGAATTATTCCAATCATCATGCTGAAGATGTTAAAGCTTCCTTTTAAAGTTAGGTCAGAAGGGATCGGAGAGTATAGCTGTACCCCTGCAATACATTTAATGTAGTTATTGCACTAACCCAATTTTATTGGGTGAGTTCAGAAAAACGAGATAATTCTGTAGCCAATGCAGTTAAAATTTCCCACAGAGTGCCTTTAAACCTTACAGAAGATTTTGCTTTCCTCATCTCGGTGGTCCCCAAACTTCCTCTGATTCAAAATAAGATGTAGCTCCAGAAATATTTCTACACTAAGGCTTTGCAGAGAATAAGTCCATTTGCACAAAATTGATCTTGATGGGAAGTGTGCAGTTAGAAAAGGACCCCACATATTTCCATGTCAATTCTTGGTCAAGGGCAGATAGGCTGTTGGCATCTCAGATATCAAACCGATGCAATTCCTTGTATCTCGGCTGAAAACCATGGCTTTATCGGGAAGTTATTAATCATTCATACAGCACTATAATAAGCACTGCCTTTGCTATCTTGAGCTTCTTCGTTCTGAGAAGAAAGTTGCTTAAAAATACAATTCTGATCATTTTAGAGATGAGGAGGCTGTTACCTCAGGAGAGAATGTTACCTCAGGAGAGAATGAATCTGTTGAAGAACTGACGCCTTTTGGATGAGAAGTGAAACATTTCCAAGGAAAAAAACCAAGAAAGTCCAGTTACCTTTTGAAAAGCACCTTTGGGACAAACATGACCTGGATGATTGAGAATCTCCATAGACAAATCGCCTGGAGTGTCTTCCTCCTCCTCTCCCCACTCCCCCCCCCCACGTAGTCAGCTGTCTGGGGCTAACTGTAAAATTCACTAAAACACAATTTATTTATTGGTGAGATTTATATACCGCCTCATAGTGCAAGCACTCTCTAAGCGGTTTACACCATTAAGCAATGTATATATTTACATTGCCCCCAACAATCTGGGTCCTCATTTTACCTACCTCGGAAGGATGGAAGGCTGAGTCAACCCTGAGCCGGTGAGATTTGAACAGCTGAACTCAAATGATCATAGTCAGCTAAAGTAGCCTGCAGTACTGCTCTCTAACCGCTATGCCACCTCGGCTCATCTACACAGTGAAATCAAATAAACTACAAAATCAACACCATGCAAACTAAGCCGCAATAACAGAGTCAATCAAAATCTAAATTAATATGAATTAAAATACAATTTAAAATTAACCTTTTAAAATGATAATGCCCGGAGTTATTAAAATTAAAAACCCTAAAAGAATTTATTCATACTTATCATGTCATATGGGAACTCTGAAATTTGTTTGCACTAACAATCTTGTTGTGAGCATCATCATCATCATCCAAAGCATAGAACATACAGTGGCGAACAGATCTGTGTCACCTTTTCTCTTTCTGCCTTCCCACCTCTGACAAAACTCTTCCTGACCTTTCCCATTGGATCCGCCATGTCTTCTGTCCTGCTGCAGACATAACACCCATACAAGCTTTTCTACATCTGGAAAATACGGATGAATTCTCACACATGGTGACACATGGATAAGCTTGTTGGCTGCTTCCCTTCATGAAAATTTGCTTCTTACATGGCGTGGATCCAATTTGTCCTGCCAAAGAAGCACAGGGGAAACTCTCGAAGGCACTGGAACACATTTGCATCCCTGGTTTAATAGCTATTCTCTACAACCAAAGCGCCTTCGGTTTTCAAGATGTGGGGAGAGGCTAGATTTGTCCACAGTCTGCTCACCTCTTCTGTAACATACAATTCAGCAAAAAAGTATATTGTCTGAAAAGCTTGATGAAGAAGCAAAGGGTGCATTGGCTGGAAACTCTGGGGGCTGCAGCCCTACAGATTGATGGGGGGGAAAGCTTTCAGTATATTTCTTGAGTGTAGGTATCTTTAATCTTGGATGCATATAATAGAAGACCTTTGAATTTAAATATCCCATCGCCTTCAACTGGAGGTCAGAGAAGACTATTGACTTTTCCTCACCATCGACCCAGCTGTATATCAAGAATTAAATCCATGTATATGTCTGTTCTAATGCTCAGGGGATTATATGGGGTTTTAATCTAGGTAAGTGCAGAGCAGCTATCCCAGCACCCACAACTCCTCTGTACAACAGTACAACTATGCTGTATTGTTTGAAGGCGATGGACACTGTATTCTACGATATCTGAGAGGGTTGGGAAAGACTGTGTGATAGGACTGCAGGCTCTGACTGACCAAAGCGTTTTTTGCTACAAGCTTTGCAATGTTGGCTGATATCTGTTAACCCATTTGCAGAGACAGCCTGAGGCTAAAGTACAGCATCTTCTAAATACATTTGTGGGAAGGCTTGATTTGGAGTTTATTCTCTGATTTGCTTTGAAAATACAGCAAACAGGTTAAGCTATTTCAATTAAATTTATACACCGCCCATCTTGTAGTTCAAAGCAACTCTGGGCAGCTATCCTTTCTTTACAGCCTTGTTTCTCAACCTTGGCAACTCTAAGAGGTGTCAACCTCAACTCCCAGAATTTCCCACCACTCTAAAAAAAGGATAGTCAATTTATAGAGTAGCCTGGTTCAAGCCCATCCAGCTTGAGGAGGAAGAATTGTAGGGAGGGGGAGGAACTGAGGTGGCGCAGCGGTTAGAATGGGGTACTGCAGGCCACTTTAGCTGACTGTGATCCACAGGTCAGCGGTTCAAATCTCACCGGCTCAAGGTTGACTCAGCCTTCCATCCTTCTGAGGTAGGTAAAATGAGGACCCAGATTGTTGGGGGCAATGTAAATATACATTGCTTACTGGTGTAAACCGCTTAGAGAGTGCTTGCACTGTGAGGTGGTATATAAATGTCACTAATAAATAAATAAATAAATAAATAAATAAATAAATAAATAAATAAATAAATAAATAAATAAATAAATAAATAAATAAATAAATAAATAAATAAATAAATAAATAAATAAACCAAACTGAACCCTTGCTTCAGTAGTTCAAGGTTGACTCAGCCTTCCATCCTTTCGAGGTCCGTAAAATGAGGATCCAGATTGTTGGGGGCAATATGTTGATATTTGTAAACTGCTCTGAGAGTACTGTGAAGCATTATGGAATGGTATATAAGTCTAAGGGCTATTGCTATTAGAAATTTACATTCCAGTTTGGGGGTTTTTAAATAAAGTTCTTGGAGGGGGTTCAACATCTGAACTCTACATCCAAACTTTCCTTATATATTTTACTCTGCATTCTGCATAATTAAGACACCATCATAGATTATTTTTATTTTTATTTTTATTTTTATTATTATTATTATTATTTTTATTATTATTTTTATTATTATTTTTATTATTATTTTTATTTTTATTTTTATTTTTATTTTTATTTTTATTTTTATTTTTATTATTTTTATTTTTATTTTTTATTTTTTATTTTTTATTTTTTTATTTTATTTTATTTTATTTTTTATTTTTTATTTTTTTATTATTATTATTATTATTATTATTATTATTATTATTATTATTATTATTATTATTATTATTATTATTATTATTATTATTATTATTATTATTATTATTATTATTATTATTATTTCTTCTGAAGTCTTTAGCCATTCTTAGCCTTCCTTTTTCAGGGATGGGCAGATTTATGTTCATTGAGGATCATGGCTGCAACAAGACCAAAGAGAATAGAATAACTTCACAGGTTTTAGACATGTGCAAAAGTCACTATGCATCTTTATTGCTCTAGTTTGAGAGGAGGGAGAAAAACAGAGATTGTAGAATGGTAAATAAAACTAAGGAGGATGAGTGCTAAACAAGTGAGGAGGCATTGAGAGATATAATAGGGATTTGTGTTGTTTTAACAGCTCCAGCTCACCTTCTGCTACCCCAAACTCTGGCTAATAGGTTCTGAGCAAGGAAGGGAGAGAAACAACTATGTCTCCTATCGGACTGATTAGCCCCCATTGCTGGTTGCTAAGCAACGTGGTTGAAGGTTCACCTAGTTATCTCCAAACGGGCTTAGGAGCCCAAATGAGGAGCAAGGAAAGAAACGGAAGAAGTAATAGAAATGCTCGTTTGAGTATGTGTGTGGATGTGTGCACACACACAAAGTTGCTAAGCAACAAGACTCCTTCTTGACTTTCCTGCTGAAGAATCAACAACAATATGTTTCGGAAAAGGAAGGAGGGGTAAATATAGGAAGCCGTTAATTTATGAAGGATCTGCCAACTGTACCTTGAGGGGAAGTGATGGAATCACAAGAATCCTAGAGCTAGGCGGGGTCACTTCATCCATGCTCAGTACAGGATTCCAGATCAAAGCTTCTCTGACAGGCGGCTGTCCAGCATTTGCTTGGCTGCATCTAGCAAAGGGGAGCCCAGCACCTCATTGGCTAATTGATTCCCTCGTTGAACTGCTCTTTCTAATCAATTACGGTACATTCTCCTCTTTGCAATGCATATTTGGAGGCTAGTTCATAAGAGGGTAGAACTTTCCTCACTTAAAAGGATGAGATCATCAAGAAGTACTCCAGCTATGCCTATTTATAAGAAACAACGCTTACTATTAATTTTGATCCCTGATAAAGTGTCCTGACAACTGAGCCTTTTTCTTTGGCTTTCAGTGAGGCATGTCAGGCACGAGCAACATGGATAGGCCCAAATAAATATTTTATTGTCGATCACCTATATTACAAGTATCTTGCCAAACCATCTGGCTCCCCTCAGAAAGCAGCAGATATAAACCTAAGGGTTTGATCTCAAATGTTTCCACCCCCAAACATGCTCTAAGATGGAGCATCTTCCTGGCAGGATCTCCTCCCCTTCAGCCAGTGGTTCCACCACAGACCTGGCATAAAAATCATTAGCATGCTAGCTGGGAATAAGAAGAGTTGTTCTCCAACACACGAAGGATGATACTCTAGAGCAGGGGTGGCCAAACTATGTTTCTTTGAGGACCTGTGGACTTCAACTCCCAGAATTCCTGAGCCAGCCATGCATGCATGGCTGGCTCAGGAATTCTGGGAGTTGAAGTCCACAGGTCCTCAAAGAAACATAGTTTGGCCACCCCTGCTCTAGAGAATTAATTGGAGAGGTGAGATTATTCTTATCCTTAGAGAATTGTACTAGCTTCAAGCAGGCTTTCAGGCAAAATCAAAAACGATGAGCATTGCCCAATGAGCAAGACCAAAAAAGCTTAGGTCCAGGTTCTCTGAGATAATGTCCTACACGGCATGATTCCTACCTATGGAGATTCTCAGTCATCCAGGTCATGGTTGTCCCAAAGGTGCTTTTTCCAAAGGCAGCTGGACTTTTTTAGTTTTTGCTTGAAGACTTTTCATTTCTCATCGAAGAAGCTTCTTCAGTTCTTTGGATGAGAAGCGAAACATCTTCAAGCAAAAATGAAGAAAGTCCAGTTGCTGTTTGAAAAAGGACCTTTGGTATTGCATGATCCCTACATTTCTCAGGAGAAGTCCATCTTCAGGTGCCAGGTCATCTGAGATATCAATTTGGGATTGGGTCTTCTCACTTGTGGACCCTGGTTGTGAGACATATTCCTAGGAGATAACAATCACCTACCTTCTTTAGAAGCCTTCAAGAGATCTGTCAAGACCAGCTTTACAGCCTGCCTTTTTTTAAAAAAATCATCTTTAGTTTTAAATGTTTTGAAAAAGAGTCTTTTATTATAAAGCATGCTGGGCCATTTAGAAAAGCAGCAGAGAAACAGCCTAAGAAACAAATTATAGAAGCAATAGCTCTTAAAGGAACAATATTGTTGCCCTTGCTAATGGCATTTTCCACCCCTAAGGAAACTCATATATCTCCTCCTCATTGCTCTGCCCACAAAAAAGATTAAAGAGGTTATTTCTACAAAGATCTCCAGAGAGATACAGTATGCCCCACCTTCACCCATGAAAATGTTAGACTAGTGAATATGATCCACAAGTACGTAGAGATGCAGAAATTTTTCCACAGAATCCTTTTGTTTTCCTCCATACAGGTAGAGAGATAGAGTATCTGCATTATGCAACTTCTATGCTGGGGGATGACATATCTCAAAATCATGGAATCCAAGACAGAGGTGAAAGTTTTTACCCAGCTTGTGAACATCTTAGGCCTGATGAAAGCAGAAATTCAGCTCAGCTAGAGCAGGAGTGTCAAACTCAAGGCCCAGGGGATGGATTTGGCCCACTGGGTGCTTAGATCTGGCCCATGGGGCCGCCCTGGAAACAGTGAAGAACCAGCCCATGGTGCCTCTGCCAGCGAAAATGAAGCTCAGGAGGGCTGCATGCAGCCCTCCTGAGCTCCATTTTCGCTGGCAGAGGGTTGCAGGAGGCCGTCACTGTCACGGTGTGATTTATTGCCTGTTACATGTATATGCAGGGAGCTGCATCCCTATTCATTATAATGGTTTATTCCTGAGCACGTGATTGATATGTTCTTGTACGCATGTGTGCATTCCAATCTCCGCTCTATCCTTCTTCTTCTGGCTTCCATTGAGTGAAGTCGCACATTTTATACCAGAGATGTAAACAAATTGTTTTTGTACCGAAATAAATATTTTACTTAGACTTTTAAACTGCGGTTTCATTTCTAATGTCTGAATTCCGGAAAAGATCAAACATCACCTCTGTGAGATTAATTCTCACTCTGTCAGTCACAGTCAAAAATGGAAATTAGGAGCCCGTTTTCTCTGGCAGAGCACTCAAGCCACCTCAGATTGCCCTTGACATGCGTGATATCAAGCTGGCTATGCCCACCCTGCCATGCCCATCCCGGCCCCCTGAGGTCAAATACAATCCTGATGCGGCCCTCAATGAAATCGAGTTTGACACCCCTGACCTAGAGCATAAAACAGCTTTGCTGGGTTGGGCCATGTGTCATAGTAGCCAACCACACATATTCGTCAGCAGGGAGAGGAGGGCAATAATCCTCTTATATTATGACTCCCCAATGGCTGGCTTTCCAAGGCATACAGCTCTTAATTCCAGATTTAAAGTACAGTTATCAAAACTAGTGGCCATTGATATTTTTTGCCTGTGAATTTCTTTAATTTTTGACCTTTTATTTATTTATTTATTTTATTTATTTATTTATTAGTGACATTTATATACCACCTCACAGTGCAAGCACTCTCTAAGCCAGTGATGGCGAACCTTTTTACCCTCAGGTGCCGAAAGCGCTTGTGCGCGTGCTATCACGCACGTGCGAGTGCCCACACCCATAATTCAATGCCTGGGGAGGGCGAAAACGGCCTCCCCCGCCCCCGCAGAGGCCCTCTGGAGGCCGGAAATGGCTCATTTCCCGACTTCCGGTGGGCCTGGTAGGCCCGTTTTTCACCCTCCCCAGGCTCCAGAGTCTTCCCTGGAGCCTGGGGAGGGCGAAAATGCCCCCCTGCCTCCCTGGAGGCCCTCCGGAAACCTAAAATGACCTCCCAGAGCCTCCGCGTGAGCCGAAAATCAGCTGGCTGGCGTGCACATGTGTGCTAGAGCTGAGCTAGGGCAACGGCTCGCATGCCGGCAGATATGGCTTCGCGTGCCACCTGTGGCACGCGTGCCATAGGTTCGCCATCACTGCTCTAAGCGGTTTACACCAGTAAGCAATGTATATTTATATTGCCCCCAACAATCTGGGTCCTCATTTTACCTACCTCGGAAGGATGGAAGGCTGAGTCAACCTTGAGCTGGTGAGATCTGAACCCCTGACCTGCGGATCACAGTCAGCTAAAGTGGCCTGCAGTACCGCACTCTAACCACTGTGCCACCTTGGCTCTTTAGGGTAGATCTATTATTGCCATTCCACCCTACAGACCTCTGGCCTCATTACAATATCTGGGCAGAAAATGTGATGATTCTCTTTCTTTCAATTCATCCAAGCTGAATTTGGAATAACAGCGAACTTCACAGCATTAGCTCTTTGCAGTGTTGTGAGCCTTCATTTTAAAGTTGTACATATATTCTCTTAAAACTCATTTTTATATAATACACCAATCATTTATACTTCAGGCTGAATTCCTGCCTATGTTATTTTGAGTGATGCATTAAATCTAAACTTATGGCATCTTTTTTTTAAAGCCCATTTTGATACCTCCTCTTCCTCCTCCCATCCCTCCAGGGGCACTTACAAAAATTCACTGAGTGGCTGAATATAGTGTCTGCTACTCAACTCCTAATCCACATACCATTAGGCCTCTTGTCTGGATAGAAGTCAAACTTTCATTGCTAGGATTACTCAAAAACCACAAAATAACCAACTTTGCATCTTTAAAAGCAGTGCCCAAAGTGATACATTTTGCTATTTCTTTTCATTGGAATTTTCCAGGTTTTCTGAGTTTTAGCTCTATTGTTGCTTTGGAAAGGCCTAAAGAACAAGTAGACATGAATAGCCTATGGCAGGGGTCGGCAACCTTAAACACTCGAAGAGCCATTTGGACCCATTTCCCACAGAAAAGAAAACACTGGGAGCCACAAAACCTGGGTGGGCGTGGCAACTCAACGCCACTCACTTCCACCAGTCACATGATCCCCAAGCCACGCCTACCCAGCCGGTCATTAGGGCACAGAACCGGTTGTTAAAAAACATCTGGAACCACAAAACTCTTTTGACATCTCTCGCCCTCCCTCCCTCCCTCTCTCTATATCTCTCTATGTCTCTCTCTCTCCCCCCCTCTCTCTGTATCTCTCTGTCTCTGCCCTGGCCGCTTCTCCATCACCCACCATCTCCCTTACCTTCTCATACCAGACAAGGAGTGACTGGGAGGGGAGGGCGAAGGGAGGGGCCAGCCAGTGGTGGGATCACCCGACAGGGAGCCACAGCAGAGGGCCCAAAGAGCCACATCGGGCTCCGGAGCCACAGGTTGCTAACACCTGGCCTATGCCTTCTTCACAGTGGTTCTTCTTCAGAATTGCCTTCCATAATTTTGCACTCTCCAGATGTTTTTGAGTATAACTGATATTACGCTTGACCTTCTTAATGATGGTCAAAGGAAATGTAAAGTAGTACAGTTCTAAGTAAAATTGTTCATTTTAGTTTTCTGGAGATCAAGTCCCCATTTGGCCTTTAAATTTGTGCTAGGCCAAATTCCAACTAGAAGCTGGAAGTAGGACAAAAATGAAAATTAAGATCTAATTATAATTTAATTGAATAATAATGTGATTATTCACCACCTTAGAAAGATTCTGGAGATTCACACCAGAGGAAGATGAATTTACTTTTGGTGATAAGGGGACATATCAGAGGATCCTTGTGGCTTATATAAGATCTTCCTCCTCCTCAGGGAATAGAAAGATGATCTGAGAGGGAAATTAAGGTTGATCCCAGTCCTAAGCAGCAGTGGATACTCAGTTGATTTCCAAGTATAATAGTTTTATCTAAAGAGCTCAGAGAAGGATTCTGTTTGAATAATGACCTACATATGAGTTAAAACTCACCTTGTGAACAAGAGTTTTATAAAAACCAGTCTGATGATCTAACTTAGATTGAGCTAGAGAAGTTTAAAAGCTTTCAGTTCTATCCTGAAACTGAAAATATCTGTTTACAAACTTTCTACTGACATTTGGCAATCCATTGCCATGTATCTTGTAGAATTTGTTATTCTTAACCCTTAAATTATTTTGATGGTAAGTTGCAGCTTTATCTCAGGCTGAGCAGAAACATCCATACCAAGGGAAATCTAGGAGTCAGCCCTATGGCCATTTAAGTAGCCCAACAATATTATAATCTGTCTTCCAGCAAGGAATCTGCTTCTAAAACCTTGGTCTTACTGAAAAACCCCAGCTCCAACCAGCCTTCCCTTTCTCCATGTTATGCATTAGGAATTGAGTGATTTTTCTTAAATCAGAGCAAAAAATTCTGCCAACAGCTTCAACTGCAAAAAGAAGGGAGTGTCAAACTCAAGGCCCATGGGCTGGATCTAGCCTGCAGGATGCTTAGATCTGGCCCATGGGGCCGCCCTGGAAACAGCAAAGGACCGGCCTGCGGTGCCTCTGCCAGGAGGACCGCATAAGCTCCATTTTCACTGGCAGAGTGTTGCAGGAAGCCGTCGCAGCTGAAAAGGTAGCTCGGAAGGGCCATGGGTGGCCCTCCCAAGCTTCACTTTAGCTGGCAGAGTGTTGCAGGAAGCCGTCGCAGCCAAAAAGAGAGCCTGGGAGCCCATTTTGACTGCGAGACCACTCGGTCCGCCACAGGCACCCCCGACACAAGTGATGACCAGCTGGCCACACCCACCCTGGCCATGCACACCTGAGGTCAACCCTGAGGTCAAACACAATCCTGATGCATCATTCCTCAATGAAATCGAGTTTGACACCCCTGGTATAAAGCATTGTTGAATTGCAACCGCCTGAAGCTCTTGCCCAGCATTGCTTTGGAACTGTCCATGGTCCTGACTCTTTGCGTGAAAGTTCTCCTGTGATTCTAACCAGAAGCGGAGAAAAGACTGATTGTGAAACAATGCATACCCAGCCAACGCTCCCTCACTTTGCAGGGATTCAATTCTGTTACTTGGTGACAGTGGTCATGTGGCCAGCATGACTATATGCCAAAAGGTACAGAAAGCTGTTACCTTCCCACTGAAGTGGTACCTATTTATGACTTATATTTACATGCATATTTTTGTCCTAATTGGTCTCTGTGTCAAAATCAGACATGTGGATGATGGGGTGAGTTAAAAGTAAATTGAATTTTCACTCAGATCATAGAAGAAATCCCCCCCCCAAGAATGTATAGAGTCTGGCCTTTTAGTAAAATAAAGCTTTTTTTCTCTGGTGGGATCACAAGGTAGAAAGGGTTGTAGAGGTGCAAGTTAGCATCCACCTTACTGGCATTTCCTAAAACAAGACTGATCCAAAAGTGCTTTTTCAGGAGGCAACTGGACTTTCTTGGTTTTTTTTCAAAAGAAAAACAAGAAAGTCCAGTTGCCTCCTGAAAAAGCACCTTTGGGACAACCATGACCTGGATGACTGAGAATCTCTAAAAACAAGACTGATTTCCAGGTTTGATGCCTGATTGCAAAAGACAATTTTATAATTATGTGTGCCTCATAGAGAGATACAAAACATGTATCCATGGAACTATATTCATAGACACAAACTATCAGAAATTCGGTCTGTCTCCCTACAGTAGTTTTTTTCCTCTACCAATATAATAAGTCATCCCCCTGAAGATTCTTCTCTTTTAGCACAGTTGGCTGGTAGCCCAACAGCTAAATCTTTTCTCAACGTTCCTCACATTGCTAGTTCAAGATTTGCCTGAGGCTGACAATGAAAACATTTTCTCTTTTTCATCCATTCTGTATCCTCTGACCTGGGTTCCTCTCCTTCAAACTTCTAGATTAACTGGATAATATCTCAAATACATTTCACAAGTGAAGCAGGAGCAATTTGCTATTAGGATGGAGTGAAATTGGTATTTTTGTTTCATAGCTCTATTTTCAGGGACCTAAGGAAGAGAAGGAAGCATTCTAAGATGGAAGGAAATTCATGGAAAGTGACAAGAGTAAAATAAATAAAATAAAATCTAATCACACATTATCTCACATGAAACATCTAATGCACAAGCTATAAAATATTTTCAAATACAAAACATGATTGCATTTAACAATCAAATATGACTAGGGAGATTATCCCATTATGCAGGAACTATTTCAAAATACTTACTTAGTTGCATGCCCATATCCAAAAATCTGCCAATTACTAAAGAGAATCATATGTGACTTTTAAAATAAATCAAAATATTAAATACTATTACATAGCAATGCTGGGTAAAGTAATATTTTAAATGCTCTTCCAAACAGTACAGAAAAAACAGATAGAACAACTGTCCGATGCTGGCTCCATTATGGAAGCATTTAATGTAAATGTAACTTTTTAGGAATAAGGGTTTTTAAAAGAAGTTATCTGAAGGGTAAAAGGAATAGCAGACAGAGAACATGAATAGGCTGCCATCTATTATGTCAACCAATCCCCGGAACAGTTTTGCAAATGTTATCAAAATGTTTCCCTTTTAATTTTAAAGATATTACAGTGGTAGAGGGAGAGAGAGAAGACATTAAAGTATGCAAAACAATGGAAGCATGGAACTCAGCAAACTTGCCGATAATTGATTCGGTATTGGGCCACTTTAGAATGCACAAGTCCATCTTGGAAATGACAACGCCACATTTAAATTGTAAGTGAAGAAACTGCATGGCTCTAATACTCATGGAAAAGGAAAGATGACACTTATGCATAATTGGCTGTCAGTTTTAATGAAGAGCAGTGCAGAACAGGCAAAAAAAAAAAAACCCAACCTCTTTCATTCTTGGAAAACTGATCAAGGGCCAGCAAAATCTGACTCCCCTTTGAGTCTGAATGAAATAATTGAAACTGGTTTGGAAATGGGCTTTCTCTGGATTTATATGCTTGCTTTGGATGTGTCAGGCAGTGATTTTATATTGCCTGTTATATGTATATGCAGGGAGAAGCATCCCTATCTAATATAATGGTTTATTCCTGAGCACGTGATTGATATGTTCTAGTACGCATGTGTACATTCCTTTCTCCGTTCACTCCTTCTGTTCCTCGCTTCTATCGAAGCAAGACATGCCTTTTATATCAGAGATGTAGAATAATGAGGATCTATTGTTTTTGTACCGAAATAAATATTTTTACTTAGACCTTTAAACTGCGGTTTCATTTCTAATGCCTGATGTCCAGGAAAAGATCCAATTCTCCTTTGAGAGATAAAAATCGCCTCCCGTCAGGATGTACCCCACCTCAGTTTGCCATGGAACTGGAACATGCACTCCACTGTATTTCCATATATCTGCCTCCCCGTAGGGCAGATTCAAAGCTTCAAAACAAGCTTTGTCATTGGGGAACAAGGAACACAATTCTCTTAGAACGCTACAAGGGCAGGCAAGGGGCAGCAATCCTATTTTTCCTTTTTCTTTTTTTTTAAATAGTTTTTATTAAATTATTTACATTTAAGAAACATACAAAAGAAAACATATATGACAATAACAAATACATTACAAACATATATAAACATAAAAAGCGCATACAGCTATAAAGCTTTCAGTCTCTATGATTATCTTACGGCAATTATATATTGGCAGCTTATTTCTATATAGTTTTTAATTCATTGTCTTATGTATTTATATAACATGTATTGTATAATAAATGTTAATAAATAATACACATATTAATAGTAGTTTTAGTAATAGTAACCATAGTGTTGATAATAATAGTAATAATAATAATAATAGTAATAATAATAATAGTAACAATAATAGTTGTAATAATAATAGTAATAATAATAATAATAATAGTAATACAGAAAAAATATTCTTTTTAGTGTTGTAACATCATTATATATACCGTATTTTTTGGAGTATAAGACGCACCTTTTTACCCCCAAAAAGAGGGTCAAAAACTGGGTGCGTCCTATACTCCGGATGTTGCACGGCAAAGCCGCTGCCGCCGCTGCTGCCCACCACCGCTGCCTGCTGCCGCCGCTCGCCGCTGATGCCCGCCATCGCCGCTCGCCGCCGCCGATGCCCGCTGCTTGCTGCTGCCGCTCCCTGCCGCTCCCTGCCGCCGCTCGCTGCTGCTCCCTGCCACCGCCCCCTGCTGCCGATGCCCATCGCCCCCCCGATGCCCGCCGCTCGCTGCTGCCGCTCACTGCTGTTGATGCCCGCCCCCCCCATGCCCGCCGCTCGCTACCGCCGCTCGCTGCTGCTCCCTGCTGCCGCCCGCTGCTGATGCCCACCGTCCCCCGATGCCCGCCGCTCCCTGCCGCTGTCTGCTGCTGCCGATGCCCACCGCCCCCCCGATGCCCACCGCTCGCTGCTGCTCCCTGCTGCCGCCCACTGCTGCCGATGCCCACCGCCCCCCGATGCCCGCCGCTCGCTGCTGCTCCCTGCCGCTGCCCGCTGCTGCCGCTGCCCGCCGCCCCCCCGATGCCCGCCGCTCACCGCCGATGCCCCCCGCCACTGCTCACCGCCGATGCCTGCTGCTCGCTGCCACTCACCACCACCGATGCATGCTGCCGGACCAAGGGAAAGCCCCTGAGGCAGCTAAGAAGCCACCGCCACCGCTGCTGCCCAAAGCAAGCCCACAGCTTTGAAGACCAACTTCCAAGTCTGAAGACCCCCTGAGTTAGAGGTTAGGGGTGCAAGGGTCTTCAAACCTGGCAAGTTTAAGACTTGTGGACTTCAACTCCCAGAATTCCTCCTCCAGTCATGCTAGCTCAGGAATGACTGGAGGAGGAATTCTGGGAGTTGAAGTCCACAAGTCTTAAACTTCACAAGTTAGAAGACCCTTGCCACCCCTAACCCAGGGCTCTTCAAACTTGGCAACTTTAAGACTTGTGGACTTCAACTCCCATTCCTGAGCTAGCATGACTGGAGGAGGAATTCTGGGAGTTGAAGTCCACAAGTCTTAAATCTGTCAAGTTTGAAGTTTGTAAAAAGTATACATAGTTATAAAAAGTATACATGGTTGTAAAAAGTATACATGGTTGTAAAAATTATTCTGCTACACTGGTATTTTATTAAATAATATATTGCTACACCATTTGGTTCAGAATACTTTTTTCCTTGTTTTCCTCCTCTAAAATCTAGGTGCGTCCTATATTCCGGTGCGTCCTATACTCCGAAAAATACGGTGTGTGTGTGTGTGTGTGTGTGTGTGTGTGTGTGTGTGTGTGTGTGTGTGTGTGTGTATATATATATATATATATATATATATATATATATATATATATATATATATATATATATATATATATATATATATAATAGGGGTAGTTTTTCCATAAATTTCTTGGTCAATCAAAAATAGCAATCCTATTTTTCATTATGCAACCTTCTCTCCACCAATCTGCAGTTGTCTGGCTTGTCACACATCAATTTAATCCCTTCAGGAAGGAATTACCTCCATGCAGCTTTTCTAGTAATGAAGTTACTATCACAATAAACAGGAACCCTGCCCTTGAGAAGCTGTTAGAGATCTCCCACCCCACCCCCCACTCCCCTGGGAACTGCATGGAGAATGTTAAGAAATCATTTGGCTCCAGCTGTAGTGCGTAGTGCACGTAGTGATGAATTGTTCCTCCTGATCAGTTTTTTTCAATGCGTGGAATAAAGCTCTAATCTCAGGTTTACACATTGGACTCTATTAATAAGACACTTCTGCATTTTTCCTGAAGGACAACAATGATAGTAGCATCGTGGAAGTCTAGAGGGTGGGGGGAGAAAGGGAGTGATGAGACTTGCATGACAACATTGTGCTGTGTGACTTGCCTCCTTGCATTAACAAATGCAATGCAGAAAGAAAATGGTGAAATTTATGGGATTGTGTCTTTGCTTGAAGGAACCAAACAATTTAGGCGTTGTTGCTATAGATGCCACTAGCTACCACTCCAGAAAGATTGATTTTGTTAAATAAGAGCTACTAAGCAAAGACTGTAGCACTTGGTTTGCAGATGTCCCTGAGGAAAATACTACAGACACGGCAGATGCTTCTTTCTATGGCAACAGGGATGCCCATTGCAGCTATTCAGTTAATGACATGAGGATCAGGTTGAGCAGATTGAAGGACCATATAACTAATGCTTCCTCTCCCAAAGATGGCCAACACGTCACTGAATGACTCTGTGAAGTTTACATGTAGGACCCAATGGAATCAGTTCAGTCCATTTCTTATCCCCAGGAAGTGAGGTTCAGTTTCATTCTGAGCAAGTAAGCCTATGAGTTCTAGTAACCCAGCATCTTTCTAATATGATGGCTACACCTCCTCCATAACCCTCCAATCAATGCGACTGTTGTTATGCTACCTGGTAATTATGGGAAATGAAGTCTTCAATTCCCCATGTTGAAGACAAGGCTGCCCTTTCTTTGTCCTGTGAGAGTCTGCTTAATCCAGTTTAAAAACTACTGGTTTCATGAATGGCACCACTTTCCATAGCAAAATAAATTTCTTAAGTATTACTTGTGCAGAATGTACGTTTGTGGGAGGAGGAGACTGTAGCTTTTGTGCTAAGCATTTTGTCCATCACTTTGACTGGATGTTCCTGATGTTCTTTCCAGGGATTGTGAAACGATTAGAATAGCTTCACTGGAACAGACCACAAAGCTCATCTAAGTGGTGCAGCAATTTGATGGCTATCTCATTTATCCTGCGTGGAAAAACATGTCAATTCCTGCTTGACCCAGTTCAACAGATACCAACTGTTCGCATTACAAAATGAGCTCCTCCCTCAGTCAATTCAGGTCCCTTCATGTGCCAATGAAATGACTGGGTCAGCTGATCAGTAGCTAACACCATCGATGGGAATGAGGGTGTCATGCATCAACATAACGCACACATACACAAAGAGCTGAGGCTTGCATTGTGACATTGGGTCCATCATCTTGTATGTTTTCACTCTCTCATAGATACCGCTGCCAGCAACCCTATTTTCATACCTTCTTGTGACCTTGCAGTGATTAAAATGACCATAAAGATGCAATGTCTTGAAAGGCCCACTGTCTAGGATTTAATCATTATTCTTGGAATGCTTAATTCAAATTCAGGTAAGCAATTTGCATGTACCAGAAATATCACTACCACCCTCTGGATCAGTTCTTCCCAAACATTTTCCTTCATTTCCCCAAAATTCAAGGATTGGTCATATCTCCCTTCCTTCTGCACCATTATAACTTTGGTCATAACCCAAAGACTATCTGTATTATAAAAACAATATCACTGAATGATATTTGTTATTTCAGCCAATTGCCATTGATAATTTCAGATTTTTGTTTTAACAGGAATACTATGGAAGATTTCTGAATATATTTTAGTACACATGGCAATCTTTAAGTCAATTCAAATGTCCCTATTGTAAAAAGTATCATTACCCAAACAAAACCACTTTTATCCAATTGTGGGTAATTTACTCAGATTTGGGAAGCATTGCTCTAGATGAATTAGCTAGACCAGTGATGGCGAACCTATGGCACGTGTGCCACAGATGGCACACAGAGCCATATCTGCCGGCACGCGAGCCATTGCCCTAGCTCAACTCCAGCATGCATGTGCATGCCAGCCAGCTGATTTTTGGCTCGTGTGGAGGCTCTGTGAGGGCATTTTAGGTTTCCAGAGAGCCTCCGGGGCGTGTTTTTGCCCTCCCCAGGCTCCAGGGAAGCCTCTGGAGCCTGGGGAGGGTGAAAAACGGGCCTACCAGGCCCACCGGAAGTCGGGAAATGGGCCATTTCTGGCCTCCAGAGGGCCTCTGCGGGGGCGGGAGAAGCCGTTTTCGCCCTCCCTATGCATTGAATTATGGGTGTGGGCACTCACACGTGTGTGACAGCGCGCGCTTGCGCACTTTTGGCACCCGAGGGAAAAAAGGTTCGCCATCACTGAGCTAGACCAATGAACTGATCTAGGACATGTTTCCCAGGACATGTAACCCCCTTATCATCCAGTTAAGCATGTTGTACAGATAGGACCATTGGTTGATGGCCATTTAACTGATGAGAGTTGAGTCTCACAACATTTGGAAGATCAAAGACAATTGAGTGGTATTCACACAACATGCTTAACCAGTTAAAGAATTATCCATTTTCTGGATACATACAATCCAATACAGTAAACAAATAGGTTAGCTTAGTATAACTTGTTAAGTTACCAAATATGATTAACAGTAATTAAGGTTAGCATGTTATGTCAATTGTGCCTCTGCCTCTGACCTACATTGAGATCCATGGTTTTCCCATAACAATAGCTACCATAATGTCCAGCAAGGATTCTCCTTGTGCAAAATTGGTAGGCAAGGAGATTCCATTAAGGGTGATGTATAAAATGATAGCATGTGTAATAGTAGTGGTTGGATTATGACACAGGTGACTTAAATTCTAGTCCAAATTCTAGCACTGCCTACCTTAAGAAAAGTGGACCTATATATGAGCATGTTCCCTCGATCTCATTCCGGGCAGAAAGACAAACTATGAATCTAATTATCCAATACAGGTGGAACCCCTATGAAGATCTCAATGGTTTTTTTTTTATGAGTTTGTGTTTCATGTGTTTGCTTAGCATCCTCCAAATGGAATCAAAGAGATGAGAATATATTCAGAGGAATGCACTAGCAAAGAAGCTTCTAAAAGATTCATATTACCCTTTAGAATTGTCTCTGCTGTGCTCCTGTAGTAAAAATCCACACCAGTGTTTCTCAATCTTGGCAGTTTTTAAGATGTCTGGACTTCAACTCCCAGAATTCCACAGCCAGCTAGAGTTGAAACGCACTGTGCAGACAATGCAGGGCAGCAACAAGATTTATTCTTTATAATATTTAATCAGACCCAAATCTCTAATCTCTAATCAGGGGATCAGGATCAATTTTTAAAAACTGCATGTTATAACTCTAAAGTCTAACTTTTTAATTCCTTGCCCCATGCTCAAAATTATATTCAGGAATTTAGATGGGAAATTAGCTGGGGATGACATTTTCAAGCATGTCAAAGACTGCCTTTGCATAACAGATATAAATCAGGTGATTCAAAGTCTAGTGGTAGCTGCATTTGCACAATGCAGTATATAAAACCTGATTTGTTTTAACTTTTGGATATATGTGTATGTGAGAAAGAGCGAGATACTGTATGAGGATTTTTCTACATATGGCAATCTTCTATACATAAGATTGTAATTTATGTAACTGTGGTAATTTTCATGTACTGTAATTACCATCTACCTCTACATTCACCTTCCTACTGATGATACTCTTTCCTTCATTTTTCTGAGCATTTTTCAATGGATCTGTGACAGATTGGTATGATAGTATATATAGTATGAACTTGGTAATTTGTGCCTCAAGTGAGAACTCAGTGTTATGTTTTATATATTTTTCTAACTATCCATGGCATTTCCGAGGGTCTTTCCAATAGCAAAAGTTTAAAAGCATTAGTGTTCTTTTTAACTTCTATCTTCTTCAAAGTCTGATTTCTGCAACCTCAAAGTTATGGGGTGGGGGGACGACAGCTGCTTGAACAATTCTAATTATTGAAGATAATAGACCTGTAACAGCATTGGAATATTTTTTCCTATTCTGAATATCTTTTCTACTCTACCAATTGCTAGTCTGTGATGTATTTCTTGGCTGCTGGTTCTTTTACTTTTGATAGTTGATCCTAAAAGACGGACACTATCTTTTAATGTCTTCATTTTTAATTCTGTGCTATCGCTGTTGTGCTTAGTTTGATTTTCTATATACTTAATAAAAGTTCCATTATTCTTATCGCTGTGCCCTTTATATTTCCATTACTCCATTAAGAGCCAAGGTGGCGCAGCGGTTAGAGGCAGGTACTGCAGGCCACTTTAGCTGACACTGATCCGCAGGTCAGCGGTTCAAATCTCACCGGCTCAAGGTTGACACAGCCTTCCATCCTTCCGAGGTAAGTAAAATGAGGACCCAGATTGTTGGGGGCAATATAAATATACATTGCTTACTGGTGTAAACCGCTTAGAAAGTGCTTGCACTGTGAGGCGGTATATAAATCTCACAAAATAAATAAATAAATAAATAAACTTGAACTTGAAGATCATTTGCAATTTCAGGCATCAGAGTAGAGTTACCAGCACAAGGACAGGTTACTGAGATTCTGTTCCTCCCATTTTAAAACCATGCCCATTTTCTTCTAATCCATCTTCTTTCGATCTATATTCACATATAGGTTAAATAAATAAGGAAAGCCCATACAGCCTTGTTTCATACACTTGCCAACCTGGAGTTAATCAGTTTCACCATGTTCTCTTAAAACTATGGTTTCCTGACTCGTGTATTGGTTATGCATAAGGACAATGAGACATTCTGGAAGTCCCCGTTCACCTAAGGACATTCCATAGTTTGACATGGTTGACCCAATCAAAGACCTCCCTATTTTTTATTTATTTATTTATTAAATTGTTATGCTGTTCATCTCCTCATAAAATGACTTTGGGCAGCTTCCAGATTATAGGCAATGGAGCACATTCTTCTTGGTATTCTTTGACTTTCTCAATTAGTCAACATGCATCATAATAATGTTTTGTATTCCTTGGCCTTTTGTAAGACCGCTTTGAACATCTGGCATTTCACTTTCCACGGCTTTAATCTGCATTGGATTATCCTAAGCATTAGTTTGCTAGTGTGTAAAATTAATGATATTGGGCAATAGTTGCAAACTCTACAGTATTAGGTGTCCTTTCTTTATCATCGGGATACAGATTGGCTTTTTCCAGTCGGGTGCCCACTACATCATTCTCCAGATTTGCTGGTCTAATTTAGTTTAGAACCTTTACAGATTTTTCCTCTATTGCTTGACATATTTCTGCATCAATGCCTTCCAGTGTGGCAATGGCTACAGTACTGATCTAACTTCATCTTCTAAAATTAGCAGTTCTTGTAAAGAGGAAAACATTTCTAAAATCATGTATTTTATCCCAAAATTTATCAACTGAAATGAGCTAGGAGTGTAAGGTTGCTCACAATAAAGAAACAAGGGAAATGTTGTACAGTAGTCTTTAACCCCTATTGTGGGGGGGGGGGTACAGCTCCAGCCCCCTCCCTGTCACAAGTTTTATTCGTTTGATATGTGTCTTGGTAGCGTTTTTGTTTGATTGTCCTTTTATATCTCCCTGACCAAGGGTTGCACCCCCTGTTTCACTTTTCTCTCTCTTTAGAGGCTTGCTTCTTACTTCTTCTTCAATAGCTCTAAGCTCTGCAAGATTGTTTAAGATTAGCTTTATGTGAGGAATAGACAGACGTTGACACGTTTCTTGAACAAACTATTAAACAGTTTATTTAAATACAACTTCTCAGTAATTGTCAAGTGAATTTGTTACAGACACCAGCTCTTCAATTCTTTCCTTTACTTTTCTTCACCTTAGAGTTTCTCTTTGCTTTCCTGACTAAACCTAAGCAAATCTAATTCTTCTTTGTTTCTAGACCTATAGATGAGAGCATGTTTCACCGTTTATCTCTATCCACAGATTATTCAATATATATCAATCACTCTTGTTCCCTGACCCTGGCTTCTGCTTCCCACAGAACTGCCTAAGGCCTAACTTCTCTATAAATCTTCCCTCTTTTGGAAGTCACACACAGAGCTCATCAGCTCTTCTCACTAATACAGACAGAGAGCTTTCTTCTAGCTCTTCTTACTAAATCCTTCCCTACTGGAAGTTACCACATATCAGAGAGAGCTCTTCTTCTAGCTCTTCTCACTAGCTCTTTCTTCTATTGGAAGTTACCTCATAACATAACAGAGCTTTCCTCCTTTGACAATTACTTCATAACATTACAGAGAGCTCAACATTTCTCTCAGCCAGGCCTTTTATAGTTCCTGGCCCTGCTATCTATGCTCCGATTGGCTGTCTCTTATGATGTCATCTATCCCCCCTCCCTTCTGGAGCACTGGGATAAACACCTCCCCCTTTCTACTTACCATGTATTTTCAAAGCTGTCTGGCTCTATACTTACCTGCTTAAACAGTTCCTTTTAACAACATTATAACTTTATACAATAACTTACTATTTTACACTCAGTACCTGTATGTGGGCACCACACCTATTATAAAATAGCAAAATAGCACTACAATTGCTAATCATTCAATAATACAAATAAATCAGGGGTGAAATACTCCCGGTTCAGACCGGTTCATGCGTACCGCTAGCAGCGGCCGCCGGTGGTTTGCCGAGCCAGTAGCAACCACTGGCTGGCCATGCCCCCAAACCGGTCTGCCGGTCGCCACTCGCTCACCCTGCCCCGCCAGTCTCCAATCTTCAGCTTGCCTGCTTGAAGTGCTGTGCCCCTGATCTGCCTGCCAGGTAAGCCTGCGAAGTCGCAGCCTACCTAGCTGCCCCTGCCCCCCCCCCGTGCCAGCCTGACTTCCCCACTCCATTCCCTGTGGGCTGCAGCCCCGACATGCTTTCCTGCCTTCCACGTGGCCTTCCCGGTTTCCCCGTGGCCAGCTTGCAAAGGCAGGCAAGCGGAAGGTCATGTAGAAGGCAAGAAAGCATGTTGGGGAGGCGGGGAAGGGAGGTATGAGCCTACTGCCTTTTCCGCAGCCCTGACATGCTTTCCTGCCTTCCACATGGCCTTCCTGGTGGTCCCCCACACCCACTTGCCTTCTGAGGTCAGGGTCCAGCCCGGCCCGGCCAGTGAGTGGGGGAGGGCCTTGGTGGAGACACAGCTGCAAAATGAAAGCAAACGGTGCCGCCACGGTGGTGCTCTGGGAGGGCAGGTGCCAGGCGGATGTCCTGGGGCTGCTGCACAAGTACAACGCCTGCCCTCCCGGAGCACCACCATGGCAGTGCCGCTCACTTTCGTTTCCTGGCGGGAGAAGGAAGAAAGCGAACGGCTCCACTCCGGGAGGCCAGGCAGATATCTGCAGCCAGGCGGGGAGGGAGGGAGGCAAGAGCAGCCCTCCCTCCCTCCAGGAAGGGCCTGGCATTTCCCTCAGCTGCAAATGCTGAGATTTGAGGTCTACAAATCATGTTAAAGGGCGAGCTATTGATGGTTGCATGGAAGGAAAACGAACTGAGCGTGGGATGGAGAGAGCACGGGGCCGGCCCTGGCCAACGGCATCATCCCACCGCAGCCCACCTATGAAGTCTTCAGCTCTGTGTGCAGCACTGATGGAGGCTAGGGGGGTTCAGGTGAGGAGCTAGCATGCATCCTAACACTGAGGTGTTGGCGATGAGCTAAAAGGCGCTCGTTTCCCCATTGCTCTGGGATTCGAACCCTCCCCCTAAGTAAACATGACAGGCAACAGGGAGTCCTGTGCAAGTTCTATTACTCCTTCTGAATCCACCTGGACTTTTCCCTGCAGTCTCTCCGTCCCACACTCAGTTCGTTTTCCTTCCACGCAACCATCAATAGCTTGCCCTTTAACACGATTTGTAGACCTCAAATAGATTCTCACTTCATGGGAATGTTTCTGACTGCAGAGGTAATGAAACACAATCCTCTTGGCAAGTTGCACCAGGAGAATGCGCGCTTGGCAGTGATCCCTCTCCCCAAAGTGTCCGGCACCTTTTCGGCCTGAAAGAGGGCAAAGAGCATGGCGACTGGCTAGCCTGGGCAGCACCAACATCGGGCGCTCAGTGCCATGGACAGCTGCTGTCCCCCTGCCCCATCGCCGCTATCAGCTTGTTTCAATTGGAAGGTCCCTGCCAGTCGCTGATCGCCGAACGCTGCCCAGGGAATCTGCTCCTTTCATCCTCTTCCCCACTCCTCCTCCTCCTCCTCTGGCCGACAAGCATTTTCCTTCCTTTGCTGCAGAGGAAGCCCTTTTGCTCACGCAGGGACTGAAAATCAGCCGTGAAAGGAGGGGTGGGGTGGGGTGAAGTGAGCACACCCAAAAATCAGAGATTTAAAGAGACCATGGCTGCCGCTTTTTCTTTAGGTTTAGAAAGCCAGTTTAGTGAGCTTCACCACATTTTACAAGTTGGCCACGCCCACCCAGTCACATGACCACCAAGCCACGCCCACCAAGCCACGCCCACAGAACCGGTAGGGAAAATGTTTACATTTCACCACTGAAATAAATGGATATAAGTAGGATTGTGCAATGCTTCCGATTCAATTCCAAAAAGACAGTTTGGAGATGTGAGAACCCAGCATCTCTGTAACTCTATAAAGAAGGGGTGAGGACCTATGGTCCCTTTATGACCTGTGGACTTCAACTCCCAGAATTCCTGAGCCAGCATGGAATCCTGGGAGTTGAAATCCACAGGTCATAAAGGGACCATAGTTTCCCACCCCTGCAAAGCAACTTGTAAAATAGAAGCTAAAATTCAATGAACAAGGACACATATTCAATTTTGCAGCTACTAAGATTGTTGGACAAGCAGGCACAAAAACAGCCAGGGAGGTGATTGAATCCTGGGAAACAGGCCCCTCATCAGTCAACAGGATTTACCACCAGCCTATCAAGTACTTAGAAGATGAGGGCTGGGCAGCACAAGCAAATGACAGCCAACAACTTAAAAGCCAGCCATCAACGCACCCCAATCAGCATCTAAAAAGCCACATACAACAGGCGCTATAAATACCACACACAGAACAGCACACACTCTGCTAGAGCGAAGTTCCCTAAAGATGGGCTCCAGGACATGTCCAAAAGCTCGGAGGCAAAACCTCTGGTCCCGATGACCGACCCAGATTGGATCCTGCAACATTATCCTGAGACACGTATATTTGCCTTCATTCGTAAAGTTCTGAAATCTGTGGGGCACGTGAAAGATCACACTATACAACTCTAACCACAACAATTCCTAAATTACCCCCTGTTGGTGGAACATTTTTCCATTTCATTAGAAGCTTTTTCTTCCAGTGTGTATCTTTTATTGATTGCCATTATATAAAGCAGTGCAGCCGTTCTTAGACAGAGAGGATTATGTAACTTGGCCGGCTACCTAGCCAGAAAATGGGGACATTAAGGAAAGCAGGCAGAAAGAGCAAGACAAACCATTATATTCTAAAACATGGTATGTGAACAGTTACATATCCAAACGTTCCCTGACTCGTTTAGCTTGTCACAATGACATGACCTCTTCCAGCATATCCCCAGCCTGGGAAAGTGCCAAAAACTTCACATATATTCAGAGACAGGAGACAAAAAAAGTCCCTGACAAAATGCTAAAATGTGAAAACTGAGACAGAGGGTGCAGACCTTTCTTGCTATGTGACAATCACACAGTTCGGTCCGGTTCACATGAACCGGTAGCGGAAATTGTGCGCTCACATTTGCGAACAGGTAGGGAAGGTACGTGAAAACCATCCCTGGTGACAATGCACCATTTTAATGACAGTACCAGAAGCCATCAAACCAACGGGATGCCACAACCGGCTTCCTTTCTGCATCAAGCAATGGATCGAAAATGTATTAGATCAGCGAGAACGTAATCCACCTTGATCTACACTACAAGTTCAGAACTAGCAGCTTCCATGGGAAGGGCAAGAGGATCAGACGGATGAAAGCAGCATTATGCTATATAAGCCTCACCTATTTTGTACCTGCCTGATATCAGCAAGTGAAGCAGAGCTGGCAGTGCGCTGGCAAAATGCTGTTTTCGTCGTTTCAACATCCATGGCAGAACCTCTAATCTACACGGTTGCCTGCAGCTGTGAAAATCTTGGTTCCAGCCCTCTAAAGGTGTTAGTGAACTATTATTTTGAATGTGACCGAAAGGGGAAATGATTAAATACACAGTTGGAGACCATCAGATTAATTATATTTAACTTTAAATGAACAGCTAGATGAAATGCCCCCTGACACACATTCCCCTTATAGTCCGGCGTATGCTCTCCCTGGGTATAGGTTGCACACCGTTAATCTAGATTGGTCTCAGCAAGTCCAAGGAGGAGTTGATGCGGTTGTGAATAGGAGAGAGATGAGAAATTTCAAGAAGACAATGCAATGGACGTAGAGGTCTATGGGCGATGTGAAAACAAGAATGACTTTGCAAGGATTAAAAGGAATGCAGAAGTATAGTGAATGATGTTAGTTTAAAACAGATTTAGCTATTTGTTTGTTTGTTTGTGTATTTATTTAGTATTTATTTATTTAGCATTTATTTATTATTAAATTTATTTGCCACTCATCTTGCCACAAGGTGACTCTGGGCAACTTATAAGGTTAAAAACAATAAAACTATACAAATATACATATACATATACATATACATATACATATACATATACATATACATATACATATACATATACATATACACATATACATATACATATACATATACACACACACAGCTACATATATGCATACATACATACACGTGTGTGTGTGTGTGTGTGTGTGTTCTGTTGAACCACCTGGTATACCCAAATATGGGAGGGAGCATACTGCTTCCTTTTGCCTTTTGGCCCCAATCCAAGGGCCATCCAGGCAGTCGCTTACACAACAAACCATTTTTCTATATATAACATAGAGGTTAAAGCAACTGCCTGTTTTATATATAGTCTCCCTTTATTTTCATTTATCAGCAAAAAATGCTACACACACACACACACACACACACACACACACACACACACACACGTGTGTGTGTGTGTGTGTGTGTGTGTGTGTGTGTGTAACATTTTTTGCTGATAAATATATATATATTCGTAGGTTTTCATGGGTATAGTTTATTTATTTATTTTATTTATTATTATTTATTATCTATTTATTATCATATATTATCTATGCCGCCCTCCTCCCTAAGGACTCAGAGCGACGCACAACATTTTAAGAGAAGTTTATGTAGGTCTTGGTATATTCGGGTCTTTTCCCATGTAAGATTGAGAGTATCTTGGCGACGTTTCGACGAGGTCACACTCGTCATCTTCAGTCTAGTGTTTTTGGCTTTGTTCGCACCAGCCTGAAGATGACGAGTGTGACCTCGTCAAAACGTCGCCAAGATATTCTTAATCTTACACGGGAAAAGACCCGAATATACCAAGACTTGCATAAACTTCTCTTAAAATGTTGTGCGTCGCCCTGAGTCCTTAGGGAGGAGGGCGGCATAGAACACACACACACACACACACACACACACACACACACACACACACACACAGATACATGCATATACATATACATACATATATTTACATATACAGGGAGTCCTCGACTTATAACAATTGAACCTAAAACTTCTGTAGCTAATTTGTTAAGTGAGTCTTGCCCCATTCTACAATCTTTCTTGCCACAGTTGTTAAGTGATTCACTGCAGTCGTTATATTCGAAACATGGTTCTTAAGTGAATCTGGCTTCCCCGTTGACATTGTTTATCAGAAGGTTTAAAAGGTGATCACATGACCCTGGGACAACTGCAACCGTCATAAATATGAGTCAGTTGTCCAGCATCCAAATTTTGATCACTTGACCACGGGGATGCTGCAATGGTCATTAGTGTGAAAAGCAATCATAAGTCACTTTCTTTAGGGCCGTTATATTATAAAATTATAATAAAAATTATAAATTATGATAAAAAGATGGGGAGCTATATTTCTTTTCCTTTGTTTACCTCATACCTTATTTTCTTTGACTTAGTGTTTCTTTCTTTTTTTTACCCTAAAAAAGAATATGCACAGACACAATTTGCATTTTTTTAACCAGCTAGAGAATGGCTATTGAGAAGTAAACAGACTACTTAAAAAGAAACAGGAGCCTCGTCACTATGAGAGGACTGAAAAAGCACAACCCGGTTCAAAACCACAAATCTCTTTAGAAGGGTCAGATTAAACGTATACAAGCAACCCAACCTATCCGCACAAACGCTGGAACCAAGCTGTGGGGATGAGAACAAAGGCAGGCAGGGATCAACTGGGAAAAGAACATCTCACAGACCCTCTTAACCAGGGGTCCCCAAACTTGGCAACTTTAAGACTTGTGGACTTCAACTCCCAGTATTCCCAGCTGACTGGATAATTCTGGGAGTTGAAATCCACAAGTCTTAAAGTTGCCAAGTTTGAAGACCTCTGCTCTTATAACGGTAATGTTAAGCCAATACAAAGATCACAAAAGAGCGGACAAAGTTTATTGAATTGAGCTCATAGAACTGCGACGTCTTTAACTGACCTGATTATATGGGTTGGTAATCCTATGAAAACCTCTTATATGGGATCCAAAATTAAACTGCCCATCTTGCCAATTAGGGCTCCTTCTAATTTGCTGCCTGTCCTTCTGCCCATTATCGTATATAGTTTTTTGTTGTTGTTGTTGTTTTAATCTGGCAAGTTATTCATTCCACTTCTCATTCCTTACAGTGGATTTAACTTAGATGAGAAAAGTGTTTTCCTTTGTGATAATCATCATCAAGAAAACAAGCCTTCTCTGCATTGTCCCATCCCTTCCTCCCCAACACACACACACACACACACACACACACACACACACACACACACACACACACACACACACACACACAGGGTTAGGCTAGCTATCTCCAGTGTTGGTTGTCTCTGGCAATGTTACAACTGTTAGAATTCCCAATTTACCACTAAAAAGCTCCAGTTTAAGCCCCAGATCACCATCATCTGTTTTGCTCGCCTCTTCCCATCTCAGGAACTCTAATATTAGCCAGCTCTCCAGTCCGGAAAGCTTTATGGAGATAATTCCATCCTGTAAATTCCATCTCTTCTTTTTCACCTGGCACAGAGCTCTGCTCGGACAATAACAGGTTGTGCTTCCCTTTTATGTGAAGGTTTTATACCCAGTGAGCAAGATCGAGGTTCACTTACTTCTTCACATTTGAAAAGCTAGAAGTCTAAGGGTTAATTATAAGCCACTATAGATTGTAAATATTTAAGAACATTTCTCTTTTTTAAAAAAAAGTAAATGAAAACAACGGTGCAGGGAAATGGCTAGTGCTATTTTCTCTCTGTCTCTCCCTCTGTAGTTTTATTGCTGCAAAGACAGGATTTTGTTTGCTACAGTACTTGTTTACAAAAAAGAAAGAGACAGTAAAATCACTTGCCTACTCAGTAGCCCATAAACTACTACCTACGTATCACTCTTGTTGTCTCTATATTTTTCTATAGAGAATCACTTTGGTTTTTAGTTTTTGCTTTTATTTCAGAACTTTATTTTTTATAAAATATTTTTTTTATTTTTTAACTTTATTTTTTGTTTCAGAACTTTAGACTGTCTACAGTCGACCTCACCCCATTCCTAAGAGGTCTGTAAGGGGCATGCATAAGCGCACCATTGTGCCTACCGTCCCTGTCTTACTGTCCTATTGTCCAAATTTACCTGTACCTACTTTGCTTTTGTTTATGTTTATACCATACCTGCTATCTTGTACATGTTTTGACAAATAAATAAATAAAATATTTAACACCACCGACAATACTGCTACTCTTCAAAAAGACCTTGACCATGTATCAGAATGGTCAGACAACTGGCAACTTCAAATCTCAACCAATAAATGCTCTGTCCTACACATTGGCAAAAAAATCAGAACATAAAATACAAGCTTAGAGGACACAACCTTGTAGATGACCCTCACTCTGTCAAGGACCTTGGAGTACTAATATCTAATGACCTAAGTGCCAGAGCCCACTGTAACAACATTGCCAAAAAGGCACTAAGAGTTATTAATCGAATCTTGCGTAGCTTCTTCTCTGGCAATATTACACTGCTAACCAGAGCATACAAAATATTTGCTAGACCAATTCTTGAATACAGCTCACCTGTCAGGAACCCGCACTGCATATCGGACATCAATACAATCAAGAGAGTACAAAAATATTTCACAAGAAGAGTCCTCCACTCCTCTGCTCGCAACAGAATACCTTATTCCACCAGACTTGAAATTTTGGGCTTCGATAGCTTAGAACTTTGTCGCCTTCGATCTGACCTAAATGTAGTTCACAAAATCATCTACCACAATGTCCTACCTGCCAATGATTACTTCAGCTTCAACCGCAACAATACACGAGCACACAATAGATTCAAACTTAATGTAAACCGCTCCAAACTCGACTGCAGAAAATACGACTTCAGCAACAGAGTGATCAATGCCTGGAATGCACTACCTGACTCTGTGGTTTCTTCCCCAAACCCCAAAAACTTTAACCTTAGACTGTCTACAGTCGACCTCACCCCATTCCTAAGAGGTCTGTAAGGGGCGTGCATAAGCGCACCATTGTGCCTACCGTCCCTGTCCTACTGTCCTATTGCCTAATTTACCTGTACTTACTTTGCTAATGTTTATGTTTATACCAATACCTACTATCTTGTACATGTTTGACAAACAAATAAAATAAATAAATAAACTCTTGCAGATCCCACCACTAGCACCACAAGGCAAGTCTTAGAGCAGGAAGAAAAAACACATTGCAATGGTGTGGGGGGTAGGATGTCAAGATCTCCACATGTTTATTGACTGGAGTGTTATAAGGATCACACTTTGAGAAACTGCAGAGCTAATAAAAATATATTTAAAAGCATTTAAAATAGTTTGACTAAAAAAACCTAATCCCTGAAAGATTTTTCAGAAGTGGTTGGCCATTGACTTTTTCTTTCTACGACTGAGAAGGAATGATTGGCCCAAAGTGATCCAGCTGACCTCACACCTAAGGTGGGTCTTGAACTCATGGTCTCCCCATTTCTATTGCATTCTACCAGACTGGATGTCATGTCATTTCTCCTGCTCTTACTGCTGATCTCTTGCCATCCAAAATGTTCTACTGTTCATGATTGATCAGCAAATAGAACCTTTGCTCAAATCACAATGTCTTATACACCAAAGACACAAAAATGCAAGGATTTCTTTATCCATAAAAGAAAACAACAATGTATTCAACAATCAACATTTTGCTATCTTTGAAGGATGCCAAAAACTAAGCAGACCCTGCCATAGTATAGGGAGGAGTAGGAGTAGGGGAGTAGGAGTAGGAGGAGAGGAGTAGGAGGAGAGGAATAGGAGTAGGAGAAAAAGAAGAAGAAGAAGGGGAAGGGGAAGGGGAAGGGGGGGAGGGGGAGGGGGAGGAGGAGGAGGAGGAGGTCACCTAAGGGTCCATTCTGCTTAATGGTGATTCACCCAGAGCCATCTGTAGCATGTGTGTATATTTATGTGTGTGTGTGTCAAATCCTGCAAAAAAATATGGCATCATGCTCAGAGCCCTACCTTTTATATGTGCAAAGCATGTATAAAAGGGTCAGGTCTTCCATTGCAATGTCCTGCCCACCATCTGGCAGATTTGACATGAATACAGTACATATACAGATGCCTTGATGATTCTCTCCCTTCCAAACTCTCCAGAAGCCTAATTCTCATTCTTCAATTAGCAAGAATAGAGCCAATTCTGGATGTTAGGGTTGGAGGAAGAGGAGGAGTTGCTTTGTTTTTTAAAAAAAAATCCCAGTTCCTACAAGCGATATACTTTTGATTTTAGCCTGGTTCTTCCCTGCGTAGCTAGGAATGTATTATTATCGTTCTTGTTGTTGCTGTCTATTTATCAGCTGTCTCTTAAAACAAGTTCTTTAGGCAAGGTAAAACAAAACAGATTAGTTTTGTATAATTAAATACCAAATTAAGATCCTAAACAACCCTAAAACTAGCACAAGAATGATTAAATTCTGGCGAGTGCTTTGAAACGTAACAAGAACTAAAATCTCAGAACTAAAAATAGTGCAAATGTCATCAGCAACAAAGTCTTTGTAAGTCACAACTGTGTTCGCCCAGAGTTAATCAGTTCAGCTAAAGACCTAATGCCTGCATTTCTGCAATAGGATAAACTTGGTTCGTTTAAACCTTGGCTTCTTTTATGCAGGCGAATGATGTTTGGTTTCCGTGTGTTTCGTGAAGTTTATGAGTCTTATGTATTATTGAAACTCAGAAAATGGGTCAATTCAGTGACCAAGGTAAGTGTGTGGATGCAAGCGCTGAATTATACATTAGATCTTTAAACCTCCCCATTAATCTTTTAAGAGGAGGTGGCTCTTAAAGGTCCAGGAGATTTTTTTTAAGGGCTTGTCTGTCATTGAAAAGAGAAAATGTGGGTGCCAGACAAACAGTCCAAAAGAAAGCTGTCCCCAGACAAGAAATGCATGTTTTGCCTCAGTTGCCTCCGGTGACAAGGAAATGGACAGTCATTAACCTTCTCAGCAGTGACATTCAGTAATTTGTCTAATTAGATTTTTAAAAAGGATGGGGGAGCAAAAGCAAAGCAGGCATGGAGGGTCTGAGGCTGAGGTTTCACAAATTGTGAGCTCTAAGCAACATTACAGGAAATCTAGAACTTGTTAAGAGAACACTATCTTGGTGAGAAGGTTCCGTGAATGAGAGCTTCCTTCCAGTTGATCCCAACCCAACTTGACTGTTATAATGAGAGTTGTAGACCAATGCATCCAGAAGCTGCCAGCAAGGAGAAGGCTATATCTATGGGTTAATTTTATAATGGTCCAATGGACCAAGGGACACCCAATTTCAAATTATCCCTTCAGGCTCCACAAAACTCATTGACCTACTCTCTCAACCTACTTGAAGATTAAATTGGCAAAACCCATGCAGATCAGTTTAAGACTATGGGGAGAGCACGAAATACAGCCATGATTTTAATCACTGTCATATGGATCATCAACAACACATCCTCACTGTGAACTGAAAACAGAGCCAAGAACTCTATCATCAAACTGTTTGCAGCCAAAAATATAATACAACATAATAGGAACAGGTGAGGGAGCCAAGTTGTATCCTGCAAAAGAAACGAAGATATAACACTCACCTGCTTCAAGAGGCTAAACTGTACATAAGATTTCCTTCTCGATAATTGCATTCAGACAACATGCTTAACCAAGTCAAGTAGAGACCAAGTATCATGATATGTACAATGACCTATGTTTTGCTAGCTTTTTATGGCTTAATGTGCTCTGCGAACTCACATCCTTTGATTCGTTTATGGTGCGACGTATTGCACTGCTCTGCAGAATACAATACAATGTCCTGTATTGTACGAAGTAGACACCTTCAGCAGCCATCACATTAAAACATTTCTGTGCACTCAGTGCAATCAGTCTCCCCACCTCACTTTTCTCATCTGTAAAATGGGTGTGCCTCCGGCTTCCCTTTCAAGGATTTTTCTGCATGTTAAAATGTTACAAAAGTTAAAAGCAGCTGTCACAGTGGCCACAATGAAAAATTCCTTGCAGAAATGGGTAAATCACTATCCAGTTGTGACTATTACTGGCTCAGCCTGAATTATAGAGGACTGTAAGAACTAGTGTGGCTGAAGGAATGTACAATATTCCTTCTCCGACATAATGTATATACATCATCAAAAAGTGGCAACGCAATTATACGATGAGCCAGGAAGTTTCTGATTCAAATCCTGTCTTTGCCAGGACCTTTTAAAAAAAAAAGCTAATGTCTCTGTGCCCCCCCCCCACCTGATAGTTGCTACCAGGATTAATGGATGCAATTTATCAGGACATGAAACAATTGCCCAGCTGGGAAAAAGGCCCACAGCTCAGTGGCACATCCTATACTTTATGCATGCTCAGGACAACTACAGAAGGAAGTCTTGCAAGCCAATGATTCTTCCCATTATATCACACTTTTGCCCTGGGAGCTGAAGGTGGCACATCTGCGGATTTTCCAGTTTTTATTCCTAGAACCACCCTGTTCTATGAGAGAGAAACTCAGTCACTCCGTGAGTGGAAGAACTTGAATCCAGATCTCCTTCCCTGGTTCCAGTTTTTTTTTAAAAAAAAAAAATCTTATCTGGTGTTCTCCAGATAATTAAGATTATAATGCCCACAAACCAGCCATTCTGCCAGTTGTTATCTTAGCTAGGAATGATGTAACTGGTAATCTTACATAATCAGAGGGCCTCTGATTGAGGAAAGGTACAAGTAGTCTGTCTGCTGAGGCAGCTTGATATTTTTGACTATCCAAGCAATGAGGTAACCCAAAGAACTCTCAGAGGGTGTGATATTCATGTACCTCTTTTATTTGCTGTCCCCAGCACTTCAGAATCTTGGTTGGGTTTGCATAAGACACTTAACCAGGTAATTTTTAAAATCTAGTGGCTGTATATGCATAACATGTAAAGGGGGATTTGATTTGTTTGTCTCAGTGGTTCAGTGGGTTATATGAACCCAGTCCATTGGATTATGATTTAATATATTGAGAGAACCCAAACTGATGAGGCTTGTTACCAGGTTAAATAACCAGCCATGTTCACCCATGTTAAATCCTAAGCAGGTAAAATCTCACAATCAACGTCTATGTTCACATAACATGCTTACTCATATCCTGATTTAACATTCTGGCCAGACTGACAACAAATATGTGAAATCAATAGCTGAATTTCCACTATACGATGCATTATCACCTGTACCATTTTAATCTAGTGTGCTCCGCGGATTCAACCTTAGATTTTGTGCTGCTGAGCCCAAAGGATCTCCTTAACTTAGCTTACGTCATTTACAGGCTACTCTCTATTTCTGTATATAAGCAGATGGTTTTGTTCACATACTTATGCAAAGTCTTACACACTGATTGGCTGAACTGTTTGCACAATTCATGCTTTCTTTTCACCTTTGCCTGGTCTTAAATGTTCCTGTTATGCCTTTTCTTGCAGGTATAAGAGAACACCAATAGCAGAACAGGTATGTATATGCGGTAAAGGAGAAGTCGAAGATATCTCACATGTTTTATTGTACTGTGAGTTATACAGAGTTTATAGGTCAGTGTATATTCTCCCCTTATTAGAGAGATTGCCAGGGAGAGCAGACAATTTTTATGTAGGCTTTCTCCTCCAGGACTCAAACCCGGCTTCCACATGTGCAGTGGCAAAATTCTATGTTGCTGCAATGTCCACAAGAAAAAAAAATGGTTACAAAATTATAGTCGTCAACTTGTGCCAAATTTTTGAAGATATCTCTAACAATTTTTGGAAAATTATATTTACTCACATACTTATCAGCTCTCCACTCACGTAAACTAGGGAGTGACCCTAACTGTTTGAGAACATGTATTTTTTTTAAACAGGGATGTTATTATCGACTATTAATGTCAGTACTGTTTTTTAATATATTGTAAACAGTGATGTCTATTGCTGGCCTATGACCATAATAAAGTTATATTCTATTCCTTTCTTGCAACCAATACAGAAAACTTCCGTTTTACTGTGCAACTTTCCATGTGCCAAAATGTGCCCTCTGCAAATACAGAGGATTCCCCTTAGGGCACTTCCCACAACATTCAGAGCAGAATGCAGGAATATGGCTAATCTCTACACAACATCCCTTACCAAATTGCAACTTCAAATCTCCTGGGAATGTTTCCAAATTATCCTTGGTGAATTATTCCAAAAAGCTACTTAATGCCCTACAATGGACTAATGTTCTTATCTTTCCTCTCTCCTCTGTTGTCTTTGCAGAAATGTGATCCACCCTATAACCCAGTGGAGGGGAAAAAAACTCTTAGGAAACCTCCAGGTCATCTTCTCCTAGGAAAAGGTTGGAACAAACCTCTCTTCCCCCTCCAAAAAAAAAAAAAACACCTCACCACTTTAATTTCTTTTGCTCCTGGACTTGGGTGACCAAATAAAGACACTGGCTCTTTAAGAAAATAACATAGAACGATGTAAAATTCCAGGGATGTTCCCCTCTTGCTGAACATTAATTTCCAAAACATACAACTATGTTCTCTCTCTCTCTCTCTCTCTCTCTCTCTCTCTCTCTCTCTCTCTCTCTCTCTCTCTCTCTCTCTCTCTCTCTCTCTCTCTCTCTCTCTCTCTCACACACACACACACACACACACACACACACACACACACACACGGAAAACCTAGGTATATCTCCTAACCTCCCTTCCCCATCCAAAAGAGAGCTGTCAAATTACTGCAAGTCAACATCCCCATCCTCTCAGGGACCAATGCCTTGCTTTTAATTTCTCCACCAGACAACTGGAGAAGGAGTGCATTCTTTGCAATCAAGCCAAGTCTCAAGAGCTTCCCCACGAAGCCCTTTGGGTTATTGTCTTCTTCCTTTACGAAACAAAACAAATCACATGGAGAGTATCTGAGGGGTGCCGAGTCTCTCATCTGCCTCCTTCTCCCGAGAGGCATAACCACTATCCACCTTCTGCTCTCTCCCCCAACCCCCAACCCCACTCCCGAGGCTCCCGTTCTTTCCACTGATCTTTGCAAAGGGAGAATACCAAGCCCAGTCAAACAGACACAACAGATGGGACTGCAGCCAAAAAGCCTCTTGTTAATAAGCTTTCCTGCACCACCACCCTGTCCCCACACCTCCTCCTCCACCACTGCCGCTTCTCCCTTAGGCAATTGCAGGGCTTCGCGGTCTGCTGTGACCCTCCGTCGCCAGCTCTCTCCCCACGGCCCCCACTTTCCTCCCCCTCGGCCCAAGGCAAGCAAGGTTGTCCCCCTCCACCCACCCCACCCCCTCCTGCCTTATCCTACCTTGCTGGGGAATTCTGCGCCCTTGTGATCTTGTGTCCGTGCCAGTCACTGCAGCTGGGTTTGGCCTCGCCTCTCTCCTGCCAGCCTCTTCTCCCTTCTGGATTCCCCGGGATCTCAGCCTTCTCTGCCTTCTGCCTTTCCTCGGATGCTTGGCCCAGCTCTGGCTCCGTCCCTGGCTTCTTCGCCGGCCAATCTTGCTTCTCAACAATCGCCCTGCCGTTCTCTTTCGGAGCATCCCCCAGTGAACGGCTCCTGAAGTGCTGGACAGCTCAGGACCATAGAGTCAGCCGTGGAGTGGTGCAAGACCGTCACCTGACTCCCAGCTTTCACCTTCCACAGAGCCCCCTAAAGGCGAGAACAGAAGGAAGCAGGCAAGAAGCTGAAAAGGGAAGATAAAAGCTGTATACGGTAATCCAGTTTTAATGGTGCGAGCGCGTGCCTCTGTGTGTGTGTGTGTACATATATATAAATATGCGCGCGCACTTCACCGACTTACCTATATGGGTTCAGAGAGAGAAAAGGGGAAGGAGAGAGTTTTTAAAGCGGCAAACGGAAGAATATATTTTCGAAAGCAAAACGAACTGGCTTCTGTCTTTTTCAGTAGTTCTGGCATAACTAACACGTAATAGTCAACATGAGAGTGGCATTAAAACGTGCAGTGTGACGTGCTTCTAGCTAGCAGGATAAAAGTCTGTAGCGATTCTCAGTCATCCAGGTCATGGTTGTCCAGAAGGGGCTTTTTCAGGAGGCAACTGGAACTTTCTTGTCTTCTCCTTTGAAGACGTTTCGCTTCTCATTCAAGAAGCTTCTTCAGCTCTGACTGGATGGTGGGGGATGGAAGGATCTGCAAGGATTTTTAGATTTATTATTAGAGTTGGAAAGGACCTTGTAGGTCATCTAGTCCAACCACCTGCTCAAACAGGAGTTCCTACACCCTTTGAGACAGATGGCAGTCCAGTCTCTCCTTGAAGGTTGCAAGTGTTGGGGCTCTCACAACCTCCACTGGCAAGCTGTTCCACTGGTTGATCGCTCTCAGTGTCAGAAAGTTTCTCCTTATTTCCAGGTTGAATCTCTCCTTGGTCAGCTTCCATCCATTATTCCTTGTTTGGCTTTCTGGTGCCATAGAGAACAGCCTAACCCCCCTCCTCTCTGTGGCATCCCCTCAAGTATTGGAACACTGCTATCATGTCACCCCTTGTCCTTCTCTTCGCTAGACTGGCCAAGCTCAGTTCCTGCAACCGCTCTTTGTATGTTTTATTTTCCAGACCCTTTATCATCCTGGTTGCTCTCTTCTGCACTTTCTCTAGAGTTTCAATGTCTTTTTTGTAGTGTGACCAAAACTGGATGCAGTATGGTCTAGGTGTGGTCTGACCAAGGCTTTATAGAGTGGTTCTAGTACCTCTCTGGTCCTTGATTGTATCCCTCTATTTATGCAGCTCAGGACTGCGTTGGCCTTTTTGGCTGCTGCTGCACACTGCTGGCTCATATTTAGTTAGCTGTCTACCAGGACTCAGAGATCCCTCTCGCAATTGCTGCTATTGAGTGTGGTTTTGCCCAGTTTGTATGTGTATTTTTGATTCTTCTTACCTAGGTGCAGAATTTTACTTTTCTCCGTGTTAAATTTCATTTTATTGGTTTGGGCCCAATGTTCGAGTCTGTCACGGTCCCTCTGGATTTTGAGTTTGTCCTCTGGGGTGTTTGCTACTCCTGCCAGCTTGGTGTCATCTGCAAATTTGGTTAGTTCTCCTGCTATTCCCTCATCTAGGTCATTTATGAAGATATTGAAGAGTACTGGGCCTAGGACGGAACCTTGTGGTACCCCACTGCTTACTTCTCTCCATGTGGACTGAGAGCCATTGAGGACTACTCGCTGGGTACGGTTGGCCAGCCAAGGAGTATAAATCCTTCCATTCCCCACCATCCAGTCAGAGCTGAAGAAGCTTCTTGGGTGAGAAGCAAAACGTCTTCAAAGAAAAAAACAAGAAAGCCCAGTTGCCTCCTGAAAAAGCACCTTTGGGACTTCTAGCAGGATATGGAACCATATGCAAAACTCTGGTTGGCCACCAGAGGGGAGGAAAGAATCAAATTGTTCTGTATTCCTTTGCTGACACATCTGGTGCTTGTCTAGATTTTGCAGCTCTGATATATTAAACTGAATTTAAGGAATCAGACAGGCAGCTGGGCTCTCTTCTCAGAATTGCTTTCCATCCTTTTCCCCCACTCTCTATAAAATATTCCATTTTATCTATTAAATTATTTATTTATGACATTTATCTGACTGCCTGAAACCAACCAGACAGTAGGCAGCTTATGGAATATTAAAACAGGAATGCAAAATCGGAATAAGAATGAAATAAATTTCATTCAATAAATTTTATAAATAAATAAAAATAGCAATAGCTATTTCCTGAGCACATGACATTTTCCAAGAACTGGGGTTTTTTTTAAAAAATTCTCTTCTTTATTACATTTATTCACTTGCACTTAACATAAAACTGGATTTCTCCTGAGCAAGTTGTAATTTTCATGTGGCTCACTGATGGATGATTCTGTTTTGATTATATAAGGTCAGCCTTCAGCCAATGAACAATGGCATAATTACTATACAGGAGTTGAACGCTGAATTCACCTTCAGTAGTGTTTTATTTGCTTAACTGGTTGAATGGAAGCTTCCAGTATCAAGAAGGAAACTCTGAAACTTCCTGTTTTACTGCAGATTCTGATTGTGCCACTGATGTCTGTGAACAAGGATGAGGCTAATAAGGAACTGTCCGATATTTTTAAAACCAAATGCGAAGATATCAGTTAGGAGATGAATGTCAGCAGAGAGATTTCACGCCATAAGAACTGTGTTGAATCAGAGCAAAATTCAGTCTAGGCCAGCATCCTATTTATAATAGACACCAATTATATCCTTTTAGGAAAGCCTCTAAGACGTAATAAGGCCAATAGAACAGCTTTGGTTTTATAGCCAGTCAAATGTAAGCAAGTAATAGTTAAACACATTTTGGCTTACTTCAGGAACAATAAATATTTCGGCCCAGGGCACTTTTGGAATTTGGAATACATGGTAGATACACTTATAAAATAGATGCCATCAGGGCTTGCCTATGTCAGGGTTCCAAGTAACACCCCCAACCAAGTAAGACTCAGAGGCAATCAGTTCTTCAAAGATCCATTGTCAAGCCATCTTTGATTGGAGACTTTGGCCTGCCACACTTTATGCTTTAGAATGCATTCTTGCTGTGGGAACTTAGGAGGAGCTGTTGCATGAGGGGTGTAGAGATGTAACCATAACAAATTCCTTCTAGATTCTCAAGGTCATCCTTTGTTCAGCACCTGCCCGGAAGCTGATGGGAGTAACGGACATGTAGGCAAAAGACGACTGGTCAACGTGATGAACTTGTGGGTGTGGGGGCAAAGGAATGAACTTTAAACTGAGTGGAGAAACCCTCGTAGCTTTAGATTCGGGTTTCTCACAGATGTGCCAACATGGCTCTGTTAATAAATTGGAACTTTGAAGAATACTTTGCCTCGGACTCTGATTCAGTTTTGGATGCTATTTGGAACCCTGACACCCATTTTATTGGAGATGTCATATTGGCACATCTGGGAAAACCCGAATCTAAACGCTCCCGGGTTTTCCCCACCCAAAAGAAAGTCAAAGTCCCTTTCCCTGCACCCACATGTTCATCACATGGTCCAATCAATCCACCGTCCCAACTGGGGATGCCTCCCAGGCACACCCCTCCAGGTGTAGGCTGAACGTCCTTGACTCTCAGAGAAAAGAATGTTGTTATGGCTAAATAACTCTACCAACTCCATACAACCCCCACTCCCACTTTCCAACAGTACTACGTGTGGCAGCCCTGAAGATCCAAAAGAAAAGATGGCCTCCAGGGCTGACAGCCTAGTCATAATACCCATAAACTGGAAGGCGAATTAGTGACCTCCTTCTACAATTAGGCCTTTTAAATAAAGGAATCCACAGGATATGGTCAAAAGATGGTGGCCACAATGGTTCACATGAAACTGGATCCTTTTATTATGAGCACCGTGCATGTCACATACATAAACGAATAGCTAGATCTTCAAGCATACCATCTTGGCTGTTTTGACTACATCCTCTGGGTGCCTTGCTTAAGTGAGATATTTGTGTGGCACAAACATAGCTATTGAAATAGAAGAAGCTAGTCTTCTACAGCATGTCACCTTCCTATTTACTTTATTTTATTAAATTTATAAATGTCAGGATGGTGGAACAGGAAGATATTATAGGGAAGAAGTAAGATATCTGGAATCTATTCATGTCTTCAACTGCTAGGCTCTTTGTTCCAGATTCAACATGTTGCATTATTTCAATTACCTGATTGAATGGATCACATATTTTTAAAAGAAACATTTCTGTGTACAGGACAGTATTAACTCAATCAGCCAATGACCCAATAAAATTTTGTGGGTGGGTTTTGGCAGCAGAAAGTCACACTAAATGCCTATGGAGATTCTCAGTCATCCAGGTGATGGTTGTCCCAAAGGTGCTTTATCAAGAGACAACTTGATTTTCCGGTTTTTCTTTGAAAATGTTTTACTTCTCATCCAAGAAGCTTCTTCAGCTTCTTGGATGAGAAGCAAAACTGAAGAAGCTTCTTGGATGAGAAGCGAAATGTCTTCAAAGAAAAACCAGAAAGTCCAGTTGCCTCTTGAAAAAACACCTTTGGGTCACACTAAATGTATTTATAATCTTCATTTTGGCAATCGAGAGCCCCCAGCCACTTTGTCCAGATATGACCTACTATCCCATGAACCTGTGCACCAAGAGAATATTGGCAAGACTTAATGCCAATATTATCTCCTTCCCCATTGGCTGGGCAGACAGCAGTAGGTGTGATTTGACCATAAAAATCAATTAGTGTTTGGGAGATACGTTTTGTGTGACCAGGCCTTCGTTGTGATGGAGATGTTTTCCTTTTCAGTCTCTTTTTCTCAGTAGTTCTTTTTCTTGAAAGACCAGGTAGATGTTATGAGTCAGGACTCAGGTACTGACCCCAACTGTGAAGAAGAGACTCCAGCAGAACCTATGTAATGTCAGCCTCAGGAAACACAAAGCCAAGAACCACATGAGGCTGATCAAAAACAGGCACTACCTGGACAGCTGGAGTAGTCAGATAAGAATTACATAAGACCTCCCAGCCCCTGCACACAGTAAGTAAAGAGGAGAGTAGAACAGAGAGATTTCTTGCCAAGAAAGAAGTAAATCTCTTGGTTAATGACAGCTGGCTGCAGAGGCAATCCTGATCCATGTTCCTTTGCTGGAAACAACTGTCTGATCTCTGGCTCTTGCATGACAAATTATGTGGATTCTGCATCTGAAATTCTGACCTCTGGACTGTCTGACCCTTAGCCCAACTCTTGGAACCTTGGACTGACTTTGGACTATTTTCTATGCTATTTTAAAAAAAACTATTCAAGCAAGCATCTGTCATGAGTCTGTTTTGATTTGCATACTCTGACTGTTGTTATCTCTTTGACCTTGAGTAAACTGAACTACCATAGCAACTGTGTGAGTATTTGAACCACTAGCGGGACAGTAGGCAAAACAGAACAACTGACTGAGATTTGGAGTTTCTACAATAGCACTGTGGTAGAGTTCATCCTAGTCTATCTGGAACAAAATCCAATCCTCTGGAGATTCAATGCCTTGTTCAACTGGTCCTTTTTTATATATTCCTACAGTACATGAAATCCCCCACTGCTCACTTAAGAATGTGAGAACAGAGCCAGGTGCCTTTTGATGTGCTTTCATACAGGCAGGACATCAAATAAGAAATATGCGTGAACAATCTAAGGGAGAACAAGAAATTCTATTGCAAAAGGGAGCAATAGAAACTTAAACAAGCAAGAAGTGAAATGAGCAAATTAGAAAAATGAAATGGCAAACAAGACTTGCACTCTTCTAGACACTAAGTTTTGCCAAGTTCAGTATGAATTACTCCTGTGTAAAATCCTATAATAGTTTTTTTTACTTATCAACTTCACGATGTATGTATTTCAACTCCCAGAATTCCCCAGCCAGCCAATAACACTGTTTTAAGTCATTGTAACTTACTCCCAGGTAAAGGCCTATAAAATTACAACCTTCTTGTGTAACAGAGTTGTTATTTATTATTTACTATTTCAGTTCCTGTGCCTTTCTACCCCTTGAACACATGGTCATACGGTTAAGACTGAACTTTGGAAAGTGAATTAGGGACAGGTGTCTTATTCATACTTGTTTGTTCGGTGAATTTATAAACTGCTGCTTAGTATATAATTCCCAGGGTGTGCTATTATTCACATAATTAATCTTGCCTTTTACAAAAAGGCACCCTCCCTTCTCACAAGCATCTCAAAGTGTAGAATTATTTGCTGAGCATTTTTCTCACCATCTCCATTCCCCCCTTACCTCCTCCAGGGAGTGGTGGTGGGGGAAATGCTCTCATTTTTTACTTAGAAACAAAAAGCTGCAGGGGAAAAGGCACAGGGTTTTCTTTGCCTTCACAGAATTTGAACATTGCAGCAGTGGAAGCTTGGTGCGTTGCTGCTGAGCAGTGTGGTAAATCACAGCAGATGAATTAAAATCCCCAAATAAACCGGTAAATGGCAATCATAAAACCTCCAAACACCCTACATAAATCAGGAAGGAAAATCTTTTTCAACAGGCTTGCAGGAGGAGAGAGGGGTCTATTTAAGGAAGCCCTGTCTCTATGAAAAGAGAGTATATCAAGATGCAGGGATGGAGAACTGGGCATTTGGAGCTCTCCGGGTCAAACAAGTGACGGGTAAAAGAGCAAGTGGCAGAAAGTAGGTCACAAATATGTCAATAGAAAGCAGAAATCGGAGAGGCAGCTTTTATTACTTTTGATCCAAGGAAGAAAGTCATTGCTTTCCATGCAGAAAGTGCAAAATTGAATGCCTGGCATCTCCAGGTGACACTGGAGCCCTTCTGCCTGGATTCTGCTATAGCATCCTGATAAACTATAATGAGCTTTGCTTGGTTTCAGTTTAGGGTGTGATATAGCCAGGACAATAGCACTTAGACCAGTGTTTCCCAACCTTGGCAACTTGAAGATGTCTGGACTTCAACTCCCAGAATTCCCCAGCCAGCGAATGCTGGCTGGGGAATTCTGGGAGTTGAAGTCCAGACATCTTCAAGTTGCCAAGGTTGGGAAACACTGACTTAGACTTATATACCGCTTCATAGAGCTTTACAGCCCTCTCTAAGCGGTTTACAGAGTTCAGCATATTGCCCCCAACAATCTGGGTCCTCATTTTACCGACCTCAGAAGGATGGAAGGCTGAGTCAACCTTGAGCCTGGTGAGATTTGAACAGCTGAACTGCTGAACTAGCAGTCACTGAAATGGGTTGCAGTGCTGCTTTTAACCACTGCGCCACCTCGGCTCCTAAGGACCACCAGATTTAGGCAGCAAAAACCCACATGGCCATTAGGTGGCAGCCAAGAGACAGAAAACTACCTCTTTGCTGCCATCAAATGACGGTCTGGATTTTGCAGCTCAGACTCAATAGTTTGACCTGCTGTAATTTATAAACCATAGTTTATGGCTCAGTTTGATGTCTGAACCATGCTGCTATGATTTGAATGGACTATGATTAAAACTGGTTTAGCAGGTTTCAATCTAGCCAGTTTCTTTTCTATAATTTAATAGCTATTCGGATTTTAACGATTCAGATTTTGAAGCCCGATCTGGCTGCCTGGCTGAGGTTTACATAACAAAGCACAATAGGCCAAAATGGGATTGGGTAACTTGTGATTTGCATGATGTATGAGTCAGGACATCATGGTGAACTATAATACAGTTTACAAGTAGGCCTTGACTTACAACCATTTATTTAGTGACCGTTTAAGGTTATAATGACACTGAAAAAAATGTGACTTATGAGCAGTTCTCTCAATTATGCCCATTGCAGCATCCCTACAGTCATGTGATCAAAATTGAGCACTTGGCAACCAGCATGTCTTTATGATAGTTGCAGAGTTCCAGGCCCATGTGATCACTATTTGCAACCTTCCTAAATGACCTCTGACAAGGAAAGTCAATGGGGGAAGACAGATTTGTTTAACGACCATGTGATTCACTTAACTTGTAGTCAAGGAGGCACTATAATTTAATTTAATTTAATTTAAAGTTCGTATAGGCCGCCCAATCCCGTAGGACTCAGGGCGGCGTACAACAGTAATAAGAACAATACAATAAAACAATTACAAATAAATAATGATGGTACCATGTCACATTCATGCAGCCACCAGAAGCAACTGATCCACAGGTGCCTTATTATGTATGCCTGTACTGCTTATTAAATGGAGCCTAAGAGACAAGTTGGAATTTCACAAGATAATTACAGATTAACAGAGTTGGAAGGGACCTTATAGGTCATCTAGTCCAACCCCCTGCCCAAGCAGGAGACCCTACACCATTTCTGACAAATGGCAGTCCAATCTCTTTTTGAAAGCCTCAAGTGATGAAGCTCACACAACTTCTGAAGGCAAGCAGTTCCATTGGTTGATTGTTCTCACTGTCAGAAAATTTCTCCTTATTTCTAGGTTGAAACTCTCCTTGATCAATTTCCATCCATTATTCCTTGTCTGGCCTTCAGGTGCTTTGGAAAATAGCTTGACCCTTTCCTCTCTGTGGCAGCCCCTCAAGTATTGGAACACTGCTATCATGTCTCCCCTGGTCCTTATCTTCACTAGACTAGCCATGCCCAGTTCCTGCAACTATTCATCGTACGTTTTAGCATCCAGCCCCCTAATCATCCTGGCTGGTCTTCTCTGCACTTTTTCTAGAGTCTCAACATCATTTTTATAGTGTGGTGACCAAAACTGGATGCAGTATTCTAGGTGTGGTCTTACTAAGGCTTTGTAGAGTGCTTTAAAGCTTTCTCTAAGCAGTTTGCAGAGTCAGCATGCTGCCCCCAAAATCTGGGTCCTCATTTTACCAACCTTGGACGGATGGAAGGCTAAGTCAACCTTGAGCTAGTCAGGATTGAACTCCTGGCAGTGGGCAGAGTTAATCTGCAATGCTGCATTCTAAATACTGTGCCACCACAGCTCATTCTTCCAAAGTAGACGTAAATCTCAAAATTTTAATCTAACAAAAAGAGGAGGATATTAAATATATGAGAGGTTGTCTTAATTGCATTTTTACATTGAATTTAAGTTGAATTAAATCAACTTGTTTGATCAGGTTGACTGTGAATCTTGCATGTCACACCAATGCCAAAACAGATATCAAGGTGAAAACGTTTGTCCATTCTTTTTATTTATTTGATTTTGACACTTCGTCTCCAATCTACTTACAGTATATTGAATAATAGCCCTCCACAAATAGCTTGGAAGAGTAATTACTTACCTGATTGGAGATTGCCCTAACCCAGGGGTAGGCAAAGTTGGCTCTTCTATGACTCGTGGACTTCAACTCCCAGACTTACTGAGCTAATCATGCTAGCTCAGGAATTCTGGGAGTTGAAGTCCACGAGTCATAGACGAGCCAACTTTGCCTACCCCTGCCCTAACCAAAGCCAAATAATATTGACTAGCTTGGCAATGCATTACTAATCTAAAAAAATTGCATTGCCAATTAAAATGAATCTAGGTTTAGGGTTAGATCTACCTGGAATCCTGATCAAAAACTGTGGCTAGGGGTAAATTCTTAGAGATTTTCTAAGGAAAGAGACAATATTGACAACTTCATTCAAAGTTATTTGTGGGCCCACAGTAAAATACATTTGGAAATCCCATTGTCAATTAATTGAATCTAGGGTTACAGTTAGGGTTAGGGTTAGATTTTCTTGGACTCATGGCCAAAAACTAATGCTAGGGATAGATTCTTAGAAGTTTTCTAAGGAAAAAGACATTGGGAACTTTTCGCTAGGAGTTGTTTCTGGGCCCACAATAAAATACATGGGAAAATCCCATTGTCAATGAATTGAATCTAGTGTTAGGGCTAGGTTAAGTCTACTTGGAGTCATGGCCAAAAAACTAATGCTGGAGATAGATACTAAGTGGTTTTCTAAGGAAACAACCCATTGTCAGTCTTTTGCTGATGTCCACAAACAACTCCCAACAAAAAACTGTCAACGTTGCATTCCTTAGAAAACAGCTAAAAGCATTTCCCTAGCATTAATTTTTGGTCATGACTCCAAGTAGATCTGTCCCTAACCCTAATCTTAAACCTAGATTCATTTTCATTGGCAAGGGGGTTTTCTCATGTATTTTACTAGGGTCCACAAGCAACTTTGAACAAAAACCTGCCAACATATCTTTGCTTAGAAAAGAATCTATCCCTAGCATTAGTTCTTGGGTAAGACTCCAAGTAGACCTAACTCTAACTCTAACTCTAACTCTAACTCTAACTCTAACTCTAACTCTAACTCTAACTCTAACTCTAACTCTAACTCTAACTCTAACTCTAACTCTAACTCTAACTCTAACCCTAACCCTAACCCTAACCCTAACCCTAACCCTATCCATAGTGTTGGAAGAAATATCCTTCTGGGTTCAGTTCCAAGTGGGAAGAAATACACTGGAAACATGGAGACTGTTTGGAAAGATGGTTTTTAATGGTGGACAGGACCACATGGTTTGAGGTCCTGTGGGAAAAGGAAAGAAATGCTGAGAGTGCCTGGGTTTTATGCCCTCTGTTGGGTTTTGAATTGGAGCTTATGGTTGTCAGACTCCCATGGGACCATGCAGGGGCAACTCTGTAGGCTGTCCTGAGTCCCAGGCTTGATTGACTCTTGCTGGGTGATGATGTAATGAAAGGGCTTTGGGCAATTTCTACTATGGCTCTGCCTGAAGGAGGTAGATCATTGTTATGTAGAATAGACTGGCCCAGGCCTTAATGGCCCATTGACAAAGGTGGGGGGGAGCTGAGTTTCTGCCTCCCTTTTAGGGGAAATATTCTGCCCTTTTAATATTTCCTAAAATATCTCATTTTCCTAGGAGAGGGGTGGGTGCTAACTTCCTACAGTAGACTCATTTTCATTGTCAATGGGATTTCCCCCTGTATTTTACTGTGTTCCAGAAACAACTACAAACGGAAAGCTGTCAACATCTCTTTACTTAGAAAACCTCTAAAAATCTATCCCCAGCATTAGTTTTTGGCAAATGACTCTTATAGTAGATCTAACCCTAACCCTAGGGAGAGGAGTGGGAAGGGAGGGGGAGAAGAAGGAGAAGGAGATTTGGTAACCCTGCTCCAAGGAGGAGGAAAATGAATGATAGGGAGAACAAATCCTGTTCCAACCGTGCCAGATAACAGTGCCTAGCTCACCCCACCCATTTCTAGCTGCTCTTTTTATCTTGCCAATGAAATATTCATGGGGCTTCTGCTCTGAGCAATGACTTTGCCTTCATTCTAGGTCTGCTTCTTAATAGCTTCGATAGTGCAGGCCATAAATGTAATTCGTAGGGAAAAGTGGGCTGCGTGCATTGCAATTTCGAACATGCATGGATGGAGGGCAGCAATTGTTTCTTTGTATGGTACTAAACCATGTAAGTATGGCAATTAAAATGGAGAGCAGAGAAGAAGTTTTGCGGGTCTTTTTTTTTTTTCCTTCTGAAGTGGCTCATCCCAAAAAAAAATAAATCAGGAAGATCTGCCACAGATTTTGGCATAGCAAATAATGTAGCATGGTTCAGCAACAACTTTAATTGTGATGTCCTGTCCATATTTCTCATTCAGAGACACAAGCAAGCAGGAGGAAAGAGAAATTTTGGGGTGTCGCATCTACCCATCCCACCACATGGAACCACACTGGAGATTTCCATTAATTTAATTTCAGGGGCAGGGACCTCTATTTCACTCAGAATATTCTGCTTCTAGAATTTTCTAGGTTTAAAAAGAGTCGTGCTTGGAAAACAGGTCTTCAGAAGCAAAAAAACACTCTTTATTCTCTTTCCTTCCTTCCTTCCTTCCTTCCTTCCTTTCTTCCTTCCTTCCTTCCTTCCTTCCTTCCTTCCTTCCTTCCTTCCTTCCCCACATTTTTAAGAATTTCTCAGCAGGAACGTCCATAGGGGAGGGGTTGTCAAAAAAGTCAAAATGATGCCTGTGAATGTACCATTGAAGCCCCTTATGTAGCATATGTTTAAAGGGGGAGAGCAGGATTTCAATCACATGATTGTGACTGGCCACTTTGATACTTTTTTATCCCTGCCTATGGATGCCCATCCTTCCAGAATAAGTTACGAAAATCAACAATTCACATAACTTGGCCCTCAAGTGTATAAACTGAAGACATTTTTTTTATTTTTTATTTTATTTTATTTCTCAAACATGTACAAGATAGTAGTTGTTTGTATAAACATAAGTAAAAAGTTCTGATAAAAGAGGACAATAGGACAGTAGGACAGGGACGGTAGGCACAGTGGTGCGCTTATGCACGCCCCTTACAGACCTCTTAGAAACGGGGAGAGGTCAACTGTAGACAGTCTAAGGTTAAAGTTTTGGGGTTTGGGGAAGAAACCACAGAGTCAGGTAGTGCATTCCAGGCATTGATCACTCTGTTGCTGAAATTGTATTTTCTGCAGTCGAGTTTGGAGCGCTTTACATTTAGTTTGAATCTATTACGTGCTCGTGTATTGTTGCGGTTGAAGCTGAAGTAATCATTGACAGGAAGGACTTTTTGATATATGATTTTATGAATTACATTTAGATCAGATTGGAGGCGACGTAGTTGTAAATTGTCTAATCCCAATATTTCAAGTGTGGTGGAATAAGGTATTTTATTGCGAGCAGAGGAGACATAAAGACATAAAGAAATCTGTTGGCAAAGAAGAGGAGGAAAAGAAACAAAGGGTGTAGTAGGTCTCATTGTCCAGCTAATATAATTTGAACTGGATAATACACAGATTTGAACTGTGTTTGCTCTCCAGACCTCTTCCTTCTCGTCTGTTAATCTTTCCTCCATTTGTCTTCTATTCATAAATTCAAGCTTCATTTGACACACACACAAACACACAAACACCATCTTGCATGGGGAAATGATTTGGACAGGTGGTTGAGGAGGAAGATGGAAAAAGGGAGCCGTGGTGTCACAGTGGTTAGAATGCAGCATTGCAGGCTAACTCTGCTCACTGTCAGGAGTTTGATCCTGACCGGCTCAAGGTTGACTCAGCCTTCCAACCTTCCAAGGTTGGTAAAATGAAGACCCAGATTGTTGGAGGCAATATGCTGACTCTGTAAACCACATAGAAAGGGCTGTAAAGCACTATGAAGGGGTAGATAAGTCTAAGTGCTATTGCTATTGCTAAAAAGTCAAGATGGTGATATAACGGTATGTGTGAATGACCTTGGGATACAGGGGGGAAAACCACAGCCAAGGAAGAGTTGTGGAGAGACCTGGCCCATAGAATCACCAAGAGTCCAACACAACTGAATAGATACCATCATCATTGACAGGGGTGGGTTCCTCCCGGTTCGGACTGGTTCGCCCGAACCGGTAGCAACCCGCTGGTGACGTCACGATGACATCACCAAACCAGATCAGTTGGTGCCGGTCCGTTGGCGCCGCCATCTCTCTTTTTTTGGATTTTTTTTAATTTCTTTTTTTAATTTCTTTTTTATTTTGCGCATGCGCAGAAGCCGAGTTTCCGGCACTGTGCATGCGGTTGCCATTTTGTTTTTGGTGTTTTTTAATTATTTTTTCGGGGCCTTTTTGTACTGCGCACGCGTGCACATGCGCAAAGCACGCACACGTCCACGAGGTGCGCCCATGCGGCATGGGAGGAAGCAAACCGGCAGCAAGGTAAGTTGGAACCCACCCCTGATCATCACCCACAAAAGGAATGTGGGCATGAGAAATGTATCAGAAGAGACTCTCTGCAGTTTCTTGTGCTGTAAAGGCAAGGGGAGGAGAAATGTACTCAGACTTGCAAGATTCTGTTTATCTAACCTTACAATAAAGTAGAATTCGTCTATCTGCCCATGCTTCCTCATTGGACTACCTCACAAGGCTGACAATAATCTTGCAAATCTGAAAATACATTTCCATACCCTCCCTCACCTTTACAGCCGAAGAAACTAGAGGGGGTCTGTTCTGAGCCATTTGCCATGCACCTAGTTCTTCCATAGTTAGCTGCTATTTGTCTAACTATTGTCTAGTCTGCAGATATACTACCTGTCTCCCAAAGTCATCCCCACATACCATTTCAAGTGGTCACACTCACATAATCATCTACAGCAGGGGTGGGCAACTATGGCCCAGGGGTGAAATCCAGCAGGTTCTGGAGAACCAGTAGTGGAAATTTAAAGTAGTTCGGAGAACCAGCAAATACTACCTCTGGCTGGCCCCAGAGTGGGGTGGGAATGGAGATTTTGCAATATCCTTTCCCCAGGAGTGGGGAGGGAATGGGGATTTTGCAGTATCCCTCCCCTGCCACACCCACCAAGCCACACCCACCAAGCCACACCAGCCCACCAAGCTACGCCCACAGAACCGGTAGTTTTAAAAAATTGGATTTCACCACTGCTACGGCCCCTTTACAACCCGTGGACTTCAACTCCCAGAATTCCTGAGCCAGCCATGCTCAGTTGAAGCCCACCCTCAAACTGTAGTGTACATTATACATTAGCCCCACTGCACATTCAGTTTTTCTCATGATTAAATTCTTATTAATATTGTTGGGTTTGTATGGACAGGAAATGCTACAGTTAATTATGAGAATGAGAGAGAACGAGAAGAGCTGAGTTTGGTGGCAGAATGTTTAACCTTCAGATATTAAGTATGCACTGTAAGGAAAAGCTTGGTTGTGACATTTCACACTATCAGCCCACATTTCTAGCGTAAGAAATATAAAAAAACCCAAGTTTGGAGCATTTTTCTTTTTGAGGACACTGTGTCATCAAAACCCATGAGTCCAATTGCCATACTGGCAACACAATGATTGTACAAAGACTATGTGCATCATTTAATCCTAAATATTTGTAGGATGGGCATCCCTCTCTGCATATATCATAAATCAGTGCTATAGTTAATATGCTGAATAAATAACCTTCCTTTCCCACATCTTAATGATTCATTCAGTTTCCTTCTCTTTCTCACCAGTCCCTTTTCCTTTTGAACCTTCCTCTCCCATTGTGTTGTTTTGAAGGCCATCCGCCAGCACATTCTAGCAAAAACAAGTTGGATCCAAGTCTTAATAGCTAGTAATTAATTTTCATTTCCTTTAGTGGAGGGAGAAAAGCCAAGTTTGCTGGAGTCTTGCCTGCCATTTAGTGATTAACCTTCAGGTGAGACATCACTTAAAGTAATGCAGTGGGAAAGAAACTTGGGGTGAAATTATCCTCGAAGAAGGACGTACAGAATGACTAAATGTCTTTCATTTCTGGCACTACCTGGGAAGGCTGGGATCAAGTTTCTGCTCTGCCATAAATCTTGATGGTTAATTTGGGTGTCTCACACTGCTTATTACTCTAAATCAGTGTTTCTCAGCCTGGACATGTGGAAGGAAGTATGTGGACTTCAACTACCAGAATTCTCAGCATTGGCTTTGCTGACTGAGGAACTCTGGGGGTCCATCCATCCCAGAGGTGGGTTCCTGCCGGAACTGCCCGGTGCGCAGCTCCGGTAGGGGGCGGCCGATTTCACAACCGCTCCGGAGCCCTCTCAGCCAGTCCACCCGGCGCGTCGTCATTTTTTTCCGGTGATTTTGGGTCGATTTTGCTTCTGCCCATGCGCAGAAGCAAAATCGCACCAAAATCTCACGAGGGGACGCACGCACGCAAGAGATTTCGGCAAGATTTTGCCTTCACGCATGCGCGGAAGCAAAATCGCGCCGAAATCTCTCTCGCGCGCGCACGTCCCCTCGCAAGATTTCGGTGCGATTTTGCTTCCGCGCATGCACTGAAGCAAAATCGTGCGAGGGGGGGCGCGCACGTAGCGAGCGAGCGCGCCCCCGAAGCGTGGAGATGCACGCGCATGGCTCCGGCAGTGAGGTAAATGAGCAACCCGCCCCTGATCCACCCATCTGGGAGTCAACAAGTTTGAGAAACAACTTTCATTGGTTTGAGACCCTGTTGCAAATGCAGGCCAGGCTTCTCAAGGAATCAAATGGTGCATGAAACCTGAGAAATATTTTTTTGTCCCCTAGCCCAACGGATTTCAACCTCAGCAGTGCCATAATCCTCCAAACCCATGTGAGACCTCCCTTCAGAAAACACCAACAGTTTCTTGGGGGCTAAAGCTAGCAAGAAATGGCCATACTTAGAAAACAAGTTTCAATCAAGCAAAAAAAAAACTGTGGCAGAACCTAAAACCTAATCGTAGAAGAGTATAGAGATAGCAATAGCACTTAGACTTATATACCGCTTCACAGTACTTTACAGCCCTCTGTAAGTGGTTTACAGAGTCAGCATACTTTCCCCAACACTCAGTGCCTCATTTTACCGACCTCGGAAGGATGGAAGGTTGAGTCAACCTTGAGCCAGTGAGATTTGAACTGCCAAATTGCAGGCAGCCGGCAGGCAGCAGAAGTAGCCTGCAGTACTGCATTCTAACCACTGCGCCACCACAGCTCACAGTTACATTGAAATAAAAATGCAAAAGCAGCTTAGCCCTGAAAGACAGGAAACAGTGAGAAAGAAGCTCAAGATTGCTCCAAAGAGAGATGCAAAGAATGAATTAAGCAGTCTGCTTTCTCCATGCTACCCATCACCTCCTTGTCATCTTATCCTATTGGTAGACTGATCATTTCCTTGACTTTTTTCTTGTTTCTTACATGTTGAAAGAAACTTTTTAAATTATTTTTTTCCTCTTTTTTTGCAAGTCTTTGTTTATTCTGAGCCTTAGCTTTCCTGACTTCGTTCTTGCAGATTTGATTTATTTGATTTATTATTAGAGTTGGAAGGGACCTTGTAGGTCATCTAGTCCAACCCCCTGCTCAAGCAGGAGTTCCTACACCATTTGAGACAGATGGCAGTCCAGTCTCTCCTTGAAGGTCGCAAGTGTTGGGGCTCTCACAACCTCCGCTGGCAAGCTGTTCCACTGGTTGATCGCTCTCACTGTCAGAAAGTTTCTCCTCACTTCCAGGTTGAATCTCTCCTTGGTCAGCTTCCATCCATTATTCCTTGTTTGGCTTTCTGGTGCCATAGAGAACAGCCTGACCCCCTCCTCTCTGTGGCATCCCCTCAAGTATTGGAATACTGCTATCATGTCACCCCTGGTCCTTCTCTTCGCCAGACTGGCCAAGCTCAGTTCCTGCAACCGCTCTTTGTATGTTTTATTTTCCAGACCCTTTATCATCCTGGTTGCTCTCTTCTGCACTTTCTCTAGGGTTTCAATGTCTTTTTTGTAGTGTGGTGACTATTGGGCTATTTGCTGGTATTCTGTTTTAGATTCTATGTCCCTCTTTCCATTTTTTATACTGATAAAATTTTCCCATTTTTTAATCTGATAAAGTAATAAGCCACCATTTTATCACAAGTACCATGAGCATTCTATGAATGGCAGATTAGAAATCATAAAAATACATACATGTATACATACTGTATATCATATATATATATATATATATATATATATATATATATATATATATATATATATATATATATATATATATATATATATATATATATATATATATATATATATATATATATATATATATATATATATATATATATATATATATATATATATATATATATATATATATGACAGCATCTTTATAAGAATTATGGAAAGAAAAAGGCATTTTTAGACCTTTTCAGAAATTTGACAAAGTGAGTTTTGCTAATTTTAAAGAAAGCTCACTGAAGCAGATTTTTAATATGAGAGGAAGGACTGAATATTTAAAAGGTCCCAATTTTCATCTCAGAACTATTAGAGGCCTTGGTTGGTATTTTGGTGATAAGGAAAACTGAATACTGTCTGATGGCTCCATTTACTGGAGGCTGTTTTAATCAAACTCAGAATAAGCATGTAACCCCCAACCAATAGAGTTCACAGCAGGACAGTGCAAAGAGCAGATTTGACTTTCCTAATAGATCCCTGAAGGTTTCTGACTCACAGTTATTGAATTATAAATTATTATGATTATTTATGGGGAAATGCCTTTTTTAAAAACCTAAAATAAGCTGCTGAATTGAAGAAAGGTTAAGGGGGAAACATAGGCAGGAATCTGAAGGGGAAAAAACCAATGAGTCCTATTTGGAACTCAGATATGACCGGATGATAACCCTTAATGAAAACATCTTGGAAATCTGAAGTTTGTTCATCCCACTTTACAGAGCAGCCTGTATGGAAATACAAAATTCATTTTTAATTACATTTTTAATAGCTGACAACGAGTTTCTCTTTCATTAGTGATGCAACAATATTATTTGAGATTCTGAATTCTGTTTCCATAAAAGGACAGCCACACCAATTTATAGATGTTAACATTTATTAATCACTTCATATTATTATTTAATACTATCAATTATTATAAAGTATATACATAAGCTACAATAAGTTAATATTATGATAAATAGGGTATCTGAGGAGCTATCTCGCCCCAATAGGATTGGCTCATCCCACTCACTCCAGCAGACTATGGACTCTGTCTGCCAAGGAAGTTCAGCTGGCAGGGCCCAGGATAAGAGCCTTTTCTGCTCTGGCCCAGTGGTGGGTTGCTACCGGTTCGCCCCAGTTCGGCGAACCGGTAGCGGTGGTGGCAGGCTCCGCCCACCCACCCAGACATCATCACGGACGATCTGCGCATGCGCAGAAGGTTCTGCGCATGCACAGAAGCACCGCTCGCGAGCAAAGCAAGCGCACACACATGTTCACAGCTCCGAACCGGTAGCGAAGGTAACTGAAACCCATTACTGCTCTGGCTCCTACTCTTTGGAATAGTCTGTGGCCAAACATTCCCCTACTCTTTTGGTTTTCCAGAAGGGCTTTAAAACCTGACTTTACCAGCTGGCCTGGGCAGCTTTGGGCCTGCTTTATGCTGGAAGTGGGGAAGAGAAAAGAACCCGATCCCTATATCACCTGTTGTCTTGGTTTTTTAGTTTCTATTTAGTCCTCATTAATTTTAATTGTTTTTACATTATCTTTTTATCATTTTGTAAGCTGCTCAGAGCCACTTCAACCATGAGCTGGGCTGCATATAAATTATTGGCTGAGGCCAATGTGTTTGGGAGCCCTTCTCATTCTGCAGAATAAGGCTGGGCACCCCAGGATCTCTCCCTAAAAATGATACCCACAAGACAAATATGGCCTACCCACGAGGGTACCCTTGTCAGCCAAGGTGGCTGTGATCAATGGGCGCTGAGCATCTTTTGACTCTCTGTGCATAATGAGGAAAGGCTGACAATCCATTTCCTGCATCTCCAAGGAAAAGGACACAGAATAGAATAGAATAGAATAGAATAGAATAGAATAGAATAGAATAGAATAGAATAGAATAGAATAGAATAGAATAGAATAGAATAACAGAGTTGGAAGGGACCTTGGAGGTCTTCTAGTCCAACCCCTTGCTTAGGCAGGAAACCCTACACCACTTCAGACAAATGGTTATCCAACATCTTCTTTAAAACTTCCAGTATTGGAGCATTTACATCTTCTGGAGGCAAGTTGTTCCACTGATTAATTGCCACATGGCACGGTCTAATTTAAATGCCACTTTACCACATGGCACTTTACCACATGGCACAGCCTAATTTAAAAGAAGGGGGTCTTGGAAGGGGGTCCCCAAAGTCGAGATGGTGAAGCGTGTAAAAAAGGGCTGTAATCACACATTGATGGCTTTCATTTTGGCTTTGGAGACCCCTCACCCACAAACATCCTGTTTAAAAGCATCACTTAGGAAAGAGAAGCTGCTGGTACCTCTTCCCTCAAATCAATAAGAGGTAAAACTTTAACCATCTTTCATTTATGCACTTCATGACAGCCTTTGAGCTAACTATATATATATATATATATATATATATATATATATATATATATATATATATATATATATATATATATATATATATATATATATATATATATATATATATATATATATATATATATATATATATATCCCTCCTCCACTGATAATGCTCACCCGTGATGAGCTCCACTTTTTAATACTGATAGTGCATTCGAGAGATGTTCATAGCTGCAGTGATCCTTTTGCATTTTACAAGATACCTGTGGTGTGATTAATGGATATCCTTCACGTAAGACAGTTACTCCGTATCTTTCTCCGTGTGGACCTGCACTGTCATTTAATACTGCAAAGAATTTGATCCAGAGAGAGTTAGCAGTTGCTCTGCCAACATACAAACTCCCACAAATAATAGCAGTGTTCCAATATCTCAGCGGTTGCCACAAAGAAGAGGGGGTCAAGCTATTCTCCAAAGCACCTGAAGGCAGGACAAGAAGCAATGGGTGGAAACTAATCAAGGAGAGAAGCAACCTAGAACTAAGGAGAAATTTCCTGACAGTTAGATCAATTAACCAGTGGAACAACTTGCCTCCAGAAATTGTGAATGCTCCAACACAGGAACTTTTTAAGAAGATGTTGGACAACTATTTGTCTGAAATGGTATAGGGTCGTGATGGCGAACCTATGGCAGGCATGCAAGAGGTGGCATGCAGCTCCCTCTCTGTGGGCCCACGAGCCGTCGCCCCAGTTCAGCTCCGCCACGCATGCGCACACACCTCCTGCTGGCAAGCTGGTCTTCGGGTCTCTGCTGTGCATGTGGGGGGGACGAGGGGCAGGGCGCGTGCAGGGCGCACACATGCACACATGTGGGGGCGCATGCATGGGGGCCAGGCACATGCGCAGGGGCCGCATGTGCATTGCATTTGGGGGGTTCAGGTGCACATGCGCACTTTGGGCACTTGGTCCAGAAAAGGTTAGCCATCACTGGTTTAGAGTTTGCTGCCTAAGCAGGGGGTTGAAGTTGAAGAGCTCCAAGGTCCCTTCCAACTCTTCTCTTCTCTTCTCTTCTCTTCTCTTCTCTTCTCTTCTCTTCTCTTCTCTTCTCTTCTCTTCTCTTCTCTTCTATTTTCTCTTCTCTTCTCTTCTCTTCTCTTCTCTTCTCTTCTCTTCTATTTTCTCTTCTCTTCTCTTCTCTTCTCTTCTCTTCTCTTCTCTTCTCTTCTATTTTCTCTTCTCTTCTCTTCTCTTCTCTTCTCTTCTATTTTCTCTTCTCTTCTCTTCTCTTCTCTTCTATTTTCTCTTCTCTTCTCTTCTCTTCTCTTCTCTTCTCTTCTATTTTCTCTTCTCTTCTCTTCTCTTCTCTTCTCTTCTCTTCTCTTCTCTTCTCTTCTCTCCTCTCCTCTCCTCTCCTCTCCTGTCCTATCCTATCCTCTCCTCTCCTCTCCTCTCCTGTCCTATCCTATCCTATCCTATCCTATCCTATCCTATCCTATCCTATCCTATTCTATTCCAATCAGAAACTAGCTTTGGTTCAAATATAAAGTGCTGCTTTCTTCCAAGTTCAAAACCTGGAGCCATGCAGAATAATGCAGGAATAACAAAAACAAGTCCATTTTCACGTGTAAAGACAATTGTGTATTAGTCCACTTCAATAAATGTTCACGATAGTATTCTGGGAGAAAAGAATTATATCTTCACCAACTGTTGGAAAGCCGGGAGGGAAAATATAAGGAAGAATATGATGAACATTTATAAAACAATTGTGAATCAAAGGCAGAATTTCAGGATCTTCAGGATATAAATGTAATAAAATAAACTCTTTCCCTGAAAACAGTCAGTAACTAATAGATTCCTTCCTTTTATCTGACTTTTATATGATGACTCTTAGCTGCTGTATGTCATCCTGGAACAACTCAATTTTGAAGATAGCATAGAGCAGTGATGGCGAACCTTTTTGGCACCGAGTGCCCAAACTGGAACGTGCGCATGCACACATGCGTGCACACGTGCCAGAGCACTGGAAACCCAGAGACCAGCTGGCCAGCGTGCACATGCGCACTGGCCAGCTGGTCTTCAGGTTTCCAGTGCTCCGGCGCATGCGAAGACCAGCTGGCCCTGGAAACCAGAAGATCAGCTGGTGACGGCGCACGTACCCACAGAGAGGTCTCTGTGTGCCACCTCTGGCACGTGTGCCATAGGTTCGCCATCACGGGCATAGAGGTTTTAAGGAGAGAGAGAGAGAGAGAGAGAGAGAGAGAGAGAGAGGAGGGAGGGAGGGAGGGAGGGAGGGAGGGAGGGAGGGAGGGAGAGAGAGAGAGAGAGAGAGAGAGAGAGAGAGAGAGAGAGAGAGAGAGAGAGAGAGAGAGAGAACTGTTTCTCAAACTTAGCAATTTTAAGACACATGGACATCAACTTGTGTATTTTTGAGCATCCATAGATGCATAGGAGGAGGATGGCAACATAGGTCTATTGAAAAACAACCCACATTAACCAAGTGCTCTATTATCAAAGTAACAACCCAACCTCCCACAATAGGAACTATATAAGAACAATATTCAGTGGATAAAAAAGTACAAGAACACCAGAAAAAGGAAACAGACAGCCTATACAATGTCTGCCAACAAAATGGATACCCACACAACTTTATCAAAACATGCCTGACAACCTGAATCCACTACAGCACAAACAACACAAGCTATGAAAAGATAACATTACCTTATATCAAAAGCATCTCAGAAGTAACCAAGAAATTAATATAATCACAGCATCACTGTAGCACACAAACCGATTAAAGTCCTCCAAAACATCTTAAGTAAGCCAAAAGATCTAGTAGCCCAAGAAAAACAACAATTATGAATGACCTGCAACACAGAGTTTAAGGACTATAACAGCCACTATGTAGGGCAGACAGACAGAAGACTAGAGGAACAGATGGATGAACACCAACTACCAGTCAGAAGACACTATGAAAACTCCTTAATGTCACAACACATAGACAGACAACTATAGTTTCAACTGGAAAACTGTGAGCATCCTAGACTAAGCTAAATCCAAAATTACTAGGGAATTCCTAGAATTCCTTGGCATTCAAATAAATCAATCATCAGTAGTCACATAGAAATAAAACATATTTACATACATTCAAAAGAGACAATAATTTTTTTTAAGAAGGAAGCAAAAAAAGATCAGAACACATCCCTTCCAGCAGCCAGTGCCCAGATAAGCATGGATTAACACCAGACAACAATCCAGCAGAAAACAATGCCCTCATAAGGAACTACCAAGAAGAAGACTGTATATACAGAACACTGGCAGGGCAAGCTACTGTATATAAACAAAGAGCAAACCCCACACTCTTTGGTACTGATGATGTTCCTAGTTGGGTAATGAAATGCCTGCTAGCAAACAACCAAGGTCAGAGAGCAGCAAGCTGGCTAAAGTAAGAGGAGACAACTCTTGAATGGATCACCTTGTGGCAAAATGGGTGGCAAACAAATTAAATAAATAATGACCCATGTCTGTTTCCTTTAGGGCAGACTTCCCCAACCCAGTGCCCCCCAGATGTGTGGAATTGTGACTTTGGCTATCCTAGCAACCGTTGCCAATGACCAGAACTTTATCTGTGACATCAAAGTCCACCCAACTGAGAAAGATCAATCTGGGGTTTTAAAAACAGAGCTTGTAATAAATATTGGAGATGCTGGTGCAACCCTAACCCCTGTTGCCAGCCCCAATTAGTAACCCAGGGTGCATCCATTCTGTGGGCTCCCAGGGTGAAGAATTACTGCTTCTCTGCTGTAAACTATAAGCAGAAATGCAACCAGCTTGAAAAGCAATCTCTTTAAATCCCTTAATTTAAATATATGTAGAGAGAGTGAGACCTCGCTGTCATCCCAGGTGGTATGCACAAAAATCAGAAACTCAGCTGTATAAAAACAGCAGGAAATTGAGCGCGCTAAAATGGAAATGCACTACAAAGTAGGTCAGCTGGCATAAACACACACACACACACTTTTAAAGTGCAAACATTGGTTCCCTCCAAGCTTCCCTCCTATTGATATCTTTGCCTTTCCCTTCCTAGAACTCCCTCCTAAAATATTATTGGAATTCTACCGTACCAAATGCTGTTCTTCCCTCAATTTCTGACATGGTTTGAGTCCATTAATCATCCCTTCAGTCTGCAAGTCTAATTGACACGGCTTTTTCTCTCTTGCTCAAGCTCTTCCTTGTTCATATTCATGGTATTATAAAGCACTATCCATGTTAATGGGCAGGACAAACATAGGTGCTTGCTTTAAGGAAGTTCCATCTATAATCTGGCAAAGAAGATATGCTCTAAAGACAAAAGGGAATGGCAATGAGGACAGTAAGAAGAAGAATATTATGAATTGGTTTGTTTGGTTCCTAATCTGCCTTTTCTATAGGGATTCAAGTTGTCACTTAACAACTATCTTGTGTGTTAGAAATGACTGAAAGATAGAGAGGGCTAAAGTTATCCAGTGATCTTTAATGACTAGATTATCTTTTTTTTTCAACCTTGGCAACTTTAACTTGTGTAGACTTCAACTGTGATGACCTGAGGCGTGGCACGAAGACAACACAGCCAGACAACCGGTATGACTCCCTTTATTGGCACCAACTTTGCCCCCAACGTCCCATTTACTCTCCGGCCTGGAGAAAAGCTCTCCCACAAACCTGCAGCAGCTTCTGGTTGCAGATACATCAGTCCAAATGCTGTAAGCAGAATGACTGCAATCAATCACTCCAGCAGGGCAAGATAATGAGTCCCAGAAGCGAAGAATTCACGGCAATAATTCCAGCAAGACAAGATAAGCACACAGAAGCATGACAATCATTCAAACAGTCAGGAGGAATGCCAGGAATGCAGGCCACAACTCTCAACACTATGTGAATTCAGTGTTTGTTCCTGACAAACGCTCCTCCAAACTGCCTCTCCTTTAAACTCCATCCCCAGGTGTGCCTTGTGAAGGGAATCAGGGCCCTTTCCTTCCTCATAAGCCACACAACCCACGTTGCTCTCTTCTGCATTCTTCCCTGAGCACCCTAGGATGAGGAGGGGATGGGCCTTGGTCTCTCATCTGAACCTCCTCTCCCTTGTTCTACCTCTCCCCTGCTCTGCCCAGCCTGACTTTGCCCTTCCCCAGTTTCTTCCACAGCCAATGGAGCCACTCTCCTGCTCTCTGTCAGCTGTTCGTCTTCTGTCTCAGATTCAGACTCCAACGGGGGCATGACATCAACTCCCAGAATTTCCCAACCAGCATGATTAAGAGGATTTAAATTTGGAGTTCCCCAATCCTTGTCCAATTGCTGTAATAGATAAGATTCTTCCATGTCACTCTGGACTCCTGGTGACCACATGGACACGTCTATGCAGTTTTCTTGCCAATAATTCACTCTCTCGCACTTCTTACACAATATTTTTCCAACATCCCAATCTAACCTACCATACTGGGCTTTCCTTGTCCCCTCCAATTATTGACATGATCAAACCCTGCTTAGCTTTCTTAGTCAACTGGGTCTGCCACCCCCTGTATACCTATAGGATGATAAGTTTAAATTCTCTTTTGAGTCACACACAACTTTTGGTGCCCTGTGAATATATTCATGTAGTTTTCTAGACAACAATACAAAATTAACTTACCATTTCCCTCTTCTGGGAATTCCCCCCCCCCCAACTTCTCAAGGTATTCTGCAGCCCTAGTGATCTCCCATTCAATTGCTGGCTACATTTATTTATTACTTATTACTGAATTTATTTGCTGGCCATCTCATAATGAATGACTCTCCTAAATCCAACTTAACTTTTTTTCAGGATACAACAACAATGGCAATACACTGACATTTATTTCCACTCCAATCATTTAAAAATAAACTAAGAAAAAAAAATAGTCATTGTAGCTGGAAAAAAAGAGAGCTAGCATCACACAGGTGATCTTAGAAACCATTTCAGCTTATATGAGTTGGATTTTGCAATTTCAGTTTATGTCCATGAAGAGCAAAGGAGAAGACCTTTGGGTAGCTGATAGAGACCAAGTTGTAATTGATAAAAAACATGGAAGAGGGTTGAGTTGATAGACAGAACAGAAGGAAAGAAGTCAAAGGCCATGGGCAGCTGTGAAAATCCAGATAAGTGTCTCACACACTGTAATGGTATATGGGAATGACCTTGAGGGATGAGGGGAACAATCCAATCTAACCTAGGAGAGAGGAGGGGAGGAGCGCTCAGCTGCTTAGCAGTCAGAGAAAGAAACTTGGGAAGGACCCATTCAAATGGATATCAGTAGAACTTATACTTATATACCGCTTCACAATGCTTTACAGCCCTCTCTAAGTGGTTTACAGAGTCAGCATTTTGCCCCCAACAATCTGGGTCCTCATTTTAATGACCTCGGAAGGATGGAAGACTGCATCATCCTTGAGCCCTGTCAGGATCGAACTCCAGGCGGTGGGCAGAGTTAGCCTGCAATACTGTATTTTAACCACTGTGCCACCAGGATCAAACGGTTAAAAAAAAAGACAGCGAGAGATTTGCACTTTCAGACTTGCAAGATTCTGTTAATGTAGTCTTGCAATAAAGTAGAATTAGCTCATCTGGTTGTCATTCTTGTCCAGTTTACCTGGGAAGTTTGACACAGAGAGTCTAGAAGCAATGTAAAAGCAATCTCACCTACTTTTAACACACACACTTTTTTTTGGCCCCTTGAAGATACATTTTAGATTGCAAGCTTCTGACCAAGGTATTGTCTTCTGCCAACTGCTATGCATAAGAATGATGTAAAATAACATAAAATAAAATTGAAGAATTAGAGTCCAAAACGTTTATAGTACTTAGTATAGTCAGCCAGCAGAGGGCATGTGGGCTCACACTCAGTCAGAAAGAGCTTGGCCAAGGTTAGATTAGATTAGATTAGATTTATTAAATTTATATGCCACCCAACTCCCAAAGGACTCTGGGCGGCTTAACAACAGAATAAACATTGAAAACATCTTAAACATTAAAACAATTTAAAACCCATGCATATCATTTCATGGCCAGATCTCGCCGATTACAACCGCAAGATCAACGGCCCCAGGCCTGCGGAAAAGCCAGGTCTTTACTGCTTTTCGGAAGGCCAATAGGGTGGGGGCAGTCCGGATCTCCGGAGGTAACTGGTTCCAGAGAGCCGGGGCAGCCACAGAGAAGGCCCTCCCCCATGGGCCTGCCAGTCGGCACTGTTTAGCTGACAGGACCTGGAGGAGACCAACTCTGTGGGATCTCACCGGTCGCTGGGAGCTGGGTGGCAGAAGGAGGTCTCGAAGATAACCTGGCTAAGGTTATGTATATGTATATGTATATATATATATATGTATATGTATATGTATATGTATATGTATATGTATATGTATATGTATATGTATATGTATATGTATATGTATATGTATATGTATACAGTATAGGCAAGGGTCGGTTCTAACTTACCTTGCCGCCGGTTCGCTTCCTCCCATGCCGCGTGGCTGCACGTGCATTGCGCACCATGTGGCTGCATGTGCATTGCACGCTGCGTAGTCGTACCGCATGTGTGCACATGTGCACTGCCAAAAACCCGGCTTCTGCACATGCGCAGAAGCAAAAACCAGCCAAAAAATAGCCAAAAAAAGCCAAAAACAAGATGGCAGCAGCCACGGACTGGCACTGACAGAACCGGCTCCGTGACGTCACCACCGTTTTACTACCGGTTCTATAGGACCGGTTAGAACCCGTAGGAACCCACCTTTGAGTATAGGTGGAAAATATAGGGCAAAGTATATAATTCATTACTTAAAAACTACCTTGTGTATCCAGAGGGGGGAAATGTTATTCCTAAGCCTGCAAATATAAGGGAACTTTGCACAAAGCTGTTAGCTTTGATACTGTTTTTATCTATTGTTTGTCATTCAACCTGCTTGAACCTGTCCCAAGCATCCCTATTTTCTCTTCTTACAAAGAGAGTACTGTGGTCAAGAAATAGTGGAGCAAATCCTGATAGAAGAGAATATTTGTAGCTCAGGGTTAAACTGTAGTCCTGGTTGCTCTTTGAGCTTGGTAGTAATGAAATGTCTGCAAGAAAACCACCAAGCTCAGAGGGCACCAAGGACCCCATGGATCAACTTCTCCACCATGTCCTTCTCATAAATCCAAATTCTACATGGTATAAACTCCTGCTCTCCAAAATTTACACCACCAAGACTCTGGGTTTCAGAGAGACCCATAAGAGCCTACTAAGCCATTAGGAAAACCAAATTGATTCTGTTACACCAGAGGTCTTCAAACTTGGCAACTTTAAGACTTGTGGACTTCAACTCCCAGAATTCTCCAGCCAGCTGACTGGAGAATTCTGGGAGTTAAAGTCCACAAGTCTTAAAGGTGCTAAGTTTGAATACCTCTGTGCTACACTGTGCAATGCATTAATCTTCTGGCCCCAATAGCAATAACCTGATTAGAAGATAAGAACATGCAAAGAATCAGCAGGTAGCTTTCTCTCCGGTCAGGTGAATGCTTGGCTCAGAAGAACCTGAAATATATTATTTTATTCTTGCAATGGTATAATTAAGAAAGTTTAGCCCAGAGTTAAGCAACCTGCTGGTTATATACAGCATACAAACCTCTCTTCCATACACCTTATCCATTTTGCAGTTTCTAGAGCAGGATTTCTCAACCTTGGCAATCTTGGCTGGCTGGGGAATTCTGGGAGCTGAAGCCCACACAGCTTAAAGTTGGCAAAGGTGCTTTTTCAAAAGGCAACTGGACTTTCTTGGTTTTTCCTTGAAGATGTTTTGCTTCTCATTCAAGAAGCTTCTTCAATTCCTGGATGAGAAGCGAAACCAGTGCTGGGTTGCTGCCGGTTCAGACCGGTTCTCCTGTCCCGGTGGTGGCAATTTGCCCCCGCTCGCCGAACCAGCAGCAATGGCCGGCTGGCCATGCCCCCAAACCAGTTCTCCGGTCGCCACTCCTTGAAAGCAGCTTGCAAAGAACCCTCTGTGCATGTGCAGAGGCTTCTGCACATGCGCAGAGGCTTCTGCACATGCACAGAGGGTCATTTGCGCAATGTGATGGGGCAAGTGCAAAATGCACACTTCCAACGCAATGCAAACCGGTAGGGAAGGTAAGTAGAACCCATCCCTGAGCGAAACGTCTTCAAGGGAAAACAAAGAAAGTCCAGTTGCCTTTTGAAAAAGCACCTTTGGGACAACCATGACCTGGATGACTGAGAATCTCCACTGACATAAAGTGGCCAAGGTTGAGAAACATTGATCTAGAGCAGCGGTTCTAAACCTGGGGGTCGCAACCCCTTTGGGGGTCGAACAACCCTTTCACAGGGGTCGGGAGACTTCACCCGGATGCTGCCATTTGGGTTCTTTTACCCTCTGTGCATGGGCGGAACACTTTGCGCATGCGCAGAGGGTAAAAGAACCCAAATGGTGGTGGCGGGGTGGGGGGGGTGGCGGGGGGCGGGGGGGTCGTGGTGGGGACGCGGGGGCGGGGCATGGGTTGCAGCATTAGGAAGGTTGAGAACCACTGATCTAGAGCAATACGGTTTAGATTATGCAAATTTGCTTATTTCAAAATATGCTACGGCAGACCTGCTGTGTTGGGTGGCATTCTTGCTTATTGTCCCAGAGAGGGGCCCTGGCTTTCGCACGAAAGCACCTCTTCATAGCTCATTCTTCAAGTCGCCTCTTTCCTCTAATCCTGAAATCCCGAGCTCAACCTATGTTTGTTCTATTTTACCCCCAGCAACAAGGAAATTTACCACCATGTGCAAAATCCTCTTCTCAACATTTCATTAAAGATGATGATCAATAGCCTTAGAGAGGTAGGGCTGTTTAATTACCCCTCCAAGTGTTTTTTTTAAAAACCAACTCTTCCATCTCCTGCTGAAACACAGCATCCAGCTGGTATCTTTTATAATTCCAGACCTGTCGAATGAAGAAGTGAAGTCTCTCGGAAACTGATAGAGTCATCCATTATTTTTCCAGCAGCATCTATCTCCAAGACATCAGCCCATTAAAACAGCCGCTCTCCAAAGCAATCAGGAGCAGGAACAGAAGGTCAGCACTGCTTGAAACCAACCTCTGCTTCATGCTTTTTAATCTTGGCGATCTGAAACAAGAGGCTGGAAATGGAAACAGAGCTTGTCCTCAGCATGTGAGTGCGCAGAAGTGGGGAAGGAGGCTGCTTCGTAATAAGTTGAACGCATCAGCTAATGACAAGCCTCCCATCCTTAGAGAAGCAAGATTATACAGGCCCCATCTATAGATGGTTGCCATTAAACTGAATATGTTTTGAAAGTTCTTTTGCTCTGGAGGGAATTACTACTTCTGGTAGTCATAATTGAAATGGAACACTAGTCACACTATAGCATGATTAGTTAAGGTGGGTAGGAGCTGGGGCCCAACAACACCTGGACAGCTGGACAGTCCCACCTACTTATCCATGCTTACTTTTCCTTTGGACTCTTCCTATTTTAGCCTTTTAAAAAAGTATATGTTGCAAGAATAGAATAGAATAGAATAGAATAGAATAGAATAGAATAGAATAGAATAGAATAGAATAGAATAGAATAGAATAGAATAGAATAGAATAGAATAGAACAGAACAGAACAGAACAGAACAGAATAGAATAGAATAGAATAGAATAGAATAGAATAGAATAGAATAACAGAGCTGGAAGGGATCTTGGAGGTCTTCTAGTCCAACCCCCTGCTTAGGCAGGAAACTCTACACTGCTTCAGACAAGTGGTTATCCAACATCTTCTTAAAAACTTCCAGTGTTGGAGCATTCACAAGAGTTATTCTCCTGCAAAATTCTCTAATCCTTTATCATCCATATAAGCAGGGATTAATACCAGACAAATAATCAAGCAGAAACAATATAATAAGAAAAATAATAGGCAGCGCCCACAGACCGGCACCGACCAATCCGGTTCAGTGATGCCATCGTGATGTCACCAGCAGGTCGCTACCGGTTCGGGCAAACCAGTCCAAACTGGGAGGAATCCACCCCTGTGCAAAGTGAAATTATTACCAGTGAAAAATTCAAATCTTTTAACATTCTCACAGAGAGCATATTAAAGCAACTTCCTTGGCTGAAATTAATTTCCACCTAGAAAGACTCTTCTGCACTCATTGGTGTAATTGGTCTTGTTTTTTATCGCATTAATTTCCATGCTGGTTGCTCTTTGTTCTCAGTTCTGCAATTCCCAAGGACACAACTGCTATTTGGATACATCTTTCATGGATGAATGAGACTCGTTTTGTTGATTTTTTAATGGGGAGAAAACAGAGTCCTAGAGGACCGAGACAGCGCTGGTTGTGTAGACGGCAGCATCTTGAAAGGGGGTAGATTTCTTTTACATCTCTAAGGACAGAAACATATCAGTGTAGGAAGCATCGCAAGGAATGGGGTTTGAACGCTAAGCAGAAAGCAAGCATTTCTGTAACCACAAGCCTTATTGTATTCCTTGGCTAACAGGCACAATGAAATAATGCACTGAGTGCCCGAATGGAAGAGCGTTAATGAACTCAAAAGCAAACAGTGCAAAAAGATCAATGCCTCCAAACCAGGTCAGGATAGGATAGAACAAAGGGATCAATAGTGAAATGCAAGGAGATTCTCAGATTCCTGTTTAAGTTAAATCTAGCTGACAGAATATTGTTTCCACGCTTCTGTGAATGGCTTAACCTATGTAGCCTCTGTTGCTATTCCCCCAATCTATGGGAGCACTTTGGAATCAAACGACAACTATTCTCTTATTTTCCTTTGATCTTGCAATGTGGAGAACAAGAAGCAAAAAAAATCATTATTTTCCTGAAGAAACTAAAATCCTGCCATCCCTCCTTCAACACTAAAGAGAAATGAACTGCAACCTTTAAAATGATAGTCCCAAATATGTTTTTTTTTCAGGAGGCAACTGGACTTTCTTGTTTTTTCTTTTGAAGATGTTTCACTTCTCATCCAAGAAGCTTCTTCAGCTCTGACAGGATAGTGGGGAATGGATGGATATATATTCCTGCAGACAACTGATCATTTGCATCCTTTTAGAGGGTCATTGAAGCACTTGGAGGTTTATCTGTGTCCTCAGGGTCACCTGAGTAGTGCTCCTGGTTCCTGTAGTCTGCAAAAAAAAAATTCCCTCTGGAAATCCATTCCTATTCCCACACCATTCAAAGGGTGTTCATCCCTGTAAAGTCTACAGAATGATAGTCCCAAAGGTGCTTTTTCCAAAAGGCAACTGGACTTTCTTGGTTTTATCTTTGAAAACGTTTCACTTTTTGACTGGATTGGACCTTAAATTAAAAGTGGCCATGTTAGGAAAGAACTTGCATTCATAGCCACTTTTAATTTAAGCAGTAGACAACATACACCCAGCTAGATGTATCACCTAGCAGAGATGGAACCTGAAGGGCTAAGAAGGAACAAACGTGATTAGTATAATGGAAGTCCATCCGGAAATATAAGAATTTAGGCTAGATTGAGAAGACAAAGCTTCCTGAAGAAGGCCACCATAAACCATTTCTAAATCATCAAGAAAACTGTATGATCAAATAGCCACCAAGAGTCAAGCTCAGCTCCTATTAGATTCTGCCTTTCAGAGCTATCCATCCTTGATATTCACTCCTTCCTGGCAGCCTTATTTCTAGAGCCAAATCAATGTGATAGCCAATAACTTTTCTCCATCTTCTTGGTGGGGGATCAGACAAGTTTAAGTCCTACATATTTGGAGGGCACCAAGTTGGAGAAGGCATTCTAAGTGATGCCCACAATAAATAATTAAGCAACTAGGAGATACAACCAGCATCTCTGTATCAATCCACCATTCTTGGTGGCTGCTAAAAGATAAGTGGTACGGTAGTCTTTGATGGTTTTGACTGCTTCCACAAGTCCCTGCCTCAATGGATCTGGAGAAAAAAAGTCAAGGGACTCTTCAAAGTCTACTCTTTTTTTTTTTAAGCTCCTGGTAACAGGAATGGCAATCCCAACAATTTGGGGATGCTACTGGTATATGCACCCTGCCAATTAAGAGGGAAACTATCACTCTGATAAGAAAAAGGGACTCAGATGTGTAAACATGTATTAGATGTTAATGCATATGTAAACATGCAAATTTGGAAATAACTATTGTTATGCACCCAAATACCTATTAGTCTCCTTATTAATTTAAACCCTCTCATTTATCCTGCTGTGCATAGATTACCCCATTCATAGCAATGCCTATGCCCAATTCATGCCACAGATATTTAAATTCTAAAATCCTCTGGTGATTAGCCAAGTCTGAGAAGAGTCAAATCCTAGGTGATCCCAGTGGTTTGTACTAGCCATTCTCGACCTTCCATTACGGAGGTGTGATCAGCAGCGATTAACAATTGCCTGCATCAGCAAAGCTACAAGCTTTGTTCTATTTATTAATGTATTTTTATCACATTTCTACCCCATCACAATCTAATCACTCCAAGTAACTTGCACAGAATATAAAACAAGTTAAAACATTCACAACTTATTAAACATTCCCAAAAGGGCTATCCAAGATAACATGAACAAGCTATAATAAATAATTTGAATTTAAAGAGGGGAAAAGTATAAAAAGATAGCATTGTATAACATAAAATGTCTTATGAAATAGTTGGGTTTTTTAACCATTTTGAAGAAGGGAACTAGCCTGATCTGTATTGGGAGGCTGTTCCAGAGTGTCAGCGCTGTTATAGAAATGCAATATTTTCTAACTTCAGCTTCCAAATATCTTAGAAATGTGGAACTATAGGTAGTCCTACAATCACAGTTGGGACCAGAATTCCTGTTGCTAAGCAAAACTGTTAAGTGAGTTGCACTCAATTTTATGACCTTTTTGCCATGATTTAAGTGAATCATTGCAGTTGTTAAACAAATCATGCAGTCATTAAGTGAATCCAGCTCTCCCCCCCCCCAATTGATTTTGCTTTTTGGAAGCCAGCTGGGAAGGTCGCAAAGGGCAAACATGTGGCGCAGGGGACACGGCAATTGTTGTAAATATATGCCAGTTGCCAAGTGCCCAACATTTAAAGAACAGCTAAACAATATAATTTAATAACAATTTAAAATACATTTAAAAGAAACATACAAAAACATACATACAGTATGTGGGGGAGACCAAGATGAAAATTGTCTCAAAGCCCCGCCTGCAGGAAGAGCCATGTCTTCACAGCTTTTCAGAAGGCCAGCAAGGTGGGGACAATTCGTATCTCTGGGGGGAGTTGGTTCCAGAGAGCAGGGGCCCCTACAGAGAAGGCCCTCCCCCTAGGACCCGCCAGCTGACATTGTTTGGTTGACGGGACCTGGAGGAGACCCACTCTGTGGGACCTAACCGGTCAAAGGGAAGTATGAGGTAGGATGCGGTCCCCGGAAGTAACCTGGTCCTAAGCCATGTAGGGCTTTAAAGATGATGATCAACTCCTTGAATTGTACCCGGAGACCAATGGGCAGCCAATGCAACTGGAGGAGCATGGGTGTTATGTCAGTGTATCTTGAAGCACCCACCACAGCGTGCGCAGCCGCATTTTGAACCAGTTGAAGTCTCAGAATACTCTTCAAAGGTAGCCCCATGTAGAGCGCATTACAGTAGTCTAAATGAAATTTGCTAATTTAGCATTTCAGTTGCTAAATGAAAGGTTGTAAGATGAAGACTGCCTATATAAGCAACTTTTCCCTGGTACCAGATTGTTAAGATATATTAAAATTTAATAGCTGAAGCAGTGAAGGGTTGGACAATGAGTAAGATCACACTTATTGGTTAAAGAGAGCTGGCCGTTGCATGAGGGAATCTGAGCTGTGATTGGTTGCTGTGAGAGTAAAGGGGGAGTTTTCCTTGTTTCCCGCCTTTTTCCTCTGTGTGCTCTCTGTGATTTACCTCATGGTGTTCCTGCTGTGTTGATTTTCCTGACGATGCTTCTGTTTGCCTATCTTATTTACTGTAAATATATGTATTTATTTATTTTATTATTTATTTATTTCTACGCTCTTATAGGCCGCCCAATCCCGTAGGACTCAGGGCGGCGTACAACATGGATAAGAAACGTACATTAAAAGCAATAATAACAATTTAAAATGACACAATATAAAAACATTAACAAAACACCATTCATGGGGGAATCTGATCTCCTTGTTCACCCCGCCTGTCGGAAGAGCCATGTTTTCACGGCTTTACGGAAGGCCAGTAGAGTGGGGATGGTCCGGATCTCTGGTGGGAGTTGGTTCCAGAGGGACGGGGCTCCCACAGAGAAGGCCCTCCCCCGCGGCCCCGCCAACCGACATTGTTTGGCTGACGGGACCCGGAGGAGGCCCTCTCTGTGGGACCTAACTGGTCGTAGGGAGGTATGTGGTAGGATGCGGTCCTGAAGGTAACCTGGCCCTGAGCCATGTAGGGCTTTAAAGGTCAAAACCAACACCTTAAATTGCAACCAGAGACTAATGGGCAACCAGTGCAGCTGGCGGAGGATGGGTGTTACGTGGGTGTATCTCTGTACACCCACCACAGCTCACGCAGCTGCATTCTGCACCAATTGCAGTCTCCGGATGCTCTTCAAGGGTAGCCCCATGTAGAGCGTGTTACAGTAGTCTAGCCATGAGGTGACAAGGGCATGAGTGACTGTGAGCAAAGCCTCCCTCTCCAAGTAGGGTCGCAATTGGTGCACGAGTCGAATCTGTGCAAAGGTCCCCCTAGCCACAGCTGACAGATGTTGATCCAATTTATATAAAACTGGTTCATGTCAGCATCTCTGACTCCATTTGGACACCGGCTGCACAATTCTCTGACATAGATGCCATGCCATACAGGTCAAAACCAGCACCTTAATTTGTTTCAGGAAACCAATGGGCAACCAGTGCAGACTTTTCATAATTGGTATAATGTGCTCCCAAATACCCACATAACTGCCTTCTGGAACAATTGCTGTTTCCAAGTAGCCTTTAATGGCAGCCATCTCCTGCCTTCATGAAGACCATTGCACTAACTTGGTAATGAGAAGATGACTTACTGCGGCTAGTTCCTCCAGCATCAGATCAGACCACAACTGGTATACCAGACAAAGCTCAGCATGGACCTCTTTGGCCTCAGCTTCCACCTATTGTTCCATCAAGACCTATGAGTCCAGGAATACCCCCAGGTCATGAACCTGCTTCTTCATGGGCAATACCTGCCTATCAATGGGTAATACTGGTGACAGTAGAGAACCCCAATGAATCAACAATAATTCCATCTTATTTGGGTTCAACTCCAGGCTGTTATCTCCCTTACAATCTCAAGGTATCAGGAAAGGATGTCAATAGCATTTCCCCTACTATGCAGGGTAGCGATGTACAATTGGATATTGTCCAGTGATTTTTTTAACATTTTGGTGCCTTTGAGTTAGTGTTGACTCCTGGCAACTGTTTGCATCAACCTCTCTTCCCCCATAGCAATAGACTGGAACTACCAGCTGAAGAAGGAATGAAACCATTACCAAAAAAAATGCCTTCTATACCAATTTCTTCAGGCAGTCCAGCAAGATACTTTGATTGATGTTACTCAAAGACCAATGAGATATCCAACAGGATCACTGCCCCCATTTAGTTACCAATATGACTTGCCTCCAGAAGTTGTGAGTTCTCCAACACTGCAGGTTTTTAAGAAGAGTTTGGACAACCATTTGCCTGAAGTGGTATAGGGTTTCCTGCCTGACCAGAGGGTTGGACTAGAAGACCTCCAAGGTCCCTTTCAATTTTGTTATTCTGTTACCAGTCATCCAAAAGAGTCCAATGCCAAGAGTGACCAAAAAAGTGACCAGTGGATTTCCATCCCGTATCAGGTCTGAACCCAGTTTGAAAAGGGTCAAAATAATTCATTTCTTCTAAGAGAGTAAGAAATTAATCTACTACTCTCATTAATCTTCCTTAAAAGGGGAGACTAGAGACAGGACAATAGTTATCCATGATCCAACATATCCTCTTAAGAAGGTAGCACCCCAGAGCTGCCTTCAGGTCTACTGGTAGCTATCCCTCCTATAAAGAGACATTGACAATCTCCTGGATTATTTTGTCATTCATTATATTTCTATGATCTATCCATCATTTTACTATTTCAGCTCTCTCTGCAACTAGTGTCTGCTTTGAAATGACAGGGTTCTTATTTGCATTTTGTAGACAATCCCCTTAGATCATCCTTCCTATAAAATAATAAATTTGGACTGTAAGAACTCACTGGAATGATATGAGTTAAAGCTGTTTGACTAGTGAGTCTTCAGATCCATATTTTTAAGATGTCAGAATAATGACCATCACATAAATAGAAATGTAATATATCTCACCCCAATGGAGAAGTTTGGGCCATATGAATTGATCAATGCTAACTGATGATGGACAACTTCATGATTCTGCTCTCCCTTTTTATGGATCATAATCAAGAAACTGGACTTGGACAAAAGACACCTTCAAATAAAAGCCAGCTTCAAACCAAGGGCAGGCCAACACACACATGGCCACCCAACTGCTTTCACAAAAGTCATTTGTATGTTCATTTCTTGCAAACGGATTTTACCAAAACATCACTTTGATCTTGCCTGATTGGAGCAACTGATTCTGTAACTTCCTTACTATTAGGGAAAAAACAAACTGAGTGCAACATCTTATTTCCTCAGTGTATCAGTGGAAGACTATGAAATGCTGAGAAAACAGAAAAGGCCAGCTGTCTGTGGAAAGGAGGGAAAGAAAGAGAGAGAAAGAGACAGTGATGAGAAAAGCAGCTCCTTATCCGCAGCCAAGAAAGGTCTGTATTTTTTGTGCTTCCATTTGCGCTTTCCAAATTGGAGTCTGTGCAGAGTCCTATTTTCATCTTCTGTCTTTTAGCAAGACAAAGCTCCTTGCTTTCTCTTGACATGCTGGTGCCATGTTAAAACACAAAAACCACTTTAGCAGAGGCTGGTAAATGGAATGACATGGAGCGATGTATCAAGATCACTTTCAAAAGTCATTTTCATATTGTTGTTGTTGTTGTTGTTGTTATAAACGAAGAAAACATTTGCCCAGCATTCTGTCCTTTAGCCAGATGACTTCAAAACAATCTAAAAACAGAGCAAGAGGTTGCAGAATATTGATTATATTTTATTTTATTTATTTATTTTGTCAAGCACATATTAGATGATATATATAAGTATAAACATAGCTATGAATACATGAAATGAATACGAATAAAAGGGAACATTAGGACAGGGATGGTAGGCACGCTGGTGCACTTATGCACGCCCCTTTTCAGAGGTTTGCCAGGACTTCCTTTTAGGATACTGTGCATTTGATTCAAATTTCTCTGATTATTTGTTGTGTCACACTTTTGCAGCGGGGGGGTGGGGGGGTGGGGAGATATATTGGGACTGTCCTATTTTTATGGGGGGGGGAACCAATTCAAGACCGGATCAGTTGGATTGCTGTTTTCTACCGTATATCATTTGCTTGAAGATGACAAAACAATCTGTTCAGGCAATGTCAAGGTGATTGAGCATAGAAACAACCTTTTCAGATGCTACAGGTTCAATCCTCCAGTTCAATATAACCTTTTCTTTGGGGCTACAAGAATGGAAAGCAATTTGAATAATATAGGAAAATATGAGACAAATGTAGCTATCTTAACAACAGGAAGGAAGGTGTGAGAGTGAATCGTGAATGAACATGGGTAGTCTTACGAACACAACTGAGCCCAAAATGTATGTTGCTAAGTGAGAAATGTGTTAAGTAAGTTTTGCCCCATTTTATGACTTTTCTTGACACATTTGTTAAATGAATCACTGAAGTTGCTAAATTAGTTACACGGTTGTTAAGCGAATCTGGCTTCCCCATTGACTTTGCTTATCAGAGGTTCGCAATGACCCCAGGACACTGCAACCGTCGTAAATGTGAGTCTGTTGTCAAGCATCCAAATGTAAATCAAGCATCCAAATGTAAATCACGTGACCATGGGAATGCTGCAATGGTCATAAGTGTGAAAAATGGTCATAAGTCACTTTTTTCAGTGCTGTTGTAACTTTGAACGGTCATTAAATGAACTGTTGTAAACTAACACCTGTATACCCTTAGGGCTTTTTAGGATAAAATTTCCATCTTACCCCAGAGGTAGAAATTGAGACAGTTCAGTAGCAAGTGAGGTTGTAGTTTCAGAAGCTGGAGCAATGGTGCAATTAGGAAATATTAGACTTTGGATTGAACTATACAGCCATTTTGCAGGGGTGAAATTCAGCAGGTTCTGACAGGTTGTGGAGAACCGGTAGTTGAAATTTTGAGCAGTTCAGAGAACCGGCAAATACCACCTCTGGCTGGCCCCAGAGTGGGGTGGGAATGGGGATTTTGCAATATCCTTCCCCCAGGAGTGGGGTGGGAATGGAGATTTTGCAATATCCTTCCCCCAGGAGTGGGGTGGGAATGGGGATTTTGCAATATCCTTCCCCTGCCATGCTACCAAGCCACACCCACAGAACCGGTAAGGGAAATTTTTGAATTTCACCCCTGTATTTCAGTAAGATAGTAAAGCATTTTGTAAAAAAAAAAAAATATGGTAAACCTGCTAAGAGGACATCTCTAAACTTTGATCCCAAGGCCAGTCTTCTGGTGGATAAATTGCAAATTTTCCTATTACTGGATATAAGATTCCTCTTCATGAGGAATGTTTTTGAACTTAGTTCAAAAATTCTCATTAGTGAACAACTTTGGCCATCAGATTGAAATCCATTGCCTACTATATTATTATTATTTACATTATGCTATATTATTATCATTAGCTACTGATTCATTCCCAGAAAATTATTAATTTCTCACTTCAAAAATTTCAGTTCACTTTTAAATCAATAATAATCCTCTAGTATGATTTTCTCCAAAGTTTGGGGTGAACGTGATAATCCTGTTCATCTCTCAGAGGTTAGAAATCATTGGCCTGTTATTTTAATGCAGATTTATCCAATTTGCAGTTCTTGGAACTACCCATCAATCAAAACAGATTTATACAGAAAATCTGCACTTTGAAACACAGTTTGCAACTTATTATAAAAATGCAAACATACATGCAGACATTAGGGGAAAGTAGACAAAAATATTCATTCTTTTAGGAGACTATATACACAGACACCTCCAAAGATCCAGAGTAACAACATTCAAATGGGAACATTAGGAGGAAGGTGTGGAAAAATGTATGAATTGTTTGTCTATGGAGATTCTCAGTCATCCAGGTCATGGTTGTCCAAAGGTGCTTTTTCAAGAGGCAACTGGACTTCCTTGGTTTTTTCTTGAAGACGTTTCACTTCTTATCCAAGAAACTGAAGAAGCTTCTTGGATGAGAAGCGAAACAACTTCAAGAAAAAAACAAAGTCTAGCTGCCTTTTGAAAAAGCACCTTTGGGTATGTATGGTTTCTTGCAGATTTTTTTTTAAATGCAGACTGGGACTATGTAACAGAATGAAAGGAAATACATAACTGAACATCACCTGACTTGCAAAATTACCCATCAACAATCAGAGACGGTCTTCCCTGTTGTTCACCCAAAGTAGGGATTGATTTCCCCCCCAATTCCATCATCGGTTTCTTTTTGCAGAGCAATAAAGATTCAGCTGCTCCAATAGATACTTCCTTGTTTATTAGATCACAATATATTTTGATGCTTCGGTTGTAGCCGCGTAAGTGACTTTGCTTCCTGTCTCCATCTGTTCTTACATCACGCATCTCTTTTGTTTTTCTGCAATTTAGAAACGGCCTTGATTAGAAGTGACAGAAAAACAAGATAAGACTGGCCCAAAATTTTTAAAAACATTACGTAAAATAAATCAGTTTCAAGTAAAGATTTTGGCAGAGAGGTTGGAGAGTGAAGCCTTGTTAGGCCCAAATGTGGGTTCCCTTGGGCCATGATTGGATTGCTTTCTGTAAGAGAGAGAGAGAGAGAGAGAGAGAGAGAGAGAGAGACTGATTATTTCTCATACCCATTTTGCCTCTTTGATGCTGATCAGTTTTCATTTAGCCACATAGAAGGCGAGGCTTCCCTCCCTCCTTCCACCTCTTGCCATACAGACTCTTTCATCTGATTAAGGGCAGATGGATTGCCAAGGCCCCTTCATCTCAGCATCTCTTTGGAGCCCTGAGGAGGCAGTTGCTAACAGAGCACCATCCACGCTTGCAACAGGCACATCACACGAACTGCAGTTCAAAGGCTGCAGTGCTAACTGAGACCCATTTTCCTTTAACAAAATCACTTGCCTTTTGCTTAAATGGCTCAGGGAGGGGAGAATCCTCACGTACCTTTTTAAAATGTCTGCTTTGCAGCAATCAAGGAGGAAGAAAGACAAAAAAGAGATTTGTAAACAGGGCAATATTTGGGCCTACTACAGTGGGGCAATGAAGATGCAAAAGGCACGTGCCTTTAAAGGCTGAACAGAAACTTGGTTTACTCAATTGGAAGTAACCAAACTTGGGGGGGCGGGATGGAATGACAGACACCCCTGGAATTTTGAGAATGTGTCAAGGGCACTTACACAAAATGGCAGCCCTGGTGAGTACAGTTGGTCGACAAGCATGCTTAATCAAAAGGCAAGCTGGTGTAGAAGGTCTTGATCATCTCCTATAACCTTCCTTTCTTTTCCCATTTTCAAAGTTATTTATTTATTTATTTATTTATTTATTTACTTGGGAATTCTTCTATGCCGCCCTACTCCCTAAGGACTCAGTTATGCACTCTAGGACAGTGTTTGTCAACTGTAGCAATTTGAAGATATGTGGACCTCAACTCCCAGAATTCTGGAAACTGAAGTGCCTAACTTGAAGTTGCCAAGGTTGAGAAACTCTGGTCTAGGATTTAACAAGCCATATTTTTCTTTTCTGACAATGCTTATAGAGCAGGCATGTTGTGGCACATGTTTCGCAGTGCAGAATCAATTTTTCATTTGTTCCATTCTTGACCTCCTCAAAATGATTCCCTGGATGTTTCCCAGTAAGCCTTTTTATGGGGCAATCGCCTGGCCTCAGAAATAGAATTCACCAGGAATCCAAGAGTCTTCATTTAAAAGTCTCCTATCACTTCTGTGGTTTTGTTACCTCACAAAATTACCTCAGCAACCAAGGATGGGAAAGCTGCAGAGAATCTCTGGATTGGGAATGTTAAGAGTAGTGGATGAAAAAGCTCCATTTTTAGGAATTCCTTCAAAGAAGAAAAGAATTTTGGAGAAATTTTCAAGTTGGCATGTGGTATTCTTGCATGATTCATTGCAGCATGAGCCAAGAAGTATATGTGAAGATCTTGTTTGTCCCTGTGCAATCATCTCTCCAGTGTCTGCTGCAGCCTTCCTGACCAGAATGGGACAACTCACCATGGCCGACTCACTGCAGCCAACTCACCGCAGAACAACTCGCTGACTATCTATGCTTTTATTAAACTCCAGCAGACAAATTTATGCAATCTGAAAAGAAATCAGAATAAATTCACAAGGTCAGTCTTAGCCTTGCCTCATGTGTACCAGCAGCAATGTTGCAATTAGAAGTTGTCCTTCCATCAATAATAAGAGTAAAGAAAGCAATATTATAGGAGACTAGTCTCGTGCCCAATACTTATTTGGCAAAACAATGTTTCTGTCAGGATGAGAATGACTCTCATAAGAGGCGAAAATAGATCTTTACCTGGAATTCTGACATTAGAAATGAAACCGCAGTTTAAAGTTCTAAGTAGAAATATTTATTTCGTACAAAAACAATAAATTCTCATTAATTACATCTTTGCTATAAAAACACGTCTTGCTTCGACAGAAGCTGGAAATAGAAGGACTGATCAAAGAAAGGAATGTACACATGCGTACTAGGAACATATCAATCACGTGATCAGGAATAAACCATTATATTAGATAGGGATGCAGCTCCCTGCATATACATATAACAGGCAATAATCACTGCGTGACAGTTTCCGTAAACAACTTTCCAGTAAAAGATGTATTTGTCTATAAAATTACTCTCACAATTCTCACTAGATCATGAACTTCTGAGTGGCATAAATTATCATACACTGTTGAGAGACTAGTTGTTTTTTAAAGATTTTAGACAAGATAGACAGCCGGTATGTAAGTTTAAGTGGCATCAATTTTTCAAAGGCCAAGGAATGTCATACTATTTACAGTCTCTTACATCCCATTTCCTGAAAGAAACCTTTAAAGAGCTTCACTTTCAAAAACTGCCAACACCCTATTGGATGGAAGCTCTAAAGGATTGATTTATTCATTTATGTATTTATTTATTTAATTTGTATTCTGCCTTTATTATTTTTACAAAAAAATCAAGGCAGCAAACATATTCAACACACATATTCCTCCTCCTGTTTACCCCACAACAACAAACCTATTAGGTGGGTTGGGCTGAGAGTGAGTGGACCAAAATCACCAGCTGCCTTTCATGGCTAAGGCAGGACTTGAACCGACAGTGTCCTGCTTTCTAGCCTGATTGTTTAATCAGTAGACCAAACTGGTTCTCATCAACTACACTTATGCATTTGTAGTAAGATACAGGTAGAAGATTTGACTATTACTTTTACATTGCAAACTTTTATTAGGAGTCTAGAGCTAGATTCATTTTGTCCTTGTTAATCCAATCGAATCAATCTAGTTTAGAACAAAAAAAAATCTATTTTCTGTTGTCTGATTATGATAAACATGTAACAAAGCAAGTTGCATTGTTTGCAATGGCCGCAAGGAAGACCCGAAAGCACATGCTGACAAATAGGGCTGTTAATATTAGAGGGGATGTATTGAACTGATATGGATTGCTGTAAAAAAGAGCCGAGGTGGCGCAGCGGTTAGAGGCAGGTACTGCAGGCCACTTTAGCTGACACTGATCCGCAGGTCAGCGGTTCAAATCTCACCAGCTCAAGGTTGACTCAGCCTTCCATCCTTCCGAGGTAGGTAAAATGAGGACCCAGATTGTTGGGGGCAATGTAAATATATATATTGCTTACTGGTGTAAACCGCTTAGAGAGTGCTTGCACTGTGAGGCGGTATATAAATGTCACTAAATAAATAAATAAATAAATAATTGTACATAATTTTGCTAAAATAAGTGCAAATGAATGTTTCAAATACAAACTCCAACAGAAAAATAAATGTAAAATATTGGCTTTTTCAGAACGAGCTGCTACAACCACTTATAAAGAATCCCAAAATATCATCAGGTTATTTTTTTTTCTTCCTCCAGCATCAAGCTTCACTGAAAGATTTTAACTTTACCTGGAAACATCCAGAGAAATTGTTCTTCCAATTCTTCACTCCACAAATTGAATCAGGATGCACACAGGGAGTGATTTTTAAAAATCATGATGGAATCAAAGCAGTGAACATAAAATCTGGGCAGACCATTAAATCACATTATCGCGGCTGTTGTCCTGACTGTATTTGACCACACTCTGCAGACCCTTCTGAACTGGGTGGGGAGTTCAAAAGGCCATTTATGCTTAGCTCTAATTAAAAATCTTGTGGCTCATTAGAAAAATAAGCCAGAGGGAGTTAAATCACACCAGAGGAGAGAAGAAGGGAGGAAGGGAAGGAAGGAAACATTACCTACATGATTTAAAATTCTTCTGTTCAGTAATCTTTTTCTTTGAATAAGACAATAATGTCCATGTACATATAGATAATCCTTGCTTAATGACCATTTGTTCAGCGACAATTCAAAATTAGAATGGCCCTGAACAAAGGGATTTACAACCCATGCCTGAAGTCACAGCTGTTGCAGCACTTCCATGTGTAGGAAGTTAGTACCCACCCCCTCCTAGAAAAAATGAAATATCCTAGGAAATATTGAAAAAAGGAAAGAATATGTTTCCCTGAATGAGGAAAAAAGAAACATGTTTTAAATACAAAGCAGCTTCCTGCAGCTCCCTGCCCCCACCCTTGCCACATTCCTCCCACCTAGCCTGGAGCAACATAACAAAGAACCATAATAGGATTTGCCCAAGGACCTTTCATTCAGCCAAGCCTGGGACAGACAAAAGCCTATAGAGTTGCCACCGCATGGCCTCCTGGGAGCCTGACCACCAATCAGTGCATTATATACACAGGAACAGGAAACTAAGAGGTGGGGCCCAACAGAGATTATAAAACCAAGGGACTCAGCATCTCTCTTCCCTTTTTTCCTCTTCACCCACACCTGGAAGCATGTAATCTACCTTTTCTGTACAGGGGCTCATGTCATGTGCTCCTGTTCCTTTGTTCTCCATTAAAACCTTCTTTCCAAGCAACTTCCTTGAATCCAGTGTTCTTTTTCCCCACTTGGAACTGAACCCAGAAGGATATTCCTTACAATACATGGTCAAATGAATCTGGGCATTTGGCAACCCTTCACACTGATAATGAGATACCAAGCATTCCACAATCATTTGCCATTTGCAATCTAACCTACCAGCTTCCCCAAAAAGTCAATGGGGAAGCCATCAGGGAAGACTGCAAACATCTGCTGCCTCCTGAAAGGAATCCCCCCTCTTCTCGAGACTAGCTGAAAAAGGTCCACTCTGAAATCCAAGCAGGATTTTAGCATGGAGTGTTTGCAGCATTTGGTATTTCCAGCCAGCCCCCAGAAACGAGAGAAAGTCCTCTTGACTCTGGAAGATGGCTGCAGTGCAAACACTCTGTGCTGCAAACCCTCATGCGAAAATCCTGCCTGGATTTTGGGATGCACCATTTTCAGCCAGCCTCTTTGAGGGTGAAAGAACTGCTTGTCAGAGAGATTCAAACCCCCCTGTGCCTCCCTCCAGCAGCCAGCTTTTTTGCTTCAGCCGCTTAATAACCCAGGAGATCTCTTAATCACTGCAACTGGGAGTGTGCACTGGCCAGCTCACACACTCACACACTCACTGCAGTGAGTTTAAAGGTTTTTATTCAAACCCTCAGCAGTTCCAAGGTATGATGAGCAGGTCCAATTGCCATGCTCGGCAAGAATGGAGCAACACAGGAGTTTTTGACGAGATTCAGTCCACGAAAATGCACAACACAGTCCAAAGCCAGTCCAAAGTCCAAACACGAGCTCAAGAAGCAAGATGCAAGGAATAGGAACATGAAGTAAGAAACTGGACATGTTCCAGCAATTCCCATCTCTTTGGGCGGGATTAAACAGGCAATGGCCCTTCACAATGAGCGAGGCTGCTTTCTCACAAGTAGCCTGGCTGACCAGCGTTGCACCTGTTCTCCACCCTGTGTCACCTTGGATCGGGAGGAGGTGTGGACTCCACCTGCTCATCTTCGCTGACTGCCAGCAGCTGATCTCAGTCTTCGTTTGAAGCCTCCAGAGTCCAGGCTAAAATGCTGCAGCTCCCTCAGCTCAGGCTCAGCCTGCCACCTGTCCAGAAGTTCCAGCTGTGGCTGCTCGGTCGAGCTGAAGCCCTCTGCTCCTTGGTCCAAGTCTCTATGCGCCGCCGTACTCTGTTCCCCAGAGGTGCCAGGACCCAGCTCCTCCTCCTCCTCCTCCTCCTTCGAACTCATGTCCAGAGAGGAGGCCAGAGGTGGGTCCATGATAGAGTGCCGGGCTTATAGTCATTGAGTTAAGCTATCACATGATGTCTCGCTTAAGAGCCGAGGTGGCGCAGTGGTTAAATGCAGCTACTGCAGGCTACTCCAGCTGACTGCTAGTTCAGCAGTTCAGCTGTTCAAATCTCACCAGGCTCAAGGTTGACTCAGCCTTCCATCCTTCTAAGGTCAGTAAAATGAGGACCCAGATTGTTGGGGGCAATATGCTGAACTCTGTAAAGCGCTTAGAGAGGGCTGTAAAGCACTATGAAGCGGTATATAAGTCTAAGTGCTATTGCTATTGCTATTGCTAATGACCACTTCACTCAACAATAACCTAAAGTCACTCCATGAGGGAAATGAGCAATTTCTAAATATATGTAAACAAACAACCAAACCAAACAGGGGGGGAAGGCATGGTGGCTCAGTGGTTAAAGACACGGAGCTTGTCAGCTGGAAAGCTGACAGCTTGGGTTTGAGACCCGAGTGCCACACGGACGGGGTGAACTCCTGTTACTTGCCCTAGATTCTGCCCACCTAGCAGTTCAAAAGCATGTGAGTAGATGAATAGGTACCAGACATGCCTTGGCCACATGACCACAGAAATATCTTCAGACAATGCTGGCTCCCTTGGCTAAGGAACAGAGATGAGCACCACTCCCTAGAGTTGGAAACGACTGGACAGGGGAAAACCTTTACCTTAACCTAAACCAATCAACGTTTCGAGTCTCAACTGTGGCCGTAAATTGAGGATGACATGTAAAACTGAAATAAACAGTGCATTCTTTCCATTTATGCTTCCTTGCCATCTCTTTTCTGCCATCCTTCTCACAACAAATGAAGGAAATTCTTCACCGGCAGCGAATTAGTTGAGTCAGTGAATTATAGCTCTAATTGTGCTTCCACAACTTGCTCTGGTATTACATTATTATGGCAGGCTTTAATTACATAGTTCACTCTGACACGGATTCCTGCTTCCTCCAAGGGCCATTCCCCTGAGAGGCATGTTGTGGAGAGATGATCAGCATGGAGGAAACTGAAGGGCAAGGGAGAGAGATGAGATATCTTTCAGTGTTGAGCTTTCCTTAGAGTAACCATTTCTAGCCTTAATTGTTTTGGAGCAACCTGGAAAACTCGTTCAGATTAAGAAGGTGCACAGGGAGACTTGACAGTATTTATTCATTCCTTCGTTTACTCAATTTATATGTTACTAGTAGCTGGATACCCATGCTTCGCTACAAAACTATGTGATCGGGCTTGATAAATTGACAGTTAAAGCTTGAACATTAATGAGTAGTTACAATCGGCCTCTCCTCTCCATTTCTCTCCCCTTCTCTCCCTCAGGCTTGCCCCATAGAAGCCTCTCCTATCTTATCCCCTTCTCTCCCTTTCAGGTGGGGATGGGGAGTAGAATGTCTAACTCCTTAGCATGGAGTAGCATGTCTAAACTCCCAGCCCACAGGCCAGATGAGTCATGCGCTGGCCACACCCACTGGCAGTTGGAACAGAATTCTTTTCAGGTGGGGAGGGGGAGTATAATCAGTGGTGGGTTTCAAAAAATTTCTCTACTGGTTCGGTGGGCATGGCTAGGTGAGGGGTGGCATGTGACTGAGTGGGTGTGGTAAACTTCATGTCACTCACACCCACGTCCACTCAGTCACATGAGCCCCCCACCTAGCCACTCCCACAGGAAAAGGTAGGGATTTTTTTTGGAATTTCCACCTATCTACCTCCACCCTCCCTTCTCCAGTCACCCCCATTTCCCCTCCTTTAGTGGCCCTGGCCCTAGCCCCACTTCCTCCCCCCCCCACCACCTTTTGTTTGGGCTGCTTACCTTCCACGGCGGTTGGTCCAGAGTCCAGAAGGCAAGCTGACCAGAGTTTTTGGTGGCCCCCAGCCATCCGCCACAACTGCAAAGTGGCTCTCAAAGAGGCGGTGACTAGCTGCAGGCAGCCCAAAGGTACCAGAGGTTGCAGAAAAAGCTGCTGGCATGCCATCACCACCATGTTCTTCGTGCATGCACATCCCATTGGACTTGCAAGGCAATGGGATGCATGTGCGCGAAGAACATGGCGGCGACAAACATGGCGGGTGGGGCGAGCAAGCGGCGACCGGGGGACCGGTTCGGGGGTGTGGCCAGTCGGCCATCGCTACCGATTCAGCAACCTTGGTCAAATTTCTGCCAACGGTTCGCACAAACCGGTGCGAACTGGCTGAATACCACCTCTGAGTAGAATGTCTAACTCCTTAGCATCAGAGCGTATTATAGCAATAGCACTTTTCTTATATACCGCTTCATAGTGCTTTACAGCCCTCTCTAAGCGGTTTACAGAGTTCAGCATATTGCCCCCAACAATCTGGGTCCTCATTTTACCGACCTCGGAAGGATGGAAGGCTGAGTCAACCTTGAGCCTAGTGAGATTTGAACAGCTGAACTGTTGAACTAGCAGTCAGCCTGCAATGGCTGCATTTAACCACTGCACCACTTCAGCTCCTGAAGTGGTATTAATTACTGTATAAGAATTACTAATGATCTGATGGTCATTTCGATAAATCCTTTCTTAGGAGCACCTAGAAGCCAAGAGGAAGCCAAGAGGAACATATGTGCCAAATTTCAGGTCTGTAGGCTTTACAGTTCTGGAGATTTTGTGATGAGTGAGTGGATTTGGCTTTTATATATACATAGATTGCATCCCCTGGATTCCAGAAGCAAGGGCAGTCTTTCTAAATGTGAAGATGCTCACCTGATTTTATTATTTTTTACAAATAAGTCAAGGAGGCAAACTCCTTCCAGGCTCAAATGATCCTACTTTGGATCTATTATGTGAAGACCCAGCACTCTGGGAAAGGCTCTGATGCTGGGAAAGGTGGAAGGAGAGAGAAGAAGAGGACAATCTGCAGAAGGTGGATGAACTCAGTTACAGTGGGGATGACCGCACCATTGGGAGACCCAAAAGAGGTTAAGGATAGATTGTCATGGAGAAAGTCTATCTATGTGGCCACTAGATGACTTGAGGACCTATAATCAAACAAGCAAAGGGAGGTACCACCCACTTTGGGAACTACTGATTTAGATGTTAGCTCCCTTGAGTGCTGCTTGTGTATAACTAAAAACCTTGCATACATAAATAAATAAATATGAACATCAATGCTGCTTTTTCAATGTGCCCCATACAGCTCGGTCTATGCCCTCTATGTTCTCCACCTTTATTTTACTCTGAATTTCTAGCCAGCTCCTTTTGAACTGAATCAGAATTGGAGTTTTCTAGTCTGCAGATATTTTTGAATGCATGTGAATCTGCAGCTGACGTGTGAATCTGCCAAAGAATGCACTCAGTAGCCCTTCTCCATTTTATTGTTGTCTCTGTTCCTCATTTGTTCCTAATAAGCAAACATTAAGATTAAAAATCTTGTTGAAGAATAATAATGAAAAACAGTGGCTAGTAAAATATTCTGGAGGATGAAAGCATAAGAAAACAGCAGGGAAGAAGGATGGGTAGGATTGAAGAAATGTCTATTCTTTGTATTTTTGCTGCCAATTTTTCATTCCTTTCAATCTTTTCAGTCACTTAGTCCATTTGATCCTACAGTGGATGTCAATATTTTCTTGACTTGATTGATCATAAAAGCTAATTAAGTTCAGAGTCAACCAAGAAATAAAAAGAACTTCAGGGGAGAAGCCAGTTTGGATCAATATCAGCCAAAGAGATTTCTGGGGAGCCACAAAAATGGGTTTTGGGACTCACATTACATTTTGGGTTCGATCGGTCCTTAGGTTGCTCATCCTTACTCTGTAGAAATGTTTCTCAACCTGAAATCATCATAATATCTTGGACTACGAGCTCATCATTCCAGGGCACAACTGTTGTGTAGCTGTCTGTCTGTCTGTCTGTCTGTCTGTTCTCCGTTGTTTCTGTTCTGAAGGAGAAAACTAACCAAAT